>JBBGZY010001239.1:385000-985000 GCA_037952925.1 Lithobates clamitans
TTCCTGCAGGATCATTCAACAGAAGCTGATCACACAATTGGCTTCTGTTGAACTGGGAGGGCTACACACAGAACAGAATTTGGTTGGTCCTTGCTCAACCGGCTAGTTTTAGATCCATGTCTACCCAGCTGTACCTATTCTTTTGTTACATTACCACTTGCTAAAACTATAATCACGTAAGAACGCAAATTTGAAAAGTTTACAAACCAATGAAAATGCTAAATGAGCAAGGGACTGATTAGGATTCACAACAAATGCTGTTTAATTTTTTTTTTTACAAAGAACAGGAATTTATGAATGAAAGCTAGAATAGTATTTATTTATTTTTTTATTTATTTCAGGTACTTATTTAGCGCAGTCAATTTACGCAGCGCTTTACATATACATTGTACATTCACATCAATCCCTACCCTCATGGAGCTTACACTCTGAGGTCCCTAACTCACATTCATATACTAGGGACAATTTTAGACAGAAGCCAATTAACCTACCAGCATGTCTTTGGAGTGTGGGAGGAAACCGGAGTACCCGGAGGAAACCCACGCAGGCACAGGGAGAACATGCAAACTCCAGGCAGGTAGTGTCGTGGTTGGGATTCGAACCATTGACCCTTCTTACTGCTAGGCGAAAGTGCTACCCACTTCACCACTGTGCCACCCTGAATAGTAGCTTTCATTTATTTTTATAGCACTGACAAGTTACACCAGTGCCTGCTCTTGAGGAGTTTATAGTCTAAAGTACCTACTTTACATGCATGCTTATATACATATATACCAGAGCTAAATAACCTACCAGGGTATCTTTGGAGCATTGGAGCAAACTCACGCAAGCACAAGTCAAATATGGAACTCCTTGAAGAGAGTGCCCTGACTAGGAACTGAACCAGGGACTATAGTGTTGCAAGGCAGAAGTGCTAACTACTAAGCCACTTTGATTACCCACTTCAATACAGGGCATTTCACCCCCTTCCTGCCCAGACCAATTTTCAGCTTTTAGTGCTGTTACAATTTGAATGACAATTGCGCGGTCATACAACACTGTTCCCCTATGAAATGTTGATTATTTTTTTCCCCACAAATAGAGCTTTCTTTTGGTGGTATTTGATCACCTCTGCGGTTTTTATTTTTTGCACGTTAAACAAAAAAAAAACGTCAATTTTGAAAACAATAACACAATATTTTTTGCTATCTTAAATATCCCATTAAAAAAATCAAAAACAATTTTTTTCCTCAGTTTAGGCCGATATGCATTCTTCTACATATTTGTGGTAAAAAAAATCTCAATAAGCGTATATTGATTGGTTTGCACAAAAGTTATAGCATGTACAAAATAGGGGATACATTTATGGCATTTTTATTGCTATTTTTTTTTTTTACTAGTAATGGCGGCGGACACTTCGGACACTTTTCAAACTATTTTGGGACCATTCACATTTATACAGTGATCAGTGCTATAAAAAATGCATTGATTACTGTGTAAATTTGACTGGCAGGGAAGGGGTCAACACTAGGGGGTGATTGTTTATATTCAGAATGTATAATGCGCTAATATTAACCACCCTCCCAATATAACACGGTGTAACCTCCTAATGGTTAATCAGTGAATCATGTGCATAAATAAATAAATAACATAACATAACATCCTTCACCATAACAAAATCCTATAATTATATATCAATGTGATGATAAATGAATGAACACAATAAAAAAAAAATAAAAAAAAAAGGAAAGAAAGATGAGATATATTAATGTGATGAACCAAAGTACACAAATATCTCAATAGGACAGCATACTGCTGTGAAGAAATGTAATATTTTTGGTGATTGATGAATTTAGACAGCTTTCAATGAGTAACCCCAGTGATAGATGGCTTGCTCATATGTTCAGCTGCTCATTAGCGTGGACTGGCTTCTGGCTTTCAAAGAACTTCCGCAGTATGTAACAACAAAGAAACAGAGCATTGCACAGATAGTATATTAAATATTCCCTATAGACTAAGGGTAAACTTCACTCACACTTTCCAGCAGAATGAATCGCATATAATAAGGTCAGTTGCATACAGCTAACAGCTGGGATCTCCTCACACGCCAATAGTGCACACACAGCACTGCTCGTCACTGGCTCCTCCCGACTGATTTCATCACTAGACACGTGACTTTTTCAAGACCCTTGAAAAAGTCACATGTCCCTTGGGAAGGATGTACAGTACTGGAAATGGTGCGAGTACAAAGAAGGGCAACAAAGCTAATAAAGGGTCTGGAGGATCTTAGTTATGAGGAAAGGTTGCGAGCTCTGAACTTATTCTCTCTGGAGAAGAGACACTTGAGAGGGGATATGATTTCAATTTACAAATACCAGACTGGTGACCCCACAATAGGGTTAAAACTTTTTTGCGGAAGGGAGTTTAACAAGACTCGTGGCCACTCATTAAAATTAGAAGAAAAGAGGTTTAACCTTAAACTACGTAGAGGGTTCTTTACTGTAAGAGCGGCAAGGATGTGGAATTCCCTTCCACAGGCGGTGGTCTCAGCGGGGAGCATTGATAGTTTCAAAAAACTATTAGAGAAGCTCATGAACGACCGCAACATACAGGGATATACAATGTAATACTGACATATAATCACACACATAGGTTGGACTTGTGTCTTTTTTCAACCTCACCTACTATGTAACTATCACAATTCCACTCCCTTATCTCTCTATCACATTTCTACTTTCTTGAACTCTCTCTTTCACAATTACACGTTCTTCTTTACTTATATCATCACATTCCACTCCTTCACCTATCTCTTTATCACAATTTTGCTTCTTTACTTATCTCTTTATAACAATTACACTTTGTTACTTATCACTTTATCACATTTCCACTTCCTTGCCTTTCCCTTTATGGTTCCATTGTCCTACTTTTCTCATTTGTTGATAGAGTATTGTAAGAATTGACAAAGTTGAACAGTTTTACCTTGTTCAACTTTGTTCCTAAAGTGGATGTAAACCTGATTCATGAAATCTGAGAGTGGCACATATATCTGCAGTGTTTTCTTATCTTTCTTCAAAGCACCAAGTCCAGTGGCTTTCTCCTGCTCGGTTCCTTTGTTATCAGTATGATCACATCTGACAAGTTCTCCGACACATGTGATAAAACCAGGCTGAATTTTATGTCAGGGTGGGTTCTATAAATAGATTAGCAGAAAGCTGCTCTACTCATAGGACAGCTCTGAAAGTCTCTGCCTATGTGGAAGGGGGGTGTGTGCCTTTCCTCCAATCAGCTGTCTCCTAGTGTAATCCAGTCTTGTCAAAATTCCTATTGCACACGTTCCTGGCAAATGGCTCTTGAAATGGTGGGTGCTGCAGCGATTATCAGTTGGGTCCTGGAAACTTCAAGCAAGTGTACATATTCACCACCACACCATGGATCAAGAATGAATGTCCAAAGGTTTCTTTAATTAAGAGAGATCACATTACAGAGAGAAGTGCAACATTTCTGAGCCATGCAGGGCCCCTTCCATGGTGTGCTGGCGAATATGTACACTTCCCAGTGTAATCCAACACTACAATTCTACTGCTGAATGAGGACATGAAAATTCTAACAAAATGTGCACTTTCTAAACAGTATATAAAACTGAAGACAGCAGATATACATGTAAAACTTATGTAGGGAGGTTTGTGCCATCCCTGTATATCATCCGAGGCTGTTCACTTCACTTGGTATATGTGAGGGTTTACATCCACTTTAATTTCAAGGGGGTTCCCAAATGTAACTTTAGTACAAATGAAAAAAAGAAAACACATTTCTTGGTGGATAATTGACTGTTTGAGGCAAATGAGTATGCTTGTAGCCTGTACAGATCCTCTGCTAAACACATCATTACTCATTTTTATTTTTATGGCACTTTTTTCCCTGGGACTCAAAGTGCTTTATCTGCTTTTGGGGCAGATGGTGAGGCAGAAGCCTCAGGTGCACCCAGTAAAACATCATACTAGGGCCCATTTTAGACAGGAGCCAATTAACTTATCAGCATGTTTTTGGAGTGTGAAAGGAAACCAGAGTACTGCCTTGGAGGCACAGGGAAAATATGCACAAAGTCCTGATCAGTACTGGATTTCAGGGCCCTTGTGAAAACGGGTCACGGTAGTCTAAAACGAAATGCACTCCTGTGACCCATAGGAGAAGCCCAGCCAAATGTGCTCAGGCTGGGCTTCTCCTATTATCATATTACACTGGAGGTGTCCTCTAACCGTGGATGCCAGGAGATAACTGTAGTGCAGTTTATTTGAATCCATCCGTTTGAATCTTTAGTACATTTGACTTTTCCAGACAAAGCGCACGGTTAAGTGCACGAAATGCGTCGACGTAGCTGACGCCAGCTCACCCCGTACTCCTTTCTGGGAATGTAAGGTGTCACCTCACTTTCTAACATCGAGGGATTCAACAGTGCTCTACTCCTGCAATCTTACTGAGCCATCTCGGCCACCGTAGCGGTGCGCTCCAGCCGCTGAACCAGGAAGCTGTGTGGAAACCCTAAACGCAGCCACCTGTAAGCCTTCCTTGCTATTACAGTGCTAGATGGTAGACGGAAAATTGTTTGTACCGGATCAAATAGACAGTCAAGTGTACTAAGGATTCAAACGGATGGATTCAAATAAACGGCACTACAGTTATCTCCTGGTATCCACGGTTAGAGGACACCTCCAGTGTAATATGATCGCGGCCAACACTAAACTGCAAAAGGAGTGGTAAGCACCCGTTCTGGGAGAACTGTTTCCTTATCTAAAGCGATAAATACACGGACTCTGTGAATACTGTGTTGATTGCCAAATTTTCTATGATACATAAATGTGCCTATTACATTTTATTGCCTAAAAGGACATGATGTGTAGACGAATATTGCCTGCTGTCTAAGTGACTCTATATAAAACCCTTATTCCACCATATGCAGCTATTAATTGCTGAGCTTTGACTGCCTGTTTTTGAACCATAGAACCAACTTTATAGCGGAAGCAAGAAAATGAAATGAAATGAATTATCATATAATAGGCGTGCGCAGCCTATTGCATTAGGGTGTGCACCCCAAAGCTTAAACACACACACTATATATATATATATATATATATATATATATATATATATATATATATATATATATATATATATATATATATATATATATTATATATATATATATATATTTATGTGGGGTATGCCTGTAATTTTTTTTTTACAATTTATTAGGAGCCCTATTGGGGGACTTTGGTGAAATATCTGGGAGCTGAACAGCCTCACTTTTGAGACAGAGAAAGAGACTGAGGACAGAGATTTCCTAGTCCCTTTCTCTGCAGCCAAGCAGTAAGGGGAATCTGCGCAGCACTGCTTGATTAGGGTGTGCCCAGGCACACCTGGCACACCCTGTGCGCACGCCTATGATTGTTATACATGATTGTCTACACTATGCTCTAACAAATATAAGCCATTGTTGATATCTATGTAGAAACTGCCCTTTACAGACATAAGATACCAGCAATCGGTTGGGTAGAATATTGGAGGAGGCTGTGTCTTCATGGAGGACTATTCTGATTAACAGCACCAGTTTACAAATCAAGTCATTGGCTGTCAGCTGATCACATGGTAAGGGGGTCGGGATAGACCCCTTATTTCGATCTGTGATCCAGCGAGTCTCATAGACTCGCTGATCACAGAGCGTGCCGCTTGTGCCTTCAGGGCGCACGCAGGCTGCTCGGGCACAGGAGGATGTCAATAGACGTCCTCCCGGCAAAGCAGGTCCACGCTGTAGCTGTAATTCGGCTATAGCGCGGATCTGAACAGGTTAATTGAGTGTGACAAACTAATGAACTAATGAAACTAATGAATGTTCAATTGGCCTAGTAATAATACCCCCACAACCACATGTTCAGTTTTTTCAGCTATATATTTTTGTTTTTTTCCCAGAGTTGATTTTTCTGAGGGTCATGTAGAGTGGACCTTCCATCCCAACAATGGCTGATCAATGTAGGACAGTTTTTAAAGCTAGCGGCTGCCTTTTTAGCAGACTATTGTCTTAGTTACATCTACAGCTCCATCAGACAAGTGCATTCCAGTACAGCATAGTAGCAAGATAATGTTTCACCTCTATTAGGTATGGTACATGGTTACACGGTAATTATATAGCAGTAGCTACAGGACAATACGTAGTAGGATTTGCTAATCAGTAGCACATTTGTCTTCCAATTATATCGGATATGATATTGTTGGCTCAGTCATTTTCAGCCTGTTGACTATTGTTGTATATGAACCTTAGCTTGTCAAATGTCAGTTCATGCAAATTATCAATACCCTCTGGAGCATTGTACAGTGTGTAAGAATTTATTCAAAATGGACAGTATGAAGTGAGAGAAATGGAAGTATGCCTAGGTGAATTTATTTTTTTTTTACTTTGGATAGAGTGGGGAAGGATTAGAACTCCTGGTAGGTTTTTACTGCAATCTGGAGCTTTTCCCTCATGTTCCTGGTGACAACAGTTTAACCAGTCAGGAAGTGAAGGAAGATCTCCAACAGCAACACCAACAGAAAATTTTTATTTTTTTATTTTAAGGTCTGGTGCACACAGGTGTATTGGGGAATATAACATCAAATATGGCTGCATTTCGGTGGCCACAAGTGTTGCATGCGGCCGCCTGCACAAATGATTTCCAGGATACGGCTGTACACTGTTATAATTAGCTCAGAGCATAAACATGTATACAGATATATGACCCTGGATGCAGAGGGCTGTACAAATGTTTACGCTTTGAGCTGAGTATACCTGCGTATAGCTGTATCCTGTAAAAAAAATATTTTTTTTTAAGATGGCTGTACAACACCTGTAGCTCCTGGCCAGTGAAATGCGGCTGTATTTTATGTCATAAGCCTCAATACATACACTACATGTAATCAGCTCTTAAACATTTTGGCTGACGCGATTGCAGTGCAGGAAATGCGCAGGGATCAATGCGTTTCCTGCACCTCATAAGTGTAAAAGGAAAATAAATGTATGCGTATACCCTGTTTACCTGTCTGCCAACCCATCCCTAAACACTTATCTGAGTTCTCTTACCAATCTAGCGATGTGCCAGCTGCAGCACCAATCCTCTCTCTTCTTGGATACACAAGAGACTCTAATTCCTCGTGCACACGAACGGATTGTTGGCCAACAAAACCGTGGAATTTTGTCCGAAGGGCGTTGGCCCAAACTTGTCTTGCATACACACAGCCACACAATTGTTGGCCAACAATTACGAACGTAGTGATGTACTAGACGTACTTCGTGGTTTTTCAGCTCTTTAGCGCCACCCTTTCGGCTCCTTCTGTGAATTTCGTGTTAGTAGAAGTTTGGTGGGTGTTGATTCTCACTTTTCTTTTCGCATTTTTCATTTAGCGCTCTTCAGTTTGCGCTATTCATTTCATGCTTTTCAGTTCGTTTCTGAATGGCCGTTCGTCAACCAGACATGTTGCGGAATCGGGGGAGATAACGTGTTATTTATTATTGGCCTTGGAGTTATTGCTTTGACATTATTTTTTTGGTTGCATAATGATTAGATTTGGTATATTTTCTATATTTTTGGATGCATAGAATGCACTTTTTGTTTAAGTTCTATTGGCAGATAGCATGTCTAATTGAATTTTTTTTATTTTTTGAATGCACAATAAAAAAATTGTGTAGAATAATACTTGGTTATGTGTTTTACTTCAAATGACAGTTTGGGAGTAGGCAGTTACATTTTAAAAAATACAATGTAAAATTGACAAGGGACACCAACATAGCTGTATCTTTGATCTTAAAAGCTACTGGATAATGGTGTTGTGGTAACTTGCCCAAATAAAAAAAAAAAAACATAATAATATTATTCTTGATATCACTAGAAAAAAAAGCCAGTATCACCAGCAAAGCAGCTTCATTATTATCTCATTATCCGCCGCGCACCCGCCGGCCATCAAATGACGGGCAGGCGGCGCACACTGCTACACCACTCTCGGTAAAGAGCCTCTGACGGAGGAAGAGCCATTGATTTGCTTTTCCTCACTCGCGTTTGACGGACACGAGTAGAGGAGAGCCGATCGGCTGCTCTCCTGATGGGGGGGGTTCTGTGCTGAGGTGATCAAATACCACCAAAAGAAAGTTCTATTTGTGGGAACAAAATGATAAAAATTCTGTTTGGGTACAGTGTAGCATGGCCGCGCAATTGTCATTTAAACAGTGACAGCTCTGAAAGCTGAAAATTGGCTTGGGCAGGAAGGGGGTGTAAGTGCCCAGTATTGAGGTGGTTATAGAAGAAGAGAATTGTGCGCTCCATTTGGAGATTTAATAATGTGCCACGTCACGAATGTTAATTCTCCATTACAAATGCTAGTTTACAAGACCGACCGCTTCTGCTTCCGAACATGCGTGTTTGTACTTTGGACTTTTGTCTGACGGACTTGTGTACACACGCTCGGAAAATCTAACAACAGACATTTGTCTGCGGAAAATTTGAGAACCTGCTAGCCAACATTTGTTGGCGGAAAGTCTGACAACAATTGTCCGATGGAGCATACACACGATCGGATTTACCTACAACAGCCTGTCATCGAACATTTCCCATTGGAAAGTCCGATCGTGTGTACGGGGCTTAAGAGCAATGGGAGCTATAGGCTCCTGCTACTGTCCGTCAGACTTCTGTGAGGAGGGAGCAGTGGGAATGTTTTGCTGGCGCTGTGTGTCTATGGGGGCACACAGCCCTGCTTGGGGGTGCCTCCCTAGCAGACGTTTTGCCAAGGGGGCACACGGAGGAGGAAAGAGTGGACAGCACCGGCAGGGGGGGCTGCCAAAGAGGAGATAAGCGACCGCTCTGTGCAATATGTTGCACAGTCAGGGAAGTATAATCTTTTTTAAGATGGAATATTAACCTTTAGTATCACTTTAATGTCTATAGGCACCCTATGCTGATCTCACATTGTTCCATTCATTTCCTCCAGTCTGTAATTACGCTTCCACCTGCGGACACAATCCACAATTCAGTTGATTCCACCCTGGGTGAATATGCAGAACATGGCGAGCATTGTTATGTATATTGTTCACTCAATCAGTCCTTGTAACCTTTACCGATCTGCTTCTTCCTTGTAAAGCCTCCTGCAGCTATCGTAACAAAACCCCAGGACAGATTTTGATATGCATTACCCAGCAACAATAACCTAGGTGATGTTTTCTTTACCCTCATCACAAAGCTACTACTAATATTGACACTTCAGCCTCTCTACTACCTGGATTCTATTTTCACAGCTTTTCATTCATCAGAAGTGCTTCTACAGCAGCAATTCATTGTAAAGCAGGCCAATCTCAGACCACATTCAGGATGAACAGTTATTGTTATGGAGGGATGCAATGCAGGAACCGGCGCTGTAATCACACATATGTGAACCTAGGCTTAATGTCACTTTAACCACCTCAATACTTCAGCTTTCAGTGCTGTCACAATTTGAATGACAATTGCTCGGTTATACAACACTCTACCCAGATGAAATTGTTATCATTTTTTTCCCCACAAATAGAGCTTTCTTTTGGTGGTATTTGATCACCTCTGCGGTTTTTATTTTTTGCGCTATAAACAAAAGAAGAGTGACAAGTTTGGAAAAAAAAAACAATATTTTTTACTTTTTGCTATAATAAATATCCATTTTTTTTTCTTAAAACAATTTTTTTTCCTCAGTTTAGGCCAATATGTATTCTTCTACATATTTTTGGTAAAAAAAAAATCGCAATAAGCGTATATTGATTGGTTTGCGCAAAAGTTATAGCGTCTACAAAATAAGGGGATAGATTTATAGCATTTTTATTATTTTTTTTTTGCTAGTAATGGCGGCGATCTGCGATTTTTTTCGTGACTGCGATATTGCGGTGGACATATCAGACACTTTTGACACATTTTTGGGACCATTCACATTTATACAGCGATCCGTGCTATAAAAATGCATTGATTACTGTATAGATGTGACTGGCAGGGAAAGGGTTAACACTAGGTGGTGATCGAGGGGTTAACTGTGTTTGCTAGGGAGTGTTTCTAACTGTAGGGGGAGGGGACTCACAAGGGGAGAAGACCGATCGGTGTTCCTCTGTACTGGGAACACACCATCGGTCTTCTCTCCTCTGACAGGACCGTGGATCTGTGTGTTTACACACACAGATCTACGGTCCTGCTGTGATACCGGCAATCGCGGGTGCCCGGCGGACATCGCGGCCGCCGGGCATGCGCACCAGGTGCCCAGTGACACGGTGGGCGCGCGTGATTGCTGTCGACGGCGCGCGCCCCCTGGTGGCCCGGGTAAGCGAGGGCGTCATATGACGCCCTCCTGCAACGAGAGCTGTGCCGCCTAGCCGTCAATTGACAGCCGGCGGTCGGCAAGCAGTTAATTGAACAAGTTAGAAGCTGATTGGCTACCATGCACAAGTGCACTAGATTTTGCACTCTCCAGTTTTAGTAAATCAGTCAATGGTGTCACAGATGAAACTTCTGTCCACTGGCCGAATCAAGAACACCTGAAGCTTGAAAACACTGCAAAAGCACATGTTCGCACGCAAATAAAAAATGCCCTAAAATAAGCTAAATCACTCAAATTCAAGTGTGAATAGGGGCCAAGGCTCACAGAACCTTTGGGAGGTTGGATGTGCCGGAAGGCTGTCATAAACTGGATAGGGCGGTAGATGGGGTGGGCTCAGACACTTATGAGGGTACTGGGTAGCAGATCTGCAAGTTAGCTGTTGCCTAGTTAGATTTAGAAGTTTCCAGTTTTAAATCTATTTCCTATGTTGGGTCTGGAGTTCTTCTTTGCTATGTAAAACCACAACTTCTTTTTGTTGGATTGATGAAAGATTGAAAGCTCTATCAAGTTTTTATTGTTGTGTCCTGACTAGGGAGATGAACCCTCACAATTTGTCCTGATGACCACGGTCAGAAGATGAAGACAAACCGAAAATCTTAGTTGTCACCAGAACAAGAGGTGGGGGTAAATTTTTCATTAGGGACAACATTTCATAGAATCATAAAAAAGTGACAGCAGTAAAAAAGACAAAGTGGTCCATTGACCTACACCATATGGAGGCTTTTTTCTTTCCCTGATCCTTATACTGCTCATTGGAGGTATTTGCTGATCTATACGTTGGACGATTTCTACCATCGAAACCAACAAAACACATCGGGTTTACTAGTCCGGCTCCCCACATTGCTTTTAAATCTGTGAACAATATTTTTCAACTACAACTTCCAGTGTAAGAGGTCCAGAGTTCCATCTCGGAGTCTACCTACTGTGTATTTTCTGCCTGATTGACCCACTGCCGCTGGCATCACACCATCCGGTAAGAGTATTTACCCCCTAAATTGGGCTGAAGATGCACTATCCCGGGTGATCCAATTGTGGCTTTTTGGGTTTCTTCATGCACCTTCTCCCCTGTACTGGACCACATCTCGGATCCCTCCTCCCTGAGTGGACAGTTCTAGCATATTGTGGCAATAATACACCATTATATGAACTTTATTCACCATCTAATTATTTACACTTTCATTTGGTTATTCAGCGACTTTGTGCACTTGGCACTTTAATTAAGCAATGTGGTTTAATTATTGCATTGTGTGATATATTTTGCACATGATTTATATGTCAATATCTTGTTCTAGCGCTACACCATGTGTTATCAGAAAATATATAATGTTTGGGGGTTTTATGTAATCTTCAGGCCTAAAATGATTTTTTAAATATGTGCATAGAAATGCAAAAACGGCACTGGCAGTGAAAGGGTTAAGGCTCAGCACTGTTGTGTTGCAGCGCAGGGTTCTGAGTTTGAATCTCATCAGGTACAGTCTCAACATTTGTGTCTGGAATGCAGTTTGTGTCTGTAATTGCATGGGTTTCTTCCTAAAAAACAAAACTCCAGTAGATTTTATACTTTTTAAAATTTTAATAAAAAATAAAAAAATACCTCCAGTAGATTACCGTAATTGACAGCGGACTAAACTGTATGTGTATACTTTTATGAATGTGATAGAGTGTACTTTGTAAAAAACTGCGTGTCAATGCTACATAAATATGATGAATTAATTAATTTGATTCATGATGTTTTTTATAGTTTACAAATATCACTTCTGCGCTGTTCAGCACACTCAATAGATAGGTTTCCTGTATTTACAGGGTTGTAGTTTTGTGTTTCAACATGCTGAGAAGTTCATGAACTAGTCTCTGTTTTGCAGACAAATAAAGGAGGCACAAGACTGGCTGGTGCACCAGAAAAGCAAGTTGTCATCTCAAGATACAATCCAGAAACTGTCCTGGGAACCTTCTAGGTATGTCATACTATCCCTCCCTGCAGCTATTTTGCTCACTAGTAGATTGCTGCAATTGTAAGCTTAAGTGAAGTGAAGTTGGCTTCTTAGTGAAGTGAAGTTGGCTTCTTTTGATCTACAGGAAATATATGAACAGAAGGGGAATTAAAGTTTGCCACCCACCACTTGATTTTCTCTCGTTCATCCTGCGTTCTGAACAAGGGAAAGCAATTGATTCCCCATCCACACTGAATAGGGTCAGTGGCGGAATCTCCACTGCCAGCTATTGCATTCAGCAACCGCAGCAAATGTGACTGCCTGAATGCACTGCCAAACAGTGACTGCATCTGATAGTTACTGTTATGGCTGGTATTTTTCCACCTGGCTCAGTCAGTTTTTAACCACTTGACCTCCGGAAGATTTACCCCCTTCATTACCAAGCCATTTTTTAGCTTTCAGCGCTGTCACACTTTGAATGACAATTGCACGATCATGCTACACTGTACCCATATGAACTTTTTATCATTGTATGTTAGTGCAAAAAAAAAAAATTTTCACGGACAGTACTCAATTTTCTATATCATTTCACACAAATAGATCATTTTTTTGGTGGTATTTAATAACTGCTGGGTTTTTTTATTTTTTACAAAAAAAAACAAAAAGCGAAAATAAAAAAAAAACTGTTTCTGTTAGTAAATTTTGTAAAGAAGTAATTTTTCTCCTTCACTGATGTGCGCTGATTAGGCTGCATTGATGGGCACTGATAGGCTGCACTAATGAGGTGGCACTTATGGACACTGATTAGGTGGCACTAATTTGCCGCACTTATGGGCAATGATATGTGGCACTGATGAGCACTTATAGGCGGCATTGATGGGTGGCACTGATAGGTGGCACTGGTGGGCACTGATAGGCGGCACTGATGGGCATTGATGGGTGGCACTGATGGGCACTGAAAGCCAGCACTGACTGGCATCACTGATGGACACTGGTGGGCACTAATTGCTGGCACTGGTGGCACTTTATTGTAATCAGGGCACTGATGATCAGTGCCCTGATTACCTGTCTTGCTGTCCCCTGCGAGGAGATGCCAATGATCGGCTCTCCTCACCACACACTCGACCACATGGTTAAATAGCAGCGTCATCGGCTCTTTACAGAGATCAGGGTCGCGCCATGTCCTAGCAACACAGCGTGACCACGATCACTGCATAGAGCGAGAGCCGCACCGCCCTGCCGTCATTTGACGGTGGGCGGGCGGCAGGTGGTTAAAGTATTTGTTACCCTGAAAAAAATTTGATTCTGTTCCTTTAAAGCATGTTATATAGCGCAGTGCTTGTGCTGTGTAGTTTGGCCTCCTGTATCACCTGAAATACCTGGCTGATTCTGCCTGGCTATGCCTCCCCCCCCCTCCGTAAACTGACCACGGCATATCATGGCTGCAGAGCCCTGACACCATGGTCAGTTTGCGGGCCTCCATCAGCCACTGTATCTCCTGTCCTCCTCTGTCCTCTCTCCCCCCTCCCTCCCTGCCTGTCAGCTCCATGTCTATGCACCATCCTCTCTGTTTATTAATGTAAAGTGGTCCAGTGTCTGTGTTTTATAAAAATAAATGCAGCTATATACCTGTTTACAGAGCGGTGCTCACGTGACCCATCGCCTCTCTCCTCCTCCCCTCCTGACTGACGTCAGCTGGGGATCCTAGACCCCACCCGCTGCAGATGTTAGACCAAGAGACGGCGGGTCACGTGAGCACCGATCGGCGTTCTGTAAACAGGTATATAGCTGCATTGTGCATAGTGGGTTAACAACCACTTTAGTGGATATAAAGGGAAGTGTAGGTGTGGCGCTGTTCTAAAAAAGGAAGTGTTTTGTAAAAACTAATGTGTTACACCCTCTGCAGTGCTTCGAAGCAAAATGTGATTGGTGAGAAAATGTCAAAAAATTGTAGGTGCCTGTGTGTATACACTCCTGACAGGGTGTGATACCATAAATCAATGTGCAAGTTGTTATCCTCTAATGGCTAAACTCACCTCAAAAGAGGGAATGTTATATAGATATGAGCATGAATGGTAAAGAAAACAGATGTATTATCCTCTAATATCCACGTCCGAATTTGCAGGAGAGGAAGTGAATATGCATAAAGAGAACTCCAGTAGTGCCTTTCTTGTAATGATGCTGAATGTTCTATATAAAAAAACAGTGTTGGGGTAAAGCTAATGTTCAATGATTAATGCTAATAAGCGAATGGATGAATAAAATAAATCTGTTTGAATTGTGTTATACCCTTTTGCAGCTGGTTGACAATATAAATGGGAATGCCTAGGTAATCTTCCTGTAATGTCAATTAAGATGAGGATCTGACTTGGAGGCGACTGCCATTAAAGTCTATGGGCACGAGTTGGATAGAAGTCACCTTGAAGTAGTACAGGAACCTTTTCTAAAGTCAGAGCAATTTCAGTAGTGCTAATTAAGGCAGCTCTTATTGACTAAATGGGATTTGACATGTCACACGACTTAGGGTCTCACAAGTCGGATCCCAAGTCCCAGCAGTGCTAACCAAGCCTAATGCCCCGTACACACGGTTGGATTTTCCGACGGAAAATGTGTGATAGGACCTTGTTGTCGAAAATTCGGACCGTGTGTAGGCTCCATCACAAATTTTCCATCGGAATTTCTGACACACAAAGTTACAGAGCTTGCTATAAAATTTTCCGACGACAAAATCCGTTGTCGGAAATTCTGATCGTGTGTATAAGAGTACAAAGTGCTACGCATGCTCAGAATAAATTAAGAGACGAAAGCTATTGGCTACTGCCCCGTTTATAGTCCCGACGTACATGTTTTACGTCACCACGTTCAGAACGATCGGATTTTCCGACAACTTTGTGTGACCGTGTGTATGCAAGACAAGTTTGAGCCAACATCCGTCGGAAAAAATCCATGGATTTTGTTGTCAGAATGTCCGATCAATGTCCGACCGTGTGTACGGGGCATTAGACAGCATTACTTTATTCAGGCAGCCATACGTGCCATGGATGCTGAAAGCAATACCTGGCAGTGGAGATTCCTCCATCCACACTGGTTTTCAAGACACGGAAATGTTTTTTTTTGAAAGTCTAGCTGTGTATGGCTAGCTAAGCAAAATATATGTAAATACATTGGTGGCTTCTCAGGCGTATTTATGAACTCAGCAATTCTATTTTCATATTTCTATCATTAGGTCTTGAGTACACAGGTGTGGCTCTTTTGCGTTTCACATGCATTTGAAGCACAATCAAATACACATTAGCAGATTTTTAGTCCTGAGGCCAAGTTTGACCTGCTTTGTGCCCCGTTTCTGGTCACAGCCGGTCTAATTGTTAGGCATTTGTGTTGAAGGCAAAGTCAGCATTTAATAGCAGCACCTGTGTACACATGCCCTAAGTATACGGAGGTTGTACACATGCCCTAAGTATACGGAGGTTGTACACATGCCCTAAGTATACGAAGGTTGTACACATGCCCTAAGTATACGGAGGTTGTACACATGCCCTAAGTATATGGAGGTTGTACACATGCCCTAAGTATACGGAGGTTTGCAGGGTCTTATTTATACAACATGCTGCCCTAGATACTCCTGAATGATGATATCCGAGTCCCGATTGCCCATGTCTGGTGATAATTGTAGTAAAGACATCTGCTAGAATGCGCTATTAGGGGTAAGGCAAGGTCTGCTTTATATTCCCAATACATTTTATGTCATAACTGTATACATCTCCAGACATGTTGAAGAGGCGAATAAAATTAGGGAAAACATAAGGCTTTATGTTGCCCCTCCAATTCTGCTGCCAGAGGCACTGGCCCACAGAGGCTGTTGTGGAAAACATTTCTCTAAAATAGATAGAGTGATTGAATTATTAAAGGTGTAGGTGCCCTTAAGTCACATGGATAGAAAATCATTCGAAAGAACGTTCGTTTCATGATTAAGATCTGTCAAACACCATCATTTTATAGAATTGGTAACGACATTAATGGTAAATTTATTTAATTTAGATATTTTAATTGTGGATCAATCACATGCTCAGCAGAAATGACGTAAGGGCCTATTCACACCACATGCAGTCCAGTACATTTTTTTTCTGCATCACAAACACATGGGAAGTAGGTTATATGCTTTCTAATAGCATAGTTTACATCAGTGCAGTCAGTTCCAGGGCTTTCCAGTTCCAGAAAAAAAGTAAAACATGCTGCATTTTTCCTGCACTGGACTGTACTGGAACGCAGTAAAACGCATCAAAAATACACTGGAATGCACTGGAACGCATAAAAAATTAACTGAACCCTCAGTATAGTGAAGAAAAAAAACAGGAAAAAAGAAGAAAAAAAGCACCTGGAATGCATCTGGAAATGCATCAAAAAAAGCACTGGAACGCCTTAAAAACAGGGATGCAGAAATGCATCCGGCCGGAACGCTCCCACTCTAAACTGTGTTTATTTTGCGAGCTAACATAGAACAGCTAACAAAGTTCCCGTGTGCGATACATCTGTCGCTTGAGCCGTCGTTCCATTGGCACATTAGTTACTTATTTTCTAGCTATGGATGCTTAAAAGAAGAGGAAAGTGCTGGCATTTTGCAATACAGGGACAATGGTTTCAGGTTTAGTCATTTTATTTCCAATAAGCATATTGGAGATCACACTTCCTTAAAACTGCAATATTTTTTGTTTCCCTGTGTGAAGGAAATTTCTGCAAATAGAACGATCATTCTTTTAGTTGCTTGTAATACGGGGTAACATTTTCACATGCACATACGCTGTAATTTTTTTCAAACTGTTTACGATCGATTTCACCAATGTTGTTTAGAAAATTTATTTGATAACGCAACAAAATTCCGACATGATGGATCATTCTTTTGCCATAAAATTTTGCATTTCGAGAATCAAAATGAGCCCACTAACATTTCGAAAGTCAAATGATTGGGCTTATCAAATGTTTTTTTCAAACTATTTTCTATCCATGTATGGCCAGCTTTAGAAAAGTGTATGCTTAGTTGGTTTGCTAATAGGGCACGCCTCTGGTCACTTTGCATACCCAATCATTTGCGAGGGAAAAAAAAAAAAAAACAAGATTTGCATATGATAGGATGATTAAAGTAAGCCCAACTTCATTCACTTCATCAGAATTCACTTTTCAATAATCTGACTGCGATAAATTCAAATCTGGTTACATCTAATATAATCATATTATTTATATAAAAACAGTGCAGCGCTAAATGATAAGATGATAAATAAATGAATGAAAATTTCAGTCATATGATCTCATACATGATCTCAAAACAATATATGATAATAAATCCAAATGCATGCTAATAAAAAATGTAGACTGTAGATAAATGTCCATAAAAATAGATATGATAAACAAAAGTCCTTTCTTTCATCATATTTTTTGTTTACAAAAGTTTTATTGGAATCTTAATAAAACGGAGTTGGTACAAAGCAGATGTTCACGTGAAATAAATGAAATTGTACAATATATCACAAACAGAGGAGTTATTTGAGTAACATTGTCTAGGAGATATGACTAAGGGGATTACAGTAGTGATGGATACAGTAGTATACACAAGTTAGGAGAGGTCTAAAAAATGAAGGAGGACCCCAATACAACCATTTTTTGTTGAAAAATATGCATATTGTCATGGAGAGTATGATAGATTCTTTCAGTGAGTTTCATCATTTCCATTCTGGATAATACTTGTGACCAGATGAGGTTAGTTGACTTCCAATTTAAAGCAATCATCCAATGTATGGCGCTAAACAATGAGTGTATTTGTCTATTACAAGGAGTGGGGATATTCGGGATAGAGGCAAACAGGAGACTTACTGTGGGTGTAAGTTCAATTGTTTGGTCTGAAACTTCCTAATCTTATCATTTGCAGCTTGCCAGATCGGTTTTAGAATATGTGTACCAGAGTCCCTTGTTCTGAGCAACCTCTAAAACAATTGGGAGAGGTTGTAGGGTATAAATCGTGGATTTTTTGAGGGGTTAGATACCATCTACCGTAGTTAGTAGTTTTATTGGTGTTTCTCTAACTGAGATAGCACGGTTGCTCTTGCAGAGGTTATCTATCATAATTTCCCAAGATGGGGTTGTGAAGGTGCAGTTTAGGTCAGATTCCCAATGAAGCATAGGTCCAGATTTCTCTGGGAGGGAGAGTCTATTTATATGACTGTATAATAGGGAAATTTTACCTCTAGCACGTGGGGAGTTAATACAAATGTGCTCAAAAATTGTGTATGGGGGCTGTAATGAGAGTGTATAGTCATCTTCAAAGAATTTTCTAATTTGAGTATATCTAGGGCAGGGATCCTCAAACTACGGCCCTCCAGCTGTTGCAGAACTACACATCCCATGAGGCATTGTAAAATTCTGACATTCACAGACATGACTAGGCATGATGGGAATTGTAGTTCCTGAACACCTGGAGGGCCGCAGTTTGAAGACCCCTGATCTAGGGAGTTCCGAATTTGGGAGTCCATATTGAAGTTGGAAGTGTTCGAACGTGGGGAACTTCAGGTCTTTGAAAAGGGATCTAACAGATGTTAGTTTATTGTTAATCCACATTATAAAGGAGCTGCAATCATTATATGCCTGTGTAAATCTAGGATCGCCTAGGAATGAGGCTAAGGGGGGGGGGGCTTCTGAAGAAAGTTTAAAAGTATTTTTGTGTTTAAGCCATAGTTGGAGAGAGTGTGCGACTATTATATTTTGTTTAAGTACTTTACAGTGAGAGTTTG
The DNA here is from genome assembly GCA_037952925.1 of Lithobates clamitans. Taxonomy (NCBI): domain Eukaryota; kingdom Metazoa; phylum Chordata; class Amphibia; order Anura; family Ranidae; genus Lithobates; species Lithobates clamitans. The sequence goes on from JBBGZY010001239.1 coordinate 404,097, forward strand.
TATCTGACCATAGGAGACCCTGGAAGGAATAATGGAAAGATCAAGATATATTCAAAGGATAACCATTGTATAAAATCTATTTGGGTAGACCATTGTGCTAGCTGTGAGAATCTGGCTGCTAAAAAGTATTGCCAGATGTTTGGTAATCCCAAGCCTCCTTTAATTTGTGGTATATGCATCAGGGCGTAACTGAATCTGGGTTTTTTATCTGACCATATGAATTTATTAATTTCCCTTTGAAGGGCATCTAACCTTGTTTTGGAGATATTGACCGGGAGTGCTCTAAAGAAGTAGAAGTGCGTCATCAGCGTATAAACTCAGTTTGAATTCCTTATGACCTTTAGTGTAGCCCTTAATGTTGATGTTATTTCTTATTGATTGGGCGAGGGGTTCTATTGCTAATGCAAAAAGTAGTGGGGATAGTGGGCAGCCCTGTCTGGTTCCTCTACTCAGCGGAAAAAAATTTGAGTTGTTACCTGGTATTTTGATTCTCGTTTGGGGGGTGTGATATAGGGCATTGAAACCATGTATAAATTTCTCTGATATACCAAATTTAGGAAGTAGGTGGTTTAGGTATGTCCAATTTACTAGATCGAACGCCTTGTATATGTCAAAGCTTAATAGGCATATTTGATGAGAGTGTAAATTAGCATCTTGGATAATATATTATCTACATTTTGCCTGCGATGAAGCCCGTTTGGTCAGTATGAATCAATGATGAGACAACTCCAGCTAATCTGTCTGCTAGGATTCTACCGAATATTTTTAGGTCATTATTAAGGACAGAAATAGGGCGGAAATTTTGTGCTATGATCTTTATGTGGTTTATGGATAAGGGATAGATTAGCTAATAACATGTAATCAGGAAAGTAATTACCTTGCAGAATATAGTTGAACAGTTTTGTTAGTTTGGGGGTTAATAGGTAATCATTTTTTGTAATAGGAGTTGGTGAATCCATCTGGGCCTGGGGCAGTGGATGATTTTAAAGATTATTTAATTATATTATTAATCTCAAGGTCTGTAAATGGTTCATTAAGGGTGGCAATTTGCTGGCTAGATAGCGAAGGGAGTTGTAAGCCATCCAGCCAGCTGAATGAAGATGTTGTGGGGTGTGTTTGTGGGCCAGAAAGGAGATTTTTATAAAAGTTTGAGAATATCTCTAGAACCTCTTGTGGGTGGGTAACCAAATTACCTCTATGGTTTCTTAATTTGTAAACATAGAGTGGATTTTGGCCTTGATTTAGTTATTATGAAGTATGTATTTTGCTTTTGAAAATCTGAGGGATATTTCTATGTTCGTTGAGAGGATTGAGTCTAATTCTTGGCGTTTGGTTTGAATCTGGTAAGGGAAATCTTGGGATGGGGTTTGACTTAATTTGATGTAGAGGTTATCTTGGTCTTTAGTAAGACGTTTAATGTCAGATAGTCTGATTCTGTTTTTATTAGAGGTGATGTTAATTAACTGTCCCCTCATGACTGCTTTATGGGTGGGCCATAGTGAAGAGGGAGATATTCTTTCTGTAGAGTTGTGTGTGAAGTATTCTTCTAATTGTGTGGTGATCTGTTGTGTGATTAAGGGGTCTGTTAGTAATGAATCATTTAGGCGCCAGCTAAAAGGGGTAGGGGCTAAGCCTATGTGAGAAGTATCAAAGGAGATAATTTGATGGTCTGACCATGGGCATGTGTGGATAAAGGCCTTAGAGGAGTTAACTAATAGCATAGGGGTGCAATAGATGTAGTCCAAACGTCCATAACAATCGTGCGGGAATGAGTAGTGTGTGTAAGCTTTAATTCCTACATTATGAGCTCTCCAAGAATCAATTAACTGAAATTTATTAAGAGAGCGATTAATAGATTTGGTAAAAGCTTTTGAGGAGGGTACTACTTTACTTCTGTCCAGGGCAGGGTGTGCTGCTAGATTGAAGTCTTCACCTAAAATTGTGTGTGTGGAATTATGGTAGTCTAAGATATCAAAAAATTTGGAGAAGAATATGGATTGTGATTCGTTCGGTGCATATAATGAGGTAATTGTTAAGGGTTTAATGTTTATCAATCCTTTTATAATTATAAAGTGGCTGTCCATATCTTTATATATCTCCTGTACATCAAAAACAACGGAATTTTGGATAAATATGGCTACACCACACGCTTTACTGGAAAATGTGGTATAATAAATTTGGTTATATGTCTTATCAAAGTATTTAGGATGATTAGTGGTTGAGAAATGGGTCTCTTGTAATAGTAATAAATCAGCTCCAAGTCTCTTATAGTGTCTGAAAGCTTTTTTTCTTTTATTTGGGGGATGGAATCCCTGGACATTATGAGAAAATATTTTGAGACCCATCACTCAACCTGAAAAGGGGTGTCGGCTAAATTAAGTGTGGGTGTGTTGAAATCAGGTTGGAATATATAGGGTCTAACCCATATTTGGTGTAGGGTGTACTCAAAGATGATATTATGAAACCCAGGATTACCAGTTAGCATTTGTGGAACACATTGTACAAGAGAGTAGCAGTGTACCAATAGCATAAAGATATTTGAAGAGATAGTCATCAAAACAACTCTACTGGCATGTGTTGGTGACTTATATCTTCCATAGCATAATAACTGAAAATTATGGGCCAAAGTGGCCAAAAAATACAGAATTAGAATAACTCGGGGGATCATGTGACAATGACATGACCACAAAAAGCAAAAATGAGGACACATCAGTCCTCTGCCCACCAAGCGGGCCTAGGATACCGACCTTGAGGTAAAAGGGCGATATCTGGCTCCAAGAGTGGGTAGGGGGACAATCAAGCTGTGGCGGATGAGCCAAGCTATATGTGACACTAGAAAAAGTAACACATTTTGTGCATGTTGATACAATAATTCAATATAAAACTGCGAAGAAAGGTATTATATATAAATGTGAGAGCAGTACAGTATACATATATTATCTGAGGACCCATAGAGGGTAGGAAGAATGGGGAAATAAAAATAATAATAAAAAAAATAATGTAAAAAAAAGGGGGGGAGGAAGGGGCCCAAAAAGAGACCCCCTTACATAGCTGGGAATAAAAATACCTATAAGGGTCTTTGTATAAGCTAGTATATCATCATAGGATAATAGTCTCTGGAAGGGAGACACTTAAACCATGGGGATTGAATAAAACAATTGTTCAGATTGCTGAAAAGCTATTATATTTAGCCAGTTCAGGGGCTAAGTATTAATCAAAAACTTGAGTTCTGTCAATATATATCAGACCAGATGTCAGATATTAAGGCCAATACTATACTGGCAAAAAAAACAAAAACAAAAAAAAACACAAAAAAATTATTTTCTTTCCTCTATTTCTATCTATTTTCATTTTTCTTCTCCTCTCTCCTCGGCAATCTTCATACTTCTTTAAAACTTTCTCTCAATGAGAGAGGACAGGCGTAAGCTGGAAATTTATGGTGCATGGTCCTGGAAAGATTGGTGCCATCTTCTCTGGTCATGTTGGTTGCGTCTGGAGGCTGGTGTGGTCCAAATTGGTAATGATCTAGGGGTGGAGGGGGGTCTAGAAGGTGGCTCTGGATCCAGCAAGCCCAATTTGACTAACAGATCTTTGCCTTCAATAATGTTGAATACTGTGTATGTTGTGCCATTATGCATAACAGGAAGTTTGAAAGGGAATCCCCACCTGTATTTTATTCTCGCTGTCTGTAGTATGGAGGTCACTTCTTTCATTCTGCGTCTCCTATCCAATGTGGCAAGGGAGATATCAAGGTAAATCTGGATTCTGCGACTTTCAAATTCAATGTTAGGAGTATTTCTTGATGCACGCATGATATCTTCTTTAGTAAGGAAATCCTTCATACACATAATCACATCACGGGGGGGTATCTGGGGTAGGTTTAGGGCTCAGGGCTCTATGGATTCTATCACAGGTGAATGCTGTGGGAGGTTTATCAGGTACAAGCTTGTGGAAGAATTTGGTTACTGCTGGGATAAGATCTGTAACAGATTCAGGGATCCCACGCAATCTGATATTATTTCTGCGATTACGATTGTCCAAATCTTCGATCTGAGCCTGCATGTATGAAAAGTTGTCATCCAGCATTTCATAGTCCTTCCTTAGGTCATTGTGAGCCAGTGAAAGTTTGTCATGTTTTGTCTCTTTTGTCTCAAGTATATCTCTTCTGCCTCCTATAGCAGCAATCTCCCTGGACAGTACGTTAGTTGATTTGTTCAGTTCTAGCTGAATCTTATCCACTAATTTATCATATATAGAAGATAGGCTAGCCTGCTTTAGATAATGGAGTATTGTACTCACAGTCTCTTTGTGTGTTGGCTTGTTCCGACATGGAGCTGCATGAGGCCGCCAGGGGGCCAGCGCCATTTTGAGACATCCTTGTAGTGCCTTTCCTGGTGTTGAGAAGAAAATTTGTAAGTGAGTGCTGGGAGCGGTGACCTCGCGCCTTTTTTGCCCGACGGCATGCACAACACTTTCCCACAGGGGTGCTTGATATTGTAGGTGGATTCGTGGATCGTTTAGCCCCCAGAATGGAGCTTGGCTGTCCGGGTCAGACAGCTGAAATTTTCATTCATTCATTCGTTTATTTATCATCTTATCTTTTAGTGCTGCACTGTTTTTATATAATTAATTTTGAGTCTGTATCTTGGCTTTTAAGTGCTGGCAGCAAAAATTATTTTCTTTTCTCTACCGCAGTGTTATCTTTCTATTATCTTATTGGAATAATCATATCATTACTGAGTTACCTATTCCCTGCCATCAATAAGAAAAATGCCTGCAAGCTCACTGATTTCATGTAATGCCTAGGCATTGATCACATGGCATCTCCAGCTGTTTCATGCGATTGTAAACTATAGAGTCTATGGATTTTAGGATTTTTTTTTGTTCCATATGCTAAAACATGATCCTTGTGTTGGGTTTGCAAATGATAGATGTGTTAAACACAGATAAATTGTTAAGACTTAAGCTGGCCATACACCCACATTTATTTAGTTTAGCCTTCAGCCTGTAGATTTAACCACTTCAGCCCCGTAAGGTTTTACCCCCTTCCTGACCAGAGCACTTTTTACAATTCGGCACTGCGTCGCTTTAACTGCTAATTGCGCGGTTATGCAATGTTGTGCCCAAACTAAATTTGCATCCTTTTCTTCCCACAAATAGAGCTTTCTTTTGATGGTATTTGATCACCTCTGCGGTTTTTATTTTTAGCGATATAAACGGAAAAAGACCGAAACTTTTGAAAAAAATTATTTTCAACTTTTTGTTATAAAAAAATCCAATAAACTCAATTTTAGTCATACATTTAGGCCAAAATGTATTCAGCCACATGTCTTTGGTAAAAAAAAAGTCAATAAGCGTATATTTATTGGTTTGCGCAAAAGTTATAGCATCTACAATACAGGGGTACATTTTCTGGAATTTACACAGCTTTTAGTTTATGACTGCCATTTCATCCATCTCATTTCTTGAGGTGCTAAAATGGCAGGACAGTACAACCCCCCCCCCCCCATGACTCCATTTTGGAAAGTAGACACCCCAAGGAAATTGCTGAGAGGCACGTTGAGCCCATTGAATATTTAATTTTTTGTCCCAAGTGATTGAATAATGACAAAAAAAAAATATTTTACAAAAAGTTGTCACTAAATGATATATTGCTCACACATGCCATGGTGTTATATGTGGAATTGCACCCCAAAAAACATTCTGCTGCTTCTCCTGAGTACGAGGATACCACATTTGCGGGACTTTTTGGGAGCCTAGCCACGTACGGGGCCCCAAAAACCAAGCACCGCCTTCAGGATTTCTAAGGGCGTAAATTTTTGATTTCACTCCTCACTACCTATCACAGTTTTGAAGGCCATAAAATGATAAGATGGCACAAACCCCCCCCCCCCCAAATGACCCCGTGGGGGGTCGTGGGAGAAAACGCTGTTGCTGTCAAGATAAATAAATCCGCACTGCAGCTGAATGGAGTACCTGAAAACAAAAAAATGGTTAACAATAAAACACAGTGAACAGTAAAGTATAAAAAAAATAGATACCTGAAAAGCAAACATGATAAAACATAATAACAATAAAACATTGCAGAATAGAATACAGTAAAAAAAGAGCAGAACAATAGAGAGAGAATAGAGAGAGAGAGAGAGAGAGAGAGAACTTTTTTTTTTTTTTTTTTGCACAAAGTTGCCACTAAATGATATATTGCTCAAACATGCCATGGGCATATGTGGAATTTCACCTCAAAATACATTCTGCTGCTTCTCCTGAGTACGGGGATACCACATGTGTGGGACTTCTTGGGAGCCTAGCCGCGTACGGGGGCCCCGAAACCAAGCACCGCCTTCAGGATTTCTAAGGGCGTAAATTTGACCCCATTTTGGAAAGTAGACACCCCAAACTATTTGCTGAGAGGCATGGTGAGTATTTTGCAGCTCTCATTTGTTTTTGAAAATGAAGAAAGAAAAGGAAAATGTATTTTTTTTTTCTTTTTTCAATTTTCAAAACTTTGTGACAAAAAGCGAGGTCTGCAAAATACTCACCATACCTCTCAGCAAATAGCTTGGGTTGTCTACTTTCCAAAATGGGGCCATTTGGGGGGGGGGGGGGTTGTGGCATCTGGGCATTCCATGGCCTCTGAAACTGTGATAGGCAGTGAGGAGTGAAATCAAAAATTTACACCCTTAGAAACCCTGAAGGTGGTGCTTGGATTTCGGGGTCCCGTACGCGGCTAGGCTCCCAAAAAGTCTCACACATGTGGTATCCCCATACTCAGGAGAAGCAACAGAATGTATTTTGGGGTGTAATTTCACATATGCCTTTGGCATGTTTGAGCAATATATCATTTAGTGACAACTTTGTGCAAAAAAAAAAAATTTGTCTTTTTCCCGCAACTTGTGTCACAATATAAAATATTCCATGGACTCGACATGCCTCTCAGCAAATAGCTTGGGGTGTCTACTTTCCAAAATTGGGTCATTTGAACTGTTCTGGCATTTTATGCACAACATTTAGAAGCTTATGTCACACATCACCCACTCTTCTAACCACTTGAAGACAAAGCCATTTCGGACATTTTTTGTTTACATGAAAAAAAAAATTTTTTTTCAAGAAAATTAGTTTGAACCCCCAAACATTATATATATTTTTAAAGAAAAGACCCTACAGATTAAAATGGTGGGTGTTTATTTTTTTTCACACAGTATTTGCGCAGCGATTTTTCAAACGCATTTTTTTGGGAAAAAACACACTTTTTTAAATTATCATGCGCTAAAACACACTATATTGCCCAAATGTTTGATGGAATAAAAAAGATGATCTTAGGCCGAGTACATGGATACCAAAGACGACATGCTTTAAAATTGCGCACAAACGTGCAGTGGCGACAAACTACATACATTTTTTAAAGCCTTTAAAAGCCTTTACAGGTTACCACTTTAGATTTACAGAGGAGGTCTACTGCTAAAATTACTCTCCTCGATCTCACCTTCACGGTGATACCTCACATGCATGGTGCAATTGCTGTTTACATTTGACGCCAGGCCGACGCTTGCGTTCGCCTTTGCGCGAGAGCAGGGGGGGACAGGGGTGCTTTTTTTTTATTTTTTTATATTTATTTATTTTTTTTGCTTTTTTATCTTATTTTTAAACTGTTCCTTTCATTTTTTTTTCTTTTATCATTTTTATTGTTATCTCAGGAAATGTAAATATCCCCTATGATAGCAATAGGTAGTGACAGGTACTCTTTTTTGAAAAAATTGGGGTCTATTAGACCCTAGATCTCTAATCTGCCCTCAAAGCATCTGACCACACCAAGATCGGTGTGATAAAATGCTTCCCCAATTTCCCAATGGCGCTGTTTACATCCGGCGAAATCTAAGTCATGAAATGCTCGTAGCTTCCGGTTTCTTAGGCCATAGAGATGTTTGGAGCCATTCTGGTCTCTGATCAGCTCTATGGTCAGCTGGCTGAATCCCCGGCTGCATTTTCGGGTTCCCTGTTGGGACAGGAGAGCCAGAGAAAACCATGGAAGATGGTGGGGGGGGGACATTCCCTCCTACTGCTTGTAAAAGCAGTCTAGAGGCTAATTAGAGGCTACAAGAAAGCCGACCGCTGGCTGAAAAGAATGATACCAAGATGATACCTAAACCTGCAGGCATCATTCTGGTATAACCACTCAAAGTCCAGCAACATACCAGTACGTTGCTGGTCCTTGTTGGGCATATATTGTAATCTTTTTTTTCATGCAGCCTGTGGGCTGAATGAAAAAAAGATATTGATCGGTGGATATGCCCACCTTTAGAATACCTCCCTTCATCCACCCACTTCTAATGATGGGCATACATGCACCATTTATATATGCCGAAGCATGGGGGCATCCGCCCCAAAAGTTAGGAGCAAATCGCTCCTCCGCGCCTGCTGCCCCCACGCTTCGGCATATATGCTTAAGTATGCAACTGTGGTGGTGAAATCACCTCCGACAGCGCTGGAGTCACGGCTTTATGTATCGTGGGAGCAAACGCTGTTGCTGTCAAGATAAATAAATCCACGCTGCAACTGAATGGCGTACCTGCTAAGCAAATGATGGTTAACAATAAAACAAAGTAACATTACAGTATAACAGTAAGACTTATCATACCTGCAAAGCAAATACAAAGAAAAACAGCAAATAAAAATCAAGTGACGTATAATCAACTGTTTCCACCTGAATGCCGGGTTGGCCAGTAAATGGGGGAAGTATGGGTGCTGCAGAAGTGGTGGGTTCCCAATTAGGATTGGCGACTGCAGCAGGAAGGGCACTATGGGCACGACGGGCCTGTGTTAATCTTCCTGGTGGCAGCGGGACACTACTTGTGCTTGCCACCTCGCCAGCTTGAACTGGACTTATGTGACTCGCCACGTCACCAAGTGTTACTGCAGTGCTGGATGTACGACCAGGGTGTACGGAGGTGCTAGCAGGTATCTGGGCTGATCCCGCTAACACTGCGTTTTTGGGAACCCTAAACTGCTGGGGACGCTAGTATAGATCTGATCAGATATTGATCCGTTCAGATATTATACCACTAAGGGAGGTGTATGCTGCGTGTGTGCTTGGGTGTTAGCGGTACTGGCACTAACCTGACGCTGCCTGGGGCGTCCCAGACCCTATCTGACCCTAAAACTTAACTTATATCACCGCCGGGAGATCAGGGGGTTGAACCTTTATTATGTAATAAACGGCGGGTGCCCTGACACTATAAAAAATAAACTAACTAACCAGCGTCACCCGTAACAGTTATACGGTGATCACTGGTGAAAGGTTTAACTAGGGGGCAATCAAGGGGTAGAACCTATATTAGGTAGTATATGGGGGTCCCTGACGCTATAAAACACTGGCAGCAATCCTAAATACTTACCTCCCTAACTAGCGTCACCTGTGACACTAATACAGCGATCAGAAAAACGATTGCATAGTGACACTGGCAAAGGGGGGTGATCACGGGGTTAAAACTTTATTAGGGGGGTTAGGGGGGTACCCTAGACCTAAAGGGGCCTAACCCTAACTGCCCTACCACTTATAACTGTCACAAATGACAACAATGCAATAATCAGAAAAAAAAAAAAAAAACTGCTATTGGTGTCACTGACAGGGGGTACAGGGGGGTGATAGGGGGTGAAAAGTGTGCCTAGAGTGTTCTACTGTATGTGTAGAGTTTGGTGCACTTACTTGATGTCTTCTCTCCTTGGCGCCGGAACGAAAAGACCGACACGAGGAGAGATGACATCACTTCCTCTGCCGCTGTTTACATTACAGAGGCAGAGGAAGCCTGCCATTCGCCAGGAGCGATCGTGAGAGGGTGGTTATGAATCAGTGGTCTCCCCCCCACCTCGGATCGCTCCTGACAAAAATCCGACCGCCACAGGCACTGGGGGAGGGTCCGATCGGACCCGCCCGCAGGCAGGCAGGTACGTATAGGTAAGCCCTTATGCCTACCCGTGCCATTGTGCCGACGTACATCGGCATGCAGCGGTCGGCAACTGGTTAACTTACACATTAGCCGTGTGTGGGAAATTGTGTCAAATTCTTTTAAAAAATCTAAATATACCACGTCCACAGCCACTCCTTTGTCTAAGGTTTTAATTACCACTTTATAAAAAGAAATCAGATTTGTCTGATAACTTCTGTCTTTCCTGAATCCATTCTGTCTGTTGCTACTCATCTACTGTATGTGAGAGCATAAAATCAGTGATCTCTAACAATCTCATGAAATGTGTTTCAGTTCTATGGTTGTCTCCTGAAGCATGTCCCTAGTCTCCATCAGTTCTTGTTGCATGTCTGCCCTCATTGCATGTCTGTAGTCTTGGACCACCTCCTGCTGCATGTTTGCAGTCTCTGGCAGCTTTCTATGGAATTACTTTCACTGAGTATTATATGCTGTGCTTCTGTAACGTCAAGGGTCACACTTGGGGCACTTTTTATCAATAAATTTGCCCACCACTGCAATAGAACCCCCAATATTGCGATGTAAGTTCTCAATCAGGGCTAAGGACAACAGTGCTTTGGTCTGGTGATAAGCCACTCAGGCTTTGAATGCAGAGGAGAGAGGAGTCACAGACCTGGAAGGACCATCCTTTTTTTCCTGGACTACGTGAGAGAATGCACTAGCACCTGCACAAACCTGATTACTCAGTTATAAAATAAATCATACATAATTATATACACAACCTCCATGATTTTGGTGTCTGCCTAATCATGATCGTTTGCCCTGGAGATATTTTTACTACTACAGCTGTGATTCTGTATGTTCTGTAAGTGAAGCAGCTCAAATCAGCAATTAAATCACATTAATAACTATGTTTAAATCAAACATAAGTATTTAAAGTATGCTAGCCTACTGAAGAATAAACATGACTGTTAGTACATAGCCTTATATCAGAGCATAAAATATGATATCTGTCACAATGTGACCACTCAATGTCAGAACACATCATCTATCATTAATTCAGAGCAGAACACATCCTCTATCATTAATTCAGAACACTCCATGTACTCAGCTTGTCCTTAACAGAGAATATTATGTGATTGGCGTGTCACTGGAAGAGCGTGCAGAGCGGTCAGCATGCCTCAGACAAAATGCTTCTTGTGCTCACAATGTCATTAATAATGTGCTTCATCTGCTCACACACGGGCGGCACGACTTGCAGGTCGCCTCACCGAGGCGACCTGCACACGACTCCCATGGCGACTTGCAAAACGACTTCTGTATAGAAGTCTATGCAAGTCGCCCCCAAAGTAGTACAGGAACCTTTTTCCAAGTCGGAGCGACTTGCATCGCTCCTATTAGAACGGTTCCATTGTACAGAACGGGAGGCGACTTGTCAGGCGGCTAGGTCGCCTGACAAGTCGCCCCCGTGTGAACCGGCTCTTAGTATTTTTCTGGTAGTGGATGCCAAGTGTTCAACATGTGCCTGGAAGAGAATTGTGGTTAGCCTATCTCTGATAGCAGGTTTTTGTCCCTAAACATTGTTGCTACCATTGTTGCAATGTAGAAAAATTCTAGACGTTTTCTCAGAGATCCTTGGTACGCTGGTGACATATCTCTAAATCTGTGCTGTTTCCAGTCCCCAGCTGGTGGTTGCTGCATCACCCACTTACCTTACAGTCATTTACAGAAATATGTGCATTTTTGAATAATTTCCTGGAAACATGGGACACTGTGTCCTATGAAGCACTGTGAAAGTGGCCTTGCTGAGAATTAGTGGCATACAGAGTATAAGGGATACCACATCAAGAACTGTTGACAGGAAAGTCCTGGGCATACTCAGCAAAAAGCCACAAAAAGAAAGCTCTCTAAAGTGCCAGATGCCATCGAATATAAGCATTTGCCCACTCAAGTCGGTTAGGCCAACGAACTGCAGTCAGGTCGAGACCCTGATGAGGACTTTGAGCATGCAGATGAGCTTCCCTGAGACGGTTTCTGACAGTTTGTGCAGGAATTCTTTGGTTATGAAAACCAAATGTTGCAGCAACTGTCTGGGTGGCTGTTCTCAGAGGAGGTGAAGATGCTGGATGTGGAGGTCCTGGGCTGATGTGGTTACACGTGGTCTGCGGTTGTGAGGCCAGTTGGATGTACTGCCAAATTCTCTGAAACGCCTTTGGAGATGGTTTATGGTAGAGAAATGAACATTCAATTCAAGGGCAACAGCTCTGGTGGATATTCCTGCAGTCAGCATGTCAATTGCACGCTCCCTCAAAACTTGCGACATGTGTACCATTGTGCTGCATGATAAATCTGCACATTTTCCTGTAGAGTGGCCTTTTATTGTGGCCAGCCTAAGGCACACCTGTGCAATAATCATGCTGTCTAATCAGCATCTTGTTATGCCACATCTCTGAGGTGGATGGATTATCTCGGCAAAGGAGAAGTGCTCACTAACACAGATTTAAACAGATTTGTGAACAATATTTGAGAGAAATAGGCCTTTTGTGTAGATAGAAAAAAGTCGTAGAGCTTTGAGTTTAGCTCATGATAAATAGGGGCAAACACAAAAGTGTTGCATTTCTAATTTTGCTCAGTGTATTTAGGCTGAAACACATCATGTAACTGAAACAGAAAGAGCTGTGTAGGAGGCTTAAAACTGGGTGAGGAACAGCTAAACTCTGCTACTAAGGTGAGGTTATGGAAGACAGTTTCATGTCACAGGTCACATACACCATGGCAAGATTGAGCACAGCAACAAGACACACGGTAGTTGTACTGTATGAGCAAAGCCTCTTCCAGGAAAAGATTTCAAAGCAGACTGGGGTTTTAAAATGTGCTTTTCAAGCTCTTTTGAAGAAGCACAAAAAAATGGGCAACGTTGAGGACTGTAGACGTAGTGGCCGCCCAAAGGAAACATAATGTAGCAAATGAAAGATATCATGCTTACTTCCCTTTGACATCGGAAGATGTCCAGCAGTGCCATTAGCACAGAACTAGCAGAAACCAGTTGGACCCATTTACACCCAGCTACTGTCCATCGAATTCTGTCCAAAAGTGGTCTTCATGGAGGAATTGCGGCCAAAAAGCCATACTTCCTATATGGAAAGAAGGCTAAGCGACTCAACTATGTACAAAATAATTCAAGGCTGTCGAACTGTCATCCAGCTGTTGCGGAACTACAAGTCCCATCATGTCTCTGCCTGTGGGAGTCATGCTTGTAACTGTCAGCCTTGCAATGCCTCATCAACAGCTGGAGGGCCGCCAGTTTGACACCTGTACGTGTCAGTCAAAATGTGAAACATTTGGTTGTAGCAGGAGGCAGTTTGTTCGTGAAGGGCTGGAGAGAGGTACAATAATGAGTGCCTGCAGGCAGCAGTGAAACATTATGGAAGTTTCTGGCAAGTTTGGGGCTGAATTTCTGGAGTTAGAGATTTGATCAGGATCAATGGAGTCCTCAACACTGAGAAATACAGGCAGATACCTATCCACCATGCCATATCATCAGTGAGGTGTGTGATTGGCCCCAATTTTATTCTGCAGCAGGACAACAACCCCAAACACAGAGCCACTGTCATTAAGAACTATCAGGGATGGTTTGGCCCCCACAGAGCCCTGATCTCAAAATCATCAAGTTTGTCTGGGATTACATAAAGAGACAGAAGGATTTGAGGCAGCCTACATCCACAGAAGATTTGTGGTTAGTGCTCCAAGATGGTTGGAACAACCTGCCCGCCGAGTTCCTTCAAAAACTGTACCTAGAAGACTTGATGCTGATTTGAAGGCAAAGGGCGATCACACCAAATATTGATTTGATTTGGGTTTCTCTTCTGGTCATTTACTTTCCATTCAGTTAATTGATAGAAATAAACTAATAACACTTCTATTTCTGAAAGCATTAATTTACAGCATTTTTTCACACCTGCCTGAAACTTTTGCACAGTAGTGTATAAATGTGTGACAAAATTCTGTAGGCCAGTTTCCTGGGCATTTTCTTGGCAAATATCTAACAAGGTAGGCCCCCAGGTCTTTTCTCAACCCTCTCAAATTGCTTGGCTTGGTTCTGGCATGCAGAATGTGATAACACACATGCATAGCCAATTTGTGTACACATACTAAGGCCAATTTACACCTACCAGTATGTCTTTAGAATGTGGAAGTAAACTGGAGGAAATCCACGCAAACATAAGGAGCACATTCTAAACTCTTTGTAGATTGTGTCCTGGCTAGCAATAGAACCAATTGCTGCATTTCATAATTGCTATCCACTGAGCTACTGTGCTGCCCATTTCCTTAATGCATTGCTTCAAATGCTCAACATGCCCCTTCCAAAAAGCTATTGACATATTATAGGAGACCGTCAGAGGCAGTATATATTTAAAAAAAAAAGAATTCAATTAAAGTCAACTTAGCTTGGTGAATAGGTAGCACAGCAGCCAAAGTGGCCGGCCACAATGTAGGGACCACAAAACAGACACATATGCATGGTGTTACAATCAGATTGGAGCTCTCAGAACATTCTGCACTGCAGAGCTGTGCATTGGAAGCAGCTGAGGGCCGGCACAAATTGCAGTGATGCTTTCCCATGCACCCCACTGCGCTTTGTCATGTGTGATCAGAGAACATGTGCACAAGCGCCCCCCTCGGGTGACACCAATAACCGACCACTTTTAAAAGAAAAGAATAAAATAGAAAACAAAAAAGAAATCATTAAATAGGTGCTCCTTCTTTGCAAAAATAAAGTCCAAGATATTTTACTGCACAGTCTTTATGAAACATTTTCTCCTGAATTCAGTGCCCATGAAAAATGAGAAGACACACCCTTTAAATACACCCCCCCCAACCATCCATGCCAAAGAGGGGGGTCCTCCTGTCAGAAAGCCACGATGGCCCCAGTCCAGGCACCCAGGCTGGCCAGCGCCTGCTTGCCACAAATGTGCCTGTGATGGCTCTGCTCTGAGTCTGCCTACCTGACCATGAGTCTGAGCCAAAGATGGAGATGAGGTTGGAGATGTCGTTGGGGTGCTGCTGGGGCAGTTGCTGAGTGTTCGCTAGTAACAAGCTGCAGGCAGTAGTCCTCATATCTGTCCCTCCTACAGGGCACAAAGTGGGCCTCCAGGTGATCATCCTTCTCCACGACCACCGAGCAGCTGTAGCTGTACCCCGATAGGGGTTACCTGTGCTTGGCCAGCAGCAGGGAAGGCGCAGCAACAGCGGTGGCTGTAGAGGGGAGCACAGGGGATGATGGGCCTTGGCACGGGCACTGGGAAGATCAGTAGTCTTGGTGGAGGTATCCGTTCTCCATAGGACTGCAGAGTGTCTGCCCGATCCCCTCCTCCCTGGGGGCAGAAGGTGCACCGTAACCTTAGCTGATTGTGGAATGTGGGCGCATGGCGTCAGCTCCAGTGGCTCCTCCAGTTCTGGTTCCAGGAGCTTGGTGATGGTCTGGATCCAGGACAGCTGGTGGTGCATCTCATTCCCTGCTTCCTCGGGGAGCTTAACAGGGCGGCGCCCAAGGGAAAAGCCTTGTTTGCCTTGCGGCAGATACGCCCCTACCCGTATCAGTGATTCCAGTATTGTATGTAGTGTGACTCTCATCAGAATATGAATTAAACCATATGTCACTAAATCTCAATACTACTGATATATAGATCCCTGCAAAAGCCTTGTTTGCCTTGCGGCAGATACGCCCCTGCCCGTATCAGTGATTCCAGTATTGTATGTAGTGTGACTCTCATCAGAATATGAATTAAACCATATGACACTAAATCTCAATACTACTGATATATAGATCCCTGCTACCCAAACTGTGGCCCTTGGCACTTATTGTTTGACCCTCTAGCCCAGGGATCCTCAAACTTCGGCCCTCCAGCTGTTGCAGAACTACACATCCCATGAGGCAATGTAAAACTCTGACATTCACAGATATGACTAGGCATGATGGGAATTGTAGTTCCTGAAAACCTTAAGGGCGGCAGTTTGAAGACCCCTGCTCTAGCCCCTGCAGACAGTAGTATGTGTGTTTACCTTACGTAGGTGCTTGCTTTAGTTAGGTCTTTGGGTGATATATTTTAGACTGGATTCCAGCAGTTTAATGAGTTTGGCTAGCCATACACCCATAGATTTCCTTTGATCTAGCTGCAGGCTAAATGAAAGAAATCTAACAGATTCCTTCATCCATGCTAACAGCACAGATCTCCCGCTTCAGCTATTGTATTCTGATAGCCAGTGCTACCAGCTGTCAGACAACCCGAATGTAGCCTGCATCTGATTGGATGTAGGTGCTGTTCTACCCAGCTCCTTTGATTTTTCAGACAAAGTATGTCAGGCATAATGGTGCCAACAATGCACTGAGTGAGCTCTGTACAGTTTATTAGTAAAGCTGGCCATACATGGCTCAGTTTTTGAATTCAGCCAGCC
The DNA here is from genome assembly GCA_037952925.1 of Lithobates clamitans. Lineage (NCBI taxonomy): Eukaryota > Metazoa > Chordata > Amphibia > Anura > Ranidae > Lithobates > Lithobates clamitans. The sequence continues at coordinate 420,473 of JBBGZY010001239.1, forward strand.
GGTTGAATGAGAAAACTGAACAGATTTTTCCTTCCACACATTTGAGTTGGAAGGGGAACTCCTCCCCGTTGTGCCACTGTATTCTGACAGCAGGACTCCCCCACTGTCAGAATACACTGATCAGCTCTTCAGCCCATTGGCCGCATGCGCTGATCGAATGCTGGTTTTCTAGCAGGACCGTTTGACAAAAGCTGGTTTTAGAACCGCTTATGTTGAACAGAGAGGACTACACACCTTGTGAACTAGCCGAATTTTGATCCATGTATGGTCATCTGTACCATCCAAAATTCACTCTGTGTGGCCAGCTTTAATTTATTTCCTTTATTTTTATATAGTTCTGTATAGTCTCATAATATCTATCTGTGTTGCCAAGGCCTATTTTTTATGAATATACAGTAAAATGAATCTGCTGAGAGGAATATCAAATATGGCACTAGTAAATTTTAGGGGGCTGTAGAAAGAAATGTGGAAACATTGATTTTTAAAGGGGCTGTAGTGTTCTCTAGCAGTTTTATGTATTGGGGTGTATTTACTAAAAGGCAATTATACTGTGCACTGCAAGTGCACTTGCTCCAGAGTTTAGTAAATGAGGTAAAGCTTCACTTTGCAAAGAATACTCAATCACATGCAAGGAAAATAAAAAATAGCACTTTGCTTGTACATGATTGGATGACAGAAATCAGCAGAGCTTCCCCTCAGATCTAGGGCAAATGCACTTGAACTGCACAGAATATTTGTCTTTAGTAAATCAACCACAATATGTCTCCAGTCTATGACTGTCCCCTGTAGCATGTCCTCAGTCTCCAACAACTATAGTATGCAGACAGTCTGTGATCATCTCCAGGAACATGCCTGTAGTCTTTGACCGTGTCCTGTTGCATGCAGTGTTGCCAACCCCCTGAAGTGAAATTTACTGGCAGGATGACAAAATTTACAAACAGCACCACTTTTTTTTACTGGCAGAAATCATGAAAATTACTGGCAGATCTGCATTTTTTACTGGCGCTGCAAAAAAGTACCTAAAATTACTATTTTCAGTGCTAAACAGTGCAAGGATACATATTTGAACTATAAACATATAGCTAGTGCTATTAGCAATGTGTTTAAGCTAAACAAAAGTCAAAAAACATATTTCTCCATTGACATGAAGGTCAGGTTACTATAACCCAGCTAGCACTAGGTTCCCTCCTTACATCAGAGTCTGCAGGGATCCCCCTTACAGTGAAAGGGAACTCTTATGTAAAGGGGAATGCTGCAGATCATGATCTAAGGGGGAACTCTGATGTAAGGGGAGGCTCTGGTGACCAGAGACCACCTTATATCAGAGTCCACTGTGTCCCCTTTACATCAGAGTTCCCAATTACATCAGGGTCTGCAGATTGAGTTCCCCTTTGCACTGTAAGGGGCAATCCTGCAGACTTTGATGTAAAGGGGAATGCCAGGAACTCTGATGTGGTGGGCACTCTGGTGACCAGAGACCACCTTCCGCAGAGTGAATACACTAAGGTAAGGGGAGTTACTAATTTAGGGGGAAACCTTTATATCAGTGCCCCCTTACCTTACTGTATTCACTCCCCCTTACATCAGCAACCCCCCTAGACTGACTTGGCGGTGCTGTCACTAACCTCCTCTCAGGTGCATCATGCAGGGCTCAGTCAGATGGTTCCAGCTTGGTGGTTCTGGTTTTCCTATGGTCTCCTCTCCACAGTTCACACACGTCTGACTTCTCCCGTGACCCCCAGGATCCCGGCGGCCACTCTTGACTCCCCTACCGACTCCCCCTCAGAGACTGCAGACATGATGTAGGAATAGGTCAGAGGCTGCAGACAGGAGATGGTCAGAGGCTGCGGGCAGGAGATGGTCAGAGGCTGCGGGCAGGAGATGGTCAGAGGCTGCGGGCAGGAGATGGTCAGAGGTTGCGGGCAGGGGATGGTCAGAGGCTGCGGGCAGGAGATGGTCAGAGGCTGCGGGCAGGGGATGGTCAGAGGCTGTGGGCAGGGGATGGTCAGAGGCTGTCACTTCTGTCACTCACTGTGACCCTTTCATCTCTCCACCGGGCCGGCTTAACCCCCCCGTAATGTCCTCCTGTGGCCGGGCCCGGTAACATGGCTCCTCCTGCTCCCCCCGCTTAACCGCCGAGAACTGAAGAACGAGCGGCGGCCAGTGGCTTCTGTTTAAAAATGGCGCCAGGTGGTGTCAATACATTACTGCGCATGCGCCGGCCTGCCGAGCTTGTACGATCTTTCCCAAGTCCTGCAGGCTTCGGAACGGCGCATGCGCAGTTGCATGGCCGGCCCGCAGCCATCTTTTTTATGGGCACCGGCTGCCCGTAATGGGCATTCACTGGCGCCCCGAAAATGGGGTGATTTTTACGGGCTGCCCGTAAATTAACGGGCGGTTGGCAACACTGGTTGCATGTGTGCGGTCTCCGACAGCTTCCTGTGGTAGTATTATAATTATTGAATATTATGTGACTCACTTTGGTGATATCAAGGGCTGCCCTTGAGGCTCTTTATATCAGGAAAGTTGACTACCACTGTCACACAGTTTAAGTATAACATTGTGTATCTTTAGGCCTAAAGCACACAAGTACCTGGGACTGTAGAATGTAAAAGTCAGTGTATTTCCTCGCCTGGCTGGGTGCCAAACCTGACCACCACATGTGGTGACAACATAAAGGCTTTTGTTTACCTGCTGTACAACCTGAAACTAGTTACATGGTGACTACTATAATGAACCCCTTAATGGATCCGAAGACCTACTGAGATGTTTTCTTGTGACTTTTGTGACACTGCTGCATACCACTGCTAATCTCAGGAGATTTGGCGTGAGATTTGGTTACTCGCTACTCTCCTTGCTGGAGGATCTGACCTGAAGAATCAAACTCTGCCTTTACCAGGATGGCTGCTTCCCCACAGAGACCATGCAGTACAAGGCTTGATAAGTCAGTGATTGAGAAAAGATCAGTTGCAGGGAGATCAAAGGCAATACTAGTGATTTTTCCTATGCCCTCTACCTGCCTTTTTTTTTTTTTTTAGCACAGCTTCCAGAGTTTATTTCTTCCTTAGACCTTCACCCTCTCCACCCACTTTCGATCATACCACTGCAACCCCATTCTCTCTGAGAGTCAGAATTTGTTTTAAATATTTTTGGGGGGTAACACATCTTAGCACGTTCTGAATTCTTCCCCTAGGTAAGAATGACGTATTTAGGTAGGAATTACATAGTTACCCGCAGCCTCCTGACATACTGATGTCATGAATTCCAGGTGTTCTTTGGATACTCTACAGTGCATGAGCCACGGCGCGTCAGTAGGGGGCTGGCTGTCTTTTTTCAGGTTCTAGCAGCCAGCCCCTCGAAGACATGGTGCATGCGTGCCATTAGGGGGTCAGCTACAAGAACCCAGAAGAGACAGGCATTCTTGATGATGTCGGAGATGAGACGTGTGAGACTGGGTTAGCAGCGGATCAGCAGATCTCTACAGAATGCTGGATTTACTGGGTGTGTGATTGATTTTTGCGGCTAACCCAGCGAAAACAGCCTTTTTTTGGTGCATTTTTGGCAGGGTTTTGTGATTACCAATCAGTCATTGCAAGTAGGCTATTTTAGGAAGTAAGCTATTTTAGTAATATTGCTGTCTGTGTGAAATTACAATTGACTAGAAAAAAACGCATCTTTGTAGGTTATTTATATTACAACAAAAAGGTACATGTTAAAGCCAAAGAGATCAAACAAATTCAGCCACTGGAATTTCCCAGTATACCCTCAGGACTCGAGCTTCTTGTCATTCATTCCTTTACTCTATCGTCACTGTGACATCTGAGTACATAGCGTTGTCTGTGGTATGCAAAAAAGGTATTTGAGTTTAGAAGCTATACAACATCCAGAGACTATTAAAACAAAAACCAAAAATGTAATATATTGCAGCTTACCAACCTTTAGATGTGGTGGCTGCAATAGTTTTATTTTCTTTGGCTTTTTTTCTCTCTGTTTTCACCTGGTGATCTGGCCAGTAGCACACCTCCTGTATTGGTATAACACCACACTGGATTCATAGTCACACGAGGCACAGCAGACACTAGCATTGTCAGTCTGGGGGAGGGTAGTGTTGAATGTATTAGCAAATTTACATATGCTAACAAATTGAAGCCAGGCTCACAGTTTAAAATCAGTTATAGGAAACAGTTTTTTTTTCCCTTTTGGGATAAAGGTTATGAATGAATAAATACATGCTAATCATTTTATGCACATCTGCCAGTGTTAAAGGGTTTGTCTCATTCATGTAAACGGATACATTCTGCTGGATAGCTTGTGCTTTTAAAAACCAACAGACTTACTGGTTGGATCACCATATATAAATAGAAGAAAGAAAGGTTAAAAAAGAAAATGAATGCAGCCATCACATCTATGAATTGGTAAGCTGCAATATAATAAATGTTTGCTTTTGGGTTTTATACTGCTTTACCACTTTACCCTGTCCCTGTAAGATATTATAAAGATGCTAATTTACTAAACTGGAGATTGCTCAGCCCATAGAAAATGCTTCATTAAAATAAAGTAGATTTAAGCCCCAACTTTGTGATATTTATTTTGTTAAAGCACAGTGCATGATAAACAGATACAATTTTGTTTTCACTTTTTTTAACCCTTTTCATGTCAGTGTGCTGCTGATTGCCGCCAGCTTCTTTCAGCCACTTTTGGTCTACATGCACTCGCTCCAGTGTTGCACGTTATTGCTCAGGATCGGCTTCCTGATACTGATAACAGTGGACCTTGACAGTGTAATATGTGCCAGCAAGCCATTGTAGAATCTCAGTTAACCACTTCCCATCCTAGCCATTGTAATATGACGGCCGCCTGGAACACTCTGCTCCCTCCGGGCGACCGTCGTATGACATCCTCGCGTTGTAGGGGGCGCTCCCAGCGTTGTAGGGGGCGCTCGCCGGGCACCCACGATTGCTCGTCACAGAGCAGGAACGTGGATCTGTGTGTGTAAACACTAGACTTGTGCACAACGGAAAATTTCACTGTCATTCGTAAAATACATAATTTCGTTCTGTTATATTCGTTATGTTACCTTATTATGTTTTCGGATAATTCATTATTTCTGTAGAGTGTTGATATTCGTTATACTGAATCTCGAATCATGTCGAATTCATTCATTATATGCGCTATAATTTCGTTCGTATTTGTTGAAATTCGATATTTATGTACCGTATATACTCGAGTATAAGTCGAATTTTTCAGCCCTTTTTTTTGGGCTGAAAGTGTCCCCTTCGACTTATACTCGAGTCACCGCCGTCTGTCTGCATGATCAGCGTCTCATGCAGGCAGACGGCGGCCGGCGTGTGATGATAGTGTTCTGCGGCTATTGCAGCTTTCAAAAGCCGTGCCTCCTGCTCGTCTGTGATAGGCTGAACAGCTGTCAGTGTACAGCCTATCACGGACATTCTCTCATCCTCGTCCATGGTATGAGAATGAGAGAATGTCCGTGATAGGCAGTCAGCGGTCAGCCTATCACAGACGAGGAGGAGGCGCGGCTTTTGAACTGTGGAATGGCCGCCGAAAACTATCATCACAGGCCGGCTGCCGTTTGAGGATGGAGATCGCCACAGGGAGGATGGAGATCGCCACAGGGAGGCTGCACAGGACACATGTACAGGACACATGTACACAGGGACACAGGACACACATGTACAGGACACACATGTACAGGACACATACACATGTACAGGACACAGGACACATGCACAGGGTACAGGTAGGCTGCACAGGACACAGGGAGGAAGGCAGCTGCAGATGGGCATTGTTGACCCTCTGCATTTCTCACCCTCGTCTTATACTCGGGTCAATAAATTTTTCCCAGTTTTTTGTGGTAAATTAGGGGCCTCAACTTATACTCGGGACGACTTATACTCGAGTATATACGGTATGTATATATATTCGTGATAATGATTCGTAGTTTGGAAAGTCGTTTGTTTATTGAATCTTTTAACACTCATAATGACAATATCTCTTCTCCTCTGCTTAAATACAATACAACATCCTTCTCACTCAGTTCTCAGGAATGTATTTTGCCAGTAATCCAACCTCCAGCACAAAATGAATCAGCTGATTGGACTGTAAGATTTACTTTGAGTTGACATTTTGTTTCATTAGATCTTTAACGAATTACCGAATCATGTCGAATTCATTCGTATCCGCTATAATTTCTTTTGTATTAGTTGAAATTCGATATTTATGTATGTATATTGATTCGTGATAACGATTCATAGTTTGGAAAGTTGCTTGTTTATTGAATGTATTAACACACACAATGACAATATCTCTTCTCCTCTGCTTAAATACAATACAACACCCTTCTCACTCGGTTCTCAGGAATGCACTTTGCCAGTAATCCAACCTCCAGCACAAAATGAATCAGTTGATTGGACTGCAAGATTTACTTTGAGTTGACCTTTTGTTTCATTAGACCTTCAACGAATTAACGAATCATGTCAAATTAATTCGTTATATCCGCTAAAATTTCTTTCGTATTAGTTGAAATTCGTTATTTTTTTATGCATCCGAATGTCTGAAAGATGCAAAATTCGGCCGAATTTCAATTTGTTACGAAACAAATTGCACAAGCCTAGTAAACACACAGATCCAAGTTCTCTCAGGGGAGAGGAGACCAACCGTGTGTTCCTAGTATATTGGAACACTGATGAGTCTCCTCACCCAGTCAGTCCCCCCCCCCCCAAAGTTAGAATCACTCCCTAGGTAACACATTTAACCCCTTGATCGCCCCCTAGCGTTAACCCCTTCCCTGTCATTGACATTTACACAGTAATCAGTGAATATTTATAGCAATGATCGTTGTATAATTGTCAATGGTCTCAAAATCGCATAGCAATAGCTATAGCAATGGCACACTCCCGATAAAAATCGCAGATCGCCGCCATTACTAGTAAAAAAAAAATAATAATAACAATGCCATAAATAATAATATATATATACTGTAACATTTTGAATGGCAATTGCACGGTCGTGTGACGTTGTACCCAAATGAAAGTTTGATCATCTTTTTCCCCACAAATAGAGCTTTCTTTTGGTGGTATTTGATCACCTTTGCGGTTTTTATTTTTTGCGCTATAAACAAAAAAAAGACCGACAATTTTGAAAAAAACGCAATATTTTTTACTTTTGCTATAATAAATTTCCCAATTTAAAAAAAATAAATAATTTTTTTCCCTCACTTTAGGCCGATATGTATTCTTCTACATATTTTTGGTAAAAATAAATCACAATAAGCGTATATTGATTGGATTGCACAAAAGTTATAGCGGCTACAAAATAGGTTATTGATTTATGGCATTTTTATTATTATTTTTTTTTTACTAGTAATGGTGGCGATTGTTATCGGGAGTGCGACATTGCGGCGGACACTATTTTGGGACCATTGACAATTATACAATGATCAGTGCTATAAATATGCACTGATTACTGTGTAAATGTCACTCACACTAGGGGGCGATCAAGGGGTTAAATGTGTTACCTAGGGAGTGATTCTAACTTTGGGGGGAGGGTACTGACTGGGTGAGGAGACTCATCGGTGTTCCTATATACTAGGAACACAAAATTTGTAGCCTCAATCAGGGGAACATGTAACAGGGTGACAATGCAGGAGCACAGTTGGGAGACAGTTGACACACTATAAGACTGATGTGAATGGACAATGTAAATGTAAAGCGCTGCGTTAATTGACGGCGCTATATAAGTACCTATAATAAATACCGGTAATAAAATAAATAAATAAGAAGAATGAGCTGTTTTAGGGAACTTCACCGGGTGTCTCTTGGTTATTCAAGAACTGTAATACTGCGGGAGCCAGCGACGGGTACAGAGGTTTTTTTCGGGTTGCGATGGCAGCGTTCATCATGATTGATGCTGGACCTACATCGGGGGACATTGTTTTTATTTTAAAAAAAGGCCTTGTCAAAAGCTGTCTCTGTGTTTCTATTGATTTTTGACACTTTTTGCTGAATGAGTAGGGGGTAAAATGTACCCCCTACTCATTCACATGGGGGGCAAGATCTGGGGGGCTTTGCCTGCAGACCAGCACAATCACTGGTCAGGGTTGTGGGAAAGAGGCCCTTGTCCCTGCTCGCCCCTCCTCCTTCCTGGCCTGCCAGGCTGCATGCTCGAATACGGGTCTGGAATGGATTTTGGGGGTGACCCCCATGACATTCTTTTTAAATTTTGCCATGGGGTTCCCGTTAAAATCTATACCAGACCCAAAGGGCCTGGCATGGATTGCGGGTGGGCACGTTGTTCTTTTCTCAAATTTTATTAGGTTCTTTGGTTTACATTCAGCTGTTAGCGGGGAACCTGCTGACAGCTGATGAGTCATCGGCTGTTGAGGACACAGCGGCCGGCTTCCTGGCCCGCTCCTTAAAGAGGAGTTCCACCCAGAGGGGCCATCAAAAAAAAAAAAAAAATGAAAAGTCAGCAGCTACAAATACTGCAGCTGCTGACTTTTAATTGGACACTTACCTGTCCCTGGGTCCAGCGATGCGGGGGATCGAAGCCCCGCTCGTCCCCCCCCTCCGCTCGTCGGCGCTGGCATTTTAACTGTGGGCGCCGGGCTGTGGCTTCACAGCTTGGCACCCACTGCGCATGCACGAGCGGCGCCGCGCGCCGTGATTGGCCGCTCAATCAACTGGGACCTGTAATGGGTCCCAGATGATTGACAGGAGGGAGGGAGCAGAGCGGAGCCCTTCCTGTGCCTGGGGGAAGTAATGTCACCAGCCCAGGCAAAGGAACAGGCAGACTACGATGGACCACCTAGCAACAGGCATTTAGAGGTAAGTGAAAAAAAAAAAAATATCCAAATGTTTTTTTGTTTTGTTTTTTAGAATTTTTCCAGGTATTTTTGTTTTTTGGGTGGAACCCAGCTTTAATAACCAGCTATTGTTAAAGACGCCGGTGGCCACCTGCTCCAAATTTGCATCTGAACCGTATCTGAAATCACAGCTGAATCACTGAACAGCTGCTTTAGAAATTTGCAGTGAAAACAGATCTGAAATTCGCACCACACATGTGTGAACCTAAACTTAAAATGGATGTAAACCTGATTCATGAAATTTGACCTAGGCACATATATCTGTAGTGTTTTATCTCTCTCTCCAAAGCCATAAGTCCCGTGTCTTTATGCTGCTCCGTTCTTCTGTTATTAGCATGATAACTTCTGCCAAGTTCTCCTAGACGGGAGATAAAAGCAGCTGAAAATTTGTATCCAGGTTGATATAAATAGATTAGCAGAGAGCTTGCGTTGTCTCAGCACAGCTCTGAAATTATCTTCATTCTTCTGCCAATGTGGAGGGGGGATGTGTGCCTTTCCTCCAATCAGCTGTCTCCCAGTGTAAAGCAAGACTACACTGCTACTGCTGAATGAGGAAGTGAAAATTCTAACCCGATGTAAGAATTTTAAAGAATATAGAAAGCTGAAAACAGCAGATATACATGTAAAACTTATGTAGGAGGATTTGTTTCATCTCTGTGTATCATCTGAGGCTATTCACTTCACTGGGTATATGTGAGAGTTTACATCCACTTTAAGGTAAACCTGCTACTTTGCCCTGCATGAGAAAACCACAGCTTCACTTCTGTCATTAAGCAAATCTGTCACTAAGCAAGCCATAGCTGTTAAATGAGAGTACAAATACTTACCTGTCCCACTGCCTGTACTGCATCGACTGTTCTCGTGTTCATGAATATCTGTAGACTATGACCAAATAAAAAAAGAGAGTAGCTCAGAGCATGGGATTACTCTCGGGAAATGGTGTAAAGGAAAGCACTTGTTGATGAAAGTAAAGCTAATCCATTTTAATTCCATTATGTGAAAAATATTCAGCTCTTTCTTCCAGATATGAATCTTTATTCATTTTAGTCTCTGGTATTATTTTATAACTGTGAAACAAAAAAAAAAGCATCCCATTTTTCATCCCAACTCCGCAGCTCGCCTTTCCTGCTGTTTTTGTTATCCATATCCTCGGCACACCAGCCATCAGCCCAGTCCACCACCTGTTCCCCCTTAGTTTAATCCAGCTTGTAGACACACAGCAGAACAGAATCCCTAACAGATGGGTTTCATAACTCACCCCCTTCTCATTCCTCTCTCTTGCAAATGTCACACATCTAAGTCTTGATGTCCCATCTTAAGTTACCCCACAACATGCGTCTACCAAGACCCTTGCCAGTTCCCTGTGTCTTGCCAAGCCTGCTACCTTTTATCTTTTTACAGGGCCCAGATATATTGACATATCATTTCCTCAAGGCCAGCAGAATGTGACACTAATAATGTCAGAAATGTGGGCAATGTCAATACTTTTCACATATTATTGTACTAGCTAGACACACTGGGATAATGTCAGACTCAAATGCACATACATTTTAAATTGGAACTCAATACCTGACAATGTGTGCTTAAAGTAAACCTATTATAAAAGAAGTATCGGGGCTGCCATTTTTGTCTTCATTCTTCTTCATTCTGAAAATGCTAGTTGCTTGCTTGTCATGCTGATACTCTGGCTTCAGTACTGTAAACTGAAACAATTATGCAGGTCAGAAGATTTTCTTGGCTATCAGCAGCTGAGTAGAGAAGGGGTACAAAAAGTTTTTTTTTGCAAGATAGAGTTGTTTTATGATAAAGATATTGTTGAAATTATTATAACATTGATCATTCCTATTATAAATTGTTGATTGATAATTAAAATATGTTTTTATATTTTACAGTGATTTCTGGCAAGACCCTGGTCCTTCTACTGTGTTAGAGAGATTGAATGTAATCCTGGATTCTCCAGATAACCAGGCCAAGGAGGAACGGTGAGATTCCACAGCCAGATCAATTCTTTGTCTGACACTATTTCATTGTAATCAGTACAATCCTAAGACATACAAATCTGTTCCTTTCAGGAAAAGTGACATTAAGGAGGAAGCAGCATTGCCAAAGTTGGTGACAAAAGCCAAGGTAAATAGTACCATTGGATAATGGTGACAACTTTGCATTGATGATGTTAAAGCATATCTAAACACAAGAACAAACAATTGATGTATAGCAACTTACCTCTTTTAAACTAGGTTTGGTGGCTGGATTGGTTTTCTTTTTTTTTTGTGATCCTGCCAGTTACACAGTTCCTGTCCTAGGGTGAAAGTGCTCAATGTTGTCATTGTAGAACATGACTGCAGAATGCTTCCCTCTCTCCATAACATAAAAACACCATAACATAGGTGAAGGGTGTTGTAGTCCACAGAAAGATAGTGTGCGGGTCTGGATCCTAACCTGGGACCTTAGCAGTGTCTGGATGTAGCTCTTCTCGTTGTGCCACCCAAGATGCTGCACAATTCCCTGTCTGATCCCTTGGACAATCTTGCCTTGGGGATTACCTTGTTTCGGCTGAACCTTGAATTCTTTGCTCCTCCAATGAACTTCCTAATTTAAGCCATGTCTCCTCACTTCCTGTTGGCCAGATTATTGTGCTCTTCTCCAGCCAATATTTTGCTCCTTTTACTGCCATCAATTACTTTTTCTACCACTCGTTACTGACTTTTGGCTTGTTCCACGACTTTGCATCCGCATGATCCCAACCTGCAACCACTAGTTACCGACTATTGGCTTGTGCCCCAACTACAATTCTGCTTGATTCCAACCTTCAACCACTTGTTACCGACCTTTGGCTTGTTTACTGACTACACTTCTGATTGATCCCTTACTTCTACCAGTCCCTGGCTTGCTCACCTCCTGGTGCGACCTGGCACTAGCACGCAGAGAAACCCATCTCTAACATCAGGAGCTCTCATGAAGATTAGTTAGTGCTTATACCCCACACCTCGGATGAGCCCGCGTCATCCACCAGGGTGACCTACTTGGTACTTATACTGCTAGTCAGTGGGAACCCTTCTACTGCTATAGCTTCTAGTCTCCAAACCTGATTTCTGGTCATAACTGATAATTAGGAACAATACTAACTGATAACAGTGGTGAAGAGACAGAATGTATAGGAAGTTATCATCTTACAAGGATTTTTGCAGTTATTAAACATTTATAACAAAATTCAAAGGAAATGGGTTGCACACCAATGACATCTTAAAAATCCAGTTAGCCTTCATAAACAAGCAAGCTACATACAGCACACACTACAAGCCTAAGGCCATCCTTCCAACAAATTTGACCCATAGTAGGACTTAATCATAGAGGTTGTTCTCTATAGTTAAGCCCTGCTGTTGGTGAAATGTGTTGGAGGCGTGGCCTTAGGTTGAAGGCTGGTGTGTGCTGTATGTACCTTGCTTGTTTAATAAAGCGAATTGAATTTTTAAGACATCTGTGTGCTTCCCGTTTACCTTTGAATTCAAGTTCAAGCAAAGCATAAGTGAGCTCCTGGGGTTCGGCACCTGGCTAGCTCACAGGACCATGGGTATATCCATGTTAAGAAAGTTGAGAAAGGCCACATTATTTAGTACCAAATGTTTCTTTGTCACAGGGTGTTTAAAGTGAACCAGTACTTTCTCTTGCCTTCACTGACAAACACAGCTTCTTCTTATTCTCGACCATATGGTTTATACCACCACCTACAGAAAAGGAAGACAGTAGGCAGAAAGCAGCACCACCTGTGGGCAGTTCTAGTTGGTATAAACCCTTTCTCTGCTATGGGCATCTCAGTTGTTTTCTGCCTAGTGTAGGAAAGAGGACCCAGTTACCTCCTGGGACCTGTGGTTGCATGATGTTTTTTCCTGGGATCTTTTCCTGCAGAGATCTTTATCCAACAGACAGGCTGGACAACAGGCTGGATAATCTAGATCCCGTATTCACCCCAGCCTGGCCAGCGAGCTCACACAGACCTTCAGCTATGTGCTGGGTCGGCTGCAGTAGCCCCATCCTGGACCTGGGGCAGGCGGCGAGTTAAAGGTCTTACAGGGGCACATATGACCAGGCATCTGATGTCCATGTCACAGTATTTCCCTAGCTGACAGCCCCCACCTTGGTGGAAGATGTATCTGTCTCAAGAGTATTACCCGCATCTCCCCGGATTAGTAAGTAGATGCCCCCTCTCCCTCTGGCTCAGTGCGGGGCATGGGTACTCCTTGGGGTAGTTGGCCATGCTGGGATCTCCTCCTCCCCTCCAGGCCTTGGTCCTATGTTCTTGTCTCCCCATCCCTCTCCCCCACCCTCCTCCTCCTGTTTTCTGCTGGTCACCCTGACATGGGTGAGTGGCACTTACAGTCCAAGGGGCAGGGCAGTGGACTCTCTCCTCCTGTCAGGGGTTTGATTTGGGTGTATAGGGTTTCCCATGTGCCGGATGGGTTGCCGGTGGCCATTTTGTTGTAGCTGCAGTGGACATTTTTTGGGGGACCTGCTTGTTGTCGCGGTCATTTTGCCTGTGACCTTTCTTGTTGGCTGCTTTGAGGTGGACTGGAGTGTTGGCCTTTTGTTGTGGATCTCATCCAACTTCTGTAGCCCGGGTTATGGTGGATGGGTGGCCATTATAGCGGTGATTGAGACAGTGGCAATTTTGAAAAGAAAAAAGTTTTTCTTAGTTTCTGTCAGTAAATTTCGTTTACAATCACTTTAAGTGTTGGTCTGCAGACCTGGCAGACTTACCCACCTGCCAGAGAGAACGTCTCTTTGTTGCCACCCTGGATGGCATCATTAAGAATCGTAGGCTCGGTTTATACCTATGCAGTTTGCTTTTGATCGTTACTGCAGTGCTTTTTGCTGTGCGTTTTTGCACATGTGGTTTTACTGCGATTTTGCAAATTGCGTTTTCCTTTTTTTATGCTTTTTTTTGGCTAATTTGTTTTTGGGCAGATTAAAAAAAAATGCAAAATGCCAATGATGGCAAAATTGTGGTAAAATAGCAGCAGAATCGCTGCAAAAACGCACTACATGCTTTTCTACAGCTTCCACATTGAAGTCTATTGAAACACAAAAGTAAAAAAACAGCACCATTTTGCATCTAAAAAAGTCCCTCACCATTTCCAAAAACGCAGTGGCTAAAAAAAACATGGATGTAAACTTGTTCCATTGGAAACCATGGTAAATGACCTGTAGTGCAGTGCTGCAAAAAGTACCTAGAAACGCAGGTGTGAACCAGGCCTTACTGGTGAAAAGAGTATCTTTCTCCCACAGTCCAAGAGGGGGAAGGAGCCACGCTGCAAGTACAGTCTTTCCTTCTGTGCACACAAAAGGCTTTTCATTCCCCTGGCTCCTCAGACAAGGAATCCAAAGCCTTCAAGGCTCCCGCGAGCACAAAGTGAACCTGGTCTCACAAGCCTGCGGACAAGTCCTCCTCGGCATGAAAGCTTGCCCCTCTCCCATCGTCTTCGTTGATTTGCAGACCTGTGGACTTCCCTGCTCTCTGACAAGTGGGTCCACAAACTGATTTTGTCAGGCTACAAAATAGAATTTTTTTCCTACCTGTCAGACAAATTCTTTCCTTCAAATCTTTGTCTCTCCCTGTCACGCCTTCTGGTCTTTATGGGGCAGTGCAGGATCTGCTACTCCAGGGTGTGATTGGCCCAGTTCCGGACCCAGAGAGGTTTTAAGGGTTTTTACTCCTAGGGGTCAGTGCGATATAGGGCTTCAGATCCCTGAATTGCTTCTTAAAGGTTCAAGATGGAATCCATCTGTTTGGTGGTGGCCTCCCTTCTTTAGGGAGATTTCCTGGCTTCCATAAACCTCAAGACTATGTACTTGCATGTTCCCATCTGTGCTGGGAACCAGCGCTTCTGGGAATGCGCTTAAGGGACACGCATGATCAGTTTCTGGCACTTCCCTTTGATCTGTCCTCCCCTCCTTGGATGTTTACCAAAGTACTGGCTCCGGTGCTGGCATTGCTGAGACAACTGGGGATTGCCATGATTGGCTACCTGAACAACCTTTTCCTGCGAGACCTATTCTGCACTGACGGACAATGTGGCAATTACCATGCGCATTCCACAGGAGTTTGAATGGGTTTTGAACTTCAAGAAATCTGCTCTGAACTCAACCAGGCAGTTGGAGTATATGGGTCTGATTCTCGACTGGGTTCAGGCCAAGGACTGCAGTTCGATTGCTGCTGTCCCTCATGTGTTTTTCTCTACATTTTTGCATGCAGGTTCTGGGCTTCATGATGTCCAGTTTCGCACAAGGGTTCTGCAGAAGGATATCTTGTCCAAATGGGATAGGTTTCCTGCATTCTTGGACAATCAGATTTGCTTGGGCTAGCTTGGCAGAGCCTCTTTCCTGTGGTGGCTCTGGTCTGAGGAAGGTGCTGAGGTTTGCTGAAAGAGCAAGGCATCCCCTGGCGGACACAACAGATGCTCTGGTGGCACTGTGGAGCAAGTATTGTCTCATTTATACAGAAAATAAAAACAGGAAACCGCGCTAGGAATTATAATAACCAGTTTTGTGGTTCTATACAAAAAAAGTCCAACAGTCAAAGAACATAGGTGAATAACGTGATTATCTCAAAAGTTCAAATCTTGTAAGGTGAAAATCTTGATGAACACTTCTATAAGGTGAAGCGCTTACCAGAAGTAAGCCAAAAAAAGGGCGAGTGGCTTATGTCCCAGCCTGGGCCTTTGGAGAACGATCCCAATGGAGCAGGAAGGTCACACTCGTGCGTGTGTGCAGATCAGCCAAGGATTATCCCAAATATATTACAAAAAAACATAGCGTAATACTGATAACAAAATAAATTCAAAAAGAAAAAAAGGTGCAACCCTCCACAAAACAAAAACAAGAATTTTCATAAGTCACTTCCAGTGTATCAGACACACAAAGGATCATTGAGTGAGTGCCATGGAAACATGCAACATAGTGAAATATCCCTGGATAAAAAGTGTGTTGAACCTTTCAAATAATCCTCTTACCAGATATTTAAAGGCAAATGAAATAACCATCACCAAGATGAGCGGTAAAAAAAGGGTTAGCGGTAAAAAAAGGAAGGATTCCTCTGGGTGCAACAAGCCACTTGTAGAATCCACTTACCAGATGCCAAACAAATGCATGCAGATTCACAAGGCCGAGATCAAAACACCACAAGCAGTGACACAGGGTATGGAATTCCAGGGAACCTTACGAAAATCCTGCTTACCAGATGTTAGATGTAAGTAAGCAGACTGCTGTAAACTCAGACCAAACCCCGCAGGAACGGCATAGATACGTCCAGAAATACTTGACTCGGACAGCTTCTTTAACCCCCGCAGATCAGAGCTGCGGGGGTTTGGAAATTGAAGCGGGGGAGATCAGAGTGCTGGAGGGGGGGTGGTTGGCACAATTATTGGAACTAGTCCCCCCCGTGTGACTCTCCCTAAGTAACTGAAAGCCAGTGGGGAGGGAGAGAAGGATAGGTTGAAGCACTGTAGTGTAGGGGGAGCCATACAGGTGGGACTAGTTCCTATAATTGTGCTGCCCACCCCCTCTTCCAGCACTTTGATCACCCCCTTAACTTTCCAGCTCCCTCTTCCTCAGGAAATCCTGTTGGGCCACCACCCTTTTTTTACACCTATATGCCTGTATCATCGTGTGTATGTACTAGAGTACAGGCATTTAGGTGTAATTTACTGCAGATAAATGTAAAAGATTATTATTTTTTTTTTTTTTTACAGCTCTGTACTCAGCACTGCTGTACTGATCCTTACACAGCAGTGTGCATTGTGTCGTAGACAGCAATGCATCTGATTACAGATCCGTAAAAAAATATCTGTTTTTACTCCCATGTGCAAGCAGCCTTATGCTATTTGCAGACTCTTTACTGCCCAGAATTTCTTCTGTCACTGCCAGTACACAAGCAATGATTAAGGGAGAGTTGTGAACCTTTGAAACATGTTGGCTGTGCCTCTTGATTTTCTATCAAGACTAATATGAGTATACTGGACTTACTGTAACCTGTGCTGTTCTCCTTTCTTTGGATCTCTCTGGGGACCCATAGAGAGACCCTCTCTTAGAACTGGAAATCACGCATATGATTACACTTCTGTTAGGGGTCTGACGCTCTACCACATAGCACTGCACTAGAAATGGACCTTTAGAAGTCACTGAAAATATCAGTTTATTTGTAAAACAAACGGTCACACTTATTAAACAAAAAACATGCACTCTTGAGTATACGTAGAACAGATCAGATGAATAACTCTAGCATGTTTCTGCTGACTCATTCTGTCTCCACAGCAAAACCCCAAGAACAAAAATGTATGTGTGGTCTGCACAGTGCACTGCCACTTACCATACCTTGTGGTGAGCACATTCGTTTTTTGGGGGATTTTTTTACACTTTTTTCATTGTTTTCACTTGGTAATCCTTCCAGTAACACACTTTCTGGCCTGGCGTGACAATGCTCACGCAACGTACTGTACCTTAGATGTGCAGCATTGTCACCCTGGGACAAGAAGTGCATTGGGACTACAGAAAGTGTTCTCCTGTACTCGTCTCTGTAACATTGGAAGGGGTGTTTTGAATTCTACAAAGCCAACTAGGAACAATGCTAACTGATAACATTCAGAATAGTCACGCGCACAGGAAGTTGTAACCTTACAAAATTTCTAACATAATCAACAGGTATTTTTTGTCTTACCGAACAGATATAACAAAATGCTTCAATGGTATAGTTAAAGCGGGGTTCCACCCAAATTTTGAACATTATCTCTATGCATTCTCTTCCTTGCCTAGATGCTGACATGCTGTGTAAAAAAATTTAAATCGCCGTAATTACCTTTTTTTTTCTAATCTTCTTAGCACTTCCTGGTTTTCCTCCCATGGTAGTAGACGTGTTTCTAGCCTCTCCCAGACCTCCCACAGTCCCCTGGGAGCTAGTCTCAGGCTTCCCAGCATGCATTGTGCAACAGCGTCATCACAACATCTCGGTGAATGCTGGGAGCACAGCATTCACCGCATCCAGGAAATACATGCTTGTGGGCTTCAAATGCCCACAATGAAGATGGAAACCGCCTTCAGTGAATTTTATAAGTTATTCTTTACAACGAAATCGGACACAGGGGGACTTATTACACAGAACATGTGAGTAGATAATCATGAGAAGAAAAGTTTGTGAATGAACTCCAAAAAAAAAAAAACGATAGATAGGTGGACCCCCGCTTTAACAGACTAAAATGGAGCAAATGCATGAAGTTCATTGTCAGAGTTTAGAAACCCTTCTTTTCACAGAAAATAGGTGAAATTATCACATCCGCATTGAGTTACAGCCTCATGTCAGTGGTGCATAATGGGAGAATCTATTGGGAGAACTGATTAGCAAACCTGCTCTGCTCACTATTGTTCTTCCCTATGAGAAGCCAGCACCAGCTCTCACTCCACCGTCTCCCATTTCCATGGAGGTAAGTTGAGGGCTTAGATTGCCTCTGAATGTCCAATTAGACTCAATGTCCAAATAGATTCAAGTCTATGGTCATTCTAAGGGGTTGACATATATGTGTCCACCTGTATGGTACAAGAGATCCTACGTAAGCAAAACTCTGAGGTAGTAGTGTGATGACCATAGTCTTGCCAAATTTTTTTATTGCCTGTTATGGATATAGCCAGTCTAAAATGTAAGTTCTCGTAAAACCAAAAACTCACATGATAGGTTCTTAAAATGTTAGTGTATGTAACCCCTAAAAGTAAACTTCTTTTTTTTTTTTTTTTTGCTCTTTTTGGGTTTGTTAAATATAAAAAAGAAGGCCAATTCACATTTAAGCAGTCTGTTGTGGTGCGTTAATGCACATGTGTTAACATGCAGTGCCTTAATACAGCTTGTTTGTTATGAATGGGTTGCTAACCCACCACAAAGGATGAAAAAATATGCATAATCTCCTTTTAACAAAGCAGCACACCCCAACACACAGTATATGCATTTGTGATGCACTACAGCGAATTGAGCTCTACTGTACAGTGCAGTGTGGCGCCATTGACAATGATTGGCACATAGAGTAGGTGCACTGCTCTACATCGTGGTAGCACATGTTAACGCTTGCGTTGTCACAAAGCACAAGTGTGAATGGACCTTGAAAGTGTTTTGTTATATCTGTTTGATAAGTGCAAAAACCTGTTGATCCTGCCAGAAATCTTGTAAACTGACCTTAGTGGGCTGCACTCTGACTGGATGCAGGCGCTGTTTGGCCAAGAATGTTCCATATGGCTTCTTCGATAAAAGTACATTTAAAAAAATCAGCTTTTGTTGAGTCTAGTGAGGCAGACAGGGACACCCAGTTAAAGTATTTCAGTCCATTCGGCAGGTATCAGCTGAAATTCAATCTGCGTATAGGCAACTTTAGACTTCAAATAATTTGATTCCTGAGGCTGGGTACACACAGGCCAAATATCGACCAGTTAAAAAGGAGCCAGCCAACATTCAATTAATGTGTACAGCTGTCTTTCTGACAGAAGCCGGTCTAACGATTGGCTTTTGTCGAAGGGACATGTTGGAAAACCAGCATCTGATTAGTGTGTTCTGGTAGGGGAAAGTCCCCCTGCCAGAACACAAAGGTACAGGGGGGAGATAGCCACACTAACATCACGTGTGTTTGTATGGCGATCTGTCAGTTTTTACGTGTGTCAGCTTTACGTGTGTACCAGGCTTAGCATCTCATCCAATATCTGCTCTAAAGCCTCCGTACACACGATCGGATTTTAGTCCGGGAATTGTGTGATGACAGACTGCCTAAAATCCGACGTGAGTACGCTCCATCAGACAATTGTTGTCCAACTTTCCGCCAACAAATGTTGGATGGCAGGCTAGTAAAGCCACGTACACACGATTGGATTGTTGGCCAACAGAACGGTCGAATTTTGACCGAAGGGCGTTGGCCCAAACTTATCTTGCATACACACGGCCACACAATTGTTGGCCAACAATTACGAACATAATGACGTGCTAGATGTACTATGTGGTTTTTCAGCTCTTTAGCGCCACCCTTTGGGCTCTTTCTGCTAATTTCGTATTAGTAGAAGTTTGGTGAGTGTTGATTCGTGCTTTTCTTTTTGCACTTTTCATTTTGCGCTTTTTTTTTTATCGCTTTTCATTTTGCGCTGTTCATTTCGTGCTTTTCAGTTCGTTTCTGAACGGCCGTTCGTCAACCAGACATGTTGCGGAATTGGAGGAGATAACGTGTTATTTATTATTGGCCTTGGATTTATTGCTTTGACATTATTGAATAATAATGATTTGATTTGTTATATTTTCTATATTTTTGGATGCATAGAATGCACTTTTTGGTTAAGTTCTATTGGCAGATAGCATGTCTAATTTTATTTGTTTTCTTTTTTTAATGCTCAATAAAAAAATTGTGGAGAATAATACTTGGCTATGTGTTTTCCTTCAAATGACAGTTTGGGAGTAGGCAGTTACATTTTAAAAAAATACAATGTAAAATTGACAAGGGACACCAACATATTTGTATCTTTGATCGTAAAAACTACGGGATAATGGTGTTGTGGTAACTTGCCCAAAAAAAAAAAAAAAAATGAGTTTGCAATAACTCCATCAGTATCAGCAGCAAAGCAGCTTCATTATTATCCCATTAAAGAAGAAGAGAATTGTGCGTTGCATTTCGACATTTCATAATTTGCCACGTCATAAATGTTAATTCTCCATTACGAACGCTAGTTTACAAGACGGACCGGTTCTGACTCATCCTTGCTTCCGAGTATGCGTGTTTGTACTTTGGACTTTTGTCCGACGGACTTGTGTACACACGCTCGGAAAATCCGACAACACACATTTGTCCGCGGAAAGTCTGACAACAATTGTCCGATAGAGCATACACACGGTCAGATTTATCACCAACAGCCTGTCATCGAACATTTCCCTTCAGAAAGTCCGATCGTGTGTATGCAGCTTTAATTTTTGGCGGTCAACGGTCTGTTGTCAGATTTTCCTATCGCGTGTACACAAGTCCGTCACACAAAAGTCCAAAGTACAAACACGAATGCTCGAAATCAATGCTCACCAAACACGACATTAGCAGAAGGTGCCCAAAGGGTGGCGCTCAAGTGCTGAAATTTCACGTAGTACGTCACTACATTCGTGTTTGTTGGCCAACAATTGTGTACCGCTAGTATGCAAGACAAGTTCCTGGCACACGCCCTTCGGACAAAAGTCTGACGCTTTGTTGGCCAACAATCTGAACGTGTGTACGAGGCTTAAGATATTGGAAAATAGCAAGGCAGTCAAAGATAGCATTGTCCTACGTTCTGCAATTCATTTTCACAAATGTATGAAGAAAAATATTATCTTGGACAAAATTCTGTGGTTTCTGAGGATCTCAGTTGAACGCAATGAACATATGTTCTAATGAACTGTATGTAATTCTCTACTTTTTTCAGACTCAGCACCCTGCATCAGCCTGCCCTGACAATCTGCGTACTCAAGTGCAGAAATCTTCTTTCAGAGAGATATTCAACTTTGACATCCCGGTACTCATGTGGGACCGTCATTTGACGGAAGAGACTACGAAAAACCTCACCCAGAAGCTAGCACCATATGGATGGAAAGATATTCCTATAGAAGGTAATCGGTCAACATTTGTTTCATTTGCTTATCAGAGTAGCTAAGGAAAACCTGGTGTCTGTATCTGGAGTATGTGAGTCTGTGCAATGCACAAGTTACAGCACCCAACAAAAGAATGTGATCCTCTCACAACTCATCACATACAGGACCTATAGAAAATACATACACTGTATATATCCTTCCTAGGTGACCTCTTTATACAGTCTTGTTTGATGATGTTATTAGCACACTGTCCCTTCTCACTTATTCAAACAGCTCGTACTCACCTATTCATTTCATTGAATCAAAGTGCAAATTCCTAACAGATCTCTACCACATCCTAATGTGTAATATTATCCTGTTGACACCAACACATACCCAGAGGAGAATCCATCTTCAATATGGAGACGGCAGAATAAGTCTGTGACATTTCAGTAGAGCATATCAGATCTGTGAAACAATGACATTACTTATTTTTGGTGGAAACACCCGCTGAAACACACAAAGTTTCAGTGTCCTAAATTCCTGCGGTGGAGGACACAAAAAGCTGTATTGTGGGTGTTGGAATTAAACACATGGGGGGGGGGGGGGGGATGTGCTGAGCTGCATTTTACTGACACTGACAGATGCCACTGGTTCTCAAAGTGGTAACCTATATAAACGGCATCCAAAATATTACATTAGCCATTGGAATGCAAAAGTTTTGTTTGCAACTTTCAGTGCCCATAGTGTTAACCACTTGACCTCCAGAAGAATTTACCCCTTCATGACCAGACCATTTTTTGCAATTACGCACTGCGCTACTTTAACTGGCAATTGCTCAGTCATGCAACACTGTACCCAAATTAAATTTATATAATTGTTATCACACAAATAGAGCTTTCTTTTGGTGGTATTTAGCCACCACTGAGTTTTTTATTTCTTGCCTCTGATTCCCCCTGTATAGAATTGTATGTTAATTGTACTGTCTGCCCTAACGTTGTAAAGCGCTGCGTAAACTGTCGGCACTATATAAATCCTGTATAATAATAATAATAATATAAACAAAAAAAAAATACAGGAAATTTTAAAAAACTTGTTTTTCTTGGTTTCTGTTATAAAATTATGCAAACAAATAATTTTTCATAAATTCAGGTCATAATATAGTCTACTACATTTCTTCTGTAAAAATAACCCAAATCAGTGTATATTATTTAGTCTGTTAGAAAGTTATAGAGTCTACAAACTATGGGATATATACACTGCTCAAAAAAATTAAAGGAACACTTTGAAAACACATCAGATCTCAATGGGGAAAAATATCATGCTGAATATCTATACTGATATGGACTGGGTAATGTGTTAGGAACAAAAGGATGCCACATCGTTTGATGGAAATGGAAAGTATCAACCTACAAGAGGGCTGAATTCAAAGACACCCCAAAAATTAAAGTGAAAAAATGATGCAGCAGGATAGTCCATTTTGCTGAAATTTCATTGCAGCAACTCCAAATGGTACTCAGTAGTTTGTATGGCCCCATGTGCTTGTATGCATGCCTGATAATGATTCCTAATGAGAGGACGGATGGTGTCCTCGGGTATTTCCTCCCAGATCTGGACCAGGGCATCACTGAACTCCTGAACAGACTGAAGTGAAACCTGGCGGCCTCAGATGGACCAAAACATAATGTCCCTGAGGTGTTCTATCTTATTTAGGTCAGGCAAGCGTGGGGGCCATTCAATGGTATCAATTCCTTCATTCTCCAGGAACTGGCTGCATACTCTCGCCACAAGAGACAGGACATTGTCGTGCACCAGGAGGAACCCAGGACCCACTGCACCAGAGTAGGGTCTGACAATGGGTCCAAGGATTTCATCCCAATACCTAATGGCAGTCAGGGTGCCATTGTCTAGTCTGTAGAGGTCTTTGCATTCCTCCATGGATATGCCTCCCCAGACCATCACTGACCCACCAACAAACCAGTCATGCTGAACGATGTTACAGGCAGCATAACGTTCTCCAGGGCTTCTCCAGATCCTTTAACGTCTGTCATATGTGCTCAGGGTGAACCTTCTCTCATCTGTGAAAAGCACAAGGCACCAGTGGAGCACATCGGGCCCTCAGGCCACCCACCCTTTCTGATTGTTTAGTCAGAGATATTCACACCAGTGGCCTGCTGGAGGTAATTTTGTAGGGCTCTGGCAGTGCTACCAGTAGTGACATTGACCCTTGCCAAATGCAAAACTAGTGAAAAACAGTCAGAAAAGATGAGTAGGGAAAAAATGTCAGTGGCCTCCACCTGTAAAACCATTCCTGTTTTGGAGGTTGTCTCATAGTTGTCCATCTAGTGCACCTGTTGTTAATTTCATTAAGACCAAAGCAGCTGAAACTGACTAACAACCCCCTCTGTTACCTAATTGACCAAATCAATATCCCAGAAGTTTAACTGACAAGATGCTATACTCTGATTAAAAAGTGTTCCTTTAACTTTTTTTGAGCAGCGTATTTTAAAATGAATCAGTCCTGATGTACTTACTGCCTATCTAATTTCTTGAGGCCCTAAAATGGCAGGACAGTACAAATATCCTCCAAAATGGCCCCTTTTTGGAAAGTAGACAATACAATCACAGATCACACACAGTAGTAAACAACGATGTTTAGGTGACGTGATTGCTTTCATCGGTGACAGCGATCATGTGGTACCTGGGCCGGTCAAAGTGGCCTGATATCGAGCACCACAATCAGCTGTGAAGTGAGGCGTGAGGTGATGTACCAGTACATTGTCCGGGAATAACAGAGCCACCAGCCAGCAGTAATATCACTACTGATGGTCAGCAAGCAGTTAATTAGCAACTTACATAGTTACTAAAAGCTCAATTCACTAAGATGCGATATTTGGACCATGTGTCAGCCGGGCTGCATGCTCTGATAAAGATCTGGTGTGCACAGCGAGGGGGACCTCACACCGTTTTTTTAATTTTTTACCATCTAATCTTTTGTTTAATCACTTCAGCTCCAGAAGGTTTACCCCCTTCCTGACCAGGCCATTTTTTGCGATATGGCACTGCGTAACTTTAACTGACAATTGCACAGTCGTGTGACGCTGTACCCAAATAAAATTGATGTCCTTTTTTTCCCCACAAATAGAGCTTTCTTTTGGTGGTATTTGATTTTTTTAATTATTTGCGCTATAAACAAAAAAAAGACCGACAATTTTGAGGAAAAAAAAAACAATATTTTTTTCTTTCTGCTATAAAGCAAACCCAATAAAAAAAAATCTAAAAAATCTAATTTCTTCATCAATTTAGGCCAATATGTATTCTGCTACATATTTTTGGTAAAAAAAAAATCCCAATAAGCGTATATTGATTGGTTTGCGCAAAAGTTATAGTGTCTATAAACTATGGTATATATTTTTGGAATTCTTATTTATTTATTTATTTTTACTAGTAATAGCGGCAACCAGTGACTTTTATCGGGACTATGACATTGCAGTGGACAAATCAGACACCTAACTGACACTTTTGAGACTTTTTGGGGAACAGTGACACTGCTACCAAATATGCACTGGGGCAGGGGCGATCAAAGGTTTAAATGTGTTCCTAGGGAGTGCTTGGTTACTGTGTGGGGGTGCTTGTACTGTGGGAAGGCAGAGATCCATGTTCCTGCTTAGCAGCAAGACAGGATCACAGCCTTCCCTTGTCACAGAACGGCAATCTGCCTTGTTTAGATAGGCAGATCGCGGTTCTGCCTGTCTCCCGAGCGATCAGTGGACATCACGTCCGCCGGACCATGCTGATTGGCTGCCCCTGTGCCCAATCACAGCGGGAGTGGGTTGACAGCAGCACACATGCGTGCCCCCAGACCCAGAAGTGCAGGATCACAAACAGGTCCGTGATTCTGCCCCGAGTGGCCGCCCTGCCGCATTGAATGTGCGTGGGACAGTTGGCA
This sequence comes from Lithobates clamitans, assembly GCA_037952925.1. Lineage (NCBI taxonomy): Eukaryota > Metazoa > Chordata > Amphibia > Anura > Ranidae > Lithobates > Lithobates clamitans. The sequence goes on from JBBGZY010001239.1 coordinate 445,907, forward strand.
TCTGGTTAATATATGGTAAATAAACCAGAACAAATGACCTAGTTCAATAGCAGTGTGTAAGCAAGCGCTCATGTGCGTCTCTCACAAAGCCGAACAATACCCAATGCACAGCTGAATCCCACCGATCAACACACACAAAGCCTGGTGCCAGCCTCCCCATAGCAATTACTCAACCAGATACAAATAATATATACAGTTGTGCTCATAGGTTTACATACCCTGGCAGAATTTATGATTTCTTGGACATTTTTCAGAGAATATGAGTGATAACACAAAAACTTTTCTTTCACTCATGGTTAGTGTTTGGCTGAAGCCATTTATTATCCAATTGTGTTTACTCTTTTTAAATCATAATCACAACAGAAACTACCCAAATTACCCTAATCAAAAGTTGACATACCCTGGCCTGATAACATGCACACAAGTTGACACAAAGGGGTTTGGATGGCTATTAAAGGTAACCATCCTCACCTGTGATCTGTTTGCTTGTAATGAGTGTGGGTGTGTAAAAGGTCAATGAGTTTCTGGACTCCTGACAGACCCTTGCATCTTTCATCCAGTGCTGCACTGACGTTTTTGGATTCTGAGTCACAGGGAAAGCAAAGAATTGTCAAAGGATCTGCGGGAAAAGGTTGTTGAACTGTATAAAATGGGAAAGGGATATAAAAAGATATCCAAGGAATTGAAAATGCCAATCAGCAGTGTTCAAACTCTATTCAAGAAGTGGAAAATCAGGGGTTCTGTTGAAACCAAACCACAGTCAGCCACAACTGCCAGGAAAATTGTTCGGGATGCAAAGAAAAACCCACAAATAACATCTGGTGAAATACAGAACATGTGGTGTGGCTGTTCCAAGATGCACAATAAGGAGGCACTTTAAGAAAGATGGGCTGCATGGTTGAGTCCACAGAAGAAAACCATTACTACGCAAATACCACAAAGTATACCGCTTACAATACGCCAAACAGCACAGAGACAAGCCATGCAAACCTTCTGGCACAAAGTCATTTGGAGTGATGAAACCACCAAATTTTAGCTTTTTGGCCACAACCATAAAGGCTTCATTTGGAGAGGAGTCAATAAGGCCCATGTTGAAAGGTACACCATTCCTCCTGGTGGATCGCTGATGTTTTGGGGATGTGTGAGCTACAAAGGCACAGGAAATTTGGTCAAAATTGATGGCAAAATGAATGCAGTATTTTATCAGAAAATACTGGAGGAACATTTGCATTCATTAGCCAGAAAGCTGCGCATAGGACGTCCTTGGACATTCCAACATGACAATGATCAAAAACACAAGGCCAAGTCGACCTGTCATCGGCTACAGCAGAATAAAGTGAAGGTTCTGGAGTGGCCATCTCAGTCTCCTGACCTCAATATCATTGAGCCACTCTGAGGAGATCTCAAACGCGCAGTTCATGCAAGACAGCCCAAGAATTTACAAGAACCGGAGGCTTTTTGCCAAGAGGAATGGGCACCTTTGCCATCTTCTCAGCTTTATCATCTGAGAAGATAAAGAGCTTCATCCACAAATACCACAAAAGACTGTCATTGATGTTATAAAAACAAACAAAGGCACCTCTAAGTGCAGAAGATAAACAATTTTAATACCCCAACTGGGTTAAAAACACTTACAAAATTGAAGTTAAAAGCAGGCACATCGTGGGTAAATGTCATTGATGTTAAAGGGGGCATAACACTGTATTAAGAACTGGGGTATGTAAACTTTTTTATCAGGGTCATTTGAGTAGTTTCTGTTGTCATGATTTAAAAAGAGTAAACACAGTTGACTGATAATAAATGGCTTCAGCCAAACACTAACCGTGAGTGAAAGAAAAGTTTTTGTGTTATCATTCATATTCTCTGAAAAATAGCCAAGAAATCATAAATTCTGCCAGGGTATGTAAACTTATGAGTACAACTGTATAAATGCATACAAAGTAAATATAAAATCATATGAATATACACAATAAAATATATAAAAAAATACATTGAATAATGAGTATAAAAAAAGTTGATCAAAAGCTATGATTCCTATATCCTAACCGGATGTTTGAATGTGTTCAGATATCTGTCAGGGGTCTTTTAGTACGCCTAATGTATTGATGCCCACATGGGCACTGTAGAGTGTATACCATGTACATAGTACTTTGCACCCACCTTCCTCACCTCATACATCCCCTCCTTGCTCACCTGTGCACCCCAAACTGTAATTCCCTCTCTGCCTACGTCTGCACACCCCACACTACCCTCCCCCCAGTAATTAGCTTACCTTTGCAGAACAGGCTGATGGTAGACTTAATGATCACAGTTGTAGCAGGACTTTCAAGCATGCCACTTTATCTCCCCAGTGGGCAGCATTCAGTATAGGTGATGGTGGATATGACTTCAGGGGGGCATTATATACATATGAATACTGCCTCTATTTACATATGAATGCTGCCACTCCGCCACTATTTACATATGAATGCCGTCACTATTTACATATCGCTGCCGGTATTTACATGTAAACACAGGGTCTGCAGGTGAGTCATCTGTACACAACAATAGGGCAGAGCTGGGCAGCATTAGTAACAGAACTTCACACTGACATATCAGGACACAGCACGGGACTAAAACCTCAAGGGATGAGGGAATTTAAACTGGGATAGTTGGCAAGTATGAGGCAGCTGCTTTGGGCCCCACAACAATGCCAGGGCCTTAAAGATGACCCTGGCGGCAGATGCCTGATGGCAAAATGCCCAGGAGATTCCTACCCCCCTGGTGGAATGAGCTCTTACCCTGAAGGGAGGAGCTTTATCTTTCTGGCCATAGGCCTAAATGATTGGCAAATCCAGCGGGAAATGGATGCTTTGCACGCTACTTGATCTTTTTTGGGTCCTTCTGGCAGAACAAAAAGGTATCTGAACCCTGAATCCCCGACGATCTTTTCAGATAGACTCTGACCGCCCGTACCACATACAAGGAATGCAACCATTTCTCTTCCGTCTGCCAGCTTGCGTGACCAAGGCAATCATACCAGAAATTTTGTTTTCTAAACCAGCCGGAGCTAGGTATCCAAGGCTAACAGCTGATCTCTTGCAAGTAAACCAGGGAGACACTTACTACCCCTTTTGTATAAAATAAAGGGGCTACACTTATCCATCCCTCTGCAGGGCTTCTGTAGGCAACTGGGAACCCTATCTTCCCCATTACGGTGGATTTTGTCATTCAAGGACCTTCAAGGACTGGGTACCATTTTCAATTTGGGTCCATTCCCTTGGACCTGTACAGCATGCTGCAGGAATTGCCTTAGTTCTGTAGTGCCTAGGATTCCACTACATAGGGTCCAGCACCACAAGGGTCGTATTACAAGCAAAACTTTGCCGAGTCTTCCACCTTCTTTGCGGGGCTCGAGTACCATTTACCTTAGCACATAACTGTTTTAAATGGATCCGATAAAAAAAAAACTGTCCATTGATTCTCAAGACCTGGCTCGGGACCATAATATGAGACTCATAGAGAGCTTAAACAAATGTACCCATCCACCTTCAAGACACTGGCAAAAAAACTGACGTACTTCCTGTAGGGGTGGGGTTATATAGAGGGGGACTTCCTGTCTATTTTTTGGTCTGCCAGTGTCCATTCAGCTATAGGTGGTGTATAACCCAGATAGTAATGTAAATAGCCTGCTCTGTGTCCCGTGATGTACTCAAAGAAAATATTTTCCACTTGTAATTTGATATGTTTCAGTAGTACCAATAAATCCTTAGTGTCTTTTAGGAAATCCAGTCAGGTGTTTATGGATTTTAGGTAAGGAATATATAGTCTTAGCCTCTTTTTTTGTTAAAACTTTCCTGTTTTTTCTTTATACTATGAAATTATACAGCTCTTTTTTCTGTGATAGTAGGATCTTTTCCCAATAATCCATAAGTATCCCTATCCGAAAGAAGCCCATTAATTTCTTGTTCATACATCATTCGATCTAAAATTACCACTCCCTCCGACCTATTTATCTGCCTCATTACTATGTCTTTTCTTTTTCCAGGTCTATAATACCTTACTTAAGATAACCTGGATTAACATACTTTCTAGGGCCAGAGTTTCTATTTCTTTCAGTACCATGCCTTTAAAGGCTTCCACATAATGATTATTGCTAATCTGGGGATTTAAAGTGAATTTGTTTTTCAAACCACTATCCACTCTATTTTGCGCCACCCACTCCCTCAATGTCCTCAAAAGATTTCCCAAAAAGTACTTTTTTAGGTTTCATTTTCTAATATATTTGTGGGTGTCCACATAAACTTCAAATTTGAGGTTTTCCTTGATGCACATTTAAGACCCAAATCCAAAATGTTCAATTCCTGTTTATTTAGAGTGGCCTGGCTAAGATTGAAGATTCTAACTCCTCGCCACTTCCTCCTCCTTTTTTGCTCTTCTTTCTCCTACTTTCTACCTGCCCTATACCCTCTGTATTTATTTTTTCCATGGGTGTTGCCATATTTCCTTCTTTCTCTGTCCCATCTTGGTGGTCCCCCTCCTCATCTGTTTCCCAAATAAAGGAGATATCTGCAACCAGCACCAATTAACATCCTCTTGGTAAAAAGGATCAAACTGATTTCTTACCGGGACTCCATAATTGTTATTAGGATATTGATTACTCTGACCAATTTCTCCTTGGGTATCTCCTGGGTTGTGGGGCTTGGGGGGGGGGGGGGTTGTGCTTCTAAAACGTGAACATTTCTCCTTCTGCTGCTTACCCTGCACCTTTTGTCCACCCAATTATATCATCTACAACTCTCTGAGACCTCCCCTTAGAGTGTGGGGGGTGGGGAGAGAAGAGGGGGACCTCACGTCGTTTTTTTTATTTTTTACTGTTAGCTCTTTTGTTTACAGTCTGCTGAAAATGTGAAAAAAAGAACCAGAGGGTCTAGAGACAGGATTCTTCAGAGAGGAACACACAGGCTGTGAAAGATTAGAAAAATGGAACAATTTATTAGTAAAATTAAATTATTTCCACCCACAATGGTAAGTTGACATACATAACCTTCACCGCTGGATGAAGTAACATAAATAAGTAATTGACACACCACCTAACACCCTCCTCATTCACCCCCACTGTAAACCAGCTACTACAGCTAGACCCAGGATATAGAGCAGTAATATATCCAGGAAGTGAACAGTCTGCAGCTTCAGCTGCTCACAGCAAAAATGGATGCAGTTAGACTTAGCGGAGGGCGATTTTGCATATTTGGCAAGTACAGAATCACAGTATTTACAAAAAAAATATGCAAAGTGGTTGGAGGGAAGCTTCAGAATGGCAAAGATGTTTTTATTACAAATTATGTGATCTGCCTGCAGTTCCTCTTTAAGCTGTAAGTTTAATTTTTCAGAGCAAAAGTAAGGGTAAATTAAAGGATCACTAAAGATCTTTTTTTTTTTTTTTTTAAATAAAAAACATGTTATACTTACCTCCACTGTGCAGCTCGTTTTGCACAGAGTGGCCCCGAACCTGGTCTTCTGGGGTCCCTCGATGGCTGTCTCGGCTCCCCCCCCCCGCAAGGACTCAACACCTTAATGCGAGCTACCTCCCGAGCCAATGGCTGCGCTGCTTTCAATCCATCAACTGTAACCAATAAACGGCCAGGCTGAGCGTCAAAGAGGATGGGGGCGAGCGCGGGACTTTCGAGGGGTCAGGTAAGTAAAACAGGGGGGGCTGGGGGGGGGGGCGGTATTGTCAGATGTTTTTTCACCTTAATGCATAGAATGCATTAAGGTGAAAAAACTTTTACCTTTACAACCCCTTTAACTCCGGACACCTTCCACGCGCCCCCGATCCCTACTGTACTTACCTCTGGGTTCACCCAGCTGCCTGCACCCCTGCAGCCGCTCCGGGTGGTCCAAGAATTTGCAATTCTCGCTCTTCTCCGTCAGTGCTTCCAGAATGGACTAAATGGATTCTGATTGATCAGCGCCGTCTCTGCCTACTAAAGGATTTCTTCACTCAGTCTTGTGATTTAAACACATCAACACTACTATGCATAACTGTTTCACTGTCCTATCCAGGTGTGCATTGGACAGCAAATTAACATAATTATGTTGTATTTCTGATTACCCTGGATGTTTTTTTTAAGCTTAAAGTGGTTCTAAAGGCTGTAGTTTTTTTTTACCGTCACGCATTCAATACACAAAGGTAAAAAAACCTTCTGTGTGCAGCTCCCTCCGTGCCCCCTCAGGGCTATTCTAACACATGAATATGCTTTGATCCAAACCATTCCCATTGTAGGTCTGGCTGTATGTTTAGGGTCGTTGTCCTGCTGGAAGGTGAACCTCCACTCCAGTCTTTTGCAGACTCTAACAGGTTTTCTTCTACGATTGCCCTGTATTTGGCTTCATCCATCTTCCCATCAACTCTGACCAGCTTCCCTGTCCCTGCTGAAGAAAAGTATCCCCACAATATGATGCTGCCACCACCACGTGTTACCGTGGGGATGGTGTGTTCAGGGTGATGTGCAGGGTTAGTTTTCCGCCACACAGCATTTTGCTTTTAGGTCAAAAATTAAATTTTGGTCTCATCTGATATGGCTTCTCGCAAACTGCAAACGGGACTTCTTATGGCTTTCTTCTTGCCACTCTTCCATAAAGGCCAGATTTGTGGAGTGCATGGCTAATAGTTGTCCAGTGGGCAGATTCTCCCACCTGAGCTGTGGCTCTCTGCAGCTTCTCCAGAGTTACCATGGGCCTCTTGGCTACTTTGCCTGTCAGTTTAGGTGGATGGCCATGTCTTGGTAGGTTTACAGTTGTGCCATACTCTTTCCATTTATGGATGATGAATTGAACAGTGCTCCGTGAGATGGTCAATGCTTGTTTTTTTTATAACCTAACCCTGCTTTAAACTTCTCCCTCACAACTTTATCCCTGACCTGTCTGGTGTGTTCCTTGGCCTTCATGATGGTGTTTATTCACTAAGGTTCTCTAACAAACCTCTGAGGGCTTCACAGAACACCTGAATTTATACTGAGATTAAATTACACACAGGTGGACTCTATTTACTAATTAGGTGACTTCTGAAGGCAATTGGTTCCACAAAATTTTAATTAGGGGTATCAGAGTAAAGGAGGCTGAATACAAATGTACGCCACACTTTTCACATATTTATTTGTAAAAAAAATTGAAAATCATTTATCATTTTCCTTCCACTTCACAATTATGTGCCACTTCGTGTTGGTCTATCATATAAAATCCTAATAAAATACATTTACGTTTCTAGATGTAACATGACAAAATGTGGAAAATTTCAAGGGGTGTGAAGACTTTTTCAAGGCACTGTAAAGCTTTACTTTGGAAAGAATACCCAATCACATGCAAGGAAAATTGTAAAAAACTGCATTGATTGGACGATGAAAGTCAGCAGAGCTTCTGCTCATTTACTAAGCTCTGGAGCAAATGCAGTTGCCTTTAGTAAATCAACCCCTCTGTGTATCTTATGGACACACAAAGCAAGGCTTGGGAATGAGCACACATATTAAATCTTTTACCTGCCAAAGGATTTGTATTTCTGTCCAGTTAGTCCTGAGATTTACACCGATTTATCACTGCACAGTCCTGTCTGCAGAGAGATGAGCTTATTAGTCTGCTCCTTCTCCTTTTAATGTACAGTCACTGACTGGGTAGGACAAAACATGTATTTGTTACTAAATTACTGAAGAGTCCTGCTTTTTTTTTAGTTTTGCAGTTTAGTAACACTTACAGGTTTTATGCCACCCCAGCTTATTAGTAGACATTGAAAGGACAAGCAGCAGACTAATGAGCTCATCTCTCTATAAGGCCCCTTTCACACTGGGGCGGGAGGTGGGTCGGCGGTAAAGCACCGCTAATCGTCGTTTTAGCGGCGGTATTCGGCCGCTAGTGGGGCAGTTTTACCCCCTGCTAGCGGGCGAGAAAGGGTTAAAAACCACCGCAAAACGCCTCTGCAGCCCCATTGATTTCAATGGGCAGGAGCGGTGAAGGAGCAGTGTATACACCACTCCTTCACCGCTCCGAAGATGCTGCTAGCAGGACTTTTTTTCCCGTCCTGCTAGCGCACCGCTCCAGTGTGAAAGCCCTCAGGCTTTCACACTGGAGACACAGCAGCGGCTGTTTCGGGTCGGTTTGCAGGCGCTATTTTTACCGCAATAGCGCCTGCAAACTGCCCCAGTGTGAAAGGGGTCTTACTCTATTCTCTTCTCCTATCAGCATTCTCCTTGTTAGTCCTTGAGCACTGCTGACTGGCTGCTGCTCCTCTCTTCCCCAATCTTATCTCTGCTGTACAGAAAATGCAAGTGGCTGACACTAACTTACATGTGGGGTACTTGCACTGCTTGCATTAAAAAAAAAATGTAATGATGTATTCATGAATACAGAGCTGAAATAATTTGTGTCTGTTATAACTGCATGGAGTTTCGTTTTGACCAATCCTAATTAATCCACCATTTGCTTCTTTTATAGATGTTAACTCTACATTAAAGCTACTCAATGATTCTGCAAACAGGGGACTTTTTGACTGGCAGAAGCCAAAGGGGTGTATACGTTGTGCCGTGGTTGGAAATGGTGGAATCCTGAATGGTTCCCGCAAAGGGAAAGAGATAGATCAACATGACTATGTGTTCAGGTAAGCATGCAGCAGGGGTCAGCGCATTAAGTGCGTTGTGTTATCAATGATTGGACTGCAACACACAAAAAAAGGGCACCGTGCATCCTACAATGCCCTGCAGCTCACATTGGAGGTGTGTTTGGTGTCATTCACAATAAGGCCAGTTCACACTTGTGTGATGCCAGACATCGCATGTAATTCGCACTGCTGTTCATGTTACATGCGATGTCTGTGCGGTGCGATTTCAGCCATACAGATAGTATGTCCGATATCGCACTGCATTCGGTCCAAACACGCACAGGACCCTTTTTTCTGTTCGGACCAGAATCGGATCGCATGGGTGTTCACACATATGCGATCCGATTCATGTCCGAACTGTCAGTTCGCAGTGCAATACGCGAGCTGAACTGGGGGTGTCGTTAACAATGTATTGGCACTCCCCAGCAGTTCACATATGGCAGTGTGAACTGCCATGCGAGTCGGTGCGATGCGGGAACCCGCAGTGGATTCACAGGGTTCTCGCATCGCACCAGTGTGAACCGGGCCTAAATGACACTAACACATGTAACAAGCATCACTGCATGTTGAGACACGAAAGCTGTTCCATACACCCTAGTAAAGGCCCATGACCCTACTTAGGACTGTTTATTATCAAGGATTTCTTCATTGAAGGAGTGAGGTGCAATTTGCACTCAGACAGGGGCATGCTGTCTGCTGAGAACGACTAGTTGTTGTTGTATAAATAGTTGTTTTACCATCTGGATCTGGGTGTTATTCCTGTTTGTCTAGCTGGGCAGAAAAGTTTGTCAGCACAAGATAAAAGCCTTTCACATTTTGGTCAATCTTGCCCATCAGCACCTGACACTGTACTATGGTATATCGAGATTACCTGTCATGAGGTCATTATTTAGGCTACTATTGTCTGTCCTCTGCTTTTGAGAACGTTTGTTACCTGGCTGTCATGCAAATATTTAGACCTTGGTGCTTTCTGAGTCATTGACTTGGTGCTAGAAATAATAAATTCTAACAATTTTCTCACCCTCAATACAGCATGCATGCTCCAGGTCTGTGACTCAAAAGTATTGAAGCCAGTCAACTGATATTTTAAAGATTTTCTGACAGCCCCTCATCCTGTACTAAACATGCTGCAAAAAAATGATTATTGAATAAATTATTAAATAAATAATAATTAAATAAATTAAATAAATCGTTCTGTTCAGTTGCCCATAACTCCAGGAGGAAGTGATGTGTAAGTGGAATAATAGGGATGATATTATTAAGTGTTCTTGCATAGCAAGACCACTTACTGTTATCTCACATATATATTATTTATATTCTTATTATAGCCAAATTTACCACCCTAACTCCTCCCACAGCTTTTACACTACATAGACAGTAATATACTGAAACGTGCGGATTGTTCCTGATTGGTGTGCTTTTACTTTGTGGAACGTTTCGCCGAATGGTTCACGAAATATCATCGTTTTTGCGGCAAAATTGGTCCCATAGGAATGAATTTTTTCATATTTCGTGAACCATTCGGTGAAACGTTCCACAAAGTAATAGCACATCAATCTGGAACAATCCGCACGTTTTGGTATATTACTGTCTATGTAGTGTAAAAGCTGTGGGAGGAGTTAGGGTGGTAAATTTGGCTATAATAAAAATAATAATAATATATATGTGAGATAACAGTAAGTGGTCTTGCTATGCAAGAACACTTAACTAGAAAAAATGACCACCCCATGAAAAAAAAAAAATAATACTTTTTTTTTTTTTAAAAACATTTTTGCAAAAAAAAAATTATTTTTGAAAAAAAAAATCATTTTTGAAAAAAAAAAATCATTTTTGAAAAAAAAAAAAAAATCATTTTTGAAAAAAATGTTCAGCTCTTTCAGCTGATGGGACTTCTTCAACTTTTTTACTACTATTTATACTTTTTAAAATACTAAGCTTTTTAACACTTTTCACAGTTACTACAGCCACTCCAACCACACAACAGTTACTCAAGCCACTCCATCCAGTTACTCCGCCCACTCCAGTTGTAGAGGCAAGAACACTTTTCATAATTTCCCCAGAAATTGTAGCTTTTCTAGTTGAATATATAGTAGAAATAAATCCTCCTTCATAGGGGATGCTGTGAAGTGAAGATGCCATGTAGATGGACCTTGATCTGGTCTCAGGCTGCTGTTTTTCTGATGGTCTCTCAGCGATTAGTGGAAAGCAAACCTCTGGTACAAAAGTTCAAGACACAAAATAGGTTAAATTGAAGTACCGTATTTATTGAACAAAGGCATTAAACAAAGCCAACGTGTTTCAGGGAAAATGCCTTCCCCTTCATCAGGACTGAAACCATGGATGTGAATGAACTCACAATAAAGTACTAACTATGCCGACAGCTTGGTATGAACGTATAGATCAAGCCCTCACATAAGTTTTCCAATTGTACCGCATTGTGAATCCATAAATACCCATCATTTCAGTCCTGAGGAAGGGGGAGGCATTTTCATAAAAGGTCTACTTTAAAAAGGAGGCCAGCAAAGGCAACGCCCATACTTTTTGCATGGCAGGTGTACCGTAAGTGTATGTGTAGACAAAAAGTTTTTTTTTTTTTCGTTTACGATAGAACAGAGAAGAGTTAAAACCTTTAACATGTTATTTTTCTTTTTGCCTTCTGTTTACTGTTAGGGAAACTTTCCTTCATTTCTTCTCCCAGAGATGTTGGAGGAAAGCAAGGAGAATTCCCCATTAAGACAGTTGTCCCTAAAACAGGTATACCCATTAGTTGTCCCTCGAACAGGTGTTCTGGGGACAACTCAGAAGTTTTGGATTTCCCCTCACTTTCTTTTTTCAGGGACAATGATCATCAGTACAAATAGAGGGGTGAACACAAACTTGAGAGAGGGTCTAAAGCTTATGATGTTTCGAAATTTCCGACGGGAAATGTTCGATAGGAGTTTGTTGTCCGAAAGTCTGACCATGTGTATGCTGCATCAAACATTTGCTGTCGGAATTTCTGCACACAAATGTTTGAGAGCAGGTTCTCAAATTTTCCGACAACAAAATTTGTTTCGGAAAGTCTGATTGTGTACACAATTCCGACGCACAAAGTGCCACACATGCTCGGAATCAAGCAGAAGGAGCCGCACTGGCTATTGAACTTCCTTTTTCTCGGCTCGTCGTACGTGTTGTATGTCACCGCATTCTTGACGTTCGGAATTTCCGACAACATTTGTGTGACCGTGTGTATGCAAGACAAGTTTGAGCCAACATCCTTCGGAAATAAATCCATGGATTTGTTGTCGGAAAATCCGATTGTGTGTACGGGGCAGAACCCTGGATGATAATCAGAATTTAAATGAAACACTCTGTTTTCTTCTATACACACATGGACATACTGTAAATCAGATGCATGGCTGTTATTGCAGACTTACTGGGATTAGTGAAGCTCCTTTACAGTGTTACTTATTATACCTCTGTGATCTTACCTGGCACTGTAATTCCTTGACCTGTTACATGTTTTGGAAACACTGGGATTTGCATTGTAATACCTGTCTATACAGCTCCTTGTGTACTACTATCTGCAAACATTTCTCTTTATTGTACCTTTTCAGAGTGAATGGTGCAGTGATTAAAGGTTTTGAGGAGGATGTTGGTACAAAGACCTCATTTTATGGCTTCACTGTCAATACCATGAAGAATTCACTGATTGGTTATTTTATGGATGGCTTTACTGAGACACCAAAAGGAGAGGTAAGGTACACAGGTAGTTGCTACCACATGGTCATTAATCCCCACTACTCAAGAGCTCTCAAAATAAGGCACTCAGCGATCCCGCCTTTATACTCAGGCTAACATTATCCAAATTTAACCCCACACCACCCACCCCTCTTCTTTAAATCATGTCCTAGCTTTATTTTTTATGTAACAAGAAACAGCTTTTATTATCCCCTGTAAATTCATCTGCAGGCTTGTAAAATTGTTGAAGGGTCAGTTCATACTGCTGTAGGCATGCCCCCAGATCTCCATCTACCAAGACCCCTTTACCTACACACAGTGTGTGGGAAGGCTCTTAGAATTTAAGGCAGCAGCATTGTTTTTCTGGGGAAAAAATGAATGTATGCATGTGGAGTAGGACAGAGATGGGTGGGAGATAGGTGGAGGTTCTGTAATCCAGCAGGCAGTGCTGACAATGCTGGTTAGGATTTTAGTGCTGCAGAGGCACTAAGGTTGATTTACTAAAGATAAACAGACTGTTTACTTTGCAAGGGAATTTTCTTCAGAGCTAATGAATGAGATGAAGCTCTGCTGACTTCCATCATCCAATCATTTGCAAGCAAAAATGCAGTTTTTTTTATATTTCCTTGTACTTTGATTGGGTATTTCACCACATTCACTAAGCTCTGGGGAAAATTCCCATGCAAAGTGCAACTTCCCTTGCATAGTAGTGGTTGTAAAGTCTGAAGGTTTTTTACCTTAATGCATTTTGTACATTAAGGTAAAAAAAAAATCTGTGTGCAGCTCCCTGCTGCAGCCCTCCCTTAACAGTAGTTACCTGAGCCCGATCTTGATCCCGCACTATGCATGAGAGCAGCAGCTCTCTCTTCTCCCTCTCTCCTCACTGAACATGGAGGCAGCAGTGGAAGCCATTGGCTCCAGCTGCTGTCAATCACAGCCAATTAGAGAGAGCAGGGGTTCGGTCGCACTGTGTGTGTCAATGGACTGTGACACATTTGTTGTCAAGTACTTCCTTCTGTCTTGAAAAGAAAGAATACATTTCAGCAATTAGTCTTGATCAACCATTTATATGGGACAGGATTGAGTAATTTATGGCAACCCTAAAGCCTCGTACACACGGTAGGATTGTTGGCCCACGAGCGTCTGATTTTTGTGAAAAGGGCGTGTGCCAGGATCTTGTCTTGCATACTAACAGTAAACAATTGTCGTGCAACAAACACAAACGTAGTGACATACTACAAGGAATTTTAGCTCTTAAGCGCCACCCTTTGGGCCCCTTCTGCTTATTTCGTGTTTGGTGAGCATTGACTTTCGACTTTTGTGTGACGGATTTGTGTAGTGACCATACGAAAATCTGGCGTCAAACTGCTGTCCGCCAAAAATTTACTATCCTGTCATCCAACATTTGTTGGCCGAAAGTTGGACAATTGTCAAAAGGAGTGTACTAACGGTAAGATTTTAGGACAACAGTCCTGTCAACAGACAATCCCCTGCTAACAATCGTACCGTGTGTACAAGACATTAGAGTCTATGTTTTAGTAATTCCATATTCTGCAATCTACAAATCTGTGAAGCCATAACTAAACTCACAGACCCAAGTGAAAAGACTAGTTCACCATTTTTTTAGTATCTTTACATGGCATATTAAGGCTAAAGCCTCATACACACGGTACGATTGTTGGCCAACCGAGCGTCTTGCATACTAACGATACTTTCGACTTTTGTGTGACAGATTTGTGTACTGACAATACAAAAATCTGACGTCAAACCGTTGAAAAAAAACGCTCCTTTTGACAATTGTTGTCCAATTTTCGGCCAACAAATGTTGGATGACAGGCTAGTAAATTTTCGGGGGACAGCGGCTTGATGTCAGATTTTCGTATGGTCAGTACACAGATCCGTCACACAAAAGTCAAAAATACAACCATGCATGCTCGGAATCAATGCTCACCAAACACGAAATTTGCAGAAGGGGCCCAAAGGGTGGTGCTCAAGAGCTGAAATTCCTTGTAGTTCATCACTACGTTCGTGTTTGTGGCACGACAATTGTGTACCGTTAGTATGAAAGACAAGATCCTGGAACACGCCCTTTTGACAAAAATCAGACGCTCGGTTGGCCAAGATTTTACGACAGCAGTCTGTCAACAGACAATCCCCTGCCAACAATCGTACCGTGTGTACGAGGCTTAAGTCTGATTATAATTTAGCTGCGTCCTGGTATTTGCAACATTTTTGCTGTTCTATAAATATATACATGATATAGTAAGTTTTTTAAAGATAATTGATTCCCTATTTTTGCCTGCATGAAAATACAGGGACTTCGCTACATCTTCATACCGTCTAACACGAGAGATTATGTCATGCTTCGCTCCAGCATTTTAGGGGTTCCTGTTCCTACTGGAGACGACAAGGGAGATAAGTAAGTTGGTACCATGTGTATTCTATGTATAGTACAGAATTATCTCAGTACCACAAGCAATGATGTAACATTAGCCATGGCAGAAATCAATAATGAGACCCAAGGGTACATGGCCGGTGCAGTCTGAAGATATAACGAGCACCATTTTACTACAATTTACCTGGAAGCTTTTTATATGATTTTTGTGGGTGCCTTAGAGAAGTATGGACTTTAAAAAAGTTTATACTCACCTAGGTGGATAAAGCTTCATTCCGATGCTGCATCTGTCCCCTGCCGGCTCTGCAGTGAGAACTGAGTTATTAAACACTGGTGATCGCTCAGTTCTCTCCTCCGCTTTGAGCAGAGAGCTGTGACTATCAGTTTCTAGCTCTCTGCTCTGCCCCTTCAGTGCTCACTGGAGCACTGGGCTGTGGAGGGGTGCCTGGCTCAGCGGATCACCGAGAGGCTGAGCCAGCTGCCAGTCCAGGCATCTGGGTGGCTCTCGACATCTTTTCAAAGTCTGCACTGGCCCTGTGATGTTAGCTGACAGTGGGGTTTAGCCCGCTGTATGCTGAGAATGGGTCACAGAAGTTCAGAACAAAGTGCACTGCTGTGACCTTCAGGACAAGTATAGCCAAAATAGCTTTGGCCATACTTCTCTAAGGAAATACATAAACCCGAAGAGGAAGAGAAAAGTAATCTCTTGTATGGGAACACTGGAGGCATTTAAAATTTGGCAGAAGAATATATTTAACGAGGACAGAGACAGCATTCAGACCTTGAAAGTTCTAACTCTTCCTTGCTCTATCCAAATCTAAGGAAAAAGTTTTGTCTGGTGGTGGGCTTTATAGGTTGAAATGGCAAAACCAACAAGTTTTTTTTCCTTCCCTCTATTCAGGCCTTCAGATTACTATGGCCCTGAAGCAACTCCCAAGAAGTTTAAGCTCCTACACCCTGACTTTGTGCAGTATACCAGAGATAAGTAAGGAAATACCCTTTCTCTTTCCATTGTCTTTAATGTAACATTGTTTTTAAAATAGTACCAAAGGCATTGTAATACTTATGCTGTTTGTTCTTTGGCTCTTCTGTAATTTTAAATTGGCCGATGGGGTTGTTCTATGTAACAAAAATGAAATTTGGAAGTGGCAGTAAAACATTTTCTTAAAGCAAATCTATGCTGGTCTCATACCAGGCATTGATACTCATTAGCAGATATCTTCAGGTGCCTGCATGCAGGAAAATCCTATTCTCAGAGCTCACCTAAAAATTATGGAAAATTCAATTTTACCTTAAAATTTGGCACACGGCCCAACCCTTTTGCTTCTAGTGTATTCCAATTGGACCATCATTATGATGGACTCACTATCAAATAACGCAATTACACTATGGTACAGCATTCATTTTACTGTTAAAAACATTTTATTGGTTCATATCCATTTTAAAAAAATTGTATATCAATATAAACACGTATTGCCCAACAATTCCAAGTACATCATAATAAAATACAACCTGTAAAAAAATTCAGTATTCATAATTTGTTCGCATATATTAGTCTTTACGGCTCAACGCCTTTCCTGGACATCGTCCTCTTTGTCAGGAGCCATCAAAACAGACTTTGAAATATCATGAAATGAAATAACAATTGTCAAAAATCACATTAACAATACACCCCTTACATAGAGGGCCTTGTGCCCACATACTAAAGGAGACCAAAGAACAAGGGTGGAGAGGAGGGAGATACCAAAGCTCATACCCCCAGAAGGGCATGGGGGAACCCCCACATACACATTGACGCTGATGTATCCTACTCCTCCCTCCCCTCCCCCCTCAATAAATGCTTGGGTATAATATTATTTACAGGTTAAATGTCTTGAGAGTGGAATATTACCCTTCTAAGTGTAATAATTACTCCATTTACCTTATTTTTATAGCAAAAAATGTAAGGCAGTTGATTAGTCAGATTGTGACTGGATACAAATAATCCAAAATTCAGGCAATTGTAAGATTTCTATAAAAAGTAGGAATGTATTAATATACCAGGAGCAAATAGTAATAATAAAGAATGCATGAAAAGATTAATTAATATTAAAAGTGTCTCATATTATCATTACCTGATGTAGGCTATGTCATATATGCCATACAAGATGGCTCTATCAAAAAGAATGTTTTGAGGCTTGTACCCTCCCTGACGGTATGATTATGTCAGTTTTTTGCGTCTCAAAGCGATACAATTGTTTTGCATAGAAATTTGGCGTTTTATATTATAGGCCTGTAATTCTTAGCAGTAACACACTTAAATCTGTCCAAATAAGAGTCTAGTAGACATCCCGGGTATGATAACGTTTGAAACACAAAATCATAAATTATAATATAATAAATAACTATAAATAATTCTAAAAAATAATAATAAAATGAATTTCCCCACGATTCACTATCGCTCAATTCTGCAAGTGTTCTAATTTATTATCGCTGTTTTCTAGCTGGTCTAAAACCACTTTTGACGTAAAGGGACACTTTTTAGTTGCTATGGACAATCTCAAGTTTCCAGGCAGAAAGAACAGTATATATAATATAAAACTGCATGCAGGGCATTGGACAAAGCATTAGGGACAAAAGGGAGGTGAAATGATTTCATACAGTAATATAATCTGTAAGATTAAAAAGTACTGTATGTGTTATGAATTTTCAATGTTTTGAATTTGCTGCCGGGCTCCACCCCTGTGCGTTGCGACACTCCCAGGGAACGGACCCCGGCACACAGAGGCATCGGGCAGAGGACACAGCCCACAGACACAGCGGGGGGGGACATCGCAGGATCCTGGGGACAAGGTAAGTACACTGCACCAGGATCCTGCAATGCAATCCCGAGTGTGGCTCGGGGTTACCGCTAATGGTACTGAAATTTAACCCTGAGCCACACTCGGGAAAACCGCCAGGGAGGTTAAGCCTCAAATGCTTTTACTCCCCTCTAAGGGATCTGTAACAAAAAAGATATAGCATAGAACATGTCACTTTAAATAAATTCTTATATATGTAAAATGTATGCGTTTTCCTTCCAAAATACAAATAACCTACCTCAAAACAAAACAGAATAGAGAACCTACAATACAGTATTGTTCATTCTATTTTACTATTTTAACTATAATGTATTCAAGGCGTCTGTAAGATAAATAAAGGCAACTGTGTATTACTATCAAATAGATGAACTTGAAAATGTATATTTTAGAGCACCCTAAGCTTCAGTTCTGTCAAGGTGCTCTTAGACAAAGCTAATCCTATCTGAAAGCATTTAAAGTGGCAGCTACTGAATGACAGTGTTTGTTTACCAGGTTGAGACCAGCACAGGTACATTCACAACCTTATGTGTTTATTTAGAGAGGTTGCCATACACAGGTTTTCATTTCCCATTAGTTCTAAGAGACCTATTGTCTACCTGCATACCATACAACAGATCTCTGACAGTGAAGCAACCTGAGGGTATGATGTATTGTCTGGGATTCAGCTAGGCTTGTTAATGGATTTATATTGTGATGGCATTTCGGATACAATCAAACATAGAATGAAACTATGTAAAGGAGTACCAGCACACAGCAGTATCATTGATGTCTTTGGGACAGGATATAAGAAGAAATAAAAAAAATATATTGAGTTAATCCTTTTTTGATTAAGAAACACTTTTAAGTTTTTAAAGTCTTATATTTGAACATTTAATGTGGTGTACTCAAATAACGTGGGATTCTCAGTCTCTATGGGTTTTCTAAAGAGTGAGCTGAGTAGAAGCAGTTTTCTTTCAGACACTCTGTTTCTGATTGAAACGTTGCTGCCTGAATTGAGGGGTGTAAGAACTAACAGGCAAGAGTACATTTTAGTCCTTACATCAATAACAAAAGCGTGTGCAAAAATTATTTTTTTTAAATTAAAATAATAAACATATCATACTTACCTGTTCTGTGCAATGGTTTTGCACAGAACAGCCCCGGTCCTCTTCCTCTGGGGTCCCCAACCAGCGCTCCTGACTCGCCTTCTTTCGCAAGTGTCCACCATAGAAAGCCGCTTTTTATGGCCAATCAGGAGAGAGAGTCCCAGATGGCCAAGGGACTCATGGACATCGCTGGACAGCGATGGGGCTCAGGTAAGTATTAGGGGGGCTGGTGCACACAGAAGGCTTTTTATCTTAATGCATAGAATGCATTAAGATAAAAAAAACCTTCTGCCTTTACAACCCCTTTAAATCATGTAACTGTTGAGTTTTAATTCTTATAAATACTTGCAACAAAGGAAAATGTTTTCAGCTTTTTTCTGTTTGTGCCTCTCACAGATTCCTGAAATCAGAAATATTAGATACGGAATATGCCGACTTGTATATGCCAAGCACTGGGGGACTGATGCTGCTGACTGCCCTTCATACCTGTGATCAGGTAAAGAGAAGCCCGGTGCATGTCGTTCTTATATCATATATTGTACATCTTCTATTCAGATCATAATGTCTGTTTTTCTCTTTAGGTTGATGCATACGGATTCATCACCTCTAATTATAATCGCTACTCAGACCATTATTATGAAAAAGAAAAGAAAAAACTTGAATTCTATGCCAATCATGACATGCTCATGGAAATGCACTTGTGGCAGAAGATGCATCAATATGGGATAATAAAGCTGTACCATAGATGAAACAAGACCAGTTCTTTTCCATGGGATGCCTGTGCTCTTCCATCTATGAGGATATCCCCTATGGGGAAAACTAAGACTTGATGTAGGAAAACCAGAGACTTCTGTAGGAAATGACTTCTTAATCTCCTGTTGCCTCACCAGTGCTAAAACTATGAAGACTCGTATGCACAGGCCCCTAACATAGGTCATATTTGCACTGTAAGCCAAGTAACCTTCATTGGCCTGGTAAATGTATTAAGGACATTGTAAAATGAATGTAAGAGCCCATCCAGAAGATATAGTTTTAATTATATGCTGGCAGGACCTAGCATTAAATATATTTTTTCTTGTTAAGTGATGTATAGGTATAATACTTACACAGAATTCCCAATGACAATGCCTTCACTGCTTTTCTCTCCAGAAGGATGGATCAATCATTGCTTAGCCATTGTCCAGAATCAGCATCTCTTTTCCCAGACTGAGATGCAGACACAAAGATGATAAAGTCTTGACAAAATCCTGGCGCCTGTGCAGTTTTTGTCTTCAAAATTCAGCCCCTGCTGAAGCTTTTCATCTAATGACTTGGTACAAAATTCCAGTGTTGCAGTATGATTACTGGAGGAGTGAGTGAGACTGAGGAAATGTTTCCTCCTGCCTGCAGCAGACTGATGCTATCATTTCAGCCTGGGCAAAGTCACTGCACTGGAGTGCAAATGTTGGTTTTTAATGTTACAATGTAAAGCCTTTTGAAAAATGATGCTGTTGATGTTTATTGTGATATGTCAGGAGTTAATTCACGCAGGCTAAAGATACCGATAAATCCACTTTACTCATCCATGAGATTTTTACATATATTGAGGAATGCAGTGGAGAGATCTTGATAAGTGTTTAAGGACCATCTTCCTCCTGAAGTGTCTTCTCCCTGTTTAAATTTTAATTTCAGCAAATCACATTATGCTGGATACATTGAGAGAACTTGGACTTTTCCCACAGTAATGAGTGCAATAGAACAGGTGTGGAGTGCAGACCCTTCTGAGAAATTGCTAGAGTCCATAGGGTATAATAATAAGCAACAGAGAAATTCAATCCACGAGCTTCCATTTTTGACTTATAGCGGAACTGAAATTATGAATAATTTGGTATCACTGGCCCTCCCTCCCTCCCTAACATGTAAACATTTAAAAAAAAAAAGGCCAGAGAAGGTTCCAGTATTTCTTGGGTTGCACATTTGCAATGTGACAATGTGAACTATAATGGGCAAGGCCAATGTAAAGATCCATCTCAGAAGGACACTGCTGAGTCTTGCCTGGGCTAAAGTTGGAGACCATTCCATCCTAGTCTAAAGTTTGATTTTTTTGTTTTTGTTTGTTTACATGTACACATCAGGGAGGGTGAAAGGGATCAGTGGGGACAAAATAATCATTATAAATTTTAATACCATATAATATATGTCACTTTTGGGTGGGCTTGCCCATTTAGCAATAGAAAAGAACAGCCATGAAACTAGAAGAGTGAAAAGCAGGCTACAGTTACAAGAGAAATACTTTTGCATTTAAAATGTGTCTCCTTTTTCAGTTGGAAAACAACAACCTTTTCTCCTTGTCAATGATCTACTACTCTAGTTACGGGATTAAAATAATAATTTATCATGAACACTAATGGTCTAACAAAGAAGTACTGAGCAGGAACCACTAAGGCTACGCATGAACGTGTGAGGATTATTATTCAATCAGCCCGTTAACTCAAAGACAGTTGTATGCTTACACTTTTTTGCAAGCCCCCAACTCCCAGTCATCTGATCTCTGATCTCAGGATGATCACTATTGTTTTCCAAAGATAAAGACATTGCATTGAGCAGCCTCAGAATTTGGATGGAACGATCAGTCATGTTTATGGAACAATCTTTTACTTGAAATGTCCCCTGACACTTTAGTAATTCTATTATACTAGCCTAACAGTTGGGACTCTGGTGTCACATAGAGATGGCATCATTTTTACCACTTTACCAGTTTCTTTGGGGACGTTGGTTTCTTGATGCAGGACATTTGGGTGCCAAAAACAAAATAAGACAAATGAAAAAAATGTTCCTCTCGTCTGAACTCTAAAACATAATCTAACCTGTAAAATTAAACCAGAACTTCAAAAATAATGTGACATAAAAGACTAAGGCCAGCCATACATTTGAACCGTTAATGGCCAGGCTGAATGTACCAAGTCTATTGATCGATCAACTTGGGTACAATCAGCCTGCTGGATTCCCTTGTGGTTGCTGCTACTCCCTGCTATAGCCCCTGCTGTAGCCGCTAGCAATAACCACTGTCTTCCCCCGCCTGCCCCTGCCAGAAGAAGACAATTGCTGATTCCCCGGTCAACACCACCTGTGTTGATGGGGGAATCGTGCACATTTCTTTCTTGCAACCCATGTTTACAGGAAAGAAATGGCCTGCCTTACTGTGGCCCAGCTTGGCAAAAACTGGTCCTGCATGTCCAATAACTATATGGCCGTTGGGGCTGCCATAATCTACTATAGTAGTATTCCTTACATACAGTAAGCTGTGCCCTATGCCAGGGGGGTAGGAGCAATTTCCCATTTTGACATCACCTGCCCCTCCTCTTCACCTCGCCCAATCAGAGCCTATGTAGTATTCACTGACAAAAATACAAGGCAGTTCCTGATTGGCGAAAGGACAGGAGTGCCCAACTCTTTTATGTTTCTGGCAGGAGAGGGAAGTCACTCCTACCCCTCTGGAAGAGCACACAGCTTACTTTCTGTATAGAATGCTATTGCACTGGATAACAACCCTTGCTCCTGCTTTCTGCGATTCTGTGCCTTATCTATATTGTACTTGCCACTACTGAAGTTGCAAATGTTAAACTGATTACCTTTTAAAGCGTATCCAAAACAAAAAACAAAAATATAGAATATTGCAGCTTACCAGTCCTTAGATGTAGTGGCTGCATTAGTTTTAATTTTTCAGGCTAACAACATTTTCAGCAGGTACAGAAAATACCTGTTGATCCTGCCAGAAATGCAGTGTCTTTGTCACTTCTTGTGAGCTTGAAAGCTAGTTCAAAGAACATTTTCTAGTCCCATCAATTCACCATATAGTGGAGATGAGTAAAGTCGGATGTGTTTAAAGTCCAACCTGTGTGACATCCATGGCTGTCACCATAGATTCAGTGGAGAAATTAGGGTAGACATGAAGGACAGGAAGTGTATTGTTTAAAGAATCACCAGGTGAAAATAAAGGGAAAAAAAACTGTAAATTGAATATGAATGCGGCCACCACATCTAAGGACTGGTAAGCTGCAATATATTACATTTTTGTTATTGGGTTTAGATGTGCTTAAACTACTGTTGCAATGAAAGTAAAACCTTAGGGATAATGTATTTTTTTAAATTTCTTCTTCTTCAGTGTTTAAAAAAGAATAACTATTTTTAAATAAATATGTAAATAAGTATGTGTCTGTTTGATTTCCTGAAAAGAACAACTAATGAGCCTTAATGAAAAATACTTTTAAGGCTGATACAGAAAAAAGGCTCTGGTGATGCAAAAAAGAACTATATGTGTATGTGTGTATTAGGGTTGTCCCGATACCACTTTTTTAAGACCGAGTACAAGTACCGATACTTTTTTCAAGTAACCACTGATACCGATTACCGATACTTTTTTTTAATGTCACGTGACAGTGTTTTTTTTTTTGTTTTTTGTTTTTTCAATTTTTTTACAGTTTTTTTTTTTGTTTTTTCTTACAATGTTTTCTTTTTTTTCTTTTTTCTTTTTTAGGGAGGGAGGGGGTGGATGGTGTCTGTGTGTTTTTTATTTTAATTTTTATTATTTTTTACAATATTTTTTTTATTATTTATTGCAATACTTTTTTTTTTTTTAATCAGCCCTGTTGGGGGGCTTTGTGAGATATCAGGGGTCTTAATAGACCCCTGAAATCTCCCCCTTGAGACAGAGAAAGAGGCAGAGGATAGAGATTCCCCAGTCCCTTTCTCTGCAGCCTCAGCTGCACTGAAAATGAATGGAGAGAAGACGGCGGCTCCTCTCCATTCATAAACTGAGACATCATAATCACAGGAGATTGCAATGTTTCAGTTATGTGAATGGACAGAGTCAGTGATCACTGACTCTGTTCATACATCAAAGGAAGGAGGAGGACATGGAGAGGGACAGCAGAACGGCGGGGGACAGCAGCAGAACAGCAGGGGACACGGTGGAAGAAAGGAGGGGGACAGCAGAACGGAGGGGGACACGGAGGAAGAAATGAGGGGGACAGCAGAACAGAGGGGGACACGGAGGAAGAAAGGAGGGGGACAGCAGAATGGAGGGGGACACGGAGGAAGAAATGAGGGGGACAGCAGAACAAAGGGGGACACGGAGGAAGAAATGAGGGGGACAGCAGAACAGAGGGGGACACGGAGGAAGAAAGGAGGGGGACAGCAGAATGGAGGGAGACTGGAGGAGGATGCAATGACAGTCAGCGGTGATCGTGTGTGGGGGAGTTACAAGCACCGATCAACGCTGTATAGATCATTTCATTAAAGCAGCTGAAAGGGGGGGAAGCTTTTAACTCCCCCACTCACCGATCACCGCTGACTGTACAGGTATCGGGTGAAGTATCGGGAGCATTTGCCCGAGTACAAGTACTCGGGCAAATGCATTGTATCACGGGCGGCATAGTGGTGCAGTGGTTAGCACTCTCGCCTAGCAGTAAAAAAGGGTCGCTGGTTCGAATCCCAACCACGACACTACCTGCCTGGAGTTTGCTTGTTCTCCCTGTGCCTGCGTGGGTTTCCTCCGGGTACTCCGGTTTCCTCCCACACTCCAAAGACATGCTGGTAGGTTAATTGGCATGCTGGTAGGTTAATTGGCTTCTGTCCAAAATTGGCCCTAGTATATGAATGGGGACCTTGGATTGAGGGTAGGGGTTGATGTGAGTGTGCGATGTTCAGGGTTAGGGACAAGGGACAGGGTTGTAGACCAACACTCACTCAGGTTGGACTGGTGTCTTTATTCAACCTTACTAACTATGTATCGATACCGATACTAGTATCGGTATCGGGACAACCCTAATGGATACATTTTTCTTATTACTGTATGTACAACATTAAAATCTGAAATAAATCCTTTGACTGTGTGGGGGCTGGATATATGCAAGGTGAGTATATGCTGTTGGGGAGGGAATGCGAAGTAAAGCCTGCATTGGAAAGGGAGAGGTTCACCTACGCATTATTTTGTCCTTTGATCCCTTGGCACCAAGTGTACGCAAATATACGGGCCCGCTGGACTGGGCTTTCTTCCATGGGGCTGCATATTTGCATATCTGCCTTTGTGCTGGGAGCACGCTGCACAGCGCGCTCCCAGCACATGTGGTCCCACCGAGAGCTCCGTACTAATGAAATCTAGATTCTGCGTCACCTGATCACTGTAATAGCCTCTGATTGGCAATCATAGTGATTAGTCAGTGTGAAGCTCGCCCCCGTGTTTTCTCTTTCTCTGAATGGAGGAGAGAGATACATTGTATCTCTCTATCTCCTTGCAGAGAGAAAAAAAAAAAAACAACTGCGTGTAAAAAAAAAAAAAGATAATAATTAAAAAAAAAAAATACCTAGATCAAGATCTGATCTAGGTCAGTGCCAGGGTTAGTGTTTGGGTCAGAGTCAGTATTTTTTTGGGCAAGATTTTTTTTTCTCTTCCGTACATCTGTGCTGAATTTATAAGCTTGTCTGAAAGTTCAGAAAAAAGGGGGCTGAAGTTGCACTCTGCAGAGCTCAGTGAGGAGAGCTCTGAGAGCTGATTGAAGGGAAGTGACACCCCCCCCTTCACACAGCACACAGGAACAGAGCTGAGGCTGGAAATCTGTTTGAGCTCCCTCCCCTGTCACAATTTTTCTCTTGGTGTCAGAAAAACTTGTCAGAAGTGATTCTTGCTGATAGCAGAAGAACAAAGCAGTAATGATATGTAGTGCTTTGAGACAAGTACACACTATAGAAGGGCATACTTTGTTCATATTTCATGTCTGTTTACAACCACTTTACTTTACAACCACAATTGCAGCAAGTCCACCTTGCATGACTTCAAATCAACTTTCTTTGCAAACATTCTGCAAACAAGTCCGCTGCAAATTCTGGCTCAGTTATGTTTGTGCAATAGTCATCCCACCACAGGGGTCACTGTGGCTGAATTTTCATGCTATAGACCAGTGGTTCTCAACCTCAGTCCTCAAGTACCCCCAACAGGCCATGTTTGCAGGTTTTCGTTTATCTTGCACAGGTGGTTTAAATCAGAGTCAATGGCTTGGTATTTTGGACAGCTATTTTATCTAAGAGAAATTCCCAAAACATGGCCTGTTGGGTGTACTTGAGGACTGAGGTTGAGAACCACTGCTGTAGACTTACAGAGCTCTTGCTGTAGACTCACCTGTGCAACTTTGCTCTTGCTATAGACTTGCCACTCAAATTTGCTACAAGTTGGAAAAGTGTCAACTAGAACTTGTGCTTCAAGTGCTTTGCAAGTGTACAACTTGCCAGTTAAAATGTGCAGCAAGTTAACAGGCTTACAATTCAACTCTGCCATCAGTTTGTGGCAAGTTTTTTCTTGCTACCTGGGTAGCTGTATATTAGCAGAGTGAGATCAAAGGCACTGCTGCCTCCAGGTGCTAGTCTCAGGAGATTCAGAGTGAGGTTTGGTGATGTCACTACTGTGCTGCTCACCTTTCTATTTGCTGGAGGCTGTTACACAAGGAAGCAAAGCCCTGCCTCTACCAAGATGGCTGCCTCCACAGAGGGACACAGTGCAGAACCAGGCATAGTAAGTCAGTAATGGGGAAAAGATTAGCTGCAGGGAGACCGCAGGTAATGCTGAGACTTGTCCTTTAACCACAGCCTGTCTTTTTTGGGCACAGCTTCCAGAGTTCAGTTCCTCTTTTAGGCATACATATGCATTGGAGATGTACAACATAAAATTCTGACTTTTTAATGCACACTGGAAGCCTAGGTACTGCATATAGCTGCCCATAGACATTGATAGTTTATTTGAATGCATTCCAGTACTTGCATTAAACCATGTGTAGTGTACTGAAGTATTTTCCGAATGCAGACTTTATGCATTCAAGGAATGTGTCCATCAGTGACGGCCCCTCCCATTGGGGTGCTGCTCCCCTAATCCATGCGCCCGACCCTTAATCTACAGGCAGGGTGCCAGACGCATGGATTTCAATAGGTTATTTTTTTTAAGCATATAATTAGAGCCTGAGGCTCTAATTGGCTTCAAAAAGGGGTGGGCTCGGGGCACAGAGCACTGTGCCCTGAGCCCACCCTGTTGTATGACAATAGCAAATTAATATTCGCCATAGTCTTCCTGATTCACCTCCCAGCCCATCAGGAAGCGGGTCTTGAGACCCGACTGTATTGGCCACTGAGGGAAGGAAGAGGGAAGCCACCAAGGACAAAGCTGCCGTGAACCTGGAGATGCAGGGTGAAGTCGCCAAGGAGGAAGCTGCTGCTATGGAGGAGGAGCAGAAGCAGGAAGAAGCCGAAGCTGCTAGATGGGGTAAGTGTGGGGCTGGTGGGGGGGACGGATGAGCGAGTGACCGACCGGGGAGTGGGGAATGGGTGGTGACGGGTGTCTTGATTGCCGCCCCTCACCCCCCAAAATATACAGCAGAAAATACACAATTATCACGCTTCCCAATAACCCAAGCTGCAGTTCAAATTTGTAGGTAACAAAAATACATAAGCAAGATAATCAACAGAACCGCGCTAACAGATAAATTAAATGTGAATAAATCAGTGATCTAGAAAAATATGAAAAACTAATCTCATAAATTTGACCAATAAAAAACACAGTGTATAATCCGACCCAGATTATAATACCGGGATACCATATGTGACATAAATTATAAAATTATATTAAAATAAGTGAATAATGATGACTTACATAAAAATAGTGTCTAAAAATAAAAAAATAATAAAGTCTTTGAGATCAATTAAATCCACAGATGGTGATTAAAAGATGTACGCTTACCAAAAGTAAGCTTTAACCCAGCTTATATTGAAAATCCATATTGACAATTATATTGACTTAAATGACTTATTTAAGTCATCATTATTCACTTATTTTAATATAATTTTATAATTTATGTCACATATGGTATCCAGGTATTATAATCTGGGTCGGATTATACACTGTGTTTTTTATTTGTGATTAGTTTTTCATATTGTTCTAGATCACTGATTTATTCACATTTAATTTATCTGTTAGCGCGGTTCTGTTGATTATCTTGTCAAAATATACAGCACCAGCCATCACTGGTGTCCATACGCAGGTTTTCTGTGCACCGATGCATAACCACACATGCAAAAGCCATTTATGTCTATGGCCAGCTGTACGCAACACCTCGGCTTCTAAGAATTTTAGCTTGTATGCCCCTGACATGCCTGTATACATGAGTCTAGTTATCAGCCATGTACTTATGCAAATATCAATGCAAATACACACAGCATATATGCAACTATGCAAATGAAAGCATGAACCAATCAAAATAGTGATGCCAAGTACTGTATATAACTAAATGATTTGTAAGAAACAAATTACAATATGGTTTGTAAGTAGCCCTGTAAACAAAACATGCAAATTGTAATACAAATGCCTGCGGATCCCATTGGTATCTTGTGAGTAAATCATGCAAACATCAGCACAGGCTGTAAAAAGAAATGCAGAGTGGCAAGAACCAATATTTGTATGTGTATTTAAATACTGTGAACACGCTATAAAAACCGAAGCCAGATTGTCAAACAGAACGATACAAAGCACGTGTTTAGCCAGGAGCGATGCTATGTGTAAGAGAGCAGTTTGATTACAATAGGAAAGGGTATCGGATGAAACTGGGAACGGCCTTTATGTCATTCATAGACCTCTGTTGAAATAATGTAACATAAACAATCTCAGAAATATATCCATGTACCATTTCAAGTCCATGACAGTTAGGACTGTTTTCTGCTATAGACCGCACTGTTTGTAGTGAATAAGTACAAAAGGAATTTAAATTCTATTCTGACTTATGCACGTAGACAAAGAGAAGCAAACTGGTACTACAAGTTATAGGGATCACTGAACCTGTACAGGCATATCGCATCAGGTCCAAACATGAGGCAATACCAAACATGAGGCAATAGAACACACATTAAAGTCTTAAGCTTTGTTTTACATGAATGCATTCTCGGCATTAAGGTAAAAAACCTGTTGTGCAGAGGAGTTTCCCACAGCCCACCCTTATGCCCCGTACACACGATCGGACTTTTTTTTCTGAAGGATGTTGGCTTAAACTTGTCTTGCATACACACGGTCACACCAATATTGTTGGAAATTCCGAACGTGGGAACGTGGTGACTTACAAGACGTACGACGAGCCAAGAAAAAGGAAGTTCAATAGCCAGTGCGGCTCCTTCTGCTTGATTCCGAGCATGCGTGGAACTTTTGTGTAACGGACTTGTATACACACGATCGGAATTTCCGACAACAAAGTGAAGTTGGCGGAAAATTTAAGAACAGCAAATGCTCGATGGAGCACACACACGGTCGGACTTTCCGACAACAAGCACACATCGAACATTTCTTGTCGGAAAGTCCGACCATGTGTACGGGGCATTATGCTTACCTCAGCCCAGTTTGATTCGGTGCTGTGCATGAGATTCCAATATTCATTCGCTGTTGTAACACTTGGGTGAGCTCATGGCGCACTCAGCCCACCCTATTTTGAAGCCTATTAGAGCCTATGGCTCTAATCAGGTGCTTCAAAAGCACCCCTGCCGCTGTAATGCAGGCGCCCTGAAAGGGGCCGGACGCATGAATAGGGGGTGGCCACGGCAGCCGTGGATAGATTCATGCTATGCATGAGTCTATCCATTATTCATAAAGGGGTGGCGTGGCACCCCCTAATGGATGGGCCGCCACTGAAGGTTACTTGAAAGAATGATCCTTACATTTGTGGCCATTACAGACAGCTAAAAAGTTCATTGGTATCAGTGAATATTTATCTGAGAGACAGAAATTGCTCATTACTCAAGGAACCCCCCCATGTAGCTTCTGGAGGAACCCTAGGGTTTCATAGAATCCTGGTTGAGAAAGGATGTTCTATGTTATCTCAAAGAGTCTATGGAAAGTTGGCCATAGACTAATAGGATTTTGTTCAAAATGTTTTTGTTTTAAGAACATTCATTCAATTTTCGAATGGTTAGTGGGGGAAAATCAACATTTGTTTTGACCATAGTAATGAGAAAATTAGAAGGATCAGGATAGAAAATTCCCTAATTAATTTTTAACAGTGCTTGGGAAAGTCTATTTTTTTCAAAATAAATTTGAAGTACTTTCCAACATTTGTCAAGTCATCAAATGTACTAAGAATTTTCATACGAATGTTCGCACAAACGTTTGTTTGAAATATTTTGTTTGAAAATTTACTAGTGTAAGGCAAGCTTATTTCTCCTAGTTCTTATCTTGGGACTACAAAATAGTGCCTCTGATTTGGAAATAAAGTGCCTATACTTCTGAATGGATGAACTAGTTTAGCCAAAGACCAGGCAGAGCTGAAATCACTCAATTCATAAAAGTGCTGAATCTTCAGCCCACAATAGTAAATTAAAAGGTAAGTTCATTTCTGACAGATCAACAGGTATTTTCTGTACTTGCATGGTCTTTAATGGTAAAAAATGCAGGGAATGTGCATGTATCCCAGAGATGTTGTCAGGGCTGGGCTCAGCCCTTCTTTCTCTGAGCTGGCCGCTCAGCTGTTGGCTAATTGCCAGCTCCTATCACTCCACAGTTACTCAGCTGTTGATGATATCCTGCTCGTCAGTCCTGCCTACTTAAGCCATCCAGCCCAGACGATCTATGCCTTCGCCTCGGTCAACATCAGAGAGACTATCTCCTGCATTCCTGTTAAAGACTTGCTTGGTTGACATCCCTTCTGGCTCCAGATCCTGCTTGCTGTTTTACTACGCTCATCTCCGGCTCCCTGACGTTTAGCTTGTCTGACTATCCGTTTCAGTTCCTGAACTCTGGCTATGTTTTGACTACGTTTGTTCTATTTTCTTTTATTATTAAACAAGTATGATTTAACTGTACTTCTGTCTCGGTCTGATTTCATGGTTTCTGACCATGTTTTATTTGGCCTTTACATACACTTTAATATTTTTGGTTTAGAAGACACAGACAGCAATAAAATCACTGTCAATCACTCTTTCCCACTCTACTAAAATGTTTTTGTTTTTGCTGGTTTCCCTGTCTTGACAGGAAATAAGGGCAAATATCCCCAAAAGGGAGGCAGCAATTACCAACCCAACAGATGCTCTAACCCAGCGGTTGCCGACCACTGATGGTCCAAGAGAAAACTCTGGTGGTCCCCAGGGGTTTTCCTGCAAATCATTGTGGTGGATGTATACCGCCCAATATTGTTTCCAGTGTTATTGTCAATGCCGTCAGCACGCATTGATACCCGATGCCTCTGGCTCCTGTGAACTCAGAGAAAAGCGCCAGTAGTGCAGAGAGCGGGAGGTGAAGAAGGAGGGGACTTCCAATGGCAGCGCTGATCACAGATGGTGAGAGGGAGCACAGGGCTCAAGCACATGGATGGATAAGGAGGTAAGATCCAATGGTGATTCTGTGTAAGGCAGCAGTGTGATGCAGAGTGTGGGGGCAGAGAGCCACAGCATTGTGTGTATAAGGCAGTGTTTCTCAACTCCAGTCCTCAAGGCGCCCCAACAGGTCATGTTTTCAGGATTTCCCTCAGATGAAATGGCTGTGGTAATTACTAAGGCAGTGAAACTGATCAAATCACCTGTGCAAAATAATGGAGAGCCTGAAAACATGACCTGTTGGGGCGCCTTGAGGACTGGAGTTGAGAAACACTGGTATAAGGCATGAAAAATTCATGTTAGTGGTCCGCGGGATTCAAAATTGTAGGTTTAGTGGTCCGTGAGGTCCGAAAGGTTGGCGACCACTGCTCTAACCCTTTCCAACATTATCCTAAACTGAATAAAAATATTAGGCTGCTATCATTTCAAGGATCCATAATCCTTTATTGTTCATAGCAATATGAGAATGGGAGGAAAAATGGTATCCACCGCTTTTCAGAAGCCAAGAGATCTATCTCCCTTCATCAGGTTTCTTAATTGGACTCTGTAGATCCTGTAGATCCATCTATGGCCATTTCCTTCATGTGAATTAAATCTAATGATCGAATTTTCATGAACGGACTTGTTAAATTTTTGTTTGATCAGTGTATTCTGACAGAGCTGGAGTCCTTGCTGTGCTTTGTATGCTATAGGATAAGCCATACACCGTCACTCCCTCCACTCATCCCACAAGGCACAGTTAGATAAAGGTCAGTATTTTCCCTGCATTCTGAATTGTACCCAATGCCTTTATCTGTAAACTGTGCTATCATTAGTGTCTATTAACTATATCCTATTGATTTAAAGTTAAACAATTCTTTGCTGATATTTATTGTCCCTGCCTGTTTGTCACACAAGCAGACATTATAATGGCTCACACCCAAAACCAAGAATAAAAAAGAAAATGTTGACCTCTGACTGATTGCAAATTTCAACCTGTAGTTACTCAGTTGAGTACTGTCCATTCTACCTTTTTATTTGCACTAAAACCTTGTTTACACTCAAGCCAGGGGGCAGCAAAAATATGTAGCCAGGCAGGGTGGTTCACATGCCGCGGGAACAGCAAAACTCTTACCCCATGGTGCATACTGCAGGCAGTACTGTTACCAAACGCCAACGGGGCCATGCCGCAACTGGGCTTCAACCACACGTAATGCATGCTGTTTCCGTGTGGTGCTGCAGTCTGGTAAAACACCACCACAAGTGTAAACAATTCCTTAACAATTAAATAATGAGGACAAGCTTTCAAGGGTTTGTTTCCCCCTTCTTTTTCACCCTGACAGCATTTCCTGAAAACGTAACTGTTACTGTAAATAAAAAATGTATCAGGTACAGTACTCAACTGTTTAACGGCAGGTTGAGATGTCCCACACAGTGACCCCCATTTTTTTATTCTTAGTTTTGGGTGTGAGCCATTATAATATCTGCTTTTGTGTCAAACAGGCAGAGACGATAAATATCAGAGATGAATTGCTTTAACATCAAACAAATACAGTATGGTTAAAATATGATGTCAGCAGCACTAAAGTGACATAGCATTCACCTTCACTTTTCCCCCAATTGCAGAAATTGTTCTTTATACGAATTACTTCAGATCTCACCTATTTTCAAACGCTGGTATTCATTCACTGCCTTTAACCCTCTGGCTGCCAGGACATTTTTTTGTTTGTTTGTTTTTTCATCTTTTGCAGATGCACATTTTATCCCTGAAGCTTACTTAAACGGAGTTCCACCCAAAAATGGAACTTCCGCTTTAAGGGAAGGTGACCCCCGGGGACGAGGGGAGCGGAAACTCTCTTTTTAGTGGTTTCCAGCTCCCACTTCCTCCCAGGGCACCGCAGCGCTGATAGTAAGTTCACCTCTCCCCCCTCCCTCTCGGCAATCATTTGGGACACATCACAGGTCCCAGATGATTGCCCGGCCAGTCACAGCGCGGCTCGCACATGCGCAATGCGTACCTGTCTGTGAAGCCACAGCCAGGCGCCTACAGTGACAATGCCGGCACCGCAGAGAGGAGGGGGAGAAGAGCGGGGCTTCGGTCCCCCGTATCGCTGGACCCTGGGACAGGCAAGTGTCCAATTATTAAAAGTCAGCAGCTGCAGTATTTGTAGCTGTTGACTTTCAATTTTTTTTTTTTTTAGTCGGAACTCCACTTTAAAATTCCCAAAATATTATAATTTTTCTGAAAGCAGAGAGAATAAAATACTGACAGTACCACTTTTCTATTATGTCACATGATAATTGTGCTGCTGTTTATCAATCTATATGTTCAATAAAAATACACACAAATTAATTTTAGTGCAGACAAACACACAATAATACACATTTTTTTACATAAAATTGAACTACAATGGCAGCAGCAACAGTTAAAAGATAACGACATGTTTACAAAAAACAAAAAACAAAAAAAAAACTCCCTAGCCTTCTTACTTAATCTAAGTCACCCTCTCCACTCACCCAGGTATCTACTTACCTCCTCCTGTGGGCAGCAGCCTCCTCCTGTGTTTACATCCTTAGGCTACTTTCACACTGAGGCGCTTTACAGGCGCTATAGCGCTAAAAATATCGTCTGGGCGCAATGAAGAAACCAAGGCAAACATGTGAGTGCTTGCCAGGTATTTATAGGCCTGTGATTGGCCTCAAGTGACACCTGATTGTAGGAGGTACTGTCTGCTCCACACTGCCAGGATCCATCCGCTGGTAGACGCCAGTACTGCGGCCCAAAGATTACATAACATCAGCAGGGAAAAGCTCTCCTGACAGTTCCAAACTGCCAGGAGACACCTGCTGGTGGACCTCAGTACTGCATGCCAAATGACAGATATTACCAGCAGAGGGAACATTTCCTGACACTCAGTGTGATAGTTGCCTTACTGCTGAAATCCTTTCCACCACCAGCTGCACTTTTACTGTCCTGGTGCTCCAGGGCCTCCAAAAATGTAGGTGCTCCTTGGATTTTGGGCCCCTCTGTGTGGGTAAGCTGCAAAAATAAGGTCACAGACATATGGTATCCTCATACTCAGGAGGAATATCAGAATGTGTTTTGGGGTGTAATTCTGCATATGGCAATACTGGGTCTTAGGAGTATTGTATTAATAGACAACTAAGTAAGAAAATATATTTTCATTTTCTTTCCAGGTTTTTCAGAAACCTATGGCAGAAAAATTAAAAGAAAAGTATGAGAATTTTTTTTTTTAATCATACTTACCTAGGTGGATGTAGCATCGGACCGATCTTTTGACCGGTCCCCCGCTGGCTCTAGGACTGAGAACCGAGCAATCAAACACCGCTGATCACTTGGTTTTTCACAGCTCCCAGAGCAGAGAGCTGGTGACTGTCAGTCACCGGCTCTCTGCTCTGCCCCAACCCCCCGTGCTCTGGGCTGTGGAGGGGGCTGGAGTGGCCGGCTCAGGCTCTCGGTGGCTCGCTGAGAGGCTGAGCCAGGTGTGTCAGTCCAGGCATGTGGGCGGATCCTGACCATATGGTCATGATCTTTCTGAGCCTGGACCAGCTCTGTGATGTCAGAGCTGAAAACATGTCACAGGAGTGCAGAATGAACTGCATTCCTGTGATCCACAGGAGAAGCACAGTCAAACGAGCTTTAGCTGTGCTTTTCCTTTAAACCTGTAAATGACTTACTATGCCTCTTAAAAAATACATTGGGATGTTTGCTTTCCAAGATGTGGTCTTTTTCTGGCTTTTTCTACTGTCACAGCACTCCAGAGCCTCCAAACATGATAGATAATCATGAAATCAGATGCCTAATATATGCGCCTTATTAAAGCGTTTGTTAATTCAAAATAATAAAAAAAATGGATCCTGTTCCTATAAAGCATCTTATACAGCACAGTGCTTGTGCTGTGTAATTTGGCCCAGTGTATCACCTGAAATACCTGGCTGATCCTGCCAGTTTCTGCATTCCCCCCCGTACGCTGACGACGATATATGAGGGCTGTTGAGTACGTGCCTCCATCATCCGCAGCCCTGCTCTCTGTGTCTGTGTCTCCACTGTCCTCCTCCCCCCTCCCCTCCCTGCCTGTCAGCTGCCCCTGATCCTCCCCATCTGCTCTAAAAATAACAGTTTTTTTTCTTCTATAGTTCCCTCTGATTTATAACACTTAACTCCACAGTGGATGTCATTTATAAAAAATATGCTGTATAATAGCTTATTTCGGGGATCATGTGACTGCCCGGCAGTGTCCTCCTCTCCTCGCCTCGGCTGGTGTCAGCGGGGGATACCCAGCACCTCCCACTGCAACTATAAGATCAGGAGAGAAGACCAGCGGGCAGATAGCTGAGCGCCGAATGACGCTCTAAAGTACACTATTAAACAGCATATTTTTATAAATGGCATGCACTAGGGAGCAGAGGAAACTATAGAAGAAAAAAAAATTTACCTTAACAAACACTTTAAGTCTGAAGGTGCTCCTTGAATTTGGGGCCCCTCTGTGTGGCTAGGCTGTAATAAAAGTCTCACAAATGTTGTATCCCCATACTCAGGAGGAATAGCAGGGAATATTCTGGGGTGCAAATGTAAGTTCTCAAGCTGAATCAAACCTCTACAGGAAATTATGCCCGAAAGACATCTTCTCCCTTTTGATGAGCTGAGATGTCAATTTCAGCTACCTTCCTGGAAGTTCTTTAGGTTCCTGCAGCTTAGACACGTGCAAGCTCAATTTCCTGAACCTATTACACTAACTTCTCATTCAGTAGAGAGATTTCTCTTTTCCCATAGAGCAGGCATTATTTTATCTCCATGACACCCTAGAGCTACATGTAAAGATACCGCCATGATTACAGAGCAATATAACGTATGGCAGAGGGATATTGCAAGTTTAACAGATGAGGATCTGAAGAAAGAGTACAACAATATTCAACTAAAATTCCTGCATAGAGTATATTACATTCCCCAGAGGTTATCAACTATATCCCATACTGTTGACTATCACTGTCCTAAATGTCACCAACACGTGGGGAATTGTATTTATATGGTCTGGTCCTATACACATGTTCAAAGATTCTGGTTGTAAGTGGTTGCTGACATTAAAATAATTAGTGATGCACCAATTGCTATGGATCCACTACTTTTGTTACTGTATATTACTGATAAAGTGGCCAAAACGATTTACAATCATTTTTTTATTTTATACTACGTTCTAAGCAAGGAAAACAGTTTTATCTAATTGGAAACTAGCAGAACCCACGACTGTGCTGGCTTGGAGGTCCATGGTCAATGCAATCTT
This sequence comes from Lithobates clamitans, assembly GCA_037952925.1. Taxonomy (NCBI): domain Eukaryota; kingdom Metazoa; phylum Chordata; class Amphibia; order Anura; family Ranidae; genus Lithobates; species Lithobates clamitans. Next base: position 482,227 of record JBBGZY010001239.1, read on the forward strand.
GCCTTTTTAAAAGCTGTGTGACAAAATTTGGTCAGCTAGGGTTGAAGGTAGAAATGTTACTTTGTAACTTAGTCTGGAATGTGAAATAGTCCTCCACAGTGATATGGTTACCCTTCCCAACCTTATTCTTTTCCTGCCCTCTCTTGCCCCTCCTCCTTTTTTGCACCCTTTTTCCTCCTCCACCTGTTTTTTTTTTCCCTTTATCTCCCATCCTCTGCCCCCTTCCCTCCACTCCTTCCCATACTTCCTGAATCTTACAGATGAGACCATGTACTGTATGTGTAGCGCTATCCTCGTGAGGGATGCTGATAAAATCTATACCCCACTGGTTGCCCGACTCTGCAAATCCTCCATCACCTCTGACACCCTGGGTTCAGTCATTTTTACCAACTATCACCACTAATAAGAAACTTACACAATACCAGTGAAACAGTTAAAGTTTGTTTACTGTGGTAAAAGGGACACATAAAAGTGTAAAACATAACGCTAAATTGCAAAGGTATTTTTATCTGAATAATATAGCACTTTTTCTAGGTACTATTTGCAGTAAGTAACCTTCTAGCAGTAAAGAGAGATACAAAGTATACAAAATGACATAAACTGTGCCAGACCCTGTTTCTGTCACAGTGAACAGGTCAGCAGAAGGGTAGGGAGCTGACACTTAATTTATTATATCAGGTTCACTCCCCTCTGTTTCCTCAACCCACCAGTGTTAGGATAGGGAGGCGCCAGACCCTGCTCTTCCTTGTTGACCCCTCCCACTTCTCATAAGCCCCACTTCTTATAGAATCCACCCACTCCGTCCCCTGTATTCCACTTGCTTCCATCCATGTCAGGAGTATACAGCTCAGCATCATATGACAGAGTATACAGCTGTCAGAAAACATGAAATCAGACCGAGACAGAAGTACAGTTAAATCACACAAGTAAAAAGAACAAACGTAGTCAAAACATAGCCAGAGTTCAGTAACCGGAACGGATAGTCAGCCAAGCCAGAAGTCAGGGATCAAAGTAGTGGAACAGCAAGCAGGATCTGGAGCCAGAAGGGATGTCAGCAAAGCCAGTCTTTAAACAGGAACGCAGGAGATGTTTCTTGTAATGTTGACCAAGGCGAAGGCAGAGACTCTCTGGACTGGACAGCTTAAGTAGGCAAGACTGACGAGCAGGATATGAACAACAGCTGAGTAACTGTGGAGAGAGATGGGAGCTGGCAATTAGCCGACAGCTGAGCGGCCAGCTCAGAGAAGGAAGGGCTGAGCCCAGCCCTGAATGTACCCCCTCCTCAACAACCCCTCCCCCTCGGAGGACCACCAGGCTTGAGGGGAAAACATCTATGGAAATCATGGAGGAGGACAGGGGCATGTACGTCCAAGGATGAGACCCAAGAGCGTTCCACCGGACCTTACCCCTTCCAATGCACCAGGTACTGTATAAGCCCACGGAACCTACGGGAGTCAGCAATGGACTGTACTGCATACTCCTCATGGTTCTCAACCTGTACAGGGTGAGGACGTGGCACCGAGGTGGTAAAGCTGTTGCAGACCAAAGGTTTTAATAAGGAGACATGAAATACATTCAAAATACGCATATTAGAAGGAAGGTCTAATGCGTAAGCCACTGGGTTAATCCGGCGAAGAATACGGAAAGGCCCAATAAACCGAGGTGCGAACTTCAGTGAGGGAACACTAAGTCGAAGGTTGCGAGATGACAGTCAGACCCTGTCCCCAACCTGGTAGGAAGGCGCAGGCAGACGTCTGCGGTCAGCATGGAGTCTGTACCTATCATTAGCATGACGCAAAGCCTCCTGGACTTGTGCCCAAGTGGAAGGAAGACCACGGAGATGCTCCTCTAATGCAGGAATACTCTGCGGGACAAATGAGTCAGGCAACATGGATGGTTGGAAACCATAATTCGCCATAAACGGGGACAATCAGGAAGCAGAATTCAAGGCACTGTTGTGAGCAAACTCTGCCCACGGTAATAGGTCTGATGTTTGTCATGTTATGATGGTCAGAAATATAGTAACATAGGAATTGCTCCAAGGACTGATTGACCGTTCTGCTGCCCCATTAGACTGCGGGTGATACGCAGAGGAGAAAGCAAGCTGAATTCTCAACTGTGCACAAAAGGCTCGCCAGAACCGGGGCACAAATTGACTACCCCTGTCTGAGACAATCACCTTGGGTAGCCCATGTAAGTGAAAGATCTCCCGAGCAAAAATGGAAGCCAGTTCCTTAGAAGTGGGCAACTTCTTAAGTGGAATACCATGACACATCTTTGAGAACCGGTCAACCACCATAAGGATAAATGTGTTGCCCTGGGTTTTGGGTAACTCCACAATGAAATTCATAGACAGGTTGGTCCAGGGCCTCTCTCCATTGGGTATGGGTTGTAGGAGGCCCACTAGAAGGTGTCGCGGAGTCTTATGCCCAGTACACACGGTCGGATTTTCCGATGAAAAATGTGTGATAGGACCTTGTTGTCGGAAATTCCGACCGTGTGTAGGCTCCATCACACATTTTCCATCGGATTTTCCGACACACAAAGTTTGAGACCAGGCTATAAAATTTTCCGACAACAAAATCCTTTGTCGGAATTTCCGATCGTGTGTACACAAATCCGACGCACAAAGTGCCACGCATGCTCAGAATAAATAAAGAGATGAAAGCTATTGGCTATTGCCCCGTTTATAGTCCCGACGTACGTGTTTTACGTCACCGCGTTCAGAATGATCGGATTTTCCGACAACTTTGTTTGACCGTGTGTATGCAAGACAAGTTTGAGCCAACATCCGTTGGAAAAAAATCCTAGGATTTTGTTGTCGGAATGTCCGATCAATGTCCGACCGTGTGTACGGGGCATTACTCGAAACAGGCGGCTACGAAGGCAGTTACATCAGCACGTAGACTAGGCCACTAGAATTGTTGTAAAATGGCCCAAACTAGTTGATTCCTCCCAGGGTGGCCAGCAGCCTTGGGAGAATGGTAAGTCTGGAGCACGGCAGTACAGAGACTCTCTGGGACAAAGCAGAGGTCACAAGGTTTCTCAGGTGGAGCATGGACCTGAGCAGCAAGAATTTTGTCACCCAAAGGAGAAGTGAGACTGGTGCGAACCGTAGCCAGAATACGATCAGGAGAAATCACAGGACCTGGAACCGACTACAACTTGGAAGTGGAGGAAAATTGTCGTGACAAGGCGTCAGCCCTTACATTCTTAGTACCGGGTAAGAATGAGACAATGTAATTGAAACTTGACAAGAAAAGAGCCCATCGCGTCCTTCTGGGAGAGAGGCGTTTAGCCTCAGACAAGAATGTGAGATTCTTATTGTCAGTAAGAACAGTGGTACCTTTGAGGAGATGTTTCCATTCTTTCAGGGCTAAAATGATCTCTAACAGCTCTCTGTCACCAATCTCATAATTGCACTCCGCAGGTGACAATTTCTTGGAAAAGTAGCCACAAGGATGCACAGCGCTCTCACAGGTAGGACGTTGAGACAGAAGGGCTCCAACACCAGTCTCAGAAGCATCAACCTCAAGGATAAAAGGTAACGTAGGATCAGGATGTGCCAACACAGGAGCAGAAACAAAGACAGCCTTGAGACTCTCAGAGGCCTTAATGGACTCCAGAGACCAACTCTGTGGGTTACCGTCCTTTCTGGTCATATCAGTCATGGGCTTGACCAGAGACGAGAAGTTATGAATAAACTTCTGATAATAGTTGTCAAAGCCCAGGAAACACTGCAGAGGACGTAAACCCACGGATCGGGGCCACTGTAGGACTGCCGAATGTTCCTCTGGGTCCTTCCAAAAACCAGCAGTGGAAATGACATAGCCCAGGAATTTAACCTGTTCACGATGGAACTCACACTTCTCCAGTTTACAATAGAGATTATTCTCTCTTAATTTCTGAACCACACGACAGACATCTGTGTGGTGGCTCTCCAGGGACTTGGAAAATATGAGGATATCATCGAGATAAACCACCACACATAACTGCAACAAATCTCGGAGGACATAGTTAATAAATTCCTCGAAAACTGCCGGGGCATTACAAAGGCCAAAAGGCATTACGAGGTACTCATAATGGCCTGTTCTGGTATTAAATGCAGTTTTCCACTCGTCGCCCTCTTTAATTCTCACAAGATTGTATGCCCCTCTCAAATCAAGCTTCGCGAAAACCATTGCTCCCTTGAGGCGGTCAAATAACTCCGTAATCAATGGAATCGGATAGGCATTCTTAATCGTGAAGCGATTGAGACCCCTATAATCAATACAAGGTCTCAGTTCACCACTCTTCTTCTTCACAAAGAAGAAACCAGCACCAGCAGGAGACAAGGAATTGTGGATGAAACCTTGAGAAAGAGCGTCTGCAACATACTCCTTCATGGCCTTATCCTCCAAGACTGACAAAGGTTAAACCCGGCCACGAGGGGGTATGGCCCCAGGTTGAAGGTCAATTGTGCAATCATATGGCCGGTGTGGAGGCAAACTACTGGCTTGACCTTTGTCAAAGACATGGCTAAAATCGCGGTACTCCTCCGGCAGGGAGGAGAGCGAAGAGGTGCACAGAACCTTGGCTACCTTCTGGAAGCATGTCTCACTGCATTGTGGTGACCAGGAGAGAACCTCAGCACGGAGCCATTCAAAAAATGGGTTGTGCCTCTGTAACCAAGGATAACCAATAACCAGCAGAAACTTGGGTGAGGAAATAACTTGGAATTGGATTATCTCATGGTGAAGAGCCCCTACGGTCATGGACAACATGACCGTCTCATGAGTCACATGGGCAGGCTGTAGAGGTCTCCCGTCAAGAGCCTAAATGGCAAGTGGAGTGTCACGCAGCAGCAGCGGAATCGAGTGCTTCAATACAAAGGCAGCATCAATGAACAGGCCTGCAGCCCCAGAGTCCATTAGAGCCTGTATCTCGATGGACGATTCAGCCCAAGAAAGGGTAACCGAAACCAAGGGTTTATCCTTCTGGATAACTGGGGATGAAGCAACACCACCTAATGTCTGTCCGTGACATGACCTCAAAGTTCGGGCGTTCATTGGACGGGTAGGACAAGACTTCAAAAAGTGACCTGCCTGGCCATAATAAAGGCACAATCTCTCCCTCCTCCTAAAGGTTCTCTCATCCGCAGAGAGACGTGTGAAACCCAAGTGCATGGGTTCATCTTCACAGACGGACTCGGTACCAGGAGGCATGGGAGGTGAGGGAGGCACGGGTGGGACTGCAAAGCTCAGAGACAAACGTACAGGAGGCTTCCGTAAGCGCTCCTTAAAAGAGAGTCTTTCTCTGAGTCTGGAGTCGATGAGAATGGCAAACGTGATCAACTTGTCCAGCTCAGTGGGTATATCTTGGGCTGCTATCTCATCCTTGATGGTATCTGAGAGACCATGAGAAAAAGCCACGAGGGCCTCATTGTTCCACGCAACCTCTGCTACCAGAGTATGGAATTCAATGGCGTAGTCGGCAACAGTTTTCGTACTCTGTTCGATGGACATGAGGCACTTGGCAGCAGAAGTGGAGCGTGCGGGAACTTCAAATACCCTTTTAAAAGAAGCCACAAACTCAGGGCAGCTCAAGACAACAGGTTTTTGCGTCTCCCATAGAGGGTTTGCCCAGGCCAAGGCTCTTTCAGCGATCGCACTCGCGACCGCTCGTTACAGAGCAGGACCGTGGATCTGTGTGTGTAAACACACAGATCCACGTCCTGTCAGGGGAGAGGAGACCGATCGTGTGTTCATACTAAATATGAACACCGATCGGTCTCCTACCCTAGTCAGTCCCCTCCTCCTACAGTTAGAATCACTCCCTAGGTAACATATTTAACCCCTTGATCGCCCCTAGTGTTAACTCCTTCCCTGCCAGTGACATTTATAAAGCAATCAGTGCATATTTATAGCGCTGATCGCTGTATAACTATCAGTGGTCCCAAAATAGTGTCAAAAGTGTCCGATATGTCCGCCGCAATGTCACAGTTCTGATAAAAATCGCAGATCACCGCCATTAGTAGTAACAAAAAATAATAATAATAAAAATGCCTTAAATCTATCCCCTATTTTGTAGGCGCTATAACTTTTGCGCAAACCAATCAATATACGCTTGTTGCGATTTTTTTTTAACCAAAAATATGTAGAAGAATACGTATCGGCGTAAACTGAGGAAAAAATTTGTTTGTTTGTTTTTCTAATTTGGGATATTTATTTTAGCAAAAAGTAAAAAAATATTGTGCTTTTCAAATTTGTCACTCTTCTTTTGTTTATAGCGCAAAAAATAAAAACCGCAGAGGTGATCAAATTCCACCAAAAGAAAGCTCTATTTGTGGGGGAAAAAATGATAAAAATTTATTTGGGTACAGTGTTGCATGATCGCGCAATTGTCATTAAAAATTTTACAGCGCTGAAAATGGAAAATTGGCCTGGGCAGGAAGGGGGTGAAAATGCCCTGTATTGAAGTGGTTAATTTTCCAAAAAATTTGGCAAAAAAATTATAGCTTCAAAATAACCCACAATGGCTCTTACTAAATACCTTGGCGTGTCTTCTTTCCAAAAATTGGTCATTTTGGGGGTGTTTGTACTGCCCTGACATTTTAGGGCCTCAATAAATTTCATATACATATACAGTATCTCACAAATGTGAGTACACCCCTCACATATTTGTTAAAAGTTTATTCTATCTTTTCATGTGACAACACTGAAGAAATGACACTTTGCTACAATGTAAAGTAGTGAGTGTACAGCTTGTATAACAGTGTAAATTTGCTGTCCCCTCAAAATAACTCAACACACAGCCATTAATGTCTAAACCGCTGGCAACAAAAGTGAGTACACCCCAAAGTGAAAATGTCCAAATTGAGCCCAAAGTGTAAATATTTTGTGTGGCCACCATTATTTTCCGGCACTGTCTTAACCCTCTTGGGCATGGAGTTCACCAGAGCTTCACCGGTTGCCACTGGAGTCCTCTTCCACTCCTCCATGATGACATCACGGAGCTGGTGGATGTTAGAGACCTTGTGCTGCTCCACCTTCCATTTGAGGATGCCCCACAGATACTCAATAAGCTTTAGGTCTGGAGGCATGCTTGGCCAGTCCATCACCTTTATCCTCAGCTTCTTTAGCAAAGCAGTGGTCATCTTGGATGTGTGTTTGGGGTCTTTATGATGTTGGAATACTACCCTTTGGCCCATTCCCTGAAGAGAAGGGATAATGCTGTGCTTGAGTATGTCACAGTACATGTTGGCATTCATGGTTCCCTCAATGAACTGTAGCTCCCCAGTGCAGGCAGCACTTATGCAGCCCCAGAACATGACACTCCCACCACCATGCTTGACTGTAGGCAAGACACACTTGTCTTTGTACTCTTCTCCTGGTTGCCGCCACACACGCTTGACACCATCTGAACCAAATAAGTTTATCTTGGTCTCATCAGAGCACAGGACATGGTTCCAGTGATCCATGTCCTTAGCCTGCTTGTCTTCAGCAAACTGTTTGCAGGCTTTCTTTTGCATCATCTTTAGAAGAGGCTTTCTTCTGGGATGACAGCCATGCAGACCAGTTTGATGCAGCGTGTGGCATATGGTCTGAGCACTGACAAGCTGACCCCCATACCTTCAACCTCTGCAGCAATGCTGGCAGCACTCATACGTCTATTTCCCAAAGACAACCTCTGGACATGACGCTGAGCATGTGCACTCAACTTCTTTGGTCGACCATGGCGAGGCCTGTTCTGAGTGGAACCTGTATGGTTCCACTCAGAACCGCTGTATGGTCTTGGCCACCATGCTGCAGCTCAGTTTCAGGGTATTGGCAATCTTCTTATAGCCTAGGCCATCTTATAGAGAGAGCAACAATTCTTTTTTTCAGATCCTCAGAGAGTTCTTTGCCATGAGGTGTCATGTTGAACTTCCAGTGACCAGTATGAGAGAGTGAGAGCGATAACACCAAATTTAACACATCTGCTCCCCATTCACACCTGAGACCTTGTAAAACGAATGAGTCACATGACACCGGGGAGGGAAAATGGCTAATTGGGCCCAATTTGGACATTTTCACTTAGGGGTGTACTCACTTTTATTGCCAGCGGTTTAGACATTAATGGCTGTGTGTTGAGTTATTTTGAGGGGACAGCAAATTTACACTGTTATACAAGCTGTACACTCACTACTTTACATTGTAGCAAAGTGTCATTTCTTCAGTGTTGTCACAGGGGTGTACTCACTTTTGTGAGATACTGTATTTTATATATACATAAATATATATATATATATATATATATATATATATATATACAGTATATACCATATTTTATAGCCTCTATAACTTTCACATAGGCTAAATAATATACCTGTATTTGTTTTGTTGTTTTTTGAGTAAGATATGTAGCAGAATACATTTTGGACCAAACTTATGATCAAATATTAATTATCGATTAAACACCACCAAAAGAAAGCTATGTTTCAACAAAACGATAACATTTATTTAGGAACAGCATTGCATGACTGAGTTATTGTCGGTCAAAGTATCAAACTGAAAAATGGTCTGGGCACGAAGGCGGTTTAACATGCTGATCCTCAATTAATTAAAATTATATTTTAACCCAAGTAAGTATTTGGTTTCCTTTGAGACATGTCAAGTTACTCTGTTCTTTAACTGAAGCCCAGCCAAAACATTTAGACCCCTTTCACACTGGGGCGGTTTTCAGGCACTTTAGCTTTAAAAAAGACGCCTGTAAAGCGCCTGAAAGAAGCCTCATCTGCAATCCCAATGTGAAAGCCCGAGTGCTTTCACACTGAGTCGCTGCGCTGGCAGGGCGTCAAAAAAAGTCCTGCAAGCAGCTTCTTTGCAGCGCTTTAAGAGCGGTGAATACACCGCTCCTAAAACGCCCCTTCCCATTGAAATCAATGGGAAGCGCCTGCAAAGCCTTGGAAGCTGCGATTTGTGGGCACTTTTAACCCTTTATTCGGCCACTAACGAGGGTTAAAAGTGCCCCGCTAGCCCTCGAAAAATGCTGGTAAAGCGCCGCTCGTTTAAGCGGTGCTTTACCAGAGTTTTTCGGGCAATGGCAGTGTGAAAGGGCTCTTAGGGAGATTTGAATTAACAGTGAAAGGGTTACAACTTGTTATGACTCTATGGGTATGCCAATTTGGGAGATTTCTGCTCACTTTGTATCTATTTGACATAATAGGAGGTAAGGAAAAATCTACCCTGTTTCCTAAGTGAGAGGCACAATGGGGACACAAGTAGGATGGAAAAAAATGGATAAAACGCCCCTTCCCATTGAAATCAATGGGAAGCGCCTGCACAGCCTTCGAAGCTGCGATTTGTGGGCACTTTTAACCTTTTATTCGGCCACTAACGAGGGTTAAAAGTGCCCCGCTAGCCCTCGTAAAACGCTGGTGAAGCGCCGCTAGTTTAAGCGGTGCTTTACCAGCGTTTTTCGGGCACTGACAGTGTGAAAGGGCTCTTAGGGAGATTTGAATTAACAGTGAAAGGGTTACAACTTGTTATGACTCTATGGGTACGCCAATTTGGGAGATTTCTGCTCACTTTGTATCTATTTGACATAATAGGAGGTAAGGGAAAAAAATCTACCCTGTTTCCTAAGTGAGAGGCACAATGGGGACACAAGTAGGATGGAAAAAATGGATAAGAATGACAAAAGTTTTAGAAAAATATATTCCTTTAAAAAATTGTAGCAGGTCCACTAATGTCAACAATGATGAGAAGGCTATAATAATTACTAACCTAAAATCCACCTGACTGTTATGCCCTGTACACACGGTCGGACATTGATCGGACATTCCAACAACAAAATCCATGGATTTTTTCCGACGGATGTTGGCTCAAACTTGTCTTGCATACACACGGTCACACAAAGTTGTCGGAAAATCCGATCGTTCTGAACGCGGTGACGTAAAACACGTACGTCGAGACTATAAACGGGGCAGTAGCCAATAACTTTTGTCTCTTCATTTATTCTGAGCATGCGTGGCACTTTGTGCGTCGGATTTGTGTACACACGATCGGACTTTCCGACAACGGATTTTGTTGTCGGAAAATTTTATAGCCTGCTCTCAAACTTTGTGTGTTGGAAATTCCTAAGGAAAATGTGTGATGGAGCCCACACACGGTCGGAATTTCCGACAACAAGGTCCTATCACACATTTTCCATCGGAAAATCCTATCATGTGCACAGGGCATAAGAAGCCACGAACACTGTGGTATTCTCACATGTCACTCATTCAGCATTGTTGTCTGTAAACACAAAGACTTTCTGCTATGTCTAAGGGACCTAAGAGGAATCCAGCATTGCATGCTTTGACGATAAACAGTAACATTTACGGCATGCAAGAAAACAGTCACATACTTACCTTGCGATAGGAATAGAAAAGTATCATGATGAAATAAATAGCAAAAAATAAACACATCAAAAGAGCACAACAATAACACATAGACAACACATTACAGTTAGGTCTGTTGTTTAGTTTGAAATATTAGAACAAGTCAAATGGAATGTACATTCAATTATGAATTATCATCTGCCTGGAGTTCAGCTTTAAAACCCCTTCCCGCCGAGCGTACGCAGACGTGCATACTCGGCTTTCCGGGGTTATACGGGGATGATGCCCGCAGCTGCAGGCATCATCCCGATACCGTTGTTTAGAGCCAGCGATTGGCTATCTGAGTATAACAACCGATGCGGCTAAAAGCCGCTCGGCTGTTATACCGGAAGAGCGGGAGGGGACTCCCCCCCTCCCACCGCCTCCCGCGGCTCTTACCGTTTGATCGGGAGGCCCGGTGACCAATCGGCTGCCTTCGGCGGCTGGGGGCGGACTGGAACAAAGCCGTAGGCAGCTTCGTTCCAGCCTCCTAACTGTAAACACGGAAGCGACGTCATGACATCACTTCCCGTTTACTCGGCTGCCAATGGCGCCGGTTTTAAAAAGATACACAGTATTCAGAATGTCACAAGGGATGTTTACATTCCTTGTGACAGCAATAAAAGTCATCAAAAATTTTATTTTTTTTAAAAACACAATTTAAAAATATAAAAATAAATAAAATAAATAAGAAAAATTTTTTTTTTAAAGCGCCCCCGTCCCCGCGAGCTCGCGCAGCAAAGAAAACGCACACGGAAGTTGCGCCCGCATATGTAAACGGTGTTCAAATCACACATGTGAGGTATCGCCGCGATCGTCAGAGCGAGAGCAATAATTCTAGCACTAGACCTCCTCTGTAACTCTAACCTGGTAGTTGTAAAAAAAAATTTAAAGCGTCGCCTATTCTAAATTCTTAGGTACCGTAGTTTGTCGCCATTCCACGAGTGCGTGCAATTATAAAGCATGACATGTTTGGTATCTATTTACTCGGCGTAACATCATCTTTCACATTTTACAAAAAAATTGGGGTAACTTTACTGTTTAAAAGTATTGTTCTACTTTCTGTTATAAAACATATCCAATAAAATCAAATTTAGTTTTTGATCTGCGATTGGCTACAGCTAATTACATGGTACAGGGTGCTGTAATTGGCCAAGGTACCATGTGATAGCTGTGGGGCAATCTCAGCAAAGGAAACACAGCTCTTAATGAATGAATTAAATCATAACAACTTTGTTGACATTGTGATCATGTGATCGCATAGCGATCACATGATCACCAGGCCCAGGCCCTGTGTCCGGTCGCAGAGCAGGCAGGCACATGACGTACATGTACGCTATGATGCCAGTGCGTGCTGCTCTGCCACAGTATATGTACTGTGACGGGTCAGCAATTGGTTAAACAATTATAGCAAACAGTTTTTTTTTTCCTTTTGGGATAAAGCTTTTATATATAAATTAATACAAGCTGATCATTGTACGCACCTCTATCAGTGGTAAATGGTTTGTCTTAACTTTCTAACTGACACTTTTGCAGGTCAGCTTGGTCTGTAAAAGGAAGTTGAAAAAGAACAGACTTACTGGCCAGATCACAAGGTGAAAATAAGGGGAAAATCCTAAAAAAAGAAAACTAATATGGCTACCACATTTAAGAATTGGTATGCTGCAATATATTACATTTTTTACTTTTTGGATTAATACCACTTTAAGCTGGGCGTACACTATGCACATTCGCTTTGTGGGTGGCCTCAGCCCACTTCCCCCAATATCCTATGATTGAGAAATCAAAGGAGCCGGCTGAAAATCATCACCTGAACCATGGCTGCTTCCAATTAGGTGCAATCCCATTGTGGGTATCTTGACAGCAACAGCAGTGGCAGCTGTCAGAATACAATAGATCAGCAGTGGAATTTGTCCATCCATGCTACACAGGAAACTGTTATGCCGCGTACACACGGTCGGACTTTTCGGCTACAAAAGTCCGACAGCCTGTCCGACAGACTTTCAACGGACTTTTGCCGGACTTTTGGCGGACTTTTGGCGGACTTGCGGCAGACTTTCTTACGGGTGGACTTGCCTACATACGATCACACAAAAGTCTGACGGATTTGTACGTGATGACGTACACCGGACTAAAATAAGGAAGTTGATAGCAAGGAGCCAATAGCTGCCCTAGCGTGGGTTTTTGTCCGTCGGACTAGCATACAGACGAGCGGATTTCTGGGTCCGGCGTAGTTACGACGTAAAGATTTCAAGCATGTTTCAAATCTAAAGTCCGTCAAATTTGAGGCTGGAAAAGTCCGCTGAAAGTCCACTGAAAGTCCGGGGAAGCCCACACACGATCGGATTGTCAGCCAGCTTTAGTCCGTCGGCGTCCGTCGCACTTTTGTAGACGAAAAGTCAGACCGTGTGTACGCGGCATTAGATGTTTTCATTCAGCCTGCAGTTGAACAAAACAAAATCTATCAATGTATGTCCAGCCTTTACACTTTAGCATATCTTCCACGATCCAAAGCAACACACTTATGAGAAGATGTACTTATTCCCTCCATGACATGACATATCACACAGTGGCAGCCGCTCCATTAGGGGCGCAGGGACGCTGTCCCCCTAATCCATGCGCCCGGCCCATAATCTACATGCAGGGCGCTGGATACATGGATTTCAATGGGTTTTTTTTTTAAGCACATGATTAGAGCCCGAGGCTCTAATTGGCTTAAAAAAAGGGTGGGCTTGGGGCAAAGAGCATTGCGCCCTGAGCCCACCCAGTTGTGTGACATTATCAAATTATTATTTGCTAATGTCATCCTGCTTCTCCTCCCGGCCAATCAGGACGTGGGTCCTGAGACCCGATTGACCAGGTAATCTTAGAACTCCCGGTCAATCAGGTCTCAGGAACCACTTCCTGTTTGGCCTGGGAGGAGAAGCAATGGCCCCAGCTCTTCCCTCAGCAGGCTGGAGCGAGGAGCAGCCTCCTAAGGTAAGGCTGGACTGATCACCACCTTCCTGTCCATCTCCCATGGGGGGGGGTTGTGCGAGTAAGGGGGCAGGTTTGTTTGCCGCCCTCCCGCCCACAAAATATTGAGCACCAGCCACCACTGATATCACATTATACCAGTGGCGGTGCGTCCATTAAGGGTGCACGGGCGCCGCCACCTCTGTCACGGCACCCCTCTATATGTGAAATGGATAGATTCATGCATAGTATGAGTCTATCCATGGCCACTGCAGCCACCCCCTATTCAGGCGTTTGGCCCCTTTTCGGAAGCCGGGTGCCTGAATTACAGCGGCGGGGGTGTTTTTTTGAAGCACTTTCAGCGGGGGTGTTTTTTTGAAGGCTCTAATAGGCTTCAAAAAAGGTGGACTCGGAGCGCAGAGCATTGCGCTCGGAGCCCACCCAAGTGTGTTATGGGGCGTACACACGGTCGGACTTTTCGTCTACAAAAGTCCAACGGACGCCGACGGACTAAAGCTGGCTGGTAATCCGATCGTGTGTGGGCTTCCCCGGACTTTCAGCTGACTTTTTCAGCCTCAAATCCGACGGACTTTAGATTTGAAACATGCTTCAAATCTTTACGTCGTAACTACGACGGACCCCGAAATCCGCTCGTCTGTGTGCTAGTCCGACGGACAAAAACCCACGCTAGGGCAGCTATTGGCTACTGGCTATCAACTTCCTTATTTTAGTCCGGTGTACGTCAACACGTACGAATCCGTCGGACTTTTGTGTGGTCATGTGTAGGCAAGTCCGTTCGTTAGAAAGTCTGCCGCAAGTCCACTGCAAGTCCGCCGGAAGTCTGTCGGACAGGCTGTCGGACTTTTGTAGACGAAAAGTCCGACCGTGTGTACGCCCCATTAGAAAAGCAAATTAATAGCCTCTCCGCCAATCAGGAAGCATGGGTCTAATACTAGGCATGTGCAATTCGTTTCGTTCCGAATTCGTTTTTTAACGAATTTCGACAAATTCGTTAATTCGGGAATATCCGAAATAACGAAAACCCGTTTAACGAATTTTTTCCGAATATTCGTAAATTCGATAAAATTGGACATTCGTAAATTCGGGCATTCGAACATTCGTACATTCGCAATTTACATTCGTACATTCGTACATTCGTGCATTCGTACATTAGTAAATTAGTGAATTCGTAAATTTGTAAATTCGAAAATTCGGAAATCTGAAATAATAGTTAACTAATAATAACTTAACTATTAGTAATTACTAGTAACTTTTAAATTATAGGTATTGTAATTTCCTTTTAAATTTGGCTGTTAGTGAACGTAACACGTACAAATTTATCCGAAGTTATGAATGATCCGAAAAAACGGAATGGAACGTAATGAATTAATAATAATAAATAACAATAATAATAATAACAACGTTTTATTATTATTATTTATTATAAATTTGTTCTGTTCCATTTGTTTAGATGCAGCATTCGTTTTGGATAGTTCGTAACTTCGGTTAAATTTGTATTTGTTACGTTCACTGACAGTCAAGTTTGAAAGGAAAATACAATACTTATAATTTAATAGTTAGTTACTATTTCAGATTTTTGAATTTTCGGGTTTTTGGATCTTCAAACTTCGAATTTACAAATTTCCGAATTTTCTAATTTACAAATGTACGATTTTACGAATGTATGAATTTACGAATGCACAAATGTAAAAATGTACGAATGTACGAATGAACGAATGTACGAATGAACGAATGTTCGAATTACGAATGAACGAATGTACGAATGAACTAATTTACGAATTTACGAATGAACGAATTTACGAATCGCGATCATAACGAATGACCCGAAAAACGAAAAAAATAATAAACTAATGAAACGAAAACGAAAATAAACGAATTTTTTTGGCTGTGCACATGTCTATCTAATACCCTTCAACTGACTGGCTGAAGGCACAGACATCCCTATTTTAGGCTTAGCAGAATGGAAGAAGAGATGCACGAGAACCTTGGAGGACACAGGAGCAGTCGCCTGACCCGCTGCATGTCCCACAGCTCACTGCCGTCACCTGATGCCTGACCCGCCACCAGAATGGGGTAAGTGCCGGTCAGACAGCGAGCAGGCGGGCATGGGCGGGGAGGGTCACAGTGGCTGCATATGATGGGCACAGAGGATGCATATGATGGGCACAGATTCTGAATATTATGGGCACAGAGACTGCATATGATGGGCACAGAGGCTACATTTTATGAGCACAGTGGCTGCATTTTATGGGCACAGTGGCTACATATGATATGCACAGTGGCTGCATTTTATGAGCACAGTGGCTGCATTTGATGGGCACAGTGGCTGCATATGATGGGCACAGTGGCTGCATATGATGGGCACAGTGGCTGCATTTTATGGGGCACAGTGGCTGTATTTTATGGGGCACAGTGGCTGTATTTTATGGGGCACAGTGGCTGCATATGATGGGCACAGTGGCTGCATATGATGAGCACAGTGGCTGCATTTTATGGGGCACAGTGGCTGCATTTTATGTGGCACAGTGGCTGCATTTTATGGGGCACAGCTTTTAAATAAATAAAAGCTGATCATTGTAGGGGCCCCCGACAATATTAAATGGTCTGTCAGAACCCTCTAACTCATCTGCAGGACAGCTTGTTCTGTTGAAAACAACAGACTGGCAGGATCACCATGTTAAAATAGAGGAAAGAAAGCCTACAAAAGAAATGATTGCAGTCAACACATCTAATGCCCCATACACACAGTCGGATTTTCCGACGGAAAATGTGCGATCGGAGCATGCTGTCGGAAAATCCGACCGTGTGTGGGCTCCATCGGACTTTTCTCATCGGATTTTCCAACACACAAAGTTTGAGAGTAGGCTATAAAATTTTCCGACAACAAAATCCGATCGCGTCAATTCCAACCATGTGTGGCCAATTCCGATGCACAAAGTGCCACGCATGCTCAGAAGAAATTCTGAGACGGAACAGCTCGGTCTGGTAAAATTAGAGTTCGGAATGGATACAGCACTTTCGTCACGCTGCAATGTAAAAAATGGTTTAATACAGCGCACTCTCTTCTTCTTTATAATGTGAGAAGAATGAAGTCGTTTTGCTGCTCATATTCACACAGAGTTCTCACAAACTTCTTTCTTTATTATTTATTGTGATTGCCTCAATATATTTTGATTTGTCACATCTGACCAAATTTGTTTATTGTATTTTTTTGGGGTTTTTTTAATTGGTTTTACTCCATAATATTTTGGGTGTGTTTTGTGTGTCAAGTTACCACAACACCATTATTATCTTGTATTATTTAATCTCAAGAAGGTTGCTTGGTGTTGGTGTCCCTTGTTAATTTCACATTATATTTTTGAAATGTACCTGAATCCTCACAAACAAACTGTCCTTTTTGAAGGAAAATACACATAGGAAGTATAATTGAACCAAAAATTCCTTTATTAAGGGCTCAGAACCAAACAAAAAGGGAGGCAACGCTGGACAAACATCATAAATTGGCAAAGCCTTGTACCCCCAGGGCACACATCAATTATTTTACAGCAAAACTGGTGGCCTGAGGAGTCCATATCTAAGGGAGTTCAGTCTGATCCAGAAGTCCCAGAGATCCTGAAAGCAGCAGATGACATCTGTGTCCCCAGGCTGTGGTACTACAAGAGGCTGCATCTTTTGTCAGACCAGACTGAACCCAGGTCATCACTCTCTGGTCTTCCTTCCACGCTTCCTTCCCGGTTGTGGTTCTGGTGTTGGAGATGTGGCAGGAGGAGGAGTAGGACCTGGAGGAGGAGGAGTAGGACCTGGAGGAGGAGGAGTAGGACCTGGAGGAGGAGGAGCACTATGTGTGAGGTCACAAATGTGGGTAGCACATGTTATTTGGCCCCTCAACCCCTTATTGAGAGCTTCCAAAATTAAGAACTCACACAGGAGTCGTTGGCCCTTCTCCATCTGCATCATTTTGCAGGCAGTTAGGCCAGCAAAGTCCTCCTCCACAGTGTGGGGGGTTCTCAGGGCCTCTGTAGCCTTCCAAAAGAGGCCTATGGCAGCCTCCTCCAGGTTACCCCTCTTCCTGCCACTTTGTCTTTGAAGGTGGAGGGTAGGGACCTGGGTATTGGGCAGCCTGCTTGGCCCGGCCACCTCCTGGCTGAGACTTCCCTGTGTACGAAAAAGGGACATGGTTTTAGTTTTTGCTTCATCAATCACAATCATAAATTAGCAATCCAAACTAACATCTAGTTAACATCATTGATTGGACAACCAAAAATATTTAAAAGAATGCTATACCTGGCTCAAGCTGGGCTCCTCCACATGTTGCTGCCTGGAAGGCCCAGGTTGGGCGTCAGAAGCCTCAGCTGGGGGGGAAGGAAGCATTGAAGGAAAAGTGGAGAGTGCTGGCCGGGGTTAGTCTGACCTGCCAGAAAATGCAGTCTGTCATAGTACCACAGCCTGGGTACATAAACGTCATCTGCAGCTCCTGATCTCTGGGAATCCTGGACCTTCTTGTGCTCCCTTAGATAAGTGCTCCTCAGGCCACCAATTAGCATCTTTAAATAGGTGATGTCTGCCGTGGGGATCACCGTCTTCACAAATTCCAACAATTTATCCAGTGCTGCCTTCCTCTTTGTTTGGTTCTTATAATCAGGGTGGTTTATCTGCCATAGACAGGGCAGCTCCCTGAACATATCAATGAAGATTGGCATAAAGTCCTTATCTTTCAAGATATTCATTTTCACTGCAAGACACAACACAAGACAAACCCTAATGTCAGCCTAAAGTCTTCTAAACTTGTGCAAATACAGGCCTCAATCTAGAAACAGTATAGGCCCAATGTTAAATCTTACCTTCGCAATCACGATCGGTGCCTCCGTTACTCCTTCCTCCGCTCACAGATCGTACGTATTACGCACGCGTGTTACGCTTTATGGACACTGCGCATGCATGAAACTCCGCCCGCCCCTGACGTTCTTTCTAGTATATTCCCCGCCCCTTCTCGTTCGGCGCAGTGGGGGAAGAGCACATGGCGGAGTCAGGGCAGGTGTCTGATAATTACGCCAACGAGGAGGAGGAGGAAAGCCCAGAGGCAGAAACGTCCCGATCCAGAAGGAGACGATTTAAGGCCTCAAATATGTCCTTTGGGGAGATGTTGGAGATGGTCGACATCCTGAAGAGGGCCGACTATAATGGGAAGTATGGACCTTACCCCAACCCCAATGTCAGAAAAGCCAAGATAGTGGCGAAAGTGGTCAAGAGTCTGCACCGGAATTTCGGGGTACGACGATCGAAAGATCAGCTCAGGAAGCGGTGGTCGGACCTCAAATTAAGAGAGCACGAGCAGTACAGAAAGATCCGGAGAGTGCTGCAAAAAAGTAAGTAGTTGTGCTGTGTTCCTATTCTTTTTTTTGTAAAGTCTTTATTTTAGTAACATTTTGGTATAAAAGACTACACACATTATACAAATGTTACGCATAACATGTAAAGAAAACATTTCAGGTACGGTCTAGAGCTAAAAGGTTAAGGTGGACCCAAGATGCCAATAGGATCAGGGGCTTCTGATGAGTTCCTGAATCTAAATGGTCATGAGACCCTAAATTGGTCAGATATTGGCCACAAACCTCCAGAAGAGGTGTATGAGTTGTAGTGTTTACATGGGGGGTCATCCTCCATCAGCGATCCAGGCAGAGGGGGGCAGTAGCCTCCTACAACCTCACCCTTCTCGCTGTTCCTAGGAGGACATCTCTCCCTCTGCCCCGTCCGACAGGAAGCGGATGAAGTATGCCTCCGCCTGCGTGTGACGAGGCAGTTCTCTTACTGCCAATCATCTCCACCTTGGGTTCAGACGAACAAGAAGTGTCCTAAATGAGAAACGCCTGATAACAGAGACGTTAAGTAGTCCTATAAACAAAAATATGGATAGTAATAAAAGGTGGAAAAGGAGTAAGAGTAAAGGAATAGCGGGTAGAAAAGGGTCAGAGGGGGAGAAAGGTAAAGGGGAAGGGATATGGAGCATACCTCTTAGCCTAAGAAGGCTCTTTTGGTCTGTGCCGGGCGAGTCTTCCAATAGTATATCTTCTTTATGGCAAGTAAAGTTAAAGTATGTCTTTCAATGGGTCTTGTTTACGTTATCTAAGCGGGATCGTAAGGATGGTTCTGCTAACTCTAGTAGTGCCATGTCTAAGCTCGAAGGCATATGGTTCGGATCGAACACATAGTCTTTCCAAGGGCCCCATATAATTTCAAAACGTTCTGTCTTTCCTTTACATGATGCTATCCAATGTTCTGCTTCCCTAATATCGTTCACTTTTTTTATCCAATCTTCTTTTGAAGGAACCCTAGATTGTTTCCAATAAATTGGAACAAGGCACCTAGACGCGTTTAGTAGATGTGGAAGTACACTCTTTTTATATCTACCAATCGGTGTCAAGGGGACATGCAGGAGGAAATAGGCTGGGGACAGAGGAATATCCAGATCTAAGATTTCTTTCACACTAGACTTAATGTCTTTCCAGTATGACTTGATCAGAGGGCACTCCCACCAAATGTGTAGGAGTGTGCCTCTGTGGCCACATCGCCTCCAACATTGATCTGACACCGCTGGGTAGATACGAGCCAAATCAGCCGGTACTCTGTACCAGCATGATAGAATCTTATAGTTTGTTTCTTGGGTTTTGGTTTCCATAGTGCTCGAATGAGTGAGTTGGTATAGGTGCGTGAGTTGGGTTGTGGAAAAGTCTAACTGTAAATCCCTCTCCCTCTGTAAGTTGTTCTGAGGTTATCAGTGGTACTTAATAAGCGATACATTTCTGAAATCAGGTGTGGGATCGGGTCTTTCTCAATAAAGAGTTGTTCAAATGGAGTGAAAGTGGAAATATCCCTTATGGAACGTCCATGAATTTCAAAAAAATGGTGGAGCTGCCTATATCTCCAGAAATTCATTTTGGAACCTCCATGTTCACGTTGCAGTGTTTCATAACTCATCAGTTTGCCATCTTTCATTAATTTTCCGCAACTGGCATTTCCATCATCCACCCATGGGCCGAAAAAGGCCATTTGTTCACCTGGTGGGAACCAAAGGAACCCTCCTAACGGAGCAAGCGGGGATATTGGTGGAGATAATTTTAGAGCTATGTTCACTGTGTCCCAAACAGAAAGAACATAGGTCGTCAACGGGGAGGTTGAATCTGACAACCCTCGGTATTCACGTGGTAGCCTTGGGGCAAAGGCCAGGTTCCTGCAGGCCAGCCATTTTTCCAGGGAGACCCATAGTTTGGACCGGGTGTGGAATCGCCAGTTGAGGATCCTCTGGAGAGCGATGGCTCTATAGTATTTTAAGATATCTGGAATCCCCAAACCCCCTCTTAGTTTTGAGCGCTTCAGGATGTTCATAGCTATTCTAGGCTTTTTTGCATTCCACACAAATCTAGTTAGTATGCTATTAATTTGAGAAAAGAAATGTTTGGGTAGGGGAATTGGTATCATTTGTAGAAAAAAAAGTATTCGGGGCAAAATATTCATTTTTATGATGTTGATGCGACCTATCCATGTAAACGCAGTCTTTGTCCAGATGGACAGATCTTTTTTGATTGTGTTAAGTAACGGTGGAAAATTTGTAGCATAGAGGGTGTCAAGACTATCTGTTAATTGTATACCCAAGTACCGAATGGAGGATTTGGCCCAGGTGAAGGGGAACGAAGCTTGTAAGCTGTTAGTCAATGCAGGGGTCAAGTGGATCGGCAGAATTTCAGACTTGGAAAAATTAATTTTAAAATTAGAAAGTGATCCAAATAATTTTAATTCTTTCATCAGGACTGGCAACGAGATCAGGGGTTCTGAGAGGTGGAATAATACGTCGTCTGCGTATGCGGACAATTTATGTTCATTATTTCCTACCTTCAGGCCCCTAATG
This sequence comes from Lithobates clamitans, assembly GCA_037952925.1. NCBI lineage: Eukaryota > Metazoa > Chordata > Amphibia > Anura > Ranidae > Lithobates > Lithobates clamitans. The sequence continues at coordinate 503,487 of JBBGZY010001239.1, forward strand.
TCAGCATTTGCTCTGACGGTACTCAGTAACGGCTCCAGCACTAATGCGAAGAATAGTGGGGAAAGGGGGCACCCCTGTCTCGTGCCATTTCGAATCGCGAATTGGGGGGAAAGCACTCCGTTCACCTTGACCTGTGCGCTGGGGGTAGAATATAGGGCTAAGATAGATGACATCATGCGTGTTCTCAGCCCTAGAGCCTCCAACACTGCTTTGAGGTATGACCAATCGACCCGGTCGAAAGCCTTTTCGGCGTCTGTGGAGAGGATAATGTAAGGTTTAGGGTTAGGGTCTGAGCGGGCCCAATGGATAAGTTGTATTGCTCTAATTGAATTGTCTCTCGCTTCTCTTCCTTTAATGAATCCAGTTTGGTCCGGATGGATAATGTGGGGCAAAAGACTCCCGAGTCTATCTGCTAAAACTTTGGCCAAAATCTTAATATCAATATTAAGGAGGGATATGGGCTGGTAACTTTGGGGGAGCATCGGATCTTTACCATCTTTTGGCAACACCGTGATGTGCGCCAAAAGGGCTCCTGGAGGGATGGGTGACCCCTCTGCTGTGGAATTAAAGTAGGTGCACATGTAGGGTAATAGGAGAGGCAGGAAGGTTTTATAATATGTCCCAGTATATCCATCCGGCCCAGGGCTTTTTCCTGTAGGAAGGGACTTCACCACCAATTCAATCTCCCTAGAGGAAATTGGAAGTTCGAGGTCAGTACATTGTTCTGCACTTAGGGGCGGGACGCCAGCTGAGGTTAAGTAATCTATTATGGCAGTGGCTCTGGGTTTCGGAGTATCTGAAGGGTGTTCCGGATTTAAGTTATATAAGCCCGAATAGTAATCTCGGAACCCCGAGGCAATTTTGGAGGACTGGATCAAAATGTCTCCAGTTGGAGAACGAAGCTTTTGTACATAGGTTTGTGCATGTTTCCTGCGGATAGTCTCGCAAGCATACGGCCGCACTTATTGCCATGTTCGTAATATTTGTGCGATAAGTGCCTGGCTTTCTTGCGAGTCTGCCGATCAAGCAAACGCAGGAACAAGTCTCTCAAATCATTCTGTCTCTGCAATGCCTCGGGGCTCCCATTTTGTTTGTGTTTAAGTTCAGCTTCTTGTAGAGCTGCTAACACTCTGTCAAAATCTGCCTGAAGCATCTTTTTAAGTTTTGCACCAAGGGATATGAATTCCCCTCTGATCACAGCTTTATGGCCCTCCCACACTATGCCCGCGCTAAGGTCATCTGTGACATTTTCTTTGAAGTAATTTGTGATAGTTTCTGACACTTTGGCTACTGCTGCTGCGTCATCTAGCAGATTTTCATTCAACCTCCATGTCCAAGCCCCACGGGAGCCGGAGGGGAGGGTGAGAATCACTCGCACTGGTGCATGATCAGATATGGTAATATTCCCAATGGAGGCCGATTGCACGAGCTCTAGTGTGGGGCGGTCCACGTAGATGTGGTCTATGCGAGTGTACACATCATGTACAGCAGAATGGTAGCTAAAGTCTTTCTCCCTAGGGTGAAGAACCCTCCAGCTATCAAGTAACAAGTGAGAGTGAAGGGTTTTTCTAAAATGTTTCAAGAATGCATACGAATGTGATTGACTGGAGCTGGAGGTGTCCATTGAAGGGTCTGGGCTAACATTAAAGTCCCCTCCTAAAATGACAAAGCCTTCTTTAAATTCTGTCAGCATTTCAAGGGTGTTATCTATGAAAGTGATTTGGTCCGTGTTGGGTGCATAAATTGAGGCAAAGGTAAACTTTCTTCCTGTTATATTACCTTTCAGGAAAATGTAACGGCCCAATGGGTCTATTTTGCTGTCTGAGAGTTGAAAGGGGCAGGTCCTATGAATTGCGATCATGCTGCCTTTAGATTTAGAGGAAGGGGAGGTACTATGGTACCATTGATTAAATATGTGGGTAGGAAGCCTAGGTATGGAGTGATGGGTGAAGTGGGTTTCCTGTAGGAAAACCACTTGAGCTTTTAGCTTTTTAAGTTCCCACCAGAGTTTATTTCTTTTCCCAGGGGAGCAGAGGCCTCTAATGTTGTAGGATATTACCTTAATAGTGGACATATTGACGTAGGTAGCAGGGAGGACGTCGAGTGATCAGACTCGCCCGGCACAGGATCCAAAGCAGTAGAACGCTCCTAGGGAGAAAAGAGAAGGGTGGACAGATGGGGAGAGGCAAGAAAAACAGATGGTTAAAGGAACGTAAAAAGAAAACCGATAAATTAACAATAACAATATAATGCAGTAGGCTTTTTTGCATTCCACACAAATCTAGTTAGTATGCTATTAATTTGAGAAAAGAAATGTTTGGGTAGGGGAATTGGTATCATTTGTAGAAAAAAAAGTATTCGGGGCAAAATATTCATTTTTATGATGTTGATGCGACCTATCCATGTAAACGCAGTCTTTGTCCAGATGGACAGATCTTTTTTAATTGTGTTAAGTAACGGTGGAAAATTTGTAGCATAGAGGGTGTCAAGACTATCTGTTAATTGTATACCCAAGTACCGAATGGAGGATTTGGCCCAGGTGAAGGGGAACGAAGCTTGTAAGCTGTTAGTCAATGCAGGGGTCAAGTGGATCGGCAGAATTTCAGACTTGGAAAAATTAATTTTAAAATTAGAAAGTGATCCAAATAATTTTAATTCTTTCATCAGGACTGGCAACGAGATCAGGGGTTCTGAGAGGTGGAATAATATGTCGTCTGCGTATGCGGACAATTTATGTTCATTATTTCCTACCTTCAGGCCCCTAATGTCAGCATTTGCTCTGACGGTACTCAGTAACAGCTCCAGCACTAATGCGAAGAATAGTGGGGAAAGGGGGCACCCCTGTCTCGTGCCATTTCGAATCGCGAATTGGGGGGAAAGCACTCCGTTCACCTTGACCTGTGCGCTGGGGGTAGAATATAGGGCTAAGATAGATGACATCATGCGTGTTCTCAGCCCTAGAGCCTCCAACACTGCTTTGAGGTATGACCAATCGACCCGGTCGAAAGCCTTTTCGGCGTCTGTGGAGAGGATAATGTAAGGTTTAGGGTTAGGGTCTGAGCGGGCCCAATGGATAAGTTGTATTGCTCTAATTGAATTGTCTCTCGCTTCTCTTCCTTTAATGAACCCAGTTTGGTCCGGATGGATAATGTGGGGCAAAAGACTCCCGAGTCTATCTGCTAAAACTTTGGCCAAAATCTTAATATCAATATTAAGGAGGGATATGGGCCGGTAACTTTGGGGGAGCATCGGATCTTTACCATCTTTTGGCAACATCGTGATGTGCGCCAAAAGGGCTCCTGGAGGGATGGGTGACCCCTCTGCTGTGGAATTAAAGTAGGTGCACATGTAGGGTAATAGGAGAGGCAGGAAGGTTTTATAATATGTCCCAGTATATCCATCCGGCCCAGGGCTTTTTCCTGTAGGAAGGGACTTCACCACCAATTCAATCTCCCTAGAGGGAATTGGAAGTTCGAGGTCAGTACATTGTTCTGCACTTAGGGGCGGGACGCCAGCTGAGGTTAAGTAATCTATTATGGCAGTGGCTCTGGGTTTCGGAGTATCTGAAGGGTGTTCCGGATTTAAGTTATATAAGCCCGAATAGTAATCTCGGAACCCCGAGGCAATTTTGGAGGACTGGATCAAAATGTCTCCGGTTGGAGAACGAAGCTTTTGTACATAGGTTTGTGCATGTTTCCTGCGGATAGCCCTCGCAAGCATACGGCCGCACTTATTGCCATGTTCGTAATATTTGTGCGATAAGTGCCTGGCTTTCTTGCGAGTCTGCCGATCAAGCAAACGCAGGAACAAGTCTCTCAAATCATTCCGTCTCTGCAATGCCTCGGGGCTCCCATTTTGTTTGTGTTTAAGTTCAGCTTCTTGTAGAGCTGCTAACACTCTGTCAAAATCTGCCTGAAGCATCTTTTTAAGTTTTGCACCAAGGGATATGAATTCCCCTCTGATCACAGCTTTATGGCCCTCCCACACTATGCCTGCGCTAAGGTCATCTGTGACATTTTCTTTGAAGTAATTTGTGATAGTTTCTGACACTTTGGCTACTGCTGCTGCGTCATCTAGCAGATTTTCATTCAACCTCCATGTCCAAGCCCCACGGGAGCCGGAGGGGAGGGTGAGAATCACTCCCACTGGTGCATGATCAGATATGGTAATATTCCCAATGGAGGCCGATTGCACGAGCTCTAGTGTGGGGCGGTCCACGTAGATGTGGTCTATGCGAGTGTACACATCATGTACAGCAGAATGGTAGCTAAAGTCTTTCTCCCTAGGGTGAAGAACCCTCCAGCTATCAAGTAACAAGTGAGAGTGAAGGGTTTTTCTAAAATGTTTCAAGAATGCATACGAATGTGATTGACTGGAGCTGGAGGTGTCCATTGAAGGGTCTGGGCTAACATTAAAGTCCCCTCCTAAAATGACAAAGCCTTCTTTAAATTCTGTCAGCATTTCAAGGGTGTTATCTATGAAAGTGATTTGGTCCGTGTTGGGTGCATAAATTGAGGCAAAGGTAAACTTTCTTCCTGCTATATTACATTTCAGGAAAATGTAACGGCCCAATGGGTCTATTTTGCTGTCTGAGAGTTGAAAGGGGCAGGTCCTATGAATTGCGATCATGCTGCCTTTAGATTTAGAGGAAGGGGAGGTACTATGGTACCATTGATTAAATATGTGAGTAGGAAGCCTAGGTATGGAGTGATGGGTGAAGTGGGTTTCCTGTAGGAAAACCACTTGAGCTTTTAGCTTTTTAAGTTCCCACCAGAGTTTATTTCTTTTCCCAGGGGAGCAGAGGCCTCTAATGTTGTAGGATATTACCTTAATAGTGGACATATTGACGTAGGTAGCAGGGAGGACGTCGAGTGATCAGACTCGCCCAGCACAGGATCCAAAGCAGTAGAACGCTCCTAGGGAGAAAAGAGAAGGGTGGACAGATGGGGAGAGGCAAGAAAAACAGATGGTTAAAGGAACGTAAAAAGAAAACCGATAAATTAACAATAACAATATAATGCAGTAGGCTTTTTTGCATTCCACACAAATCTAGTTAGTATGCTATTAATTTGAGAAAAGAAATGTTTGGGTAGGGGAATTGGTATCATTTGTAGAAAAAAAAGTATTCGGGGCAAAATATTCATTTTTATGATGTTGATGCGACCTATCCATGTAAACGCAGTCTTTGTCCAGATGGACAGATCTTTTTTAATTGTGTTAAGTAACGGTGGAAAATTTGTAGCATAGAGGGTGTCAAGACTATCTGTTAATTGTATACCCAAGTACCGAATGGAGGATTTGGCCCAGGTGAAGGGGAACGAAGCTTGTAAGCTGTTAGTCAATGCAGGGGTCAAGTGGATCGGCAGAATTTCAGACTTGGAAAAATTAATTTTAAAATTAGAAAGTGATCCAAATAATTTTAATTCTTTCATCAGGACTGGCAACGAGATCAGGGGTTCTGAGAGGTGGAATAATACGTCGTCTGCGTATGCGGACAATTTATGTTCATTATTTCTTACCTTCAGGCCCCTAATGTCAGCATTTGCTCTGACGGTACTCAGTAACGGCTCCAGCACTAATGCGAAGAGTAGTGGGGAAAGGGGGCACCCCTGTCTCGTGCCATTTCGAATCGCGCATTGGGGGGAAAGCACTCCGTTCACCTTGACCTGTGCGCTGGGGGTAGAATATAGGGCTAAGATAGATGACATCATGCGTGTTCTCAGCCCTAGAGCCTCCAACACTGCTTTGAGGTATGACCAATCGACCCGGTCGAAAGCCTTTTCGGCGTCTGTGGAGAGGATAATGTAAGGTTTAGGGTTAGGGTCTGAGCGGGCCCAATGGATAAGTTGTATTGCTCTAATTGAATTGTCTCTCGCTTCTCTTCCTTTAATGAACCCAGTTTGGTCCGGATGGATAATGTGGGGCAAAAGACTCCCGAGTCTATCTGCTAAAACTTTGGCCAAAATCTTAATATCAATATTAAGGAGGGATATGGGCCGGTAACTTTGGGGGAGCATCGGATCTTTACCATCTTTTGGCAACACCGTGATGTGCGCCAAAAGGGCTCCTGGAGGGATGGGTGACCCCTCTGCTGTGGAATTAAAGTAGGCGAGACACAACCTCCCTGTGTTCCTATTCTTAATGTTTATTACGTTCATGCTGCTCCATGTGCTTTTCTTAACTGTTATCCAGTTTAAAACATTCATGTTCATGGGCATATTATTCTTTTTCGTATCAAACATGGTTCGTTCGGCCTAGAAAACACCATTGTTTTGGCCATATGCATTTGCCCACATTTTTTATGGCCTACTTGTCTGCAAATAATTTGGTTGTGTAGATGGGTTTATAACTAGAATGAAATGCATACTAGATTCTGTGTAAGGAGAGGACACTCAGCAGCAGTTTTCACATCTGGACGCTGGAGCTCTAGTGTGGGACACAAGAACACCCTTTTTATTAGGGGATCCCACAAAGGTGCTTCAGTGTATACTATAGGGGTGTCTCCAACTGTGAAGCTTGTACAAAACAGGTAAAGTATTGAAGCTTGACAAAGGACACTACAAATTCTACGTCTTGTAACTCTGCCAAAATAGACAATTGCACCCCACTTCCAAGCAATGTTTCATATTCCTATTTCTGCCATGAAATATATGTGTGCTAAGTATACCTATTTTTTTTTACATAGGGGAGAAAAGACTCGGAGGACACCCCTCATCCGAGGAGACCACAGACCCCCCACCTCTGGAAGAAAGGGGAAATCCACCCAAGCTAAGCAGAGCAGGAGGAGGAGGACGTGGTGGAAATTGTCACCACAACAGAGTGTCTGCGACCACAGGCTCAGGTAAGAGATGGATGCCGGCATATTTATAATACATGGTGTGTTTTTGTTTCTATCTTTTTAGGTGATCGTGATTTTGTGGATCCAGAGCATTTCACCTCTGAAAGTGCACAGATCCTGATTGGGGAGATCATGGGGTGTAATAGGGACTTGGAAAACATCCTGAAAAACATCAATGATGTTCAACAAAAAATTAAGAACGTCATTGATGTTTTAGGGAGAGTTTAAAACCCCTCGAAATCCCTATTTTTTGGGGGGGCTTTTTGTGACTTAAAAGTTTTTACCATTTTTGGACATATTTGAGAAAAGCCAAATTTTGAAGATGCACACAGTGTGTCAACATGTGCTATCTGCCATTACGGGAGATCAATGGACGCGTTTTGGGGGTGCAACCCCTTCCTCAATAATAAAGTAGCTGTGAGGAAGGGGTTGCACCCACAAAACATGTCCCTTGATCCCCCCGTGATGGCAGCTAGCACATGTTGACATTCGGCAAATGGTGTGCATCTTCAATATTTGGCTTTTCTAGGGGTGACTTCACCCCATCTGAATGCAATATCAAACACAGTTTGTAAATACTCATGTCTGATATTGCCTTCAAGTTCTACCAAATGTGAACTTTGTAAGTTCAAGATTTGTGTCTTTCTTTTTGGGTTTTAAACATGCCTGTTTTATCTTAAATAGACATTTCTACTTTTTCTAATGTGACCCCAAAAATTGTTATACAACAAACATGTTGGTTTGTTTTAAAAACCTTTTCTAAATGCATATGTGATTGTGCTGGTATTAAAAAGATTGTTAATCAAAAATGTGTGGATTATTGTCTCAACGCTCCAACACTTTTGTGGTGCTCTAATTGGTGTTTTCAGTGACAATGGGGGTTATTTCCTAAGGGAAAATCCACTTTGCACTACAAGTGCAGTTTCAAGTGCACTTGTAGTGCAAAGTGTCGTTGCCTTTAGTAAATAACACCCAACAATGCTTTGTAATGTTACACAATCTTGCCATTTTCAGGACTCACCACATTTCTGTCAGGGTCAGCTAAAAGAAACACAAGCAGTAAATGTCACCAAAGATTTTAGTAGGTAATTTTTTTTTTTTTTGAAAAAGGTTTCAGACATTGTCTGGCATATTGATAGCCCCCCTACCCGCAAAGTATTCAAGGTATCTTAGACGGACATCACAGGCACTCAGGGGGGGCAAGCCAGGACGGCCACTTTGAATTGCCATCAGGGTTGGTTCATTTTGAATTCCAGCCTCAGGCCCAACTGAGCCAGCATAGTTGGCAGAATGTTTCCGTAAAAGGTTGTGTAGAACACAGCACGCCAGGGTGATATGATTCAGTTTGTACTCCGCCATGTGTATGGGTGTAAGAAATAGGCGGAACCGGCTGGCCATGATTCCAAACGTGTTCTCCACCATGCTTCTGGCTCTGGCCAGCTGGTAATTAAAAACCCTCTGGTCTGGGGTGAGGGTCCTCATCGGGAATGGCCGCATGAGATGGTCCCCCAGTGCAAACGCTTCATCTGCAATGAAGACGAATGGGAGTCCTTCCACATTGTCTTCTGGAGGTGGCAAGTCCAAGCTGCCATTCTGGAGACGTCTGTAGAACTCTGTCTGGGCTATGACTCCACCATCGGACATCCGGCCATTCTTCCCCACGTCCACATACAGGAACTCGTAAGTAGCCGACACCGCCGCCAACATCACATAACTATTGAATCCCTTATAGTTGAAATAGTATGACCCCGAGTTGGGTGGTGGGACGATGTGGACGTGTTTCCCATCAATTGCCCTTCCGCAGTTAGGAAAGTCCCACCGCTGGGCAAGGTGGGAGGCCACAGTCTGCCATTCCTGTGGCATGGAAGGAAACTGTGGAGTCAAACAAGAAAAAAAAATGTAGTCATTTTGCACATAAACAGGGAAAGCAGATTAGACACAAACATTCTTGGCCAACATCAAGATAACATTTATTTGAGAGAGTTTTTAAAGACCAAAGTATAAGGTACACCTATCAGATTCCCCCTCCCCCACCCCCTCTCATGGGTCATTTCTAACATTATGGGGGGGGGGGGACTCTTGGACAAGTAACCCTCTCCACTTCATTGAGAGATGAATGCCTAAATAATGGGTATTACTTTGGGCAACTCCTCCTTAGTTACACTATTGGCAGCCCACTGGACAGGTAAGAAGTGTCATAATACATATTGCCAACCACTTCAATAGCAAAATCAACACAATTCGCAAGGAGATATCCAGCATTAAAATTCCTCCCCTACCCAACATATCAGGTCCAACACCACACTCAATACTCTCCTCCTTTTGCCCAGTTACCACAGAAGAAGTTGATAAACTCCTCTCCATGGCCCACCTCACTACATGTCCCCTGGACCCTGTCCCCTCTCAATTACTGCGACCACCTTCCCACTCTATCCTCAACTCCCTAACCCACATCTTCAACCTCTCCCTCTCCTCCGGCACCTTTCCTTCCCCGCTCAAACATGCACTGGTTAACCCCATACTCAAAAAACCCTCACTAGACCCCACCTGTTTGAATAACTTAAGACCTATCTCCCTTCTCCCATTTGCCTCCAAGCTCATCGAACGCCTTGTTCATGACCAAATGAGTCGCTACCTCACGGACAACAACCTTCTCGACCCCCTACAGTCTGGCTTCCGCCTACAACATTCGACTGAAACTGTCCTACTAAAAATCACCAATGACCTAATAACTGCCAAAACCAATGGCCACTACTCCATACTCATACTTTTAGACCTCTCTGCTGCCTTTGACACAGTTGACCACCTGCTGCTCCTCAGCAAATTACACTCCCTTGGCCTCCGTGATTCTGCATTATCCTGGTTCTCCTCCTACCTATCTCAGCGCACTTTCAGCGTCACTTACAACTCCATCTCCTCCGCTCCCTTTCCTCTTTCTGCTGGGGTACCCCAAGGCTCTGTCCTTGGGCCTCTCCTTTTCTCACTCTATACCTCTTCCCTGGGCCAGTTGATCACCTCCCATGGCTTCCAATACCATCTCTATGCCGATGACACACAGATCTATCTCTCCACTCCCCAACTCACCCCCACTATCTCCTCACGGATCTCAAACTTGCTGAATGACATATCGGTATGGATGTCACACCACTTCCTCAAACTTAATCTTTCTAAAACTGAGCTTGTTATATTTCCTCCTTCACGGTCCCCCTCCTGTGACTTCACCATTAATATCAACAACACAACCATTGGTCCCTCCACACATGCCAGAGTCCTGGGTGTAATCCTTGACTCTGACCTCTCCTTCAGCCCCCATATCCAATCACTGGCTAAATCCTGCCGCCTTAACCTCCGCAACATCTCCAAAATTCGACCCTTCCTGACTAATGACACTACAAAACAACTTATTCACTCCTTGATTATTTCCCGCCTCGACTATTGCAACTCTCTCCTTAATGGCCTACCCTTAAGCAGGCTATCCCCCCTTCAGTCTATTATGAATGCTGCTGCTAGACTAATACACCTCACTAATCGATCCGTGACTGCTGCTCCTCTCTGCCAATCCCTTCACTGGCTTCCTCTACCCCACTGTGTAAAATTCAAAATGCTAACCATAACATACAAGGCCATTCACAACATCGCCCCCATCTACATCACCAACCTTATCTGCAGATATCGCCCAAATTGCCCCCTCCGCTCCTCCCAGGACCTCCTGCTCTCTAGCTCCCTTGTTACCTCCTCCCATGCTTGCCTTCAGGACTTCTCCAGAGCCTCTCCTATCCTCTGGAATTCCCTGCCCCAGTATGTGCGATCAGCCCCTACCCTGTCCACCTTTAGGAGATCCTTGAAAACTCATTTATTCAGGGAAGCCTATCCCACACCCACATAACTGTCCCTGAGCCACCCCCATCAAATCATTCTTTGCAGCTATTACCTTTTGTACCACCAACCCCTCCCTTTAGAATGTAAGCTCTACGAGCAGGGCCCTCCTGTACCTTTTGTATTGAACTGTACTGTAATTGTGTTGTCCCCCTTATACATTGTAAAGCGCTGAGTAAACTGTTGGCGCTATATAAATCTCGTATAATAATAATATAATAATAATACAAAGATATAAATACAAATTGTACACATTTGAGCACATTTGGACATTTTGCTATTACCTATCAAGATAATAATAGTATACAAAAATTTTTAACCGTACCATTTGAAAGTATACAGGCAGCCCCTTGCACTACATGCTTTGGCGAATTCATCCATAAATCTGACCATAAAAGAGATGGGTATAGTGTGTATGGGTTTGGCAAAGTCAGCAGATAGATGATTAAGGATAGATAGAGAATTGTTATCAGCTGACTTAGCAGTTGTGTAAAAAAAAGCCTCTGGCACTCTGCCTGAATTTAAAGCACAAATCACATTTAAAAACATTTTAGGGGGTGTTTGGGGTAAAGCACTACTATGGAGCTGATAAAATACATTGTTAAGTGAATACACGAGGTGAATATAGGGCCAGGAGACCATGCTGGGGAGGTAAGTGAAGGCAAATATGTATGAAGGACAAAAAAAAAATTACACAAAAATCCAGTATGCATGAGAACAAAGGGGACATTCACAGCATATTACAATCATGGTAATTAGGGAATGAGGAAAGAAATACAATATATTATCAAACATTAAATACAATTAAATGTAATATTAAAGGATAAAAATCTTACCTTAATATACTCCTTCTGCAGGACCTGTATGATGGCAGAACAGGTCTCTGGGATAATGATCCCCAGAGCCTGGGGGGAGATGCCTGTCAAGAACTTCAAGTCCTGCAGACTTCTTCCCGTCGCCAAGTACCGCAGGGTGGTGACTAGCCTCTGCTCTGGAGTGATGGCTTGCCTCAAGCAGGTATCCTGCCTGCTAATATAAGGGGTCAGCAAAGCCAACAAACAGTGAAATACGGGGTCAGTCATCCGGAGAAAGTTCCTGAAATCATCAGAATTATTCTCACGGTCAAAGGCATGTGACAGAACTGGTCACGCTGAAGCAACCAATTCTTGGTCCATGAACTCCTCCCCACCCTGTTAATGGACTGGACTTGTGTCAAGGTCAGGACCTCAACACCAAGCCCCGCACAGCACGAACTCTATGAGGAGTACGTATATGCAACATGGCTAGAGAACGAAGTAACAGAACGCACTGAAGAACAGCAAGACCTGGGAAGAGCGACCTGAAAAACAGTAACGAACGAACAAGAATACAATGACAGAGTCACGCATCACTTGCTGCACACACTGAAGAGCAGATACAAACCCACAAGCACAAACTGAACAGCAGAAAACGATCTGAAAACCACGAGTCTGAAAAAGCGCGAATCGTCTCTCACCAAACTTTTACTAACACAAGATTACCAAAAGGAGCCCAAAGGGTGCCGCACTTGGTTCTGAACTGGCCTTTTCTAGTCTCGTTGTACGTGGTGTACGTCACCGCGTTCTTAGCGATCGGAAATTCCGACAACTTTGTGCGACCGTGTGTACGCAAAACAAGTTTGAGCCAACATCCGTCGGAAAAAATCCATGGATTTTGTTGTCGGAATGTCCGATCAATGTCCGATCGTGTGTACGGGGCATTAGAATGGGTGGGCTGCAATCAGGGCCGTCTTTAAGGTGGGGCAAAAGAGGCAGATGCCCTGGGCCCTGTCATTGTTGTGGGGCACAAAGCAGCTGCCTCATACTTGCCAACGATCCCTGTGTAAAAAATTCCCTCGTCCCTTGAGGTTTTAGTCCCGTGCTGTGTCCTGAGATCTCAGTGTGAAGTTCTGTTAGTAATGCTGCCAAGCTCTGCCCTATTGTTGTGTACAGATGGCTCACCTGCAGACCCTGTGTTTACATGTAAATACCGGCAATAATATGTAAATAGTGGTGGCATTCATATGTAAATAGCGATGGGCCAGCAGCATTCATATGTAAATAGAGGCAGTATTCATATGTATATCATGCCACTTGAGGTCATATCCATCACCTATACTGAATGCTGCCCAATGGGGAGATCGAGGGGCAAGCTTGAAAGTCCTGCCTACAACGGTGGTCATTAAGCCTACCATCAGCCTGTTCTGCAAAGGTAAGCAAATTAGTGTGTGTGTGTGTGGGGGAGGGGGGTAGTGTGGGGTGTGCAGAGGTAGGCAGAAAAGGAATTATAGTTTGGGGTGCACAGGTGAGCAAGGAGGGGATGTATGGAGGTAAGGAAGGTGGGTGCAAAGATAAGCAGAGGAGGCAGGTAGAGTTAAAGGGGAGGGGATTGGAGTGGAGAGAATGGGGGAGGTTTGGGGTGTAGGGGTTAGCATGGGTTTTAGGATGCAACGGTGTAGTGACAGGGTGGGGATAAAGATGTAGGTCACGTGTAGGGCAGCCCATTCATTTTAGTGGGCTGCTCTATGCGCTACAAATGCAGAAGAAAGTCCCAATCCCTTCTTCAATATGACACAAAAACAATTAATGGCACTGATGTTTATCTGCTATCCCTTACATTGGTGGTCAGCGTAAATCCCTCCTTACATTGGTGGTTACTGTGAATGCTTCTATTACATTGGTGGTCAGTGTAAACCCCTATTACATTAGTGATCAGTGTAAACCCCTATTACATTGGTGGCCAGTGTTGAAACTCCTCTTTATATTGGTAGTCGGTAAAAAAAAAAACAGCATTGCCATTGATCACACCCTCCCCTCCCCCCAGCAATGCCACTGATCCCAGGAGTCCTAGGATCCCTAGGAGTTTTCTGTCTATTAATGTGTCCTCTCACCTCCCCAGTTCATGGTGTGCAGGCAGTGGGGAGATGATGTGCTATAACCTCTAGCAACCAATTAGTAAGCAGTAATGATGTGAAGTAACCTCTAGCAACCAATCAGTGAGCAGTATTGCTGAACAGTAATCTCTAGCAACCAAAAAAGCATAAATCATGTACTATAACCTTTAGCAATCAGTCAGTGAGCGGTAATGATACACTGTAACCTCTGGCAACCAATCGCAATCGATGCCTGATCTAATTCAGTTAATGGATTTTGAGTCTAGCTGCTATTGTATGTCTCAGAGCAGGTGTAGAGCGAAACTGCATGGTAGAGGGGCCAAGAAAATTTTTGCCCAGGGTCCAATCAATATTAAAGACGGCCCTGGCTGCAATATAATAAAAGTTTGCTTTTGGGTTTAATTCCACTTTAAATGGTTTGGTTTATTACTTTCTCACTATCTTACCTATCTATGTGCTGTCCATCCCTTTTCTCTATTTACAGTGGGGAAAATAATTATTTGACCTCCTGCAGATTTTGTAAGTTTGCCCACTTACAAAGAAATGAAGGGTTTATAATTGTTATCATAGATGTATTTAAAATGATAGAGACAGAATATCAACCAAAAATCCAGAAAAAACCCACAAATGTTATAAATTGAGTTGCAGTTCAGTGAGTAAAATAAGTATTTGATCCCCTACCAACCAACATTAATCCTGCCTCCCACAGACTGGCTACAGTATGTGCTCATGTGGTACACATATTAATCAATTTAAATCAGTGTTCTAGCCACAAATTAAAAAAAAAAAAAAAAAAGTCAGCAGCTACAAACACTGTAGCTGCTGAGTTTTAATAAGGACACTTACCTGTCCAGAGAGCCCGCGATGTCGGCCACCCAAGGCCGATCCGGCCATCGGCTTGGGTGCAGGCGCCGCCATTGTAACTAAGGGAAACCGGCAGAATCTCTTTCTTCCATTCAAACCCACCATCATGGGCAAGACCAAAGAGCTGTCAACGGACATCAGGGAAAGATTGTAGATCTGCACAAGCCTGGAATGGACTACAAGACCATCAGCAAGAAGCTTGGTGAGAAGGAGACAACTGTTATGCCCCGTACACACGATCGGACTTTCCGACAACAAAACCGTGGATTTTTGTTCGAAGGGTGTTGGCTCCAACTTGTCTTGCATACCCACGGTCACACAAATGTTGACCAACAATTACGAACGTAGTGACGTACAAGACGTATGTGATATCTCCATTACGAACGCTAGTTTTGCAAGACTGAGCACTTCCGGCTCGTACTTGATTCCGAGCATGCATGAACTTTTGTGCGACTGACTAGTGTACACACGATTGGAAAGTCCGACAACAAAAATTTGTTGGCGGAAAATTTGAGAACCTGCTAGCCAAAATTTGTTGGCGGAAAGTCCGACAACAAATGTTCGATGGAGCATACACACAGTCGGGCTCACAACCAGCTCACATCCAACAGTTGTTGTCGGAAGATCCAATCTTGTTTACGCAGCATTATGCCCTGTACACATGGTCGGATTTTCCGACGGAAAATGTGTGATAGGACCTTGTTGTTGGAAATTCCGACCGTGTGTGGGCTCCATCACACATTTTCCATCGGAATTTGCAACACACAAAGTTTGAGAGCAGGCTATAAAATTTTCCGACAACAAAATCCGTTGTCGGAAATTCCGATCGTGTGTACACAAATCCGATGCACAAAGTGCCACGCATGCTCAGAATAAATTAAGAGACGAAAGCTATTGGCTATTGCCCCGTTTATAGTCCCGACGTACGTGTTTTACGTCACCGTGATCAAATTTTCCGACAACTTTGTGTGACCGTGTGTATGCAAGACAAGTTTGAGCCAACATCCGTCGGAAAAAATCCATGGATTTTGTTGTCGGAATGTCAAATCAATGTCCGATCGTGTGTACGGGGCATTAGAGTGATTATTCTTTAATGGAAGAAATACAAAATAACCATCAATCGCCCTCAGTCTGGAAATCCATGCAAGATTTCTCCTCATGGGGTAAGGATGATCATGAGAAAAGTGAGGGATCAGCCCAGAACTACACAGGAGGAGCTTGTGAATGGTCTCACGTAGGGATGAGCCGAACACCCCCCTGTTCGGTTCGCACCAGAACATGCGAACAGGAAAAAAGGTGGTTCGAACGCGCAAACACCGTTAAAGTCTATGGGACATGAACATGAATAATCATAAAAATCATTGTCATAAAAAGTGTTTGGGGACCTGGGTCCTGTCCCAGGGGACATGTATCAATGCAAAAAAAAGTTTTAAAAACGGCCGTTTTTTCGGGAGCAGTGATTTAATAATAACACTTAAAGTGAAACAACAAAAGTGTAATATCCCTTTAAAAATTTGGTACCTGGGGGGTGTCTATAGTATGCCTGTAAAGGGGCGCATGTTTCCCGTGTTTAGAACAGTCTGACAGCAAAATTTCAAAGGGAAAAAAAAGTCATTTAAAACTACTCGCGGCTATTAATGCATTGCCGGTCCGACAATACACATTGAAGCTCATTGATAAAAACGGCATGGGAATTCCCCACAGGGGAACCCCCGAACCAAAATTAAAAAAAAAAAAAATGACGTAGGGGGTCCCCCTAAATTCCATACCAGGCCCTTCAGGTCTGGTATGGATATTAAGGGGAACCCCGGCCAAAAAAAAAATGACGTGGTGGTCCCACTATATTCCATACCAGACCCTTCAGGTCTGGTATGGATTTTAAGGGGAACCCCGCGCCAAAATAAAAAAAAACGGCGTGGGGTCCCCCCAAAAATCCATACCAGACTCTTATCCAAGCACGCACCCTGGCAGGCCGCAGGAAAAGAGGGGGGGACGAGAGAGCGCCCCCCCCCCTCCTGAACCGTACCAGGCCACATGCCCTCAACATTGGGAGGGTGCTTTGGGGTAGCCCCCCAAAACACCTTGTCCCCATGTTGATGAGGACAAGGGCCTCATCCCCACAACCCTGGCCGGTGGTTGTGGGGGTCTGCGGGCAGGGGGCTTATCGGAATCTGGAAGCCCCCTTTAACAAGTGGACCCCCAGATCCTGGCCCTCCCCCTTGTGTGAAATGGTAAGGGCCTACCATTTCACAAAAAAAGTGTCAAAAATGTTAAAAATGACAAGAGACAGTTTTTGACAATTCCTTTATTTAAATGCATCTTCTTTCTTCTTTCTTCTATCTTCTATCTTCCTTCGGTTTCTTCCTCCATCTTCTTCTTCTGGTTCTTCCTCCGGTGTTCTCGTCCAGCATCTCCTCCGTGGCGTGTTCTTCCCTTCTTCTCCTCAGGCCGCTCCGCATCCATGGCATAGAGGGAGGCTCCCGCTCTTCTCATCATCTTCTTCTCTTCTTCATCTTCTTCATCTTCTTCATCTTCTTCTCCGGGCCGCTCCGCATCCATGCTGGCATGGAGGGAGGCTACCGCTGTGTGACGCTTCTCCTCTTCTGACGGTTCTTAAATAACGGGGGCGGGGCCACCCGGTGACCCCGCCCCCTCTGACGCACGGTGACTTGACGGGACTTCCCTGTGGCGTCACGGGGAATGCCACAGGGAAGTCCCGTCATGTCCCCGTACGTCAGAGGGGGCGGGGTCACCGGGTGGTCCCGCCCCCGTTATTTAAGAACCGTCAGAAGAGGAGAAGCGTCACACAGCGGGAGCCTCCCTCCATGCCAGCATGGATGCGGATCGCCCCAGAGAAGAAGATGAAGAAGAGAAGAAGATGAAGAAGATGAAGAGAAGAGCGGGAGCCTCCCTCCATGCCATGGATGCGGAGTGGCCCAAAGAGAAGAAGGGAAGAAGACGCAGAGGAGGAGATGCTGGACGAGAACACCGGAGGAAGAACCAGAAGAGCCAGAAGAACCAGAAGAAGAAGAAGATGATGAAGGAAGATAGAAGAAAGAAGAAAGAAGAAGCATTTAAATAAAGGAATTGTCAAAAACTGTCTCTTGTCATTTTTTAACATTTTTGACACTTTTTTAGTGAAATGGTAGGGGTAAGTACCCCCTTACCATTTCACACAGGGTGGAGGGCCGGGATCTGGGGGTCCCCTTGTTAAAGGGGGCTTCCAGATTCCCGATAAGCCCCCCGCCCGCAGATCCCCACAACCACTGGTCAGGGTTGTGGGGATGAGGCACTTGTCCTCATCAACATGGGGACAAGGTGTTTTGGGGGGTTACCCCAAAGCACCCTCCCAATGTTGAGGGCATGTGGTCTGGTACGGTTCAGGGGGGGCGCTCTCTCGTCCCCCCCTCTTTTCCTGCAGCCTGCCAGGTTGCGTGCTCGGATAAGGGTCTGGTATGGATTTTTGGGGGGACCCCACGCCGTTTTTTTTAAATTTTGGCGCGGGGATCCCCTTAATATCCATACCAGACCTGAAGGGTCTGGTATGGAATTTAGGGGGACCCCCCACGTCATTTTTAAAAAAAATTTTGGCTGGGGTTCCCCTTAATATCCATACCAGACCTGAAGTGCCTGGTATGGAAATTAGGGGGACCCCCATGTCATTTTTTTTTTTATCTTGGTTCAGGGTTCCCCTGTGGGGAATTCCCATGCCGTTTTTATCAATGAACTTCTATGTGTATTGTCAGACCGGCAATGCATTAATAGCCGCGAGTAGTTTTAAATGACCTTTTTTCCTTTGAAATGTCATTTTGCTGTAAGACTGTTCTAAACACGGGAAACAGGCATACTATAGACACCCCCAGCTACGAAATTTAAAGGGATATTACACTTATTGTTTCAATAAACGGACATTTTTAAAACTTTTTTTTGCATTGATACATGTCCCCAGGGGCAGGACCCAGGTCCCCAAACACTTTTTATGACAATACCATGCATATAACCCTTTAAAATTGGCACTTTTGATTTCTCCCATAGACTTTTAAAGGGTGTTCCGCAGCATTCGAATTTGCCACGAACACCCCAAATTGTTCGCTGTTCAAGGAACTTGCGAACAGCCGATGTTCGAGTCGAACATGAGTTCAACTCGAACTCGAAGCTCATCTCTATTCTCACGGCAGTTGGGACCACAGTCACCAAACGAACCATTGGTAACACAATACGTCGCCATGGATTGAAATCCTGCAGCATCTGCAAGGTCTCCCTCCTCAAGAAAGCACATGTACAGGCCCATCTGAAGTTTGCCAATAAACATCTAAAAGATTCAGAGAATGATTGGGAGAAATTGCTGTGGTCAGATGAGACCAAAATTGAGCTCTTTGGCATTTGGCAGAAAAATGCTGACTATAACCGTAAGAACATCATCCCTACAGTCAAGCACAAAGGTGGAAACATTATGCTTGGGGGCTGTTTCTCTGCTAAAGGTACAGGCCGACTTTGCCACATTGAGGGGCCAATGGATGGGGCCCTGTATTGAAAAATCTTGGATGAGAACCTTTTTTCCTCATCCAGAACATTGAAGATGGGTCATGGATCTTTCAGCATGACAATGAAGTCATGGAGTGGCCTAGTCAGTCTCCAGACCTTAAAGCGGGGGTCCACCTATCTATCGTTTTTTTTTTTTTGAGTTCATTCACAAACTTTTCTTCTCAGCATTACATACTCACATATTGTGTGTAATATGTCCGCCTGTGTCAGATTTAGTCGGAAAGAATAACTTATATTATTTACTGCAGGCTGTTTCCATCTTCATTGTGGGCATTTGAAGCCCACAAGCATTTATTTCCTGGATGTGGTGAATGCTGTGCTCCCAGCATTCACCGCTCGTTCCAGCACATGCTCAGTGGCATCCTGGGAAGCCTGAGACTAGCTCCCAGGAGTCTGGGAGAGGCTAGAAACACGCCTACTCCAACGGGAGGAGAACCAGGGAGTGCAAAGAAGAATAGAAAAATAAAAGGTAATTACGGCGATTTAAATTTTTTTAAATGGCATGTCAGCATCTAGGCAAGGAAGAGAATACATACAGATATTGTTCAAAATTTGGGTGGAACCCCGCTTTAATCCTATAGAAAATTTATGAAGGGAGCTGAAACTTCAAGTTGCCAAGCAACAGCCAAGAAACCTTAAAGATTTACAGAAGATCTGTAAAGAAGAGTGGACCAAAATCCCTCCTGAGATGTGTGCAAACCTGGTTACCAACTACAAGAAACATCTTACCTCTGTGCTTCCCAACAAGGGTTTCTTCACCAAGTACTAAGTCATGTTTTGCTTGTGGATGAAATACTTATCATACTTACTGAACTGCACCTCAATTTATAACATTTGTATCATATTTTCTATCTGGATTGTTGATATTCTGTCTCTATCATTTAACAGCTTGCTGACCTGTTTACGTACATTTACTGCGGCAGTTTGGCTCATTTTTACATTGATCAGTGCATTTTTATAGCACTGATCAATATAATAATGTCACTGTTCCCCAAAAAATGGCATTTGGGGTCAGATTTGTCCGCCGCAATGTCGTAGTCCCGTTAACATCGCAGATCGCCGCCATTACCAGTAAAAACAATTAAAAAAAATAAAAGTCCCTAAATCTATCCCGTAGTTTGTATACGCAATAACTTTTTTCGCAACCCAATCAATATACGCCTATTGCAATTTTTTTTTTAACCCAAAAAAAGTAGAAGAATATACTAAACTGATGAATACATATTTTTTTGGGGATATGTATTATAGCAGAAAGTAAAAAGAATTTTTTTTTTTTTTTTAAATTGTCTTTTTTTGTTTATAGCGCAAAAAATAAAAATCGCACAGGTGATAAAATACCACCAAAAGAAAGCTCTGTTTGTGGGAAAAAAAGGACTTAAATTTTGTTTGGGTACAACGTCGCAATTGTCAGTTAAATCGATGCAGTGCCGTATCGCAAAAAATGGCTAGGTCATTAACCGTTTGCCAACCGCCGCACACAGATGTACGTCGGCAGAATGGCACAGGCAGGCAAATGGGCGTATCTGTATGTCCCTTTGAATTTGCCGCCTATCGGGCGTGAGCGCCTGGCGCACACCGCAGGTCCTGGGAACTCTATGTTCGCCGGCGGCCCACGATTGCGGTGTGGAGAGGCAGAATGGGGAGATGCCTTTGTAAACAAGGCATTTCTCTGTTCTGCCTTGTGACATGACAGAGATCCACTGCTCCCTGTCATCGGGAGCAGTGATCGCTGTCATGTCAGTGGTAGCCCTTCCCCGCTGCAGTTAGAACACCTCCCTAGGACACACTTAACCTCTTGATCGCCCCCTAGTGTTTAACCCCTTCCCTGCCAGTGTCATTTACATGGTAATCAGTGCATTTTTATAGCACTGATCACTGTATAAATGACAATGGTCCCAAAATAGTGTCGAAAATGTGTCCACCATAATGTCGCAGTCATGATAAAAATCACAGATTGCCGCCATTACTAATAATAAAAAAAAAATAATAGTTAAAATGCCATAAATCTATCCCCTATTTTGTAGACGCTATAACTTTTGCGCAAACCAATCAATATATGCTTATTGCAATTTTTTTTACCAAAAATATGTAGAAGAATACATATCAGCCTAAACTGAAAATTGTTTTTTGTATATTTTTTGTGGATATTTATTATAGCAAAAAGTAAAAAATATTGCCTTTTTTTTAAAATTGTCGCTCTTTTTTTTGTTTATAACGCAAAAGATCAAAACCGCAGAGGTGATCAAATACCACCAAAAGAAACCTCTATTTGTGGGAAAAAAGGACGTCAATTTTGTTTGGATACAACGCCGCACGACTGCACAATTGTCAGCTTAAAGCGGTTGTATAGTCTATTTGTTAACTTTTACCTACAGGTAAGCCTATAATAAGGCTTACCTGTAGGTAAAAAAAATATCTCCTAAACCTGTATGGTTTAGGAGATATTCCCCTTGCAATAAGCCGCTGACTGCAGCGGCGCATGCGCACAGGGGTTTCTCGGCTGAAGGCCCAGCAGCTGCCGGACCTTGCCGGGGAAGAAATCTCCCGCGCGCATGTTTCAGCCACTCACAGCGCTGGAGCCACGATACCCGGAAGACACGCCGAGGCAAGTGGGTATACAACCGCTTTAAGCGTCACAGTGCCGAATTGCAAAAAATGGTCTGGTCAGGAAGGGGGTAAAATCTTCCGGGGCTGAAGTGGTTAAGGCGGCAAATCCTTCTGGAACTGAAGTGGTTACAATAGACCTATGATAATAATTCTAGACCCTTCATTTCTTTTTAAGTGAGCAAACTTACAAAATCTGCAGGGGATCAAATAATTATTTTCCCCACTGTATAGGACACATCCCCTGCCATGCCCCCTTAAAAAAGAATTATAGAAAAAAAGATTAGTTAAACCCACAAATGCTTTTTTTACCACTACTATTCCTTTATATTGGCTTCTGAAATTTACAAATGCAGAACATTTGAAATTGGATGAAAGGTTTGGCACTGCGAAACACTTTTTGAAAGATGCATTTTATATACAACTATATGGATCAGACCAAAATGAGGAACAAATGAGGTGGAAAGAGGGACAGAGGGACTTTGTTCCAGATCAGGGACAGTTATGGAAATGGCAAGAATCCAGCGGATTCCTGAGGCTGGATATACAGGTGGATATGGCCAGTTGTGTTTGCTGAGCCAATACAAATCAATAACAGGCTGAAAGCTGTCTGCTGGTGTTTAGATGTGATCCAACAGCCATCAATTACCTGCCTTTAAGGAGAAATGATTGCCCCTGGACACAAAGATCATCCATTTGTCCCTAACCCAATCTTGCGTTACAGCAGTTGTTGGACTGGGAATGAAAATCACAGTATGATATTTATCATACCATTAGGAGCGCAGGGGAGCGGCCCCCCTAATCCATACGTCCGGCCCCTAATCTACATGCAGGGCGCGGGACGCATGGATTTCAATGGGTTTTCTGTTTTTTTTAGAAGCCAGAGGCTGTAATTTGTTTCAAAAAGGATGGGCACGGCCCACCCAGTTGGTGACATTAACAAATGAATATGTCTTTCTGTTTCTCCTCCAGGCCAATCAGGAAGCGGGTCCTGAAACCAGATTGTCCGGGAGTCCTAAGACCCGATTGGCTGGGAGGAGAAGCAACCACCTGGACTCGGGAGGAGACCCAGGGGGGAAGCCGCTACCTGGATGGGGTAAGTGTGGGGCTGGCGGGGGGCCTGGCGGGTATCTGGAGGGGAGCGGTGATCGAGCGCAGGGGTGGGTTATCTGGTTGGTTGGTTAGCTGGCTGGGGGCGGGCAGTGGGCAATGGGCCTGCTCCCCCCCCCCCCAAGAAAATTGAGCACCAGCCACTACTACTGGGAAAGAGAAAAGCAACTCAGATGAGCCAGTCAGTTGCAGTGCTCATGTGATAACAAGGAGATCGCTGATAGAAGGAGATAGCACAGTGACAGGGGGATTAAAAGAGAAGTTCCGGTTTCCAAGAATAAATAAAAAATGTATACTCACCTAGGTGGATGCAGCATCAATCCAATGCCCCACCTGTCCCCCTTCGTCTCCACACTAAGAACTAAGCAAACACCACTGATCGCTCAGTTCTCCCCTCCGCTCTGAGCAGAGAGTGGTGACTATTAGTCCCTGGCTCTCTGCTGTGCCCCTCAAGCGCTCACTGGAATGCCAGGCTGTGGAGGGGGTGGGAGCGGCTGTCTATCTACCAGCAGCTCGCTGAGAGGCTGAGCCAGCTTCCGGTCCAGGCTCCTGGTTGGATCTTGACTGCAAAGTCGGATCCAGAGCTTGGACCAGCTGAGCGACGTCAGTGGACTTTAGCCTGCTGTCGGCTGAAAACGGGTCGCAGAATGAACTGCACTCCTGTGATCCATAGGAGAAGTATGGCCAAAAAAGCTTTGGCTACAGATTTCAGAGACATCTGTGCGGGTCGCTGCAATGGAAATTCCACCGCGAAATGACCAAAAGTAGTACAGAACTACTTTTGGGAATTGGTGTGGCGCCGATTCAGGCGCCGCCATTGCCGGCAATTGCCGCAGATTTGGCATGCGATTTGACATGTCAAATCGCATGCCAAATCACATCAGTGTGAACCAGGGCTCACTGTCCAGCCACAATCAATGGGAGGAACAAGACTTTTAAGTGTTACCTAACTGCAGCAGAGAAAGAAAATCAGCCTTCTGCTATGCCAAACAATTCTGTGCTGTGTGTTAAGTCAGAGCTGTTTAAATCTCAGAACCGCATGGACAGAAATACAAATCCTTTGACAGGTAAAACAGCTCTCTTATATAAATATATAAGATCTGTGTATGTTTATCTGTTTGCCTGGAGTTCAGCGTTGAGCACAGTTCAGACACAAGTCAGAGGAGGTCATTGTCATGGCATGTAACTGGAGTAGCCTATCTAAGTAGTGTCTGTGTTAGAACAAGTCCACAGGGTCCCAGACAAGGTCATTGAGGCATTGACCCTCTCCAACCTCTTGTTCAGAGGCACAGATGGCAAAAGGTACAATGCAAAGGAACCTGAAACCTGCACTTAGCCTAATTACTGCTTCAAGTTGGGTGATTCACTAGATGAGGGGATGGCAGACAGTGCAGGTACGTGTAGGGGAGGGGGAGTCTGCTGCTACATGAACTAACCTGTTTCCATCCTGGAATCTTAAAGTAATTAGATGCTTTATGGTATCGAATAAAGAACAAGATATCTGTGGATGGCTGGCTTAGGGCCTGGGTGCATGGTCATACATCATATGAAACAACATGATTCACAAGGCCATATGCATTGTTCTCAACCAGGCCAGACCATATTAATATGGTTTAGTGCATTAGAAATTGGTCTTGCATGCTGCACTTTTGCTGCATTAAATTTCTTTATATTCAAACCAATTGATGGGCTTCAAAAATGCAGCAGTGTTAATTTAGTTTACGAAAATATTTTCGTCATAATTTCCATCAGCGGCATGTTTCCAGTGACAAAAACTAAACAAAAATGACTTTGAATTCCCCTCAATTGATGAAGAATATGATGAAAATCAATTCCAATTTTTTGTCAAAGGAAAAATGGAAAATGGAATGAAAATGTGAGGGAGGGACGTTTACCCATGTGACCGTCGGCATTTCTCGGAAATCTGCCTGTAAACCCCATGAGTGTTTCCCCTCTCAGCAAGCAAGGTAGTCACCGTAGCGTGCTTAGTGGAGTGGCATGCTTACCACTATGCGGCATTACAGGCCTCCTCAAACTACTGTCCAGAGCACTGTGTAGCAATACAGGCCTCCTTGGACCACCGTGCAGAGATTTGTGCAGAATTTACAGAGCTCTTGACCGTCCAGAGCACTGTGTGCGGCATTACAGGCCTCCTCAGAGCAATGTGTGCATTACAGGCCTCCTCAGACCACCATCCAGAGCACTGTGTAGCATTACAGGCCTCCTCAGACCACCGTCCAGAGCACTGTGCAGCATTTACAGAGCTCCCGACCATCCAGAGCACTGTATGCGGCATTACAGGCCTCCTCAGAGCAATGTGTGCATTACAGGCATCCTCAGACCACCATCCAGAGCACTGTGTGCAGCATGACAGGCCACCTCAGACCACCATCCAGTGCACTGAGTGCATTACAGGCCTCCTCAGACCACCATTCAGAGCACTGTGCAGCATTACAGCCCTCCCCAGATGACCGTCCAGAGCATTGTGCGGCATTACAGGCCACCTCAGATGACCGTTCTGACCACTGTGTAGCATTACAGGCCTCCTCAGACCACCAACCAGAGAACTGTGTGCATTACAGGCCTCTTTAGACCACCGTCCAGAGCACTGTGTGCATTACAGGCCTCCTCCTCAGACCACCATCCAGAGCCATGTGCATTACAGGCCATCTCAGACCACCCTTTGGAGCACTGTGTAGCAATACAGGCCTCCTCAGACTACCGTCCAGAGCACTGTGTAGCAATACAGGCCTCCTTGGACCACCGTCCAGAGATTTGTGCAGAATTTACAGAGCTCTTGACCGTCCAGAGCA
The DNA here is from genome assembly GCA_037952925.1 of Lithobates clamitans. Classification (NCBI taxonomy): domain Eukaryota; kingdom Metazoa; phylum Chordata; class Amphibia; order Anura; family Ranidae; genus Lithobates; species Lithobates clamitans. The sequence continues at coordinate 529,048 of JBBGZY010001239.1, forward strand.
CTGTGTGCGGCATTACAGGCCTCTTTAGAGCAATGTGTGCATTACAGGCCTCCTCAGACCACCATCCAGAGCACTGTGTAGCATTACAGGCCTCCTCAGACCACCGTCCAGAGCACTGTGCAGCATTTACAGAGCTCCCAACCATCCAGAGCACTGTATGCGGCATTACAGGCCTCCTCAGAGCAATGTGTGCATTACAGGCATCCTCAGACCACCATCCAGAGCACTGTGTGCAGCATGACAGGCCACCTCAGACCACCATCCAGTGCACTGTGTGCATTACAGGCCTCCTCAGACCACCATTCAGAGCACTGTGCAGCATTACAGCCCTCCCCAGATGACCGTCCAGAGCATTGTGCGGCATTACAGGCCACCTCAGATGACCGTTCTGACCACTGTGTAGCATTACAGGCCTCCTCAGACCACCAACCAGAGAACTGTGTGCATTACAGGCCTCTTTAGACCAAAGTCCAGAGCACTGTGTGCATTACAGGCCTCCTCCTCAGACCACCATCCAGAGCCATTTGCATTACAGGCCATCTCAGACCACCCTTTGGAGCACTGTGTAGCATTACAGGCCTCCTCAGACCACCAACCAGAGAACTGTGTGCATTACAGGCCTCTTTAGACCACCGTCCAGAGCACTGTGTGCATTACAGGCCTCCTCCTCAGACCACAATCCAGAGCCATGTGCATTACAGGCCATCTCAGACCACCCTTTGGAGCACTGTGTAGCAATACAGGCCTCCTCAGACTACCGTCCAGAGCACTGTGTAGCAATACAGGCCTCCTTGGACCACCGTCCAGAGATTTGTGCAGAATTTACAGAGCTCTTGACCGTCCAGAGCACTGTGTGCGGCATTACAGGCCTCTTTAGAGCAATGTGTGCATTACAGGCCTCCTCAGACCACCATCCAGAGCACTGTGTAGCATTACAGGCCTCCTCAGACCACCGTCCAGAGCACTGTGCAGCATTTACAGAGCTCCCAACCATCCAGAGCACTGTATGCGGCATTACAGGCCACTTTAGAGCAATGTGTGCATTACAGGCCTCCTCCTCAGACCACCATCCAGAGCCATTTGCATTACAGGCCATCTCAGACCACCCTTTGGAGCACTGTGTAGCATTACAGGCCTCCTCAGACCACCATCCAGAGCACTGTGCAGCAATACAGGCTTCCTTGGACCACTGTCCAGAGCACTGTGCAGCATTTACAGAGCTCCCGACTGTCCAGAGCACTGTGTGCGGCATTACAGGCCTCCTCAGAGCAATGTATGCATTACAGGCCTCCTCAGACCACCATCCAGAGCACTGTGCAGCATTACAGGCCTCCTCAGACCACCATCCAGAGCACTGTGTGCATTACAGGCCTCCTCAGACCACCATCCAGAGCACTGTGCAGCATTACAGCCCTCCCCATATGACCATCCAGAGCATTGTGCAGCATTACAGGCCACCTCAGATGACCGTTCAGAGCACTGTGCATGAATGAATGAATGAATGAATGAATGATTTGTAAAGCGCTGCAAATGCGAACTGAATCGCCTCAAGCATTATGCAGCATTACAGGCCTCCTCAGACCACCGTCCAGAGCACTGTGTGCATTACAGGCCTCCTCCTCAGACCATCCAGAGCCCTGTACATTACAGGCCATCTCAGACCACCCTTCGGAGCACTGTGTAGCATTACAGGCCTCCTCAGACCACCATCCAGAGCACTGTGCAGCATTACAGGCTTCCTCAGACCACTGTCCAGAGCAATGTGAAGCATTCACAGAGCTCCCGACCGTCCAGAGCAGTGTGTTCGGCATTACAGGCCTCCTCAGAGCAATGTGTGCATTACAGGCCTCCTCAGACCACCGTCCAGAGCACTGTGTACATTACAGGCCTCTTCAGACCACCGTCTAGAGCACTGTGTGCATTACAGGCCTCCTACTCAGACCAACCAGAGCACTGTGCATTACAGGCCTCCTCAGACCACCATCCAGAGCACTATGTGCATTACAGGCCTCCTCCTCAGACCACCATCCAGAGCCATGTGCATTACAGGCCATCTCAGACCACCCTTTGGAGCACTGTGTAGCAATACAGGCCTGCTCAGACTACCGTCCAGAGTACTGTGTAGCAATACAGGCCTCCTTGGACCACCGTCCAGAGATTTGTGCAGAATTTACAGAGCTCTTGACCGTCCAGAGCACTGTGTACGGCATTACAGGCCTCTTTAGAGCAATGTGTGCATTACAGGCCTCCTCAGACCACCATCCAGAGCACTGTGTAGCATTACAGGCCTCCTCAGACCACCGTCCAGAGCACTGTGCAGCATTTACAGAGCTCCCAACCATCCAGAGCACTGTATGCAGCATTACAGGCCTCCTTAGAGCAATGTGTGCATTACAGGCATCCTCAGACCACCATCCAGAGCACTGTGTGCAGCATGACAGGCCACCTCAGACCACCATCCAGTGCAATGTGTGCATTACAGGCCTCCTCAGACCACCATTCAGAGCACTGTGCAGCATTACAGCCCTCCCCAGATGACCGTCCAGAGCATTGTGCGGCATTACAGGCCACCTCAGATGACCGTTCTGACCACTGTGTAGCATTACAGGCCTCCTCAGACCACCAACCAGAGAACTGTGTGCATTACAGGCCTCTTTAGACCAAAGTCCAGAGCACTGTGTGCATTACAGGCCTCCTCCTCAGACCACCATCCAGAGCCATTTGCATTACAGGCCATCTCAGACCACCCTTTGGAGCACTGTGTAGCATTACAGGCCTCCTCAGACCACCATCCAGAGCACTGTGCAGCAATACAGGCTTCCTTGGACCACTGTCCAGAGCACTGTGCAGCATTTACAGAGCTCCCGACTGTCCAGAGCACTGTGTGCGGCATTACAGGCCTCCTCAGAGCAATGTATGCATTACAGGCCTCCTCAGACCACCATCCAGAGCACTGTGCAGCATTACAGGCCTCCTCAGACCACCATCCAGAGCACTGTGTGCATTACAGGCCTCCTCAGACCACCATCCAGAGCACTGTGCAGCATTACAGCCCTCCCCATATGACCATCCAGAGCATTGTGCAGCATTACAGGCCACCTCAGATGACCGTTCAGAGCACTGTGCAGCATTACAGGCCTCCTCAGACCACCGTCCAGAGCACTGTGTGCATTACAGGCCTCCTCCTCAGACCATCCAGAGCCCTGTGCATTACAGGCCATCTCAGACCACCCTTCGGAGCACTGTGTAGCATTACAGGCCTCCTCAGACCACCATCCAGAGCACTGTGCAGCATTACAGGCTTCCTCAGACCACTGTCCAGAGCAATGTGAAGCATTCACAGAGCTCCCAACCGTCCAGAGCAGTGTGTTCGGCATTACAGGCCTCCTCAGAGCAATGTGTGCATTACAGGCCTCCTCAGACCACCGTCCAGAGCACTGTGTACATTACAGACCTCTTCAGACCACCGTCTAGAGCACTGTGTGCATTACAGGCCTCCTACTCAGACCAACCAGAGCACTGTGCATTACAGGCCTCCTCAGACCACCGTCCAGAGCACTGTGCAGCATTACAGGCCTCCTTAGACCACCGTCCAGAGCACTGTGTGCATTACAGGCCTCCTCAAATAGTCCAAAGCACGGTGCATTACAGGCCCCCTGAGACCGTCCAGAGCACTGTGCAGAATCGCAGGCCTCCTTAGACCACCGTCCAGAGCACTGTGTGCATTACAGGCCTCCTCAAATAGTCCAAAGCACGGTGCATTACAGGCCCCCTGAGACCGTCCAGAGCACTGTGCAGAATCGCAGGCCTCCTCAGACTGTCCAGAGCACTCACTGTGCATTACAGGCCTCTTCAGACCAATTTCTTTTACTCCAAGAGTATATAAGTTTGGAAATTCTAGAATAATGCTTAAAAATTGCATTACAATTTACCAAAACCCATTAGATTTTAGTTGACTAAAATGATTTTAGTCTACTAAAATGTACTGCAGTATTTATTTGACTAAAATACGACTAAAACTAAAACAATTCACATAACTAAAATATGACTAAAACTACAATGGCCTTTTAGTAAAAAGACTATGACTAAAACTAAAAAATTAACCCTGCTTCTAAAACACATACCATCATAAATTAACAAGCATTTTTAGGGGCCCGGGTCGACAGGCTTTTGTGTGTGTCAGATGAGTTTAGCGTTCCCATACAAGTCTATAGGAATGCAAAACTGGCTTGAAGCTGGACAACTGCAAGTTAAGTGCACCTGTCAAAGGGTTCTGAATGACCTCAGATGCATCCCAAACTAAGGCCATTGACACAAACCCAAAGTCCGTTGACACAGGCTCCTAGGCTTAGGTTACACTTGGTTGGGAGGAGGGAGGTAAAAATAGGTGGTTGAGCTGTGTTTTTTTCCACCACACTCCCTAAGCTGCAAAGACAGCCAGATTGGGGTGTATGCATGCTTTGTTTCATGGCTGCAGCAAAAATTACACCACCTGTCTCATTGGCAGGCAGTACCACCGCCGAACATAAGCCATTAAAGCGAACAGAGCTTTGCTGCATGTGCCCTGCAACTGCGTGCTGTGCTTGCGGTTGTGATTTGGGCTTACAGAGTTAAAACAGTGAGGAGGTGACATAGTGCCTCCTAGCTGCCTGTCAAAAGCTGTCTGAAGAGCAGTCCACTGCAGATCACTTCTCAGAGGGGCAGAAAGGAATGTCACATGTGGAAAAGAGCCCAAAGTGTGACACAGCCCTTAAAGTGGTTGTAAACCCTTTACAACCACTTTTTGCTACAGGTAAGCCTATAATAAGGCTTACCTGTAGCTACACTGGATATCTCCTAAACCTGCATGGTTTAGGAGATATCCCCTGTATTTGCATGTGCCGACATCATCGGCACATGCGTACTGACACAAACTGAAGCAATGGCATGTACATGCCATTGCTTTAGTTAGACTGTGCCGTTACCGGCGGCTCCCGCGCTGTGATTGGTAACTCCGGGAGCGATGTCAGCTGTTGGAGCGGGGTACTAGGACAGCTGCAGGGGCTTGGATCTCAGGTAAGTAATTCATTAGGAGCTAGTATGTTATGCATACTAGCTCAATATGCCTTTGTCTTGCAGGTTTTTTGTTTTGTTTTTGTTTTTTAGGGTTTACAACCACTTTAAGCTGCCATACACATATTGATTTGTTTTGTTCAGAATTCAGGACAGTTCATTTTTGGAAAAGGTTCCTGTACTACTTTAGTGCGATTCACAGTGTGACTTGGCCCTATAGAATATGCAAAAATGCAGTTAAGTCACATCAAAGTCACATTATATAGTCTCACTGTAAATCATGTCAAAATCACATCACAGTAGTGTGAACCGAGCCTTAGGTTGTTTTTCACACGGACATTCTGTCTGTCCATTTTTTATTCATCCGTTGAATGAATTCCTATTGATAAACGGATGTAAACAGATGATCATCTGTTTACATCCGTTTACATCTGCATTCATTCAGGTCCATTTATTTAACTATTTGCCGACTATGAAGGCCTCCGTGTGTCCGTTGCTAAGCGCGGGTGGCGCACTTTGTGTTCACAGTGTTCGCAGTGTCCTCCGGACACTGGCGTACACAGCGGCTCTTTACCACGTGATCAGCTGCGTCCAATCACAGCTGATCATAATGTTAACAGAAGCCGGTTACCGCCTCTCTTCACCATTCCTTCTCAGGCTGTCAGCATGTGGACTGGAGGAGAAAAGAGACTATAATCGGCTTCTGCCAATCTGTTTCTACCACTGCTGCCAACCTGTGCTCACTACTGCTGCCAATCAGTGCCCACCACTGCTGCCAATCAGTGCCTACTGCTGCCAATCATTGTCCACCTCTGCTGACAATCCATGCCCACCAGTGTCTCCTTATCAATGTTACCTATCAGGGCCGCCTACCAGTGGCCATCAGTGCCACATATCCTTGCCCATCAGTGCCACATATCAGTACCACCTATTAGTGTCCATCAGTGTCGCCTATCAGTGCAGCCTCATCAGTGCCTCTTCATCAGTGAATCCTATCAGTGGCCATCAGTGAAGCCTATCAGTGCCCATCAGTGAATCTTATCAGTGCCCATCAGTGAATCCTATCAGTGCCGCCTCATCAGCCCACATCAGTTAAGGAGGAAAATTATTGGTTTGCTAAATTTTATATCAAACTATGAAAGAGAAAGTAAAAAAGTGACAGCGCTGAGTGTCACTTTTTTAGTTTCTTTGTTTGATTGAGGTTCCTCAACTTGATAGCAGCTGGATAGTATTAATTATTAGAACAATTTTGGCGCGGTCCCCTCTACTTTCAAACTATGAAAGATGTTTTATTTTATTTTACAAATGTATTTATTTTTTTGCAAAAATAAAAAACCCAGCAGTGATTAAATACCACCAAAAGAAAGCTCTATTTGTGTGAATAAAAATGATAAAATATTTGTTTGGGTACAGTGTTGCATAACTGTGCAATTACATAGTTACACAGTAAGTGAGATTGAAAAAAGACACAAGTCCATCAAGTCCATCCTAGGTGTGATTATATGTGAGTATTACATTGCATATCTATGTTGCGGTCGTTCAGGTGCTTATCTAATAGTTTTTTTGAAACTATCGATGTTCCCCGCTGAGACCACCACCTGTGGAAGGGAATTCCACATCCTGGCCGCTCTTATGCCGCGTACAGACTATCAGAATTTCCAACAACAATTGTTCGATGTGAGCTTGTTGTCGGAAATTCCGACCGTGTGTATGCTCCATCGGACATTTGCTGTGGGAATTTCCGACATCTGTTTGAGAGTTGGTTCTCAAATTTTCCGACAAAAAAACTTGTCGGAAAGTGTACACAATTCCGACGCGCAAAATTCCACGCATGTTCTGAATCAAGTACGAGACGGAATCACTCGGTCTGGTAAAACTAGCGTTCGTAATGGAGATAGCACATTCGTCACACTGCAAAGTTTTTAATCTTTTAATGCAGCGCATTCTCTTCTTCTTTATAATGCTAGAATTATGAAATAGTTTTGCTGCTGATATTCACACAGAGTTCTGACAAACTGATTTCTTTATTATCTCTCGTGATCTCCTGAATAATCTTTTTTTTTTTCGCCATATCTCCAGAATAATGTTTCTAATTTTTTTTTTTAAAGTGATTTCCTTTTTTTTTTATCAAGATCTCGTGATTTTTTTTTTTCTAATGTTCTCCATAATCTTTTTTGTCGTTTTGTGTGTCGAGTTACCACAACACCATTATTATATTATCTTATCTTATCTTATCTTATCTTATCTATTTTTTAACCTCAAAGAGGTTGGTTGCTGTTGGTGTCCCTTGTAAATTTGACATTTTATTTTTGAAATGTACTTTCCTACTCACAAACAAACTGTCCTTTTTGAACTAAAACACATAGCCAAGGATTTAAAAAAAAAAATTAGAAATTTTTTAGGGTCATAACAAAATAAAGAGGAAGGCAACGCTGGATAAACTGTTGAAGTTGGCAAAGCCTTTGTACCCCAGGGCAGACATCAATTATTTGACAGGTAAAATTGGTAGCCTGAGGAGTCCATTTAATAGGGAGCACAATCCAGTCCAGGACTCCGGGAGATCGGGAGCAGCAGCAGATGACATATATGTCCCCAGGCTGTGGTCTTACAACAGCCTGCGTCTTTTGCCAGACTGAACCCAGGCGATCACTCTCAAGACTTCCTTGCACGTTTCCTTCCAGGCTGTGGCTGTGGTGTTGGAGTTGTGGCAGGAGGTGGAGGAGGAGTATTGTCAGACTTACCTGTACCATACTGACGAACCCGATGTAGCAGAGGATGGCCTCCCATACGTATCTGGTTTCCGGCCCATGATAGAGTACACAGAAGGCACGGGAGCACAGAATGGTATGAGAGCCTGGCAGGTGGTTTGCAGGGATAAGGCCCAGGATCCTGACACAAGCTGGCAGGTTGTAATAGGTAGGCTGGAGATCAGCTAACAGGTTCTCGGTGTCCCCTGCCGACATCACTGGACCCCGGGACAGGTAAGTGGCAATGTATTAAAAGTCAGCAGCTGCAGTATTTGTAGCTGCTGGCTTTTAATATTTTTTTTTTTTGGCGGTGTGGGTGAACCCCCGCTTTAAGGTTAAACCTCTTTTCTTCTAATTTTAATGAGTGGCCACGTGTCTTGTTAAACCCCCTCCTGCAAAAAAGTTTTACCCCTTTTGTGGGGTCACCAGTACAGTATTAGTAAATTGAAATCATATCTCCTCTTGAGCGTCTCTTCTCCAGAGAATAAGTTCAGAGCTCGCAACCTTTCCTCATAACTAATATCCTCCAGACCCTTTATTAGCTTTGTTGCCTTTCTTTGTACTCGCTCCATTTCCAGCACATCCTTCCTGAGGACTGGTGCCCAGGAAGGATTGTCATTTAAAGTGCAACAGCGCTGAAAGCTAAAAATTGACGTGGTCAGGAAGGGGGTGAAAGTGCCCAGTAAGCAAGTGGTCAACAGAGAAAATCTCCATTCCTTTATGCTGCCTTGTGAAAAAAAAGTGCATGACACCATAATCAAACACAGCTACCCCATAGATAACTGGTCAGACCAGTTTTGTACATATGTTCTTGTTCAATATGAAAAAAATGTGTACATTCCTTATAATACGCATGCAAGGTGTCAGGTAACATTGAAACAAGCCCTTCAGGTACAGGAGACGTGCATATGTATTGCTGTTGAACATTCTATTATCAGATGATTAACGATTAAGTGAAAATTGGATTAAAACTTCCTGCTCTACAGGTTGATTTTTCTGTTGGGGATTATCTGCAAAGGATTATTTATACACTTTTTATAAAGCTGGTCATACATGGTTTCACCAGAGGAGCGAGCAAATATAAACTAAAAGCTGGGTATACACTAGTACAATTTACTTTGGTATTTTTCATAGAGTGTTGGTTCATTTTTCTATCCATTAGTGGGGTCAAATCAACGGTCAATGATCGAATGTACAAATTTCTAACCGTGTGTGGAGTTTTTCATTCAGTAAAGTTCATTTATTCCAAAATCGAATGTTAAAAACAAACAAAATCTTGAACCACTTTCGAATGACATTTAAATTTTCTGAGAGTTTTCATAAGAATTTTCATTTGAAATTCTACTAGTGTATACCCAGCACTTCCGGACCGCCCACCGTGTATGTACGTCGCTACTTTGACGTTAAATACCAGGGTTATGGCAGCAGCTAGCTACCATAGCCCCGGTATATTTTTACACAGTGGGTGATCCTCTTTCACAAAAAAGTGGTCTCACCGGCGGATTCGCCACGGGATCATTTTCATGGGCAGTGGGAGAGGTGCACCCCCTCTCCCCCCGCTTCCCGGTCCTTTCCACTGTTTACCAGAGAGATCAGCAGCGGCAGAAATGATTCAATCTGAGGGAATGATGGGCAGAAAGGACTGGAGTGGCATCAAACGTCACTTCCGCCCTCTGGCCTTAAAGGGCCCATTTTTTTAAATGTGAAAACATAAAATTACATTTCTTTATTTATTTTTTATTGCTTTTAAGTGTAAATAGGAGATCTGAGGTCTTTTTGACCCCAGAGCTCACATTAAAGAGGCCCTGTCCTGCTTATTTCTATTACAAGGGATGTTTACATTTCTTGTAATAGGAATAAAAGTGATCAAAACATTTTTTTTAAAGGGACAGTGTAAAAATAAAAAAATAAAAAGTAAAATAGATGTTTAAAGCTCCCTGGCCCTCCGAGCTCGCGAGCAGAAGCGAACGCATACACAAGTCACGCTCACATATGTAAACGGTGTTCAAATCACACATGTGAGGTATCGCCTCGATCGTTAGAGGGAGAGAAATAGATCTAGCACTAGATCCCCTCTGTAACTCTAAACAGGTAACCTGTAAAAAAATAAAAATAAAAGCGGCGCCTATCACGATTTTTAAGTACCGTAGTTTGGCACCATTCCACGAGCGTGCGCAATGTTGAAGCGCGTCATGTTAGGTATCAATTTACTCGGCATAACATCATCTTTGACATTATACAAAAAATTGGGCTAACTTTACTGTTTTCTTATTTTTTAATTCAAAAAAGTGTATTTTTTCCAAAAAAATTGCATCTGTAAGAACGCTGCGCAAATACAGTGTAACATAAAGTATTGCAACGATCCCCAATTTATTCTCTAGGGTCTCTGCTAAAAAAATACATACAATGTTTGGGGGTTCTAAGTAATTTTCTAGCAAAAATACAGATTTTAACAAATGTTAGAAATAGGCTTGGTCCTTAAGTGGTTAAAAGTTTCCTTCATCCACGCCAAAGAGGTGATTTGAGGAGTCCCCCTGCTGGGACATTGTATTCTGACAACAGCTCCCACTACTGTTAGCGGATTGGCTGATCAAAACAAAATTTTCAACATGTTCCTACCACTGAAGTTGATCAAATGGTCGACTTCTGTTGCGAGGGGACAGACACACACTGATCGAAATTCGGCAAGTCCCTTCAGAACTGGCCGAATTGTGATCAGTCCATGGCCAGTTTAATAATCATAAAGCATTGTATGTAAGCTCGAACAATGAATTGAAATGTAAAGTGGCATGAAAAAGTATTCATACCCCTTGATATTTTCCACATTTTGTCAAGTTACAACCAAAAACGTAAATGTATTTTATTGAGATTTTATGTGATAGTCCAACACAAAGTGGCGCATAATTGTGAAGTGGAAGGAAAATGATAAATGGTTTTCAACATTTTTTACAAATAAATATGTGAAAAGTGTAGCGTGCATTTTTATTCAGTCCCCTTTATTTACTCTGATACCCAGGGCTTTTTTTCTCGGAGAATAGGTGCAGGAACTCCCCCTGTCTGAGTCACCCCTTGTCTCTGCCCCCTACTCACCTCTGACCACCGTCCCTTGATTCCACCCCCTACCCACCTACCAGTACTGCCCCTTTTAGAGAATACAGAAACAAGTATCATTTTGTGGTGCTAAATTATTTGTATGGAACATGTTAATGATAAAAAGAAAAGCAGTAAAATAGATCCCCTGCAGCCAGCAACAATAGAATCCCAGCAATAGATCCCCACACAACAATAGACTCCCCCAGCAACAATAGACTCCACCCCAACAACAATAGATTCCCTGCAGCAACAGTGAACTACCCACAACAAAATATCACACCCAGTAACAAAATATCCACCCAAGCAACATTAGACCCCCCAGCAGGTCTCCCAGCAGCCACCATCAATAGATCCTCCAGCAGCCAGTAAAAATAGACCTCTCCCTCAATAGTAGATCCCTTCCAGCAACATAAGACTACCCAGCAACAACAGATTCCCCATCAGCAACAATAGACCCTCACACAAAATTAGATCCCCTCCAGTGACAATAGATCCCCCAGCAGCCAACATCAATAGACCCTCCAGCACACCCCACACCCCATGCTATTACATACATTCAGTGCTGGAGGTGCCGGAACTGCGTTCCCCTATGTTCCCGCTGAAAAAAAGCCCTGCTGATACCCCTAACTAAAATCTAGTGGAACCTATTGCCTTCAGAAGTCACCTAATTAGTAAATAGAGTCCACCTGTGTGTAATTTAATCTCAGTATAAATACAGCTGTTCTGTGAAGCCCTCAGAGGTTTGTTAGAGAACCTTACTGAACAAACAGCATTATGAAGGCCAAGGAACACACCAGACATGTCAGGGATAAAGTTTTGGAGAAGTTTAACCACTTCAATACCAGGCACTTAGACACCTTCCCGCCCAGACCAATTTTCAGCTTTCAGTGCTGTCGCAGTTTGAATGACAATTGCGCGGTCATACAACACTGTACCCAAACAATTTTTTTATAATTTTGTTCCCACAAATAGAGCTTTCTTTTGGTGGTATTTGATCACCTCTGCGGTTTTTATTTTTTGCGCAACAAATAAAAAAAGATCGAAAATTTTTTAAAAAACAAGTTTTTCTTTGTTTCTGTTAAAAATTTTTGGAAATAATTATGTTTTCTTCTTCAATGATGGGCACTGATATGGCTGCACTGACGGGCACTGATACAGCGGCACTGATGGGCACCGATGAGGTGGCACCAATGAGGTGGCACTGATGAGGTGGCACTGATGATGGGCACTGATAGGCGGCACTGATGGGCACTGATAGGTGGCACTGATGGGCACTGATAGGTGGCACTGATGGGCACTGATAGGTGGCACTGGTATGTGGCACTGATGGGCACTCATAGGTGGCACCGATGGGCACTCATAGGCGGCACTGATGGGCATTTTTAGGTGGCATTGATGGGTACTTATGGGTGGCACTGATGGGTACTTATTGGTGGCACTGATAGGTGGCACGGATATGCACTGATGGGCACTGATAGGTGGGCATGGATGGGCACTGACAGGTGGCACCGATGGACACTGATGGGTGGCACTGATGACACTGATTGATGGCACTGATGCCCCTAAGGGTGGCATTGCTGGGCATCAGTGCTATATAATGGTGCCAATCAGTGCCCATTTGTGGGCACTGATTGGCACAGATTGGGCACTGACTGGGCACATTGGGCACATGTGGATGGCCCTGGGGTACATACCTGGCCATCCACATGTTGCCCCTTCTCTGGTGGTCCAGTGTGGTGATCTGAGGGGGGGCTGCGCTGATAAACAATCAGCACAGACCCCCATGTCAGGAGAGCCGCCGATCGGCTCTCCTCTACTCGCGTCTGTCAGACACGAGTGAGGAAAAGCTGATCAACGGCTCTTCCTATTGACATCGTGATCAGCCGTGATTGGACACGGCTGATCACGTGGTAAAGAGCCTCTGCCAGAGGCTCTTTACCAAGATCGGTGTAGCGGTGTGTCAGGCTGACACACCGATCCACCGATCGCCACGATGCGTGCCCCCGCGGGCGCGCGGCGGCATGTTATCCTGCTGGATGTCATATGACGCCCAGTCAGGATAACGGAACCACCGCCCGTCCGTCATCTGCTATGGGCCGGACGGGAAGTGGTTAAAGCAGGGTTAGGTTCTAAAAAAATATCCAAAACTTTGAACATCTCACGGAGCACTGTTCAATCCATCATCCAAAAATCATCCAAAAATGGAAAGAGTATGACACAACTGCAAACCTACCAAGACATGGCCGTCCACCTAAACTGACAGGCCGGGCAAGGAGAGGATTAATCAGAGAAGCAGCCAAGAGACCCATGGTAACTCTGGAGGAGCTGCAGAGATCCACAGCTCAGGTGGAAGAATCTGTCCACAGAACTATTACTCATGCACTCCACAAATCTGGCCTTTATGGAAGCGTGGCAAGAAGAAAGCCATTGTTTAACCACTTCATATCCGGGCCATTTCTGACACTTCGCTCCTACATGTCAAAAATCATCATTTTTTTGCTATAAAATTACATAGAACCCCCAAACATTATATATGTTTTTTTAGCAGAGACCCTACAGAATACAATGGCGGTCATTGCAACTTTTTATCTTTCACGGTATTTGCGCAGCAATTTTTCAAACGCGTTTTTTTTGGAAAAAAAACAGTTTCATGCTTAAAAAAAAAACAAAACAGCAAAGTTAGCCAAATTTTTTTGCATTGTGTGAAAGATGAAGTTACGCCGAGTAAATAGATACCTAACATGTCACGCTTCAAAATTGCACACGCTCGTGGAATGGCGCCAAACTTTGGTACTTAAAAATGCCCATAGGCGACGCTTTAAAATTTTTTACTGGTTACATGTTTTGAGTTACAGAGGAGGTCTAGGGCCAAAATTATTGCTCTCGCTCTAACGTTCGCGGCGATACCTCACATGTGTGGTTTGAACACTGTTTTCATATGTGGGCGGGACTTACGTATGCGTTCGCTTCTGCGTGCGAGCTCACGGGGACAGGGGCGCTTTAAAAAATTTTTTTTTTTTTTTTATTGTTAATTTTACTTAAAATTTTTTATTTTGACACTTTAAAAAAATATTTTTTTTTTTGATCACTTTTATTTCTATTACAAGGAATGTAAACAACCCTTGTAATAGGAATATGACACGATCAGTCCTCTTTACAGTGAGATATGGGGTCAATAAGACCCCACATCTCACCTCTAGGCTGGGAAGCCTAAAATAAAAAAAAAAAATAAAACGATCGCCGCTTCACAGCCGAAGCGGCGCCGTTTTTTTGAATGCAGAGGCCGGGCGTGACGTCATAACATCGCGCCCGGCCTCCGAACGATCATAGAGACTCCGGCGACCATCTGGTCCGCCGGAAATCTCTATGGTGAACATCCGGCGCCGGCGGATCCGCTATCCGACTCACCGATCGCTGAGGTGAGTCGGTAGTAGCACCGGAGGGCGGCGGGAGGGGGGGGTGTCCCCTCCCACCGCCCGTAAGAACGATCAAGCGGCGGAACAGCCGCTATGATCGTTCTTATGGTGTACGGAATCGCCGGCTGAAAATGCCGGTATCTGAATGATGTCTGTAGCCTCAGACATCATTCAGATATAAGCCCTGAAAGTGGAGGCCGTCATATGACGGCCTCCGGATGTCAAGTGGTTAACCACTTGCTGCCCGCCCACCGTCATATGACGGCGGGACGGTGCAGCTGTTATCCTGGGCCGACATCATATGACAGCGCTGCCTTCCAGGATCCCTAGGGGGCGCTCGCACCCGCCGCGTCACTCGGGTCCCGGTGCACGTGCCCGGTGGCCGCGATGTCCGCTGGGCACCTGCGATTGCCCGGTAACGGTAACCGAGCAGGACCATGGATCTGTGTATGTAAACACACAGATCCACGTCCTGTCAGATGGGAGGAGACCGATGGTGTGTTCCTTGTACAGGGGAACACCGATTGGTCTCCTCCCCTTCTAAATCCCCACAGTTAGAATCACTCCTTAGGAACACATTTAGCATCCTGCTGGTTATCCCCTTCATTGCCAGTCAGATTTATACAGTAATCAATGCATTTTTATAGCACGGATTGCTGTATAAATGTGAATGGTCCCAAAAATGTGTCAAAATTGTCCGATATGTCCACCGCAATATCGCAGTCACGATAAAAATCGCAGATCGCCGCCATTACTAGTAAAAAAAAAAAATAAAAATAAAAATGCTATAAATCTATCCCCTTATTTTGTAGACGCTATAACTTTTGCGCAAACCAATAAATATACGCTTATTGCGATATTTTTTACCAAAAATATGTAGAAGAATACATAAAAAAAAAAAAAATTTGGATATTTATTATAGCAAAAAGTAAAAAATATTGTGTTTTTTTCCAACTTGTTACTCTTGTTTTGTTTATAGCGCAAGAAATAAAAACCGCAGAGGTGATCAAATACCACCAAAAGAAAGCTCTATTAGTGGGGAAAAAATATTAAAATTTAATTTGGGTACAGTGTTTGTATGTTCGCGCAATTGTTATTCAAAGTGTGACAGCGCTGAAAGCTGCTAAATTGGCTTGGGCAGGAAGGGGGTGAAAATGCTCTGTATGGAATTGGTAAAGAGAACAATAAGAAGTCCCATTTGCAGTTTGCCTGTGGGGGAGACAGCAAATATGTGGAAGAAGGTACTCTGGTCAGATGAGACCAAAATGTATCTTTTTGGCCTAAAAGCAAAATGCTATGTGTGGCGGAAAACTAAAACTGCACATCACCCTGAACACACCATCCCCACCGTGAAACATGGTGGTGGCAGCATCATATTGTGGGGATGCTTTTCTTCAGCAGGGACAGGGAAGCTGGTCAGAGTTAAAGGGAAGATGGATGGAGCCAAATACAGGGCAATCCAGGGAGCCCTAAACAATTTTTGTAGCTGATGTTTATCAGTTAATAATGATTGACACGGATTTTCTTTCTTATATCCCATCTTCAAGTGGAGTGGGTGACCGATGGTAAACAATGTCGTCACGTTCACAGGTAAGTAAACAACTTTTACAGGTAGCTACAAGACCAAAAATCTCTGTCCTAGTCACATGGGTGTGGGGCACTGCAACTCTGCTATGCCCCACACCCATGATTGGTGCAGAGGTTCACCTTCCAGCAGGACAACTACCCTAAACATACAGCCAGAGCTACAATGGAATTGTTTAGATCAAAGCATATTCATGTGTTAAAATGGCCCAGTCAAAGTCCAGACCTAAATCCAATTGAGAATCTGTCGCAAGACTTGAAAATTGCTGTTCACAGACGCTCTCCATCCAATCTGACAGAGCTTGAGCTATTTTGCAAAGAAGAATGGGCAAAAATGTCACTCTCTAGATGTGCAAAGCTAGTAGAGACATCCCCAAAAAGACTTGCAGCTGTAATTGCAGTGAAAGGTGGTTCTACAAAGTATTGACTCGGGAGGGCTGAATACAAATGCACGCCACACTTTTCAGATATCTATTTGTAAAAAATTTTGAAACCCATTTAGCATTTTCCTTCCACTTCACAATTATGTGCCACTTTGTGTTGGTCTATCACATAAAGTCCCAATAAAATACATTTATTTTATTGTGGAAAATTTCAAGAGGTATGACTACTCTTTTTTAGGGCACTGTACCACTGGAAGCATTTTGTTATATCTGATAAGTAAAAAATGATTGTCTCTAATTCAGAAATGTCCAGTCCTGTGCGTACTTCCTGTGTTATCTCCAAGAGGCCAATTAGCTGTAATTAGTTTTTATCTTGGGAGGAGGGAACAATTAGCTTTTATATTGTAGAGATCTGAAAGAGACAGTGGTTGATTAGTTAAGCCAAAGACATTAGACGGACTGACACCACTTCATCCACAAAAAAAATGGATTTTGTTAGCCCAAAACAGGGCTTAAGAGTGCATGTCTGAAAGATCAACAGGTATTTTTCTGTACTTTACTAGTAGGTTATGTCTACAGGACAAGGCTTATGCCGCGTACACACGATGGGAAATTCCGACAAGAAAAGTCTTTATTCGGAAATTCCGACCGTGTGTATGCTCCATCGGACTTTTGCTGTCGGAATTTGCACCAAAAAAAGATTGAGAGCAGGTTCTCTATTTTTCCGACGGAAAAAGTTCCTATCAGAAATTCCTATCGCCTGTAGCAATTCCGACGCGCAAAATTCCTGCGCATGCTCAGAAACAATTCGACGCATGCTCGGAAGCATTGAACTTCATTTTCTCGGCTCGTTGTAACGTTGTACGTCACCGCATTCTTGACGGTCGAAAGTGCAGAGAACTTTTGTGTGACCGTGTGTATGCAAGGCAAGCTTGAGCGGAATTCCGTCAGAAAAACCATCCAAGGTGTTTCCGATGGAAATTCCGATCGTGTGTATGCGGCATTAGACCCCTTTCACACTGAGGCGTTTTAGCGCTAAAAATAGCGCCTGAAAACTGCCTCCTATTCATTTGGGTGCTTTCACACTGGGGCAGTTCGCTTGCGGGACGGTAGAAAAAGTCTTGCAAGCAGCATCTTTGGGGCATAGCTCTTCAAAAACGCCCCTGCCTATTGAAATAAATGGGCAGCATTTCCAAATTGCCTTAAACGCGATTTGAAAGCACTGCAAAACGGGTCTTCTTTTGTTCTTTTAAGGTCACGTGGTCACGTGGCCCTAAAAAAAGCCCGAAAAGCGCCGATAAAACACGGCAAAAACGGCCAGCACTTCAGTGTGAAAGGGTTCATAGGATGACTTCTTTACAGCTCATCTGAGCAAGAACAAGGTGTACAGTATATGGAATCTTTTGTATACATAAGGCTGGCCAAATGTGGCTCGAATTCCAGCCAAATCCTGATGAATTTACTGAAATTTGAGCCATGTTTGAACTTGTTGGTACCACCTGGCCTGACAAACTTCAACTGAAAAATGAAATGTGTCGGGTGGAAAATTCTGATATAAACAGTGCCTACATCTTATAAGAGGACCCACAAAAAAATAGAGAAGAGCGAGGGTTTGGGACTTTGCGATACCACAAGAATATAAGTATACACAATAGACAGGATGTAGAAACAGAAGAAGTGTCTAAAACCACATAATTTTATTAAACATCATTGTTAATGTTGGCACTGAGATGTCAGGGGCCATGTGATCTAACAGAATAGCCACTAAAAAAATCACATTTAAGAGGCATAAAAGCATAAATCCATACACCAAAAAAGCAGCAAAAATTGTAGTGAAATGGTACAACATCATCAGATACCTCAACGCGTTTCAAAAAACATAGCCAGAGTTCAGGAACCGGAATGGATAGTCAGACAAGCCAAAACGTCAGGGAGCCAGAGAACAGCGTAGTAGAACAGCAAGTAGGATCTGGAGCCAGAAGAAATGTCAGCCGAGCAAGTCTTTAACAGGAACACAGGAGAGCGTCTCTAGAGACGATCAGCCGATCAGTGGCTCTCCCTGTCAGAGGGGGGGTCTGTGCTGATAACCAGTACATTGATTATCAGTGCAGCCCCTATCAGATGTGCCAATCATCTGCCAATATGTGCCCATCACCTGCCAGCCTGTGCCCCAGAAAGAATGCCTGCCAGTGCCCATAGAAAGTGGCAATCAGTGCCCACAACAGTGCCAATCAGTGCCCATAAAAGTGACAATCAGTGCCCCATCAGTAATGCCACTCATTAATGTCTGTCAGTAGCTCCTCATCAGTGCAGCCTATCCAGTGCCACCTATCTGTGCCCATCAGTGCCGCCTATCAGTACCCATTAGTGCTACCTATCAGTGCCGCCTATCAGTGCTGTCAGTGCCGCCTATCAGTGCCCATCAGTTTTTTTTTTTTCAAAATTGTCGCCATTTTTTTGTTTATAGCGCAAAAAATGAAAACCACAGAGGTGATCAAATACCACCAAAAGAAAGCTCTATTTGTGGGAAGAAAAGGAAAAAAAAAATAGTTTGGGTACAGTGTTGCATGACCGCGTAATTGTCATTCAAAGTGCGACAGCGCTGAAAGCTGAAAATTGTCCTGAGCAGGAAGGGAGGAAAGTGCCTGGTATTGAAGTGGTTAATTTATTAAGGTCCTCTTGTAAGGTTTCATTTCAGTCTAAAGCCACTGTAGTTTTCGAACACTGTCAAAAAATTCAATGCAAAATGGCAACCTGGAGGTTTTCTGTACACCAATGGTAAACAGAATACCCCAAAAAAATGTACTGCTTGTCTGATTGGCTCACTGATTTTCTCAGTTGCATTTGCACTAAGATTCAAGAAAATAATTATGCATCTCCTGCAACAAGAATTTAATTTTTGGTGAGATTCTCCCTTTCCTCATTAGATCACTGAGCGTGCACCAGGTGGTAATAATGAACCAGACCTCTCTTTCAGTCTCTCTGTCTGCAACCTTGGCGTGTTTTGTGTTGTGTGGCTCTGATTTCAGACCTTGATAGTTTGGCACTGGAAACAAGCCAATTGGTTGGGGTAGGTAGTGGCTGGACAAGACAGTTGGCTTAGGGGGCAATTAGAAGTAGAACTACAGCCCTGCCTGTGTTTTAAGCACCCCTTTAGATAACACAGCTGGGTCCTGCACTTTCCTGAGGACTATGCCCAGTCTATGCTGGTTTAAACACTGCCCCAATGTGAATGGTCTATTAACATCAATAAAGTGATTAGCTAATCTCTATGCTCTCTCCTATAAACATTAGATTACAGACTTTATGCAAAGCAATAAAGTCTGATTGGCTTATATATATTACTACCATCACTAAGAAAATAGACTACATTGTCTCTCCAACACCAGGTCAAAGCGCAGTTACCCTTCAAGTGTGCCAGAACATTTTTTATTTTACTTATTTTTATTTAATTCCCATTAACCCTTGTTTAACCACTTCAGCCCCGGAAGGATTTACCCCCTTCCTGACCAGAGCACTTTTTGCGATATGGCACTGCGTCGCTTTAACTGACAATTGCGCGGTCGTGCGACGTTGCACCCAAACAAATTAACATCCTTTTTTCCCCATAAATAGAGCTTTCTT
Source organism: Lithobates clamitans (assembly GCA_037952925.1). Taxonomy (NCBI): domain Eukaryota; kingdom Metazoa; phylum Chordata; class Amphibia; order Anura; family Ranidae; genus Lithobates; species Lithobates clamitans. Next base: position 548,947 of record JBBGZY010001239.1, read on the forward strand.
TTGGTGGTATTTGATCAACTCTGCGGGTTTTATTTTTTGCGATATATACAAAAAAAGAGCAACAATTTTGAAAAAAAAAGCAATATTTTTGACATTTTGCTTTAATAAATATTCCCCAAAAATATAGTAAAAAACTAATTTCTTCCTCAGTTCAGGCCGATATGTATTCTTCTATATATTTTTGGTGGAAAAAAAAAATCGCAAAAAGCGTATATTGATTGGTTTGCGCAAAAGTTATAGCATCTACAAAATAGGGGATAGATTTATGGCATTTTTATTATTAATTTTTTTTATTAGTAATGGCGGCGATCTGCGATTTTTATCGTGACTGCGACATTATAGCGGACACATCAGACACTTTTGGCACCATTTTGGGACCACTGTCATTTATACAGCGATCAGTGCTATAAAAATGCACTGATTACTGTGTAAATGATACTGGCAGGGAAGGGGTTAAACACTAGGGGGCGATCAAGGGGTTAAGTGTGTCCTAGGGAGTGATTCTAACTGTGGGGGGGATGGGCTACCACTGACATGACAGCGATCACTGCTCCCGATGACAGGGAGCAGTAGATCCCTGTCAGGTCACTAGGCAGAATGGGGAAATGCCTTGTTTACAAAGGCATCTCCCCGTTCTTCCGCTCTGTGACACGATCGCGGGCACCTGGCAGGCATCAAGTCGGCGGAACCCGCGGGCACGGTCATGGAGTATACGGCGGCCCACAATGCCGCGATTTAAAGGGGACGTACCTGTACGCCCATTTCCCCAGCCGTGCCATTGTGCCGACATACATCGTCGTGTGTTGGTCGGCTAGTGGTTAAGGTCTGCTCTACAAAAAAACATATTGGGCTTGAAGAAGTGATGGAGCTCCCGCACAGAGCCTCTTACAAAAGCATTTGAAAAGTGTTTGAAAAGAAACGTTTCTGGTGCAATTGGAATCTCCTCAGGGAACACTGACAATATAACTTCAGGTACTTTGCACACTTTTGTACCTTTCTGTAATAAAATCCTTGACAAGAGACAATGGGCTCCATTCACAAAAGCAACTCGATAATCTCACATGCGGTATGTAGGTGTCCGGACACATTTTGTCTAAATATCGAATGCGATTCCGAAACTGTCAATTCACTATACAGATTTGTATAGACTAGGTAAATAACGCATGACAAACTCAGATAAATAACTACATGCATGTGGTAATTATTATTTTTTTTTTTTTTGCCACTTCAGTTTTTGTTATTTTGAGGTACTTTAATCAACTTTTCCGTTCATTTATTTCCCTCACACTTACATCATAGTAGCTTTTTTTTTTGTTTTGTTTTTTTTTTGTTTGCAATCTTCCCTTTCCCCCATTCTATGTACCTTACAGAGGTTTATGTCTTGTATAGACGTCTTTATTTTCCCCGACCCACCTTCCCACACAAATCCCCCCCCCCCCTCCCCCCCCCCCTCAACTTCCCTCTCTACCAGTCGCTTTTCCGGGCCTTTCTCTCGGTTGGTCTTCTGAATTCCGGTTGGGTTGTCAGCTACCTCTAATTTTTCTCCTCTTCCCTTGGTGCCTGCATTCTACTACTCCCTAAGCTCCCATAGCTTCGGCATATCTCATCGTTTGTTTGAATTTATCCCATTCTTGCCATTTTTCCTCATAGGTGACCAAGCCTTCCTCGTCGCTATACCTCAGGTACTCTAAGTTTTGAATCTCATTAACTTTATTGCACCAACTGCTCATTGAGGGTCTCAATGATTCCTTCCAATGGCTTGGGATAAGACTTTTAGCTGCATTTAGAAGTGGCGGCAATAGACTTTTCAGGTATTGTTTGTTCGGGATATTTGTCCCATGGAATAGGCAAATCCATGGATCTTCTAGAAGCTTTATGTTAGTTATTTCTTCTATTATTTGCCTAATTTCTTCCCAGAATTTTTTAATTTCTGGGCATTGCCACCATATATGGGCCGTCGTCCCAATCTCTTTGCACCCTCGCCAACAGTATTGTGAATTTTCCTTTTGAATTTTATGCGCTTTATCTGGGGTGATATGCCATCTCACCAAACATTTGTAATTCATCTCCCTCATATTGCTGTTTACTGAAGTAGTGTGTACCCTCCGCATTATTTGACTAATCTCTTCCTTCTTCAGGCAGGTCCCCAGTTCGTTTTCCCACATAGTAATATACTGTGGAATATCCGGACCAGTCCTTTCTATGAGTGTTCTATATATTTTTGAGATCACCCTCTTTTTTCCCTTGGCCACGCAGATTTTTTCTAGGGGAAGCAGATTTGCTTCTGATCTTATTGGCTGGGGCAGGTACTCAGTAAAATGTTTTAATTGATTGTATTGCCATTCATCTAACGATCTCCACTCCCTTTTGCTCTTTAATTCGTGATACGTGCACAAAAGCAACTCGATAATCTCACATGCGGTATGTAGGTGTCTGGACACATTTTGTCTAAATATCGAATGCGATTCTGAAACTGTCAATTCACTATACAGATTTGTATAGACTAGGTAAATAACGCATGACAAACTCAGATAAATAACTACATGCATGTGGTAATTAAATACTGATCCAGGTATTTACCCACTTGCCCTCTGGAAGTAACCCCTTCATGACTAGACCATTTTTTGCGATACGGCACTGCGTTATTTTAACTGACAATTGCGCGGTTGTGTGACGCTGTACCCAAATAAAAAGTACGTCCTTTTTTTCCCCACAAATAGAACTTTCTTTTGGTGGTATTTAATCACTTCTGTGGTTTTTTGGGGTTTTTTTGCGCTATAAACAAAAAAAGACTTATGCCCTGTACACACGGTGGATTTTCCGGAAAAAGTGCGATCGGATTGTGTTGTCGAAAATTCCGATCGTGTGGGGGCTCCATCGGACTTATTCCGTCGGAATTTCAAAGTTTGAGAGCTTGCTATAAAATTTTCAGACAGCAAAATCCGATCAGTTAAATCACAATCGTGTGTACACAAATCCGACGTACAAAGTGCCACGCATGCTCAGAATAAATTAAGAGAGGAAAGCTATTGGCTACTGCCCCATTCATAGTCCCGACGTACGTGTTTTACGTCACCGCGTTCAGAATGATCGGATTTTTCTGACAACTTTGTGTGACCGTGTGTATGCAAGAAAAGTTTGAGCCAACATCCGTCGGAAAAAATCCCATGGATTGTGTTGTCGGAATGTCCGATCAATGTCCGACCGTGTGTACGGGGCATAACAATTTGGGGAAAAAACTATATTTTTTACTTTCTGCTATAAAACACATCCAATAAAAAAAAAAAAAAAATTTTTAAAAATCTAATTTCTTCATCGATTTAGGCCAATATGTATTCTGCTACATATTTTTGTTAAAAAAAAATTCCAATAAGCGTATATTGATTGGTTTGTGCAAAAGTTATAGCGTCTACAAACTATGGATGTACTTTTTTATTTTTTCGCTGGTGGCGATCAGTATATGTGGGACTGTGATATTGCTGACAATTTTGATACTTTTTGGAGACCAGTGATCAGTGCTAAAAAATATGCACTGTCACTGTACTAATGACAATGGCTGGGAAAGGGTTAACATCAGGGGCGATAAAAGGGTTAACTGTGTGCCTAGCTAGTGCTTTTGTGTACTGTGGGAGGTGCTTTTACTAGGGGAAGGCATGGATCCGTGTCCCCGCTTTGCCAAAACAGGAAATGAAATCTCTCTAGAGGAAATCCCTGGTTGTCACCAGAACTTGTGTCTCCATTGGAAAATGTCCCCTTTTATTCCCGTTCTGGTGACAATCCAACAGTGTTAAGGTCAAACAGGACAAACAGAGAGGGTGAATCTCCCTAATGCTGGCACAGACAGCAATAAAAACCTGACAGTGATTCTAATCCCTCTCCACTCTAGCAAAAACTAAAAATGTTGCTTTCAGTTATACTTTAATAAAAAAAAAAAAATCACTTGGAGGGCGTCTGGGGTGCATTTTTAACGTGCTTTAAACGCATTAATGCCATAGGTATGATGGTTCATGTTAGTGTTCGAATTATTTGCAAGTGTGAACTTAACCTTTGACATCTGGGGTCTGCGTAGTGCCCCTGGTATCAAGGTATCAATGGGGGTCTGTGTATTGTGTTCCTGGTATCAGTAATAATAATACTGGACGTAGGAACCATACCATGTCTTCTATGCCATCACCAGCAGTGTGGAGGACTACAAGTCTCAGGAGTGATGCTCCCCTGATGTCTCTCTTGCATATGACAGGAGGGGAGGACTGGACACCGGGCCAGATGACCCCTCTTTCCCTGCAAACAACAAAAAACAAAATTGCCCATGGGACTTTTAAAGAGTACACCTTCAAAACATGCCAAGTAAAATTTACAAATGATTTATTAACAAAAATTTAAAAACAACATGTAATACAGAAAAAAGAAAATATATTAAGCATCAACATATTAGTAAATTTGACATTCATGTAATAAACCTTTCCGTGAGACCTGGATAGGTCATGAAAATGACTGCCAACAGTCTGGCAAAGCTGTGCTAGGTCTCGACGCGTTTCATGGGAGGAGTCTCGCTTCTTCGAGAGAAGCACAGATAGATGCCTGGAGATCAAAAGCACAAATAAATAAAGAGACCAGTAAAAAAAAAAAGGGGGGGGGGAAGGGGTACCAAACATTTACATATAAAATCCAGTATATTCCACTTACAATTGATGAAAAAATCATGGCCTTCTAGCGTCGTATGGATGACTAGTTATAGAGTGGTCGAGAGATTGATGTATTCGGGTGGGCATGCCACCCTAAATTTGTTTTTAAAAAAATAGACACTTCAAAACAAAACGTCCATAAAGGTAAATGCATAAAATGCCAACCATGCCACCAAACTTCCCCGGGAGCTGTGTGAGGGCTGGGAGATGGAAATCAGTGAGAAGAAAACAGGAGCCGGAACCTGGGCGAAGGATGTCGAACCCACCAAGGGAAGTACCCACACCTATACAATCGATAAGATAGACCAAATAAAACCCTAACCAAACAGTGACTATAAATCCAAATGGTGTGACTAATAGAAATAATGTTGAGTGAGATAAGATAGTGAAAGTGAATGTGTGATGAGAGTGCCATTGTGCTAAGGTGATAAAATACAAATAATTATGTACTGGAATGAAATGTGTTGACAAAATAAGAGATAAAATATATAAAGTATTATTGTGTAAGATGAGATAATATAAGAAAATGTATGAAATAAAAGTGCACATATACTAAGATAATGAGATACGGTAATTGTACAATATAGTTGGGAGTAGATTTAACTTATACAAACAATAAACAGTGTAAATGTAAGTGACCTATGATCCAGTGTATATATAAACTGAGATAACTATCACTCATAGTGTCAATATTGAAATACAAGATGGTACTTGATTATGTGTGTCAGTTACTGTGAGTGTAAGAAAGTGAATCAAAGGGAGAGAAAGTATATCATTATAGATGTCCATGCTAATGAACAAATACAGTGGAACCTTGGATTATGAGCATAATCCGTTCCAGGAGTATGCTCGTAATCCAAAGTACTCATATATCAAAGCGAGTTTTCCTATTGAAGTCAATGGAAAATACTAGCATACTTATTTTATTTATAAGATGCTAAACTTTTTGTTATGTTCATTCATGATGCATTATCTACACTGTTAAACTGTGAAATTGCTATGATTATCAATAAAACCCTTTGTAAAAGAAGTCAATGGAAACGAAAATAATTTGTTCCGCATTGACTTCAATGGGATGCAATACCGCATGCAGCCAGATGGGGGGGGCGCCGGAGAGCCTCGGAAGCGGCCGAAAAGGCCCGAGGACACTTCGGCGGACCTCGGCAAACCTCGGAAAGACTTCCTACCCGAGATTTGCCGCATTCAGACGTGCTGTACTCAGGCCTTTCCGTGCATTTCCGAACGTGACGTTCGGCTCTGCTCGGCTCTGGTGCCCCTCCACCTCAGACCAAATCGGTACTGCACACCGCTTTGGCCTGAATCGTGCTCGTTTTGCAAGACAACGCTCGCAAACCGAGTTACGATCTTTAAAAATACAGTGCTCGTATTGTGAAACGCTCGTTAACCACGTTACTCGCAATCGGAGATTCCACTGTAGATTGGTCTACCAAAAATGGAAAAAGAACCCACACCATCGGAGGACCAGCTGAATCCCCATGAAGATGGATGAAGCTGCCACGTGAAACTTTCAAACACAAAATCACTTACCCTGAGAGGAAGACAGACTGAACACCTGGTGGCCGGTACCTTGGCAGACTGCACTGTGGCCAGACAATGGTCCGAACTAAATAGTTCAGATCATTGGGTTAGCCACGCTCACACAGCGTCCTCATGGTGGGAATCCACCAATAGGCTTGCATAGACACGGGGGGGCGTGATTGCTCATCCCCATTCAATGCGGCCAGCTGGTACCTTATATCCCCTGATGGTGATACAAATGGATCAACTGTGTCACCAGTGTAGACGCCGCCAGTCACGGCACCACAGTCCAGTGCGCATGCACAGCCGTGCTGGCTTGTCTGCATCATCTCCATGGCGCATGTGCCACGCTGTCAACGCGCTAGCATCAAGCCCGTGAGCCAGGTGATGCCGCCGGTCGCGGCACACACATGATGACGCATGCGCGGCCACACCAAAGTGCTGACGTCACACTAAAGTGTGGGCACTGCCACCGCTGCCTGTGTCCCGCCCAAAAGGGGCGGACACGTGAATTCAGCGGCCCCGGCGTGGTGACGTCATGTCCGCGGAATGAAAAATACGGCACTAGGGGAAAAGGAAGGAAGAGGATGCCAATCCCACCGGTCTCCAAACATCGAATCGGAAAGAGACCTGTGGTATCCAAATTCCTCCACATCGCTCAAAAGAGAGAGATTCTCGCCATGGGCGTATATACGCGAGGTGTATGAGGAGGCCTGGAAAACCAGGAGGGATTGCAGCTCCCGGGAAAAAGAAAATGAGGGGAAAGGGAGGCAAAGCATCTAATGACAAAAAAAAACAAGGGAAATTTCAAATATAAATATAAATATAAGCACTGATCTTCAGACACTATCATGTGCCCAAAATAGAAAACAGCATCATACATGGCACATAACACAGGTTCCTAAATGGATACAGCAGTTAGTAAACATACAAAGTAATACCTAATTACCACACCCTAAATGGGCAGAAAGGACCTGAATGAGGTGGCTTCATTCAAACCGGGGGCCTTAGTGGCTCCTAGTGAGAATATTCACCTCATTTCTCTCTGGAGAATAACCCTATCCCAGTTTCCCCCACGTGGATCCTGTGGAATGTGTTCAAGGCATAAAAATAGGACTTTGGGAGAACCGTATACATGGTCCTCGGCAGCATGCCTACCTATAGGGGAATATAGATCACCTATTTGGATAGCATACGTATGGTCCTAGATACGTTTCCAAAATTCCCAAAAGGTCTTCCCTACGTAAAATGCTCTGCATTCGCAGGTCAAAAGGTATTCAATTCCCTTAGTTTGACAATTTACAAATTTTTTGGGGAAAAATCTATTCCCAATCGGTAAGATCAAGTTTTTGCCCGTGTTGATGTACTTGCAGTACGGGCATCCATCACATTGAAAAGTGCCCTTGAGTGAATGAGTTTTGGAACTTGGTCCAGCCAGAGGGCTATGCACCAAAGTATCCGTGAGAGATGAGGCCCCTTCGATATACTACCAACAGTTGTGGAGGGACAAACCCAGAGATGATTGGATCACTTGTCAGTAAATACCAGTGTTTTTGCAATATGGCTCTAAAGTCCTCATGTTGAGAACTATAGCGGGTGACAAAATGAACATTACCGTTCGTTTTTGACACCTTTTTATGAAACAATAATGAATCTCTAGTCTCTAGTCTCGAGTCGATCTCGCAACAGACCTGCCTCTAACTCAATGGCTTCAGTGATGCTACAGTCACATTTCAGCCGAAGGTACTGTCCGTAGGGTATCGAATGCACCAGGGATGCAGGGCGAGCACTAGTAGCGTGCAAAATGGTGTTGCCTGATGTAGGATTGTGGTATAACCCGCTGGATAAATATCCACTCTATTTTTGTGAACCATCACGTCAAGAAAGGGAATTTTGTTACAGTCGTAGGTCATAGTAAATTGTAAGTTCGGAATTTAGCTTTGTGAGAAATTCAAACAATAATTCCGGGCTGCCATCCCAGACAATAAAACTGTTGTCGATGTACCTGTGCCATGAAAGGAGATACAGATTGGCGTTAGCCAGGGCACAACATGTGCCCGTAGCAACGCCCTGCAGCTGGAATAGTGGGAGCCTGCAAAGCAAAAGGCATTATTGGACAAAATGAAAAGCAAAACAGTAAATCTTCTACAAAGTAATGAAATTGGCCATCTCGCCAATCCTTCTGAATAAGGAAAGAAATGACTACATCAATGTAGTTATGTGGGATACTACAATATAGTGCCTCGACATCAATGGTGACCAAAAATGCAGAGGCTGGGAATTGCATGTCATCGAGTATTTGCAAAAAATGCAAAGTATTGCGTAGATAGGAGGGGATGGTCAGCACAAAAGGACGTAGAATAGAGTCGATATATCGACTTGCATTTTCAGTTATGCATCCGTTTCCAGACACAATAGGATGGCCGGGGGGGGGGGGGGTCCTTCACATTCTTGTGCGTCTTAGGCAAGGCATAGAAAAATGCCTCCTACAGAAATGGTGTACGGACATATTCCCAAATCTGTTGAGAAATAATATCTTGATGATATGCAGTGTCAATTAATTGATAGAAATTATTGTTGATCTCCGGAATCCTATCCCCACTTATGGGTCTGTACCATTTCTTATTTGACAGTAATTTCATACACATGTTTTTGTAGTGTTCTATATCCATTACCACCATGTTTCCCCCTTTATTGGAGGGTTTTATGACCAAATTGTTGTTATCAGTTAAATTCCTAAGTGCTTTTTGTTGGCCATTTGATAGACTGGATTGTGTGTTTGTTTGAGAAAAATAGTTAAGTTTGGGTAATTTTGAATGGAAGGAAACATTTCAGATCTTCTTTTCAAATTCGTTTTTGGATGAAAGGTTTCCCTATCGACCGTATCCAGTATCCCCTCAAGATCAATAGTATCGATAAGGTTGAGTGGGCCACTCTCAGCCAGTAATTTATTAAGTATCTTCAGCATACGGAAATCTTTTTTGCTATATTCATCAATTATTGAAATGGTATCAGAAGTGGTATTGGATCTAGAATACATAACTTTCAAAAGGAAATTGCATACAAACAAGTTGGTGTCTTTGATAGCTTCAAATCAATCAATGTCAGTATGAGGGCAGAAACTTAGACCTTTGGATAGAAGTTGTTCATCCAAAGGCATAAGGTTATATGATGAAAGATTAATGATTTCCATATCCATATTCTCTTTGGCCTCTAAGATCTAATTCACACTGGGCCTGTATGCATACTGGTCCAGTACCCCTATTGCTTTTATTGGGTTGGGGTCGACATTGTCTTTGCTGATTAAAACATTGTTGGGATCCGTTGCTGCTGGAGTAATTTTGGAACCAGTGAGCACGGATGTTGAACTACTATCCATCACAGCTCTGTTGGTTAGTCTATTTCCTCTAGAATTAGTAATGGGTGGCTGTCCTCCAACGCCCTGATCTGTGCTTGGGCCAGGGCGTCTTTTTGAGTCATCGTTCCTGCCTACGTTCTCCTCCATATTGGGATGTTTATATCCTTGTCTCCTATATGAGGTGTCAGCATTTCTAATTGAACAGGAAGTAGATCTGACAGATGCCGTATCTGATGCAGCATTACTGTCCGATATATCCCCTCTGGGTTGGTCCCTGCGAGGGTACCGTCTAGGTGGCATGGATTGACAACGATAGGCTGTGCCCTGACAAAAGGCTCGATTGTTCAGATATAATTTCTGGTCCTTTTTGCCAATAATCTCCATATTGAACCTATCCAGATGCTGAGTAAGTTCAATATCCTTTTCCTTAAATAATGGTTGATTGCTAATGCTGGAGTGTTGTACAAATAACTCATGTATATCTTTATCGATGGTTATCAATGTTTTTTTTATATTCACCGATGAGCAATCTCATCATTTCATGAACATAATAGAAGAGTGTCTTCCCATTTGGTCTTAAAGTCACTGTCAATAGTTCTCAGATTGGGGAATATCTGGACTCATAGACCCATAGGGCAACATTTCTCCCCAACATATTGCTCCAAAAACGTAATTTGTCCGAAAGTGGTGGATTTTCGTTCCATCAAATTTCTAAGCTTGAAAAAGAAGGCTAATATATCCGTAGATGCACCATTGGTACCCCCAAATTTTGCCTTATATCCGTGCATCTTTTGTTCCAAAGTGGAACCCTGATAGTGTTCCATTTTCAAATGAACACAGAGGGAGGCAGGGAACTGCGATGGTGGGTATATCCAGAGATCAGGCACACAAAGAATACAAATTATAAATGTTAGACAAACATTATTATATCCAAAACATATGTATGAATCTCATATCAGACCAGCTCAATAAAGGAAGGGCTTGGTGTCTTCCACCATAATGTATACTACAAAGAAAGTATATGTTCACTTTTATTTCATACATTTTCTTATATTATCTCATCTTACACAATAATACTTTGTATATTTTATCTCTTATTTTGTCAACACACTTCATTCCAGTACATAATTATTTGTATTTTATCACCTTAGCACAATGGCACCCTCATCACACATTTACTTTTTCTATCTTATCTCACTGAACATTTCTATTAGTCACACCATTTGGATTTATAGTCACTGTTTAGTTAGGGTTTTATTTGGTCTATCCTATCGATTGTATAGGTGTGGGTACTTCCCTTGGTGGGATCGACATCCTTCGGCCAGGTTCCGGCTCCTGTTTTCTTCTCACTGGTTTCCATCTCCCGGCCCTCACACAGCTCCCGGCGGAAGTTTGGTGGCATGGTTGGCATTTTTTGCATTCATGTATTTACTTTTATGGACGTTTTGTTTTGAAGTTTTTCCTTTTTTTAAAAAATGTTTAGGATGTTATACCCACCCGAATACATCAATCTCTCGACCACTCTATAACTAGTCATCCATACGACACCAGAAGGCCAGGAATTTTTCATCAATTGTAAGTGGAATATGCTGGATTTTATATGTAAATGTTTGGTACCTATCTTTTTTTGTACTGGTCTATTTATTAATTTGTGCTTTTGATCTCCAGGCATCTATCTGTGCTTCTCCCGAAGAAGAGAGACCCCTCTCGTGAAACGCGTCGAGACCTAGCACAGGTGTCCCAGACTGTTGGCAGTCATTTTCATGACATATCTGGGTCTCACAGAAAGGTTTATTACATGAATGTAAAATTTACTAATATGTTGATGCTTAATATATTTTCTTTTTTCTGTATTACACTCACAGTAACTGACACACATAATCAAGTACCATCTTGTATTTCAATATTGACACTATGAGTGATGATTATCTCAGTTTATATATACACTGGATCATAGGTCACTTACATTTACACTGTTTATTGTTGGTATAAGTTAAATCTACTCCCAACTATATTATACAATTACCGTATCTCATCATCTTAGTATATGTGCACTTTTATTTCATACATTTTCTTATATTATCTCATCTTACACAATAATACTTTATATATTTTCTCTCTTATTTTGTCAACACACTTCATTCCAGTATATACGGTAATTATTTGTATTTTATCACCTTAGCACAATGGCACTCCCATCACACATTCACTTTCACTATCTTATCTCACTCAACATTATTTCAATTAGTCACACCATTTGGATTTATAGTCACTGTTTGGTTAGGTTTTTATTCAGTCTATCTTATCGATTGTATAGGTGTGGGTACTTCCCTTGGTGGGTTCGACATCCTTCGCCCAGGTTCCGGCTCCTGTTTGCTTCTCACTGGTTTCCATCTCCCAGCCCTCACACAGCTCCCGGGGAAGTTTGGTGGCATGGTTAGCATTTTATGCATTTATGCATTTACTTTTATGGACGTTTTGTTTTGAAGTTTCTCCTTTTTTTAAAAATTTTTTTAGGTTGGTATACCCACCCGAATACATCAATCTCTCGACCACCCTATAACTAGTCATCCATACGACGCCAAAAGGAATTTTTCATCAATTGTAAGTGGAATATGCTGGATTTTATATGTAAATGTTTGGTACCCACCCCCTTTTTTTTGTACTGGTCTTTTTATTAATTTGTGTTTTTGATCTCCAGGCATCTATCTGTGCTTCTCCCGAAGAAGAGAGACTCCTCTCGCGAAACGCGTCGAGACCTAGCACAGATGTCCCAGAGTGTTGGCAGTCATTTTCATGACCTATCCAGGTCTCACAAAAAGGGTTATTACATGAATGTAAAATTTACTAAAATGTTGATGCTTAATATATTTTCTTTTTTCTGTATTACATGTTGTTTTTAAATGTTTGTTAATAAATCATTTATAAATTTTACTTGGAATGTTTTGAGGTGTACTCTTTAAAAGTCCCATGGGCAATTTTGTTTTTTGTTGTGTGCATACTATTGGGGATCTATTGGGGACCCATCTCATACCGCCTCTGTCTTTTTTTATAGGACCCCACTTTCCCTCACTGATGTACAACAGCCAGTGTCACTCACTCAAACGCCTCTGTGTCTGTGCTCTTGATCTTGCAGGTGAGGGATCCTCTCGTGCTCGGTGATACTCTTCAAACTCTCACCCTTTGCCGGGATCTGGGAAGCCCCAGCCAGGGACAGGAGACTGGAACAGTGGGGAAGGCAGAGTGAGGGGGGAGGGGTGATATTGGGGCAGGATTATTGATGACACATCGCAAGTGCATTGTGCAAGGATTTTTGCTGACACAGGCGGCCATGCATCCCCCCCCAATCCTGAGGCAGTTGCCTAAGTTGCCTTATGGTAGCGCTGGACCTGGGTCCGGAATACATATGTAAACAGGGATTGCACCACGCATTTTAGGTATCACGACAAACTTCAGAGTGTGAACAATAATTCTAGAGCCATATTTTCTAAATAACTCTAAACTCATAACCTGCAAAGGCTTTTAAAGCGCCACCTAAGAACAATTTCAGGTTTCGTAGTTTGTTGCCATTTCACGGGTATCTGCTTAATCGACGCAACGTCATCTTTTATATTTTAACAAAAATTGAGTAGTATTTTGTGTTTGCGTACATTAAAAATGTGTGTTTAATAAATGGCCGCACAAATATTATGTGACATAACAAACAGCCACCATTTTATTCTCCAAGGCCACTGCTTTCAGAAAATGTACAATATTTGGGGGGTTCTAAGTAATTTTCTAGCAAAAAAAATGCTGATTTTAATGTGTGTGAAAAATTTACAAAATTGCCCAGCATGTGGTTAATGACAATTTATTTTCTTCTTTTGCCCTATTCACACAGAATGAATGTACATGCTCTTACATTCAGCAAATGAAGAAGTTCACGGCCAGGACCTGCTGATCAGTTGTGTGTAATCACAGCCCAGAGCTCTGTGTTGGTAAACAATACAGAGCTCTTTACCGAGGGAGCGATCTGTCTGTTCTTATCCCTGCAAAGCAGGATGAAAACTCAGAGATCATTAGTGAAAAGCAGCATACTTTACACACATTTCACAGTTATGCTGCATACACACGATCAGACATTCCGACAACAAAATCCATGTTTTTTTTCCGACAGATATTGACTCAAACTTGTCTTGCATACACAAATGTTGTCGGAAATCCTGATCGCCAAGAACGCGGTGACGTACAACACGTACGACGAGCTGAGAAAAATGAAGTTCAATAGCCAGTGCGGCTCTTCTGCTTGATTCCGAGCATGTGTGGAACTTTGTGCGTCGGAATTGTGTACACATGATCGGAATTTCCAACAACGGATTTTGTTGTCGGAAAATTTGAGAACCAGATCTCAAATTTTGTTTGTTGGAAATTCCGACGCAAAATGTCCGATGGAGCCTACACACGGTCAGAATTTCCGACAACAAGCTCCCATCGAACATTTGTTGTCGGAAAATCCGACCGTGTGTACGTGGCATTAGGCACACTTTTAACCCCTTGATCACCCTAGATGTAAACCTCTTCCCAGTTAGTGGCATTAGTACAGTAACAGTGTACAGCAGGGATATGCAATTAGCGGACCACCAGCTGTTGCAAAACTACAAGTCCCATCATGCCTCTGCCTCTGGGAGTCCTGCTTGTGGCTGTCAGAGTCTTGCTATGCCTCATGGCACTTGTAGTTCTGCAACAGCTGGAGGTTCGCTAATTGCATATCCCTGGTGTATAGTATTATCACTGATCACTGTAATAATGTCACCGGTGATGACTGATAGTATAAATAAATAAAAATAAAATAAAAATTCCAGTATATATACCATAGTTTGTAGGCGCTATAACTTTCATGCAACCAATCAATAAATTGTGATTTTATTTTATCAAAAAACATAAGAGAATACATTTTTGTCCAACATTTATGAAGAAATGTTGTTTATTGTGTATGTTTAATAGCAGAAAGTAAAAAAGATTGTTTTTTTTTTTTCTTCTAAATTTTCATGAAGAGGGTCAAATTTTCCAGAACTCAATGTCGTACCTATTATACACCTACAGTGGCTCTTTGTATTAGTATTTTGCTTTATGTATTATCATTTTTATTTTTGTATTTATGCAAATATGTATGTATTCATTCAGGTGCTGTATGTCAAAGATGTGACTTTTTCCTTTATAGATGATAAAGTTACCTTACCAGAAAGCATACATTTTCTTTATCTCCTAAGTTTACACAAGGTTTAATAGGCTGTGTATGTAAAGGGCAACTCTGTGTGTATACAAAGACACAATTGCTTCCAGACCAAGCGTTACTATGAGACACACCCAAAATAATTCCTGTGTACATTCATACTCTCTTAAAGTGGTTGTAAACTCTGTTACACCCACTTTTATCTACAACAAGTAAGCATATAACAAGGCTTATCTGTAGGTACCTTGAGTATCTCCTAAACTTGCACAGTTTAGGAGATATTCAGTATATGCGCTGCTGCCGACGTCATTGGCACATGCGCACTGAAAAAAAACAGGCCACTGGTGCCGTTTCTTCAGGACTCGTGCAGTGACCGGAGGCTCCCGCACGCATTTGCGGGAGTGAAGTCATTGCGGCTCCAGCCAATCATAGTGCCAGAGCCATGAACACGGAAGTAACTCCGGTGGAAGATGTTCGGGCTGTACTCGGAGGGCCGACGCCAATCCAGGGCATCGTTCTAAGGTAAGTATTTCATAATGAGCTAGTATGCAATGCATACTAGCTCATTATGCCTTTGTCTTGCAGGGTTGTTTTTTTTTGTTTGAGGTTTACAACCTCTTTAACACATGCCTATGCCCCAGCAATTTAGACACAGGATCTATTTCTTCTATGACCTTCCGCAATTTGTGTGCAATTGGGATCAATTTATGTAGTATGTCTTATATGCTGTACAGCATGTCGTTTGCAGTATATAGGCTGTACCATACGCTGTTGGCTCGGTTTACTCCTATGCGTTTTTTAATGCTTTTTGCAGAAACATACTACAGTCCATTTAACATGGTTTCCTATTGGACATGTTCATATCTATGCTTTTTACAGCCACTGTATTTTTGCTTCAATAGACTTCAATGAAGAAGCTGCAGAAAAGCATGTACTGTAGTGTGTTTTTGCTACGATTTCCTTTTTTTAATCCACCCAACAAAAAAAGAAAAAAGCATAAATAATGCAAAACACATCAAAAAATGTGCAAAAAAAATGCATCAATAAAATGTGTGTGCAAAAACGCAAAATGCACTGCAAAAGGCACTGCAGAAATGGATCAAAAGCAAACTGCATAGGTGAGAACCAAGCCTTAGAACCTGCATCGGAGAACACTTCTGCAACTCTCAATTTACAAGCAAAACAAAAATCTAGCTTCTCAGAACATTTTAGGGAGGTAAATGGAGGGGAAACTACTTTTTTTTTTTATTCCGTGGTATTGAGAGAGTGTATGGATTGCGAAGACGAGGAGACAGACATCGCAGACTATTACAAAAGGAAGCAAAGTGGATACACCGTTTGCAGACCAGGTCATCCAGGGGGTTAAACCTCAGGTGGGACCTGGATTTGCATTTGGGTTAATAATTTATCTTTATTCTCCTCCTCTATACACTGTATGTGAATAATATGCTCCCTTAGTTTTAATGGTTTTAATTATTGCTCAAAATGCTTTAGCCAATCAAAACTAATATTGGACTGATCATATGGCTGTTATGTACATGTAGTAAATCTAAATTTGATGCATTAGGCAAGTATAAAATACATTAAAACAGTTACAGTATCTCACAAAAGTGGGTACACCCCTCATATTTTTGAAAAAAAAAACATTTTTTATGTGACAACACTGAAGAAATGATACTTTGCTACAATGTAAAGTAGTGAGTGTACAGCTTGTATTACAGTGTAAATTTGCTGTCCCCTCAAAATAACTCAACGCACAGCCATTAATGTGTAAACCACTGGTAACAAAAGTGAGTAGACCCCTAAGTGAAAATGTCCAAATTGGGACCAAAGTGTCAATATTTTGTGTGGCCGCCATTATTTTCCAGCACTGCCATAACCCTCTTGGGCATGGAGTTCACCAGAGCTTCACAGGTTGCCACTGGAGTCCTCTTCCACTCCTCCATGATGACATGAGCTGGTGGATGTTAGAAACCTTGCACTCCTCCACCTTCCATTTGAAGATGCCCCACAGATGCTCAATAGGGTTTAGGTCTGGAGACATGCTTAGCCAGTCCATCACCTTTACCCTCAGCTTCATTAGCAGTGGTCATCTTGGAGGTGTGTTTGGGGTCATTATCATGTTGGAATACTGCGGCCCAGTCTCCGAAGGGAGGGGATCATGTTCAGCTTCAGTATGTCACAGTACATGTTGGCATTCATGATTCCCTCAATGAACTGTAGCTCCCCAGTTCCGGCAACACTCATGCAGCCCCAGACCACCGCCATGCTCGACTGTAGGCAACACACACTTTGTACTCCCCACATGGTTGCTGCCACACATGCTTGACACCATCTGAGCCAAATAAGTTTATCTTGGTCTCATCAGACCACAGGACATGGTTCCAGTAATCCATGTCCTTAGTCTGCTTGTCTTCAGCAAACTGTTTGCAGGCTTTCTTGTGCATCATCTTTAGAAGAGGCTTCCTTCTGGGATGACAGCCATGCATATGCAGTGTGTGGTGTATGGTCTGAGCACTGACAAGCTGGCCCCCCTCCCCCACCCCTTCAAACTCTGCAGAAATGCTGGCAGCACTCATACATCTATTTCCCAAAGACAACCTCTGTATATGACGCTGAGCACGTCCACTCAACTTTTTTGGTCAACCATGGCAAGGCCTGTTCTGAGTGGAACCTGTCTTGTTAAACTGCTGTATAGTCTTGGCCACCATGCTGCAGCTCAGTTTCAGGGTCTTGGCAATATTCTTATAGCCTAGGCCATCTTTATGTAGAGCAACAATTCTTTTTTTCAGATCCTCAGAGAGTTCTTTGCTATGAGGTGCCATGTTGAACTTCCAGTGACCAGTATGGGAGAGTGAGAGCGATAACACCACATTTAACACACCTGCTCCCCATTCACACCTGAGACCTTGTAACACTAAAGAGTCACATGACACCGGGAGGGAAAATGGCTAATTGGGCCCAATTTGGACATTTTCATTTAGGGGTGTACTCACTTTTGCGGTTTAGATATTAATGGCTGTATGTTGAGTTATTTTGAGGGGACAGCAAATTTACACTGTTATACAAGCTGTACACTCACTACTTTACATTGTAGCAAAGTGTCATTTCTTCAGTGATGTTACACAAAAAGATATAATAAAATCTTTACAAAAATGTGAGGGGTGTACTCACTTTTGTGAGATACTGTATGTATTTGTTAGAAAAAAAAGTTTTTAATGCGATTAATGTAAATACTTGAATTTGTGTTATTATCAGAAGGGACAGCCATCGTAGCCAATTCGATTTTGCTGGAAGGTACATGCACTGACAAGGAGCATGGTGATTGGAGGAGAGAAAATTGAGGATGATTTACTAAAGGCAAATAGGCTGTGCACTTTGCAAATGCAGTTGCTCTAGAGCTTAGTAAATGAGGTAAGGCTTCAGTTAGCAAAGAATACCCAATCACATGCAGGAAAATTTTTTTAAAAATGCATTTTTGCTTGCACATAATTGGATGATAGAAGTCAGCAGAGCTTCTGCTTCTTTACTAAGCTCTGGAGCAACTGCACTTAGTAAATCAACCCCAGAGCCCAGATAGCAAGGATAACTTGCCACAAATTTGTGGCAGCGTTGAATTGTAAGTGTTAACTTGCTGCACATTTTCACTGGCAAGTTGTACACTAGCAGAGCACTTGAAGCACAAGTTCTAGTTAGCACTTTTCCAATTTGTAGGAAATTTGCGTGGCAAGTCTCTAACAAGAACAAAGTTGCAGTGGTGAGTCTACAGCAAGAGCTCTGCAACGCTACAGCATGAAAATTCAGCCACAGTGACACCATGTGGTGGGATGTCTATTGTACAACATAACTGAACCAAAACTTATTACATAGTGACATAGTAGGCGAGGTTGAAAAAAAACAGTCCATCGAGTCCAACCTATGTGTGTGATTTTATGTCAGTATTACATTGAATATCCCTGTATGTTGTGGTCATTCATGTACTTATCTAATAGTTTTTTGAAATTATTGATGCTCCCTGCTGAAACCACCGCCTGTGGAAGGGAATTCCACATCCTAACCACTCTAATGCCCTGTACACACGGTCGGATTTTCCGATGGAAAATGTGTGATAGGACCTTGTTGTCGGAAATTCCGACCGTGTGTAGGCTCCACCACACATTTTCCATCGGAATTTCTGACACACAAAGTTTGAGAGCTTGCTATAAAATTTTCCGACAACAAAATCCGTTGTTGGAAATTCCGTGTGTACACAAATCCGATGCACAAAGTGCCACGCATGCTCAGAATAAATTAAGAGATGAAAGCTATTGGCTACTGCCCCGTTCATAGTCCCAACGTACGTGTTTTACGTCACCGCATTTAGAATGATCAAATTTTCCGACAACTTTGTGTGACCGTGTGTATGCAGGACAAGTTTGAGCCAACATCCGTCAGAAAAAAATCCATGGATTTTGTTGTCGGAATGTCCGATCAATGTCCTATCGTGTGTACAGGGCATTACAGTAACCTTACTGAACCCTCTACGCAGTTTAAGGTTAAACCACTTTTCTTCTAATTTTAGTGAATGGCCATGTGTCTTATTAAATGCCCTTATGCAGAAAAGTTTTATCCCTATTGTGGGGTCACCAGTACAGTATTTGTACATAGAAATCATATTCCCTCTCAAGCATCTCTTCTCCAGAGAGAATAAGGTCAGTGCTCGCAACCTTTCCTCATAACTAATATCCTCCAGACCCTTTATTAGGTTTGTTGCCCTTCTCTGGACTCTCTCTCCATTTCCAGTACGTCCCTCCTGAGGACTGGTGCCCAGAACTGGACGGCATACTCCATTTGTGACCAGACCAGAGTCTTGTAGAACGGGAGAATTATCGCTTTATCCCTGGAGTTAATCCCCTTTTTAATGCATGCCAATATTCTGTTTGCTTTGCTTGCAGCTGCTTGGCATTGCATGGCATTGCTGAGCCTATCATCTACTAGGACCCTCAGGTCCTTTTTCATCCTAGATTCCTCCAGAGGTTCTCCCCCCAGTGTATAGATTGCATTCATATTTTTGCCACCCAAATGCATTATTTTACATTTTTCCACATTAAACCTCATTTGCCATGCAGTTGCCCACCCCATTCATTTGTTCAGATCTTCTTGCAAAGTTTCCACATCCTGCAGAGAAGTTATTGTGCTGCTTAGCTTAGTATCATCCGCAAATACAGAGATTAAACTGTTTACCCCATCCTCCAGGTTGTTCATGAATAAATTAAATAGGATTGGTCCTAGAACAGAACCCACTTACCACCCCTGCCCATTCCGAGTACTCCCCATTTATCACTACCCTCTGAACTCGCCCTTGTAGCCAGTTTTCAATCTATGTACTCACCCTATAGTCCATGCCAATAGACCTTACTTTGTACAGTAAACGTTTCTAGAGAACTGTATCAAATGCTTTTGAAAAATCCAGATACACCATGTCTACGGGCCTTCCTTTATCTAAATGGCAACTCACCTCCTCATAGAAGGTTAATACATTGGTTTGGCAAGAACGATTCTTCATGAATCCATGCTGATTACTACTAATTATACAGTTGTCATTGCTAAAATCTTGTATATAGTCCCTTATCATTCCCTCCAAGAGCTTGCATACAATTGATGTTAGGCTAACTGGTCTGTAATTCCCAGGGATGTATCTTGGCCCTTTTTTAAATATTGGTGCTACATTGGCTTTTCTCCAATCAGCTGGTACCATTCCAGTCAGTAGACTGTTAAAAAATTAGGAACAATGGTCTGGCAATTACTTGACTGAGTTCCTTAAGGACTCTCAGGTGCAAGCCATCTGGTCCCAGTGATTTATTAATGTTAAGTTTTTCAAGTCTATTTTTAATTCTGTCCTCTGTTAGCCATGGGGGTGCTTCCTGTGACGTGTCATGAGGATAAACATTGCAGTTTTGGTTACTGAAGCCCCCACAATTCCCTCGTGAAGACTGAGGAGAAGAATAAATGCAATACCTTCACCATTTCTCCATCCTTAGTAACCAGATTCCCTTCATCATTCTTTATGGGACCAATATGATCTGACCTCCCTTTCTTACTATTTATGTACTTAATAACTGTAATTTCTTGGGATTTTTCTTACTCTTCTCTGCTATGTGCCTTTTATCCCAATTTGTATCTTCTAGCAAGGCTCGTAGTTTTCAGAATCTTTGTACCCCCCTTATGTTTCCTATGATGCCCTGTACACACGATCGGACATTGATCGGACATTCCGACAACAAAATCCATGGATTTTTTCTGACGGATGTTGGTTAAAACTTGTCTTGCATACACGTGGTTGCACAAGGTTGTCAGAAAATCCAATCGCTCTGACCGCGGTGACGTAAAACACGTACATCGGGACTATAAATGGGGCAGTAGCCAATAGCTTTTGTCTCTTAATTTATTCTGAGCATGCGTGGCACTTTGTGCATCGGATTTGTGTAAACACGATCGAAATTTAAAGGATCGGATTTTGTTGTTGGAAAATTTTATATCTTGCTCTCAAACTTTGTGTGTCAGAAATTCTGACGGAAAAAGTCTGATGGAGCCCAGACACGATCGGAATTTCCAACAACACAATCCGATCGCACTATTTCCGCCGGAAAATCCGACCGTGTGTACAGGGCATTAGCGTGATTTATACTGAAACTAATTGACCTGTGATTGCTGTTTCCTAAATTGCCCCGTATTTCTACATCTGTGATCAAGTCTGTATTGTTGGTAATCAGTAGGTCTAGTAATGCTTTGTTTATAGTTGGTGCGTTTACCATCTGACCCATGAAACTGTCCTGCAAGACATTTTGGAACTGGCGAGCTATAAATGAATGCGCGGTTCCTTCCACCTAGTTTATGTCTGGATAATTAAAATCTCCCATTATTATGACACTTCCCATCCTTGACGCTAATCCAAATTGTGATAGGAGGTCCGCCTCCTCCCCCTGGTTAGGGGCCTATAGCATATTCCCAGTATTACTTTCCCCTTAGTTTCATCCCTTTGCAGCTGTACCCATAAGGATTCCACCTCCTCGCTTACTCCCTTAGTGGTGTCATCTTTCACATTAACTTGTACATCATTTTTGATATACAGGCATACCACGCAGTTTAGACCGGTCGCATACTATCTCCTTATTGGGTGTTCTGAGGTTGCAAATAGTACTTGTTATTATACTTACCTCGGTTTTAGGTGCTTTAGTCAACCTACCATTAATGCCCCAATACTATCCTCTGGAATATGTTCCACTCTGACTATCTCTACCTCTGGGCCCTCCCCCCCCCATCGCAGTTTAAAAGCTACTCTAACTTTTCGTCCATCTTCACTCCCAGCAGATCTGCACCCTCCTCATTTAGGTGCAGTCTGTTCCTTCTACAGAACTGGTGACCGACTAAGAAGTTGGCCCAGTTCTCTAGGAACCCAAACCCTCTTTACTACACCAGCTCCTCAGCCACCTGTTTACTTCCCTAATCTCTCTCTGCCTTTCTGGTGTGGCTTGAGGTACAGGTAGTATTTCTGAGAATATTACCTTGGAGGTCCCTTTCCTCAATTTAGCTCCTAAGTCCCTAAAATCGTTTTTTAGGACACTCCATCTTCCTCTAACTTTGTCATTGGTGCCAACGTGCTCCATGGCAGCCGGGTCTTCAACAGCCCCCCCCCCCCCCAATAATCTGTCCACTAGATCCGTGATGTCCCAAACCTGAGAGCCCTGAGAACCCGGTAGACAACATACGGTTCGGCGCTTCAGGTCTTTGTGACAGATTGCCTTTCTGTCCTTCTAAGAATTGAGTCCCCTACCACCAGAATCTGTCTTTCCCATCCCTTGGCTTACTCCCTACCTTACTGGAGGAGGTATTCCCCTGGCAGCTAAGAGAGTCATTCAGCTCCAGCAGTGCTGGTCCCTGACTGGTTTCACCAATGTCACTTAAAGGGCCTCCCTGGCACTCTCCCCTTCCTGACTGTCACCCATCTACTCTGCTCTGGTGCCTGCCCCTCTTTCTCTCCACCCGCCTCTGTACTGGCCCCTGACGGGTACGATCCCAACTCTCCTTTATTGTGGAGGGTCTTCTCAGTGCTGACAGTTGCTTCCCTAGATTCAGAATCTGGGCTTCCAGGGAAACAATGTGCTTACATTTTGCACAATAGTATTCGCCCTCGATCGGATGATCAAGGAGCGCATACATGCTGCAAGATGTACACCAAGTCGAATCTCCACACCCGCTGGGCATCGTACCTACTAATTTGATGGGGATTGAGTATTATACCCTGTCCAAATTAACAACTAGCTTCCTGACACTAATACTCAATATACAAGTATTCAACAATACAATACATAGGCATAGCTCCCAACTGACCCTGATTTCGAGGGACTGTCCCTGATTTGGAGCAATGTCCCTCTGTCCCTCATTCCTCCTCATTTGTCCCTCATTTTGGTCTGATCTATATAGATGTATATAAAATACTCTTTTTATCTATCAAAAAGTGTTTTTCAGCGCTAAAACTTTCATCTGATTTCTAAATTGCTGCATTTGTAAATTCCAAAAGCCAATATAAAGGAATAGAAGTAGTAAAAAAAAAAGCACTTGCAGGTTTAACCAATCTTGTTTTTTGTACAATTCTCCTTTAAGGGGGCGTGGCAAGGGGTGTGTCCTATACCTGCATACTTTTGCTGATAGGTGTCCCTCATTCCCATCTCAAAAAGTTAGGAGGTATGCACAGGTACTCAACAATACACAGGTACTCACAGCCAACGTGCAGGCCTGCAGAATGTTTGCAAAGAAAGTTGATCTGGAGTCATGCAATGCGGAATTACTGCAATTGTGCAAAAAAGTTGTAAAGCTTGGCAAGTCTAGCAATAGTTTAGCAATTCATTTTCAAACTTGCAGCACAATTACTTGCTATCTGGGAGTGAGGACTTAGCAGTCCTGCTCCTCTATTGTCCAGTTGGTAAGCAATGTACCTGACCAATGTTCTTTACCAAGCTTTGCTCCTATTGGGAGGTCAAGGATCTGTCTGCTCTGTCTGGCAGGAATGACAAAATGGCAAAACTAAAAATTGGATTCTTGTATACAATAAAGTGAACTTTTACATTTAAAATGTGTGTTTTATTCTCTTTTGTTGCTCTGAATACAAAGTGAATTTCTCACACACAAGGTTCCACCCTTACTATGGTGACTTTTACATTGGCAGCATGCATATCCATCTAAGACACCTATCAACACATGAGTCACCTAAAATGTTATTAATCCCGCGGTCTTGTCACCAACCTATATAGGATGACAAAACTAGATTCACAGAACTACAAGTCTTTTGGCAGTTAGAACATTTCCTATATTTGTATTTCAAGCTTCACTTAATTCCTGCTTAGTAACATTTTATCAGAAACATACCTTCACTTCAATAATGGGGCTGTAGTGTAATGATGGCCATGGTAGTTACATAGTTAGTCAGGTTGAAAAAAGACACAAGTCCATCCAGTCCAACCATAAAAAAAAAAAAACAAAACAAAAAAAAACAAAAAAAAAAAAAACGTACAATCCAATATACCCAATACTATACTCACAGTTGATCCAGAGGAAGGCAAAAAACCCCAGCAGAGCATGCTCCAATTTGCTACAGCAGGGGAAAAAATTCCTTCCTGATCCCAGAGAGGCAATCAGATTTTCCCTGGATCAACCTTACCTATAAATGTCAGTACCCAGTTATGGTGATATACCTGTCTATGTGCATCAGGATCTCCACGTGTCATTCATGTGCATTCCCAATCACAATACTAAGGGACAACAAGTGGCCATCCCTCACACTGCTCTAAGTGTGAGGGAGCAGAGCTATGTGTTCTCTAGAATTGCATGTACATTTGTTCTGTTTGAATGGGGGCAAAATCAAATGTTATTAGGCTGGTTTCTCTCTAGGTTGAATGTTATTCATTCATAAAGTGTTAATCAAGAAAATAATGCACTATGGCCACTAGATAGAGTGGGCGATCATAGTACAGTATATGTATTTATAGATAGTGATACCATGGTCATTAATATATATGTGCTTGGTTGGCCAGCAAACTCACCTGACCTAAACCCCATAGAGAATCTGTGGAGTATTGTCAAGAGGAAGATGAGAGACACCAGATCAAACAATGCAGATGAGCTGAAGGCCGTTATCAAAGCAACCTGGGCTTCCATAACACCTCAGCAGTGCCACAGGCTGATTGTCTCCATGCCATGCCGCATTGATACAGTAATTCATGCAAAAGGAACCCCAACCAAGTATTGAATGCATACTATACTGTACATGGACATACTTTTCAACATTTCTGTATTAAAAATCCCTTTTTTTTTTCTTTTTTTTTTATTGGTGCCATGTAATGTTCTGACTTTCTGAGATACTGAATTTTGGGTTTTCACTATCTGTAAGCCATATTTATCAAAATTAATAGAAAGAAATGCTTGAAATATATCCCTCTGTGTGTAATGAATTTATATAATATAGGAGTTTCACTTTTTAAATTGAATTAGTGAAATAAATTAACTTTTTGATACTTTAATTTTTTGAGATGCATCTGTTCTTATCTGCTCTGTGTAATGGTCCTCTTCCTTCCAGTGTCCCTATAGGAAGCTGCTCGCTATCAGGACTCGATCCCGAGCCGGACTGTGTGCATCTATTGACACACACAGTGTGACTTGGCCCTGCCCTTACTTCCTCCTCACAGGATTTGATTGACAGCAGCATGACCCAATGGCTCACACTGTTCTTACTGAGTCCCGTTAGGAGGGAGAGAGAGCAGAGCTGGATCAGGCTCAGGGAAGTATTTAAGGGGGGGCAAGCTGAAGAAGAGACCCAGAAGGTTTAACATTAATGCAGAGAATGTAATAAGGTAAAAAAAAAAACTTTTACCTTTACAACCCCTTTAAGGGGGGGCGAGCTGAAGAAGAGACCCAGAAGGTTTTTTAACATTAATGCAGAGAATGTAATAAGGTAAAAAAAAAAACTTTTACCTTTACAACTACTTTAAGTTAGGCAGACCATGACAAAATCCTAATTTATGTGGAAAAATGCTAAAGCATATATATTTCTGATTTCTCTTTTTTTTTGGGGGGGGGGGGGGGGCTATTTATAAAGCAGTGAAGGTAATTTTCACAAAACATTCACTGGTGGTAACTTATCACCATTATTTAAAACACGCACCTGGAAGAGTGACCCGCAGTGAATGTTTGTTCAATAACAGATTTATATATACACACACACTCATCAGCCACTTTATTAGGTACACCTGTTCAATTGCTTGGTAACACAAATTGCTAATCAACCAATCACATGGCAACAACTCAATGCATTTAGGCATCTAGACGTGGACAAGACGACTTTCTGAAGTTCAAACCGAGCTTTAGAATAGGGAAGAAAGGATATTTAAGTGACTTACGTGACATGGTTGTTGGTGCCAGACTGGGATTTTCACACACAACCATCTCTCAGGTTTACAGAGAATGGTCCGAAAAAGAGAAAATATCCAGTGAGCGGCAGTTGTGTGGACAAAAATGCCTGGCTGATGTCAGAGGAGAATGGGCAAACTAGAGAAAAGCAACAGTAACTCAAATAACCACTCATTACAAACAAGGTATGCAGAATACCATCTCTGAACACACAACACATCGAACCTTGAAGCAGATGGGCTACAGCAGCAGGAGACCACACCGGGTGCCACTCCTGTCAGCTAAGAACAGAAAACTGAGGTTACAATTCGCACAGACTCACTAAAATTGAACAGAAGATTGGAAAAGCATTGCCTGGTCTGATGAGTCTTGGTTTCAGCTGCAACATTGAGATGATAGGATCAGAATTTGTGGTAAACAACATGAAAGCATGGATCCATCCTGCCTCGTATCACCGGTTCAGGCTGGTGGTGTAATGGTGTGGGGGATATTTTCTTGGCACACTTTGGGCCCCTTAGTACCAATTAAAGGCCACGGCCTACCTGAGTATTGTTGCTGACCATGTCCATCCCTTTATGATTACAGTGTACACATCTTCTGATGGCTCCTTCCAGCAGGATAATGCACCATGTCACAAAGATCAAATCATCTCACCACTGGTTTCTTGAACATGACAATGAGGTTACTGTACTCCAATGGCCTCCACAGTCACCAGATCTCAATCCAATAGAGCACCTTTGGGATGTGGTGGAACGGGACAAATCTGCAGCAACAGAGTGATGTTATCATGTCAATGGACCAAAATTTCTGAGGAATGTTTCCAACACCTTGTTGAATCTATGTGTAGCGCTGGTAGATTTTCCAATCTACCACTTCTAGGTAAATTTAGTGGATTATCTGTGCTGTACATAGTTCAGATCTAATTTACAGTTAGATTAGCCTCTGTTCCAGTTTGGCTGTGTTATGTGCAGTTCCACATTCTGCCTGTGAGTGTCGTTGTCACTCTGGGTTGGTGTTGGAAAGCAACAGGCTGAAACATATGAGTGCTCTTCTGTCCCGGTGACAACTCGGCAGAGGTGGTCCTCTGGGTTGCATTCTGGGAGAGGGTAT
The DNA here is from genome assembly GCA_037952925.1 of Lithobates clamitans. Classification (NCBI taxonomy): domain Eukaryota; kingdom Metazoa; phylum Chordata; class Amphibia; order Anura; family Ranidae; genus Lithobates; species Lithobates clamitans. Next base: position 576,293 of record JBBGZY010001239.1, read on the forward strand.
TTATGGGGCAGACACCATGTTTCAAAGAGCTTTACCTCATGGCCCTCCTGGCTTAGAGGCATGTGTTAGTGAGTTCTAGCTCGCGGCCCTCCGGCCTGGAGGGTTGCGTTGCGGCAGCCGAGCCGGTAGACCCAGAAGCCTGTCTGGGGCCTGCTGTTGCTGGGATGGTCCTGTGCTGTCTGTCCTGCGGGAAGAAGCCGGACAATTGGGAAGATCCAGGGGAGGACTCATCTTGGAAGTGTGTGTGGCTTATTACAGTACTGATTTTTTAATACAAAGGTCATCTCACAACAGGAATTGCCTGCATATGGACGATTTAAATGGAATTCAGTTTCCACAACACACAGAAGAAATGTAGCCAAGTGCCTCTTGACTTACAATGCTCAAATGCAGATGTAGGCTCCTTTAATTAATTTCCATACAATTCCCTGGGTTTCCACCATCCCCTGGGCTCCTCAACACTCATGGGTAATATAAATTTCCATTTCACACTCTCTGAAGCTCAGAGAACACACATGTTGAGGCAGAAGTGGCTCATTATTGCTCATTGCAGGTTTAGGGTCCTCCACTGCTAGTCCTGGTGTGGAACCCAATAGCAAGCAGCTATCATCGGAGATCCATCCACTGTGGGGGGCACTGAACCAATGGCTACCAGAATGCTGCACCTCAACTGGGGTAAACCTATGTCGCCTGCCTGTGTTACCAGAACCGAGACTTCTCCAACTGCTTGCCTGTGGTGCCCAGAGATTCCTCCAGCTGTTCCTCTACCTTTCCAGGACTTTACTGTGATAGATGCTATCACAGAAGCCAAGTGCAAGTAGCTGTTTATGTACTGAAATGTTTACTGATTGTTCTCTAGCATGTTTAGTTACAGACGCTTATAGAGACTGTGTTATTGAGTCATGGAGACATTGCTCTTATGTGCCCCTGTTTGTACAGATTCAAAATTTGGTTAACATTGTTCTGTACTCTATGCACACCCTTTTGTCATTGTGATCCTGTTTACATTATTAATTCTATTCTGCACATGTTTAGTAAAATGTAAGGCTTTATTTTCTGTTATAGGCTTAAAGTGATTGTAAAGGCAATTATAAAAAAAAAAAAAAAACATGTTATACTTACCTTCTCTGTGCAGTTGGTTTTGCACAGCCCAGATCCTTCTCTTCTCGGGTTCCTCTTCGCTACTCCCAGCCCCTCCCTCCTTTGAGTGCCCCTCAGCCAGCAGCTTGCTACAGGGGGCACCCAAGCCATGTCAGAGCTCCTTGAATCCATTCTGACATGGAGCCCCTGACCTGGCCCCACCCCCTCTCTCCCCTGATTGGTTTCATAATTCTCAATCAGCTGCTGCACTTGCATGGCTCGAATGAGGAAAACGGCAGGGTCTGCATCCCTTTAGACGTGATTTCTTATTGGGGGTATCTCACCAAAAATTACATTTTTGTTGCAGGGGATGCCTGAAATCTGACTTGTATCTTAGTGTAGACTTCTAAGAAAATCAGTGAGCCAATCACACAGGCAGGAAATTATGTTTCTGGGGGGCTTTCTATGCACATTCTGTGTGTAGAACACCTCCAGGTTGCCATATTACATTGCATTTTACAGAGAATTAAAGATCTGCAGATTGAAAAGGAAAGTTCATTTTTTATAACATTCAATTACAATATGACTCGAGTTGCAATAGTATATGCTATTATTATTTTTTTTAATTATATGATAGTGTGCGGTAAAAACAAAATGTAAAGAAAAAAAGTGTAAATAAAAAAATAAAAAAATTGGAGGGGTGTGCGGGTAGTATGTCTGTCTGCACAGTATCCTGTGAAAAAAATCCAGCGATGTAAAAGGGTGAATATCTATCCTGTATCGGTGCAGCGTGTGCAGGGAACCAATAGGTATAATCCTCTTGCACACCTAGTGCTAGTAAAGCTTGTGCAGATGAACTTTAAAGTGCTATAGTGTCACTGTGCAACCCGTATCAATAAAATGTAATCGTAAAACATGTGTAACAAATAATAAATATCACAGAAATAACATATACAAAAAATAGAAACAAAATATATGGATAAAAAGAGTGCAAATCCTGCAGGGTGAATATATATGGACACAAAGTGAAAAACTATACAGAATAAATATTGTGCAAAAAACTGTGCAAAAAACGCATCAGTGCAACATAGGTGTGTGGCATCACTCTATATGGCCCAAATAGAAAATGCCATTAGAAATATAGCTGCGTGAAGTCCAGACCAAGTTATTTTGCAAGTACAATAAAGCATATGTGCCAGTGCAGACTCAAAGGAGATATTCAGTGATCCTTTTAAAATCCAAATGTGCAACAAATAGTCGGTGGGGTGCCGAAAGAGAGAGGGTGTTTATCCTCTTCGTGCTTAAACACACACAGATAGGTAGTGGCCCCTTACCTTGCGGCAATGGGACAACCGCATAAAGTGTAAATGGAGGAGATGGTCTCTCTTTGGGGTCCCCGGGGCCGGAGCCGATGGTCCCTGCGCTTTAATCCCTCAGTACCAGCATCAACAATAGCAGAGTCAGGGATCAGGGGATCCCCTGATGAAGTCACGTGATTGGGTGACGTCACGCGTAGGGACGGGATAGGCACTGACACAGATCGGGTTTGACGAGCTCGCCGCTCGTAGGATATACATGTGATGTACATCTGCTCCATGTGAGTACATGCTGTTGACTTGAATAAAAGTATCATCTTGCTCAAAATACTACACTATCTGGCATCCCCTTTTTTGTTCCTCTATATGCTGACTCTGCTACTGTTGATGCTGGTACTGAGGGATTAAAGCGCAGGGACCATCGGCTCCGGCCCCGGGGACCCCAAAGAGAGACCATCTCCTCCATTTACACTTTATGCGGTTGTCCCATTGCCGCAAGGTAAGGGGCCACTACCTATCTGTGTGTGTTTAAGCACGAAGAGGATAAACACCCTCTCTCTTTCGGCACCCCACCGACTATTTGTTGCACATTTGGATTTTAAAAGGATCACTGAATATCTCCTTTGAGTCTGCACTGGCACATATGCTTTATTGTACTTGCAAAATAACTTGGTCTGGACTTCACGCAGCTATATTTCTAATGGCATTTTCTATTTGGGCCATATAGAGTGATGCCACACACCTATGTTGCACTGATGCGTTTTTTGCACAGTTTTTTGCACAATATTTATTCTGTATAGTTTTTCACTTTGTGTCCATATATATTCACCCTGCAGGATTTGCACTCTTTTTATCCATATATTTTATTTCTATTTTTTGTATATGTTATTTCTGTGATATTTATTATTTGTTACACATGTTTTACGATTACATTTTATTGATACGGGTTGCACAGTGACACTATAGCACTTTAAAGTTCATCTGCACAAGCTTTACTAGCACTAGGTGTGCAAGAGGATTATACCTATTGGTTCCCTGCACACGCTGCACCGATACAGGATAGATATTCACCCTTTTACATCGCTGGATTTTTTCACAGGATACTGTGCAGACAGACATACTACCCGCACACCCCTCCAATTTTTTTATTTTTTTCTTTACACTTTTTTTCTTTACATTTTGTTTTTACCGCACACTATCATATAGTTACACTTTACTGGACCAGCGCAGCACTTTTGATTTTTATTTTTTACACTACCCATGGGCTTTGTTTGATCCCACTCAGTGTTTGCAGCTGTCCATGTGCACCACTGTTTTCCAAGGTAGCGCAGGAATAATCTATACATATATTTTTTTTTATTATTGCTATTTTTTTGCCACAAAAGTGGTGTTACCCTTTAAAGTGATACTAAACAATATTCATATTCTCCAAAAAGAATCCATCCACATTCACTATTTTTTGGACCATGGAACATAGTTCCTCCAACAAGAAGTCAAATCACAGCAGCATAAAAAAAAAAGAAAAAGAAGAAGAAGAAATGGAGATTTGGAGGAGTCAGAGAGCATTAGAAGGTACATACTTGAATATTTTTTTCTTTAACCACTTCAGCTCTGGAATGTTTTACCCACTTCCTGACCATTTTTTGCGATACGACACTGCATCGCTTTAACTGACAATTGCACGTCTGTGCAACGCTTTACCCAAATAAAATTTATGTCCTTTTTTTTCCCACAAATAGAGCTTTCTTTTGGTGGAATTTGATCGCCACTGCGCTTTTTATTTTTTGCGCTATAAAAAAAAAAGACCGACAATTTTAAATAAAAAACACGATTTTTTACTTTCTGCTATAAAACATTCCCAATAAAAAAAATAAAAAAATCTAATTTCTTCATAAATTTAGGCCAATATGCATTCTGCTACATATTTTTTGTAAAAACAAAATCCCAATAAGCGTTCATTGATTGGTTTGTGCAAAAGTTATAGCGTCTACAAAATAGGGGGTAGATTTAGGGATTTTTTTTTTACTATTGTTTTTACTAGTAATGGTGGCGATCTGCGATTTTTAGCGGGACTGCGACATTGCGGCGGACAAATCTGACACTTAGTGATACTTTTTGGGGACCAGTCACAACAATACAGTGATTAGTGCTAAAAAAATACACTGATTACTATATTAATGACACTGGCAGGGAAGAGGTTAACACCAGGGATGATCAAAGGGTAAATGTTCCTTAGGGAGGTGCTTACTAACTGTGGGGGGCAGCATCACACTGAAGGAAAATAGAGTTCCGTGATTCAGCTTAGCTGAATCATAAGATTTCTCTTTCCCTTCCTTACAGGTCTGCCGTTTGCCTTGTTTACACAGGCAGATGGCTGATCCGCCTCTCCTTTGAATGATCGGCGAGTCGCGGCAGCTGCCGGACCCGCTGATTGGCTCCCTCTGTGTCCAATGACAGCAGGAGTTGAACTCAGGAAGCACACGCGCGCCCAAAACCACGTGCGCGAAATCACGTACATGTACGTGATTTTGCGCAGCCGGGCCGCCCTGCCGCAGGGTATATGCAGTGGGCGGTCTGCAGTTAGTTAAAACCTTGGAGAAATGTACCTTTGCTTGAGGTACAAGTAAACCACTAATCACATTGCACAATACATGTAATCTGTCTCTGTTCTCTATTTTACATTACTTTGAAAAAAAAACTGGAATTCCACTTTAAAACTAAAGCGTGTAAGTTCAAACTTATACTAATAGCATCGTAAACAGCTGTCACCACAGTTGCTCCCTATACTATTTAATCTTGAGTCCTCTCTATAAACTTGTTTTATAGCTTGGCCACCTGCCAGCATTGCTTCTTTTTGTTTCTCATGGTTTTTTCTAGAAAGACATATGCTTGTGACACGGAAACTTTTACCTATTACCTACAATACACCATTGTTAGAACAGAAAGAGTACGTCACTGTACTCATCAGCAGCAACCACTAGTAAACCACCGGCGATTTTTTTATTATTTTTTTAACCTGCAAGGCAAAGTTATAATGTGCTAGTATGCGTCGCACACTACCACATTATATGAAACTTTCCTTAGAGCAAAGCCCTTCCAGGGCTTCCATCTTCACCCGTCTTCCTTGCGGGTTTGCCGACTCTGGCTGTGCGAGTGGCCGGAGCCACAATGAAGTTTAGCCGCCGTTTACAGCAGGGGCCGTTCCTTCAGTGCACATGCGCCGGTGATGTCACCAGCTGCATGTACAATAAATATTTCCGAAATGGTGCACGTTTAGGAGATATTAAGGTACCTATGGGTAAGCCTTATTATAGGCTTACCTATAGGTAACATTCATGTATGAGAGTTTACTCCCACTTTAAAGCTGTACTCCAAACAATTATCAAATAACCAGTGATGCACTTAGGACAATGCGGCCTGGGACTCTGGGGGTGCTAGATAGCCGCCTGACATCTTTTGATTGTGTTGTACCATGCAGGCACTGCACTGCCGCTTCTTCTTGTCTGATAGAGGAAGGAGGTCTGTTCTGAAGGGAGGTCCGTACTGGGGGGGGGGGTTCGCACTGGGGGGTACTTTCTGTCATGGGGCTGTCTGTACTGTGTTGATGTGTAATGGGGGAGGGTTTCTGTACTAGGATCTGTATTAGAGGGTGTCTCTACTAAAGGGGCTTGTACTGATGGAATAGGCTGGGGGGGGGTCTGTACTGGAAGGTTAGGCTAGGAGGGGGGTCTGTATTGGGGGAAGGGGGGCGTCTATATTGAGGGGTTAGGCTGGGGGGGGGCTGTACTGGGGGGAGTCTGTACTAAGAAAGTTTGAATTAAACGTCTATAGACATCATACACACTTGTCACCACAGTTGCTCCCTATACTATTTGATCTTGAGTCCTCTCTATAAACTTGTTTTCTAGTTTGGTCATCTGCAGTATCGCTTCTTTTTGTTTCTCATGTTTTCACTAGAGAGACAGATATGCTTGTGGCACAGAAACATTTACCTGTTACCTACAATGCACCATTGTTAGAACAAAAAGAGTACTTCACTGTACTAAGCAGCAGTCACCAGGATTTAGTAAAGCCAGACTATGAGGACATATAAAGGAACCAGTGATGTACTTGGGCGGGGGGGGGGGTCCCACACTGGGTACTGCCACTCTATAGGTTCCGGACAGTCACCTGACATCTTTTGTTTGTCTTGCACCATGCACAGCGCTGCACTGCTGCTTCTTCCTGTCTGATAGTGGCAGTTCAAAGCCAAGGGGAGAAGCTTCCTTGGCCCTGGTCTCATGACACAGCCGAGAGCAAGTCTGCACTGAAGGGGCAATGTCTGTACTGGGTGGGTGTCTGTATTGAGGGTGTCTATATGTCTGTACTGTAGATGTTTGTACTGAGGTGTCTGTAATAGGAGGGTCTGTACTGGGGGGGGGGGGGGTTCTTTGCTGGGAATGTCTGTACTGGGGATATCTTTACTGGAGTCAGTACTGTCAGTACTGAGGGGGTTTGTACTGAGGGGGTAGGCTGGGAGAGGGGTTCAGACTAGGGGTGTCTGTACTAGGGGGATCTGTACCAGGGGGTGTTTGTACTGAAGGGGTCTGTACTAGGGGAGTTTGTACTGGGGGAGTCTGCCCTGAAGGGTTAAACTGGGATGGGGGTTTGCACTGGAGAAAATCTATACTGGGGGAGTCTGTACTTAGGGATTCTGTACTGGGGGTGTCTATACTAAATGGTTAGGATAAGAGGGGGGTCTGTACTGGGGGAGTCTGTACTGGGGGAGTCTGTACTGGGGGAGTCTGTACTGGGGGATTAGACTGGAAGGAAGGTCTATACTGAGGTGGTGTGTTGGGAGGGGAGATTCAGGGCTGTGTGAGAAGATCTGGGGGAGACATTGGCCTTGGGTGCCTGATATGCCACTGTAAGTAACACTTGTTCATATAATTGTGTATAAAGTAAAAGAATTATAAATGCAATCAGTACAAGTACATGAATCGGTCCTAATATTAAGCTCCTATGATCTCTTGTATGGCAGGGTGGGAGAGTAAGGGAGCTGGTTCTGAGGCAGTGCAGACAGGGAATACATGATGGAAGGAGCAGTGATGTGACCTCATCAGTGTACTGCTGCTCCTTCACTGTCTAATCAGCATTCTGAGGGTATCTTCTTGACCAAACTGTCCTGCTGTAGTGGAGGTCACTTTAATGGCAACGGTCACTGTAATAGGAATATCAGTAACGATTTGGGGAAGGTATTGAATGGGGGAGCTAGGTTAGGAAATACAAAGTTACAGTTAGGGCCTGCATTAACTGGGTTTGAGCTTGCGCTTTAAGGCGACTATGACAGCTTCTGATAGGCAAGTAAATGGCATCGCAGCATATGTGATAAGTGATGGGGTGGGGGTGAAATAGCTTAGCCAAGAGGGAAACTTAAGGTCAGTATTAGGGGTAAAGTATCTGTTGCCAATAAATAGCACAAAAATGCAGTCATAATATATCATCAAGGCTTGGTTTTTACAGTTTCTTGACTTCAACAGTTAATCATTTCCATATGTTTCGACAGATACACAGCTTTGTTAATTAGTGACAGCTCTAATCTAGGCCTGTGTTTTCTATTAGATCGGCAACCCAACAGCCAACTGTAGATGTGCAAATGAGAGGCATGCATTTTGCTTCCTGTATTCCCACCGGGAAAATTTACCACTTTATTTGTTCTTGTTTCCATTGTCATTGCAAGAGAAAGTGATAGGAACAATCAAAATTCAACAGAACAAGAAGTAAGAGGAGATCTTGTAATTAGAACACCTGTTCTGGTAACTGACTAAGTAGAGATTTTCCCTTCCACTAGAGAGGTTTTATCTAACTTCGTGTTGGGATGAGAAGTGAAGAGAGATCTTCCCAAAAAGATAGACAACACCAAAAAAACCCTCAAAAGGATCTTAACCATTGCCCTAACCAGACTCACCGCCCATAACCTGGAGGGTTAATATTCACAAGAGAAGAGTTACAATTCTCCTTTTTTAATTTTACTTGATACCCATATTTTTTTTCTATATTTAATTTACTTCCTGTTATTATTGTTATTAAGATTCTTAGTTGATCATCAATCAATACACCACTGCCCCATAATAGTCATTATAAAGACCATTTCATCAAGGGGTGATCTCATGCACTCCACCTTATTAACCCTCCAGGTTATGGGTGGTGGGTCTGGTTACCTGCGTCTCATGCCTTGGGGTTGCGATGAGCTCAGGTCCTTCCCCCCGCCTCTCCCATGCGACCAGGGCGGGGTCGGACCTCAGCTCATCGACGCCGTGCTTGGCGCCATGTGACGCCATAGTGTGATAGCGCGCTTTTTCCATCCCACGTTTTTGGGGAGGGGAGGGCAACGGACGCCCACAGGTTTGATGGGGGTTCAATGCTCCTCTCCTTGGACGTGGTATACATGAAGTTGGCGGGGATCCGCCCAGGAGCGGGGGTATATCTGGCCCGGGGCTGGCCAGCATCTCACTTTACATGCCATCGCTACCAGGAATAGACTTTTTTGTGATACACTTATTTTCAGTTCAGGTAATTGGGATTCCCCTTTTTTATCACTTCACATACCTCACACGCACACACATGCACACACACACACATATATCTATACACACTGCTTCTGATTGTTTCACTTTATATCTATACACAGATTTGAGGAGATGTCAATTATGTACCGTACACATTTCACCATATGGCATTGTGTAGTGGCTGTCTGACCCGCTTCCTGGCTACCGTTCCCCACGGGTCCTGCTTAGAGCATCTCCCACCTCAACCCCGGTTGGGACCATTTGTGCCAGGCCTCCGTTCTCTCTCCCATTCCCTGGAGCTGGCCATAATTTTTTGCCTGCTTTGTAGGCAATACTGAAAGTGCTTTTTCTTTTTTCTTTCTCTTCTCCGCCTTTTTCCCATCGATGGGGAATAGTGGATCCCTATAGACAATTTATTAATTTATCTATATCTTCTAGCTCATTGATGCGTCCAACTCCTGACGAATGGCAACAGGCCGTGAAACGCGCTGAGTGTTCATCTATGGGTGCCAAGTATAAGCTTGCCCTGATAACCGTATCATATTACAACTTTTATCAATTTCATTTATTGTAAATCATTTATCAATTATTTGTACATATTTGATCGTTTATCATGTATTGTCTGTCACAAATCATGTTTATTAATTAATTATTCACTATTAAATGTACTATTATTATATACATTAATAATTTATGACTATTCTGTATAATAAATGTTTCACCGTTATCGGTTTTATTATGATTATTATTATGAATTACCCCTAGGGGATTGTGACATTCAATTTATTCATGTTTATTCCATATATTATTATACACATCAACATGCCTCATGTAAAGTCCCAACTCCACTTCTCTTTGTTCTCGCATAACCCCAAATACTGCTGCATGCCATTTGTTTCATTGGTTTGCCTTGCGGTCCTCTTCTTATCTCAGTGTACAGCTCTCTTTCCCTCTGGATGCACAGTGTGTGCAAACACATTTATTGGTTAGAGTAGAACTCCAATTGCCAGCAATGAAAATGAATTTCTTAGTTATACAAAGATAAAAACGAATGTAACGACATGTTGCTAACCTCTCACGATGACTCAAAAAGCTCCCCACGCATTACTATCTGCTTGTACAATCATTATACAATCTACTCATCTGGTTTGATGTAAAACTGATTGTTTAGATTAAGTGGGTCAGCATATATTACATAGTTTGGTAAATAGAAAGTTGATTGTACAGAGTAAAACAGGGGAATTAACCACAGGGCTGATGCAAGGATTTTGGACACCCTAGGCGAAAGCTAATTGTGCCACCCCTTGACGCCGCCCCTGACTCCACCCCCTTTGTCCTGCTCATGTATATGGAGGAGGTGGCAGGAGTGGAGATTTTTGTGGGGCCTCTCCACCTATTTCTATAGCCGTGGTGCGCAGGCCCACATCTGCTCCTCTGGACTCGGCCTGAAGACATATAATGGTGGCCGGTGCCAGACTATTACTATTTTGTGCCCTAGGCAAGACCAGATACTTCTTGCATCCCCCCCTCGGGACAGGTGGGGGGAAGTGGAACAGGAGAGGGGCAGTGTAACAGGAGGGGGGCACTGGACCAAGAAGGGGGCAGTGTGGGGGGCAGTGTAAAAGGTGGGGGGAAGTGGGACAGGAGGGGGGCAGTGTCACAGAAGGCAAGCAGCCATATGGGCCAAAAAGCAGAATGGTAGTTCTGCTGAACTCAGTGGGTAAAGCATGAGTTATAGTAGAGATACCCTCCTGTTCATACAAAATAAAATAAAAATAAGGACTTAATACTGATATGTCCCCCCTACCAGGGCTGGTGCAAAATTTTTGACACCCTAGGCTAAACCTCATTTTGCTGCCCCCTCTTGGCTCCACCCACTTACTCCACCCCCTTTGCCTTGCCCATGTATACCCCACCTTTTTAATGAAGCACCCATCAAATGCAGCCCACCAGCGCCCATCAATGCAGCCCACCAGCGCCCATCAAATGCAGCCTACCAGTGCCCATCAATGAATGTTTGCCTGCTTCCATTCATTTGGGAGTCATGACACAGACACAGACACATTCCTCCGCCGCCTCTGACACCATGTGTGAATGGAGCGGCGGCTGCCTGCTGATGCTAAGACTTAATTGCTTGCTACAGAGAGTAGAGAGTAGAAACACCAGTGGCCTGGCGCCCTAGGCAGTGCGCCCTAGGCGGCTGCCTAGTGGTAGCACCGGCCCTGCCCCCTACCCAGGATTCTGGAGATGAGCGTCCCTATCTTGCCCTTTTGTTGTCTATGGCACTGCATAGCACCCTCTGCATGGGGTCGGGACTGTAGAAGCTCTGCCTATCACATGTCTTGCTAAAAGCGGCTGTCAGGATGCCATAGATGGAGATCAGGCGACTTGGATGCCAGCACCGACCGGGTTGATCAGGAAGCCCGGTGTCCACTCTCAGAGGTATCCTCTACTACTTCAGCCAGCTGCATCTCCACCACATGCTTGTTATCCTCCCGTGGGTTGGCAGGGGCTGGAGGGAGGCCGGGAGCACTTTCCTGGGCTGAGCATGCAGCAGACATCCTGGAGTGATCAGTACTGGCTCCTTCCCCTCACGCTGTAGAGCCTGCACACTCCCATTGCCTGTACCTGCATTCCTGTCCGGAGCCCCGCCGATATCCTGCAGAGGTTACAAGAGCCGGTGCTTCTATGACAACTCATGTGTCCTCTATGAAGAGGGCAAAGGCTAGGGGTTTCCCCCATTCCGTATCCAGGAACTCACTGTGTGATCAGGACATCGCTGGTCGCAGGGGAGCCCGCTCCTCTACGCAGCTTAGCTGCATAGCTGGGGATGTTACTGTCCTCCCTATCCTGGCGCTGTAAGGCAGCTGTTTAAGCCGCCTTATAGAAGCGCCGGTCTTGGCTGCGCCCTAGGCGGCTGCATAGTTCGCCTAGTGGTAGAGCCGGCCCTGAATAACCTACACTCATGCATTTGCAACTTAATAAGTTTGTGATTTCTTACTAGGCCCCTGACAATTTCTTTTTGATGACAAAACTCGTTGGGTGTATTGATATACTGCACCATGAGAGTGTCCTTTCTTTTTGAGCTGCATACATTGATAAATGCATGAGGTCGCTGTTGCTGGGAGCAGATCCAGCTGAGCTTGACATTCGATTGCTGTTTGCCTTTCTGGGTCTTTATCTGCGTTGTTTGACTGCCTTTAGTAGGGGTCAATAGTGTTCTCCAGCAACACAGTGTTAGCAGCTATTCTGCACCATGAGAGTGTTCTTTCTGCTTGAGCTACATACATTAATGAATGCAGGAGGTCGCTGTTGCTTGGAGGACATCTAGGTGAGCCTGACATTCGATTGCTGTTTGCCTATTTGGGTGATCATCTGCGCTATTTGACTGCCAATAATAAGGGTCAATAGTGTTCGGTAAGAGGCTGTGTGTCACTGAGAGCAGTGGAAGTCCAGGACCCCAACGGTCGCACAAAGTTGTCGGAATTTCCGATCGGCAAGAACGCGGTGACGTACACCATGTACGACGAGACTAGAAAAGGCCAGCTCAGAACCAAGCGTGGCACCCTTTGGGCTCCTTTAGCTAATCTCGTGTTAGTAAATGTTTGGTGAGAGACGATTCGCGCTTTTTCAGACTCGTGGTTTTCAGATCGTTTTCTGCTGTTCAGTTTGTGCTTGTGGGTTTGTATCTGCTCTTCAGTGCGTGCAGCGAGTTAAGCGTGACTCTGTCATTGTGTTCTTGTTCGTTCGTTACTGTTTTTCAGGTCGTTCTTCACAGGCCTTGCTGTTCTTCAGTGCGTTCTGAGCAGCCAACCGTTTTCTAGCCATGGTGCGAATACATACTCCTCGTAGAGTTCGTGCTGTGCGGGGGCTTGGTGTTGGGGTCCTGACCTTTTTGTTCGAAGGGTGTTGGCTCCTACTTGTCTTACATACACACGGTCACACAGATGTTGGGAAACAATTACGAACGTAGTGACGTACAAGACGTGCGTGATATCTCCATTACGAAGGCTAGTTTTACAAGACCGGGCGCTTCCAGCTCGTCCTTGATTCCGAGCATGCGTGGACTGTTGTGCGACGGACTTGTGTACACACGATCGGAAAGTCCAACAGCAAACATTTGTTGGCGAAAAATTTGAGAACCTGCTAGCCAACATTTGTTGCTGGAAAGTCCGACAAAAAAATGTCCGATGGAGCATACACACAGTCAGACTTACCGCCAACAAGCTCACATCCAACATTTCCCGTAGGAAAATCTGATCGTATGTACGCAGCATTAGAGTGAATTCAATTGATCCTCAACAATCAGCCAAGGTAGCTATACCTGGCAGATAAATTTAGGAGCAACTCTGCCTAAACACCAGGGTGCTACATCTATACAAATGTTCAAACAAAATTCTGTCGGTATATGTCCAGCTTAAAACTTGACCAGCCTAGTCATGGTTTAGAAACATAAAAAGTCACCAACATTTGTACACCATCTGTCATAGTTAAATCTTCACAGCTTACTAATAATTATGGAATTTATGTGGATTCCACCATAAAACTTTTGTTTTATTGACTGCACATGGTTAGTACAAACCAGATTAAACTTTCATGTTATAACATTGTTTGTTTGGATAGCAAAGTCCACATAACAAAAACAGGAGTCAGTGAAAAGTATCCCTACACACCTATTACAGCAAATTCTGAAATAGAAATACCAGATGAACTACAATTAGGGAGCTTTCACACGCATGCAGCGTGGGTTTCCTGAACTGCGGGTACAGCGCAATGTACCTGTTTTTTTGCCATAGACTTCTATTGCATCGGGTGGTTTTGTTGCATTTTCTGAAAGCACACCAAAATTCCTGCATGCAGGACTTTTGGTTGCGCTTTCAGAAAATGCACCAAAACCACCCTATGTAATAGAATTCTATGGCAAAGCGCAGATGAGCTGCACAATACCCAAGGGCACACTGCGCTGCCCCTGCGGTGCCAGAAAATCACACCACATTAGTGTTAAAAACGCCCTTAGGTTTAGTAGATCCTTCTGTTGCAATAATAAAAAAGTGCATCTAAACCCAAAATCAATAAACTATTATATTGCAGCCTACGAGACCTTAGATATAGTGGCTGCATTAGTTTGTAAAGGCTAAGAACATTTAACCACTTCACATCCCGCCCATAGTAATATGACGCCCACAGATGGGATCTCCTATCCTGGGCGGATGTCATATGATGTCCTGGGCTTCCTGGCCATCTGAGAGGTGGGGGCGCGCCCCCGCCGCATCAGTCGGGACCCGATGCACGTGCCCAGCGGCCGCGATGTCCGCCAGGCACCCGCGATTGCCCATTAACCGAGCAGGAACGTGGATCTGTGTGTGTGAAAACACACAGATCCACGTCCTGTCAGGTGAGAGGAGACCGATGGTGTGTTCCCAGTACAGAGGAACAGCGATCGGTATCCTCCCCTTGTGAGTCCCCTCCCCCTACAGTTAGAATCACTCCCTAGGACACACAGTAAACCCTTTGATCGCCCCCTGGTGTTAACCCCTTCCCTGCCAGTGACATTTATACAGTAATCAGTGCATTTTTCTAGCACGGATCGCTGTATAAATGCCAATGTCCGATATGTCCGCTGCAATGCCACAGTCACGATAAAAATCGCAGATCGCCGCCATTACTAGTACAAAAAAATAAATAAATAAATTAAAATGCCATAAAACTATTCCATTATTTTGTAGACGCTATTACCAAAAATATGTAGAAGAATACATATCGGCCTAAACTGAGGACATTTTTTTTTTTTTTTTAATTGGGATATTTATTATAGCAAAAAGTAAAAAATATTGTGTGTTTTTTTTTTTTAAACTTGTCGCTCTTCTTTTGTTTATAGCGCAAAAAAATAAAACCGCAGAGGTGATCAAATACCACCAAAGGAAAGCTCTATTCATGGGGAAAAGATGATAAAAATGTAATTTGGGTACAGTGTTGTATGACCGCGCAATTGTCATTCAAAGTGCGACAGCGCTGAAAACTGAAAATTGGCTTGGGCAGGAAGGGGGTCAAAATGCCCTGTATTGAAGTGGTTAAAGCAAGTACCTGTTGATCTTGCCAAAAATTCTGTGTCCTTGTCACTTCCTTTAAACTGAAAAAAAAAAAAAAAAAAATCAGCATGAACTGTGTTATAAGTCCCAACAATCCACCATTGAACAAAGGCGGACATGTTTGAAACTCAGCCAAGGTGGTTCACCTGGCTCCTTCCACAGATACAGTGGGGGAGTTAGTGTTGTCTCCCAAGGGCAGGACGTGTGTTATATGCAGGATTATCAAATGACGACGGCGATTGGTGCACTAGCTTCTGTGGGCGTGCACGATGGTTCCCCGCAGAGACAGAACGGGGATCTGCCAAAATAAACAAGGCAGATCTCCCTTCTGACAGGGGATTACACGGAGATCCTGTGTTTCTGCTATGCAGGAAGACAGATCTCTGTGTTTTCACAGGCAGCCCATCCCCCATACAGTTAGTAAAACACACCCAGGGAACACAGTTAAACCCTTGATCATCCCTGACGTTATTCCCTACCCTGCCAGTGTCATTAGTACAATGTCAGTGCATATTTTTAGCAGTGATCACTGTAATAATGTCACTGGTTCCCAAAAAGTGTCAAAAATGTCAGTTAAGTGTCTGATCTGTCCACAATGTCGCAGTCCCGCTAAAAATCACTGATAACCACCATTACTAGTAACAAAACCTAATAAAATCCCCTATTTTGTAGACTCTATAACTTTTGCGCAAACCAATCAATATACGCTTTTTGTTTTTGTTTTTTTACCAAAAATGTGTAGCAGAATACATATTGGCCTAAATTGATGAATAAATTAGATTTTTTACATTACTTTTATTGGGTATGTTTTAAAGCAGTTAGTAAAAAAAATATGTATATATGTATATTTTTTCAAAATTGATGGTCTTTTTTTATTTATAGAGCAAAAAATAAAACCGCAGAGGTGATCAAATAAAATGAGAATATCCATGCGCCATTAAATGAATAGAGCGTATACTGCTGCAAACACTGAAGGTAATACCGAACCCTAAATTGAATTCAAAATAAAAAATAGTGCTGCGCTGTAAACTAAATACCAACCATACGGTGATAATACACAGTGCATAGGTAAGAGGCTAGGAAAGCCACAAATAAAGTGACAATGTGCAAAATGCCAGTGATAGACACATTAATGCCTCCTTTCCACTGAGCGGATCGGTTCGGTTCGGTACGCTATTTTGGGTGTTTCCATTATGAAAGCGGCCCATACAACCGAACCCAATTCAGGGTCCTGCTTCAGATGTGGGGCCATAGAAAATTGAACGGTTCGGTTAGGGCGGAGTTACGATACATTACACTGATTGGTGAACGTGTGACGCCATAACAGCATTTTTTCTAAACCCACGTATGGCCCCTGTCGGTCCGACTTGCAGTGGAAACGCTCACCGGAATAGGCCGGACCATTCTAGGACGTCCAAACCGATCCGACCCGAACCGATCCGACCCGAACCGATCCGACCCGAACCGCTCGGTGGAAATGAGGCATAAGTAAACAAATATTGAGGAATGAACAATCAAATCAATAAAGTATATCTTCTTTATATATAGTGCAAAAATGCAGACTAAAGTGCTGTAGATTAAATGGAGACTTCATATATAAAGTGCAGATAAATAGTGACTTGGGAAATTAGTGACAAGAGGATTACGTTCTTGGATTTAGAGATTTTACAAGAAGAACACATACTCACTTCCAGAACACACTTTAAGAACGTAGACAGGAACAGTTATCTTCCACTTGAGAGTTGGCACCACAAGAACTGGTTGTACAATATCCCAAAGGGCCAATTAATGCGCCTAAGGCGGGATTGTACACATAAAGACTTGTTTTTGGTTCAAGCAGAGAAAATGGGACACAGATTTATGGAGAAAGGTTACGATAACAAGTTTATTAACCACTTACCGCCCGGTTCCTGTACATATACGTCAGCAGTTTGAAGATGGATATCTCGGTAACAGCAGTAGCTGCTGCCACAACCGAGGTATCCATCTTTAGAGCTGGCGGTTCTGTTTACTATAATGGTGGTCTCTGTGGCGGATTCACCGCGTGATCACCGTTATCGGCGGCGGGAGAGGTGCCACCCCCCTCCCGCCACTCTCCAGCGCCCGCTGCCGCTTACCGGAGCCGTCAGCAGCGGCTGAGGCAATCGGGACCTGTCTGTGTATGGAGACGAGTGAGGGGAAGATGGCCTCCACCGTCTCCATACTATAGCAGGACGGAAGCGACGTCAAAACGTCACTTCCGTCCATACGTCTTAAAGGCACATTTTTCTGTTGTCATTTTTTTAATGACTTTTTTTTTTTTATTGCATTTTAGTGTAAATATGAGATCTGAGGTCTTTTTGACCCCAGATCTCATATTTAAGAGGACCTGTCATGCTTTTTTTTCTATTACAAGGGATGTTTACATTCCTTGTAATAGGAATAAAAATGACCCAATTTCTTTTTTAAAAACAGTGAAAAAATAAATAAAATCAAGTAAAATAAATAAGAAAAAAAAAATGTTTTTTTTGAAAGCGCTCCGTCCCGACGAGCTCGCGTTCAGAAGCGAACTCATGCGTGAGTAGCACCCGCATATGAAAACGGTGGTCAAACCACACATTTGAGGTGTCGCCGCGATTGTAATGCCGCATACACACGAGCGGACTTTACGGCAGACCTGGTCCGGCGGACCGGAGTTCGTCGGATAGTTCGATCGTGTGTGGGCTCCAGCGGACTTTTTTTTCCCAAAAGTTCGACGGACCTAGAAATGAAACATGTTTCAAATCTTTCCGACGGACTCGACTCCGGTCGAAAAGTCCGCTCGTCTGTATGCTAGTCCGACGGAAAAAAACGACGTTAGGGCAGCTATTGGCTATGAACTTCCTTGTTTTAGTCGGGTCGTAAGTCATCACGTACGAATCCGTCGGACTTTGGTTGATCGTGTGTAGGCAAGTCCGTTCATTCGGAAAGTCAGTCGAAAAGTCCGCCTGTGTGTACACGGCATTAGAGTGAGAGCAATAATTTTAGCCCTCCTCTGTAACTCAAAACATGCAACCTGTAGAATTTTTTAAACGTCGCCTATGGAGATTTTTAAGGGTAAAAGTTTGACGCCATTCCACGAGCGGGCGCAATTTTGAAGCGTGACATGTTGGGTATCAATTTACTCAGCGTAACATTATCTTTCACAATATAAAGAAAAATTGGGCTAACTTTACTGTGGTCTTATTTTTTCATTAAAAAAAGTGATTTTTTTTCCAAAAAGACCGCTGCGCAAATACGGTGTGAAAAAAAGTATTGCAATGACCACCATTTTATTTTTGGGGGTTCTAAGTAATTTTCTAGCAAAAAAAACAGTTTTAGACTTGTAAACACCAAAATCTTAAAACGTGGCTAGTCCTTAAGTGGTTGAAAATATCAGAAGTGGCAGAAATGGATTGCAGTAAATTAATTAGAGGCAAGAAAGATACCGATTATTTTGGACCATAATATTCAACACAAACAAATCGAAAAAAATCATCAAGCGACACTGGTGCATTTTACTGGCTGATTTACAAGGAATACTCCCTATTCTTCCAAAATTTGTATATAGAAGAGCCCCCACTATTCGCGACAAAATTACGAAAAGTATCCCTGACTAGGGATGAGCCGAACACCCCCCTGTTCGGTTCGCACCAGAACATGCGAACAGGCAAAAAATTTGTTTGAACACACGAACACCGTTAAAGTCTATGGGACACGAACATGAGTAATCAAAAGTGCTAATTTTAAAGGCTTATATGCAAATTATTGTCATTAAAAGTGTTTGGGGACCTGGGTCCTGCCCCAGGGGACATGTATCAATGCAAAAAAAGTTTTAAAATCGACCGTTTTTTCGGGAGCAGTGATTTTAATAATGCTTAAAGTGAAACAATAAAAGTGTAATATCCCTTTAAATTTCGTACCTGGGGGGTGTCTATAGTATGCCTGTAAAGGGGCGCATGTTTCCCGTGTTTAGAACAGTCTGACAGCAAAATGACATTTCAAAGGAAAAAAAGTCATTTAAAACTACTCGCGGCTATTAATGCATTGCTGGCCCGACAATACACATAGAAGTTCATTGATAAAAACGGCATGGGAATTCCCCCCCAGGCGAACCCCGAACCAAAATAAAAAAAAAATGACGTGGGGGGTCCCCCTAAATTCCATACCAGGCCCTTCAGGTCTGGTATGGATATTAAGGGGAACCCCGGCCAAAATTAAAAAAAACCAATGGCGTGGGGTCCCCCTCAAAATCTATACCAGACCCTTCAGGAATGCCACAGGGAAGTCCCGTCAAGTCCCCGTGTGTCAGGGCGGGGCGGGGTCACCGGGTGGCCCCACCCCCTGTTATTTAAGAATCGTCAGAGGAGGAGAAGCGTCACACAGCGGGAGCCTCCCTCCATGCCATCATGGATGCAGAGCGGCCCGAAAAGAAGATGAAGAGAAGAAGATGAAGAGAAGAGCGGGAGCCTCCCTCCATGCCATCATGGATGCGGAGCGGCCCGAGGAGAAGAAGGGAAGAAGACACCGACGCCGCTGAGGAAGATACCAGATGAGAACACCAGGGGAAGAACCAGAAGAAGAAGAAGATGGAGGAAGAAACCGAAGGAAGATAGAAGAAAGAAGAAGCATTTACATAAAGGAATTGTCAAAAACTGTCTCTTGTCATTTTTACCATTTTTGACACTTTTTTAGTGAAATGGTAGGGGTACCCCCTTACCATTTCACACAGGGGGGAGGGCCGGGATCTGGGGGTCCCCTTGTTAAAGGGGGCTTCCAGATTCCGATAAGCTCCCCACCCGCAGACCCCCACAACCACCGGCCAGGGTTGTGGGGATGAGGCCCTTGTCCTCATCAACATGGGGACAAGGCGTTTTGGGGGGCTACCCCAAAGCACCCTCCCAATGTTGAGGGCATGTGGCCTGGTATGGTTCAGGAGGGGGGGCGCTCTCTCGTTCCCCCCTCTTTTCCTGCAGCCTGCCAGGTTGCGTGCTCGTATAAGGGTCTAGTATGGATTTTTGGGGGGACCCCACGCCGTTTTTTTAAAAAATTTTGGCGCGGGGTTCCCCTTAAAATCTATACCAGACCTGTAGGGTCTGGTATAGATTTTGAGGGGGACCCCACGCCATTTTTTTTTTCTAATTTTGGCCGGGGTTCCCCTTAATATCCATACCAGACCTGAAGGGCCTGGTATGGAATTTAGGGGGACCTGCACGTCATTTTTTTTTAAAATTTTGGTTTGGGGTTCCCCTGTGGGGAATTCCCATGCCGTTTTTATCAATGAACTTTTATGTGTATTGTCGGACCGGCAATTAATTAATAGCCGCGAGTAGTTTTAAATGACTTTTTTTCTGTTCTAAACACGGGAAACATGCACCCCTTTACAGAAATTTAAAGGGATATTACACTTTTATTGTTTCACTTTAAGCATTACTAAAATCACTGCTCCCGAAAAAACGGCCATTTTTAAAACTTTTTTTTGCATTGATCCATGTCCCCTGGGGCAGGACCCAGGTCCCCAAACACTTTTTATGATAATACCATGAATATAAGCCTTTAAAATTAGCACTTTTGATTTCACCCATAGACTTTTAAAGGGTGTTCCGCGGCATTCGAATTTGCCACGAACACCCCAAATTGTTCGCTGTTCGGCGAACTTGCGAACAGCTGATGTTTGAGTCGAACATGAGTTTGACTCGAACTCGAAGCTCATCCCTATCCCTGACCCTCCAGGAAGGGTCTTGACTTTCTTCACTGGGAAAGGATTTCATCCATATAAACGGTGCTTTGCGTGTGTCAAAACAAAGCGCCCAAATGAGAAGAAAATTAACTTTCCTTCTACAAGTACAGGAAATACCTATGAAGTAAAAGAGTTCATTTGTTGCAACACAGAGGGAGCAGTATATGCTTTGGAGTGCAGCTGTGGGCTGCAGTACCTAGGACGGACTAAGAGACCCCACAAAATACGCATGAGAGAACATGTGCAGAACATAATTAAAGGGTTTGATAAGCACAGCGTATCTAAACATTTTGCCATTTGCCACAACAAAGATCCCACTCAGTTGAAGTTTTGGGGGATAGAACCTTACGTCAGACATTGGCGAGGTAGCCATAAAGTAAGGACATTCCACCAACTAGAATCTAAGTGGATTTTTACTTTAGATACATTTGCACCTCGGGGCCTAAATGTAGAATCTGACCTCAATTCCTTCATTAGCAATTTTTAGGACCACCAGTTATTGATCTTTATTTTATTTGTTTTTTTTTTAGTATGATTTTTAGATTTTGGTATTTTCAATTTTTATATTATCCTTTTATGGACCTTCTCTTCTCTCTTTCTCGCTATTATTTTTATTAATAGTATGCTATATATATGCTGCTGATACCATTTACGTGCATTTTTTTATATCTGCTCGTTTTACGGTGCCCCTGCTTTTGTAGTTTTGGTGTCTCACTATGAGATATTATATACCACCGTAAGCCTGATCCATTTTACCTTTTAACATATTTTTAGCCTGTTCAGGTACATTTACATTACCCGTTTTAATCGTCATTGCAAATCTTTGGTTGTATTAGCTATATTATTGGACACTCAGGATATGGCTGCTATTGATATAAACACGTTGGTCTCCAGTATAATGGCCATGATATATATATTTTTTGTCACTCAGAAAATGGTCGCTATGGAAACTAGGTCTTTTGACTCCAAGATGATGGCTGGGTTGTTTACTATGGCTTAATATCCATGGGAAAATGGCCACTGTTCTATTTCTTGTATTTGAGCTACGGGAAAATGGCCGCCTAATGAGTTCCATTATAAGCATATTTAAGGACACTTCCAGTGCCATGGGTGACCCCCTGATGAAGTCACGTGACTGTAACGAACACGCGTAGGGATGTAGGCACCGGAAGTGACGTCAGCGAGCTCGCTGCTTGTGTTTTGTTTTGCTTTTACATGCATTTTAAATGTGAGTACCCTGTTTATGTTGGCTTTTCTTAATAAACACTTTATACAAACATATTACACCATCGAGTATCCCTACCTGTTCTTCCTTTTATACTTCCTCACGCCCACCTACGAGGCTTGCTGAACTAACTACGGCTGGCAGAGGGCTATTGGTCACATAGACGGACATACACCAGCAGATCCAGAAACGCCAGATCCAGAGGTCGTGGGATACTTGGATCAATAGGGAACATACCCGTTATATGCAAAGATATATTCACACGCTGTTACCTTACAGCAGTAAGGTAAGGGGACATCCAGACATCATGTATTGCACTGAAGATAGAAAGTCACCATTCATTTGCAACTTATATATGAAGTCACCATCAACTTCTGCAGCACTCAAGTCACTATTTATCTGCACTTTATATATGAAGTCACCATTTAATCTACAGCACTTTATTCTGCATTTTTACACTATATATAAAGAAGATATGCTACGGACATAAGGAACGTTTTATCGATAGATTGCTCATTCCTCAATATTTGTTTACTTAGTGTGTCTATCACTGGCATTTTGAACATTGTCACTTTATTTGTGGTTTTCCTAGCCTCTTTCACAGTACATGCACCTTTGCACTGTGTATTATCACCGTATGGTTGGTGATGTGGTGTTGAATTCAATTTAGAGGTGATCAAATACCACCAAAAGAAAGCTCTATTTGTGGGAAAGAAAGGAATAAATTAATTTTATTTGGGTACAGCATCGCACGACCACGCAATTGTCAGTTAAAATAACGCAGTGCCGTATCGCAAAAGATGGCCTGGTCAGGAAGTGGGTAACACAGACACACTAAAAGAAGAAAAAAACCACAGTGGGTGTGCAAATAAGATTTCTATATTTTTATGAAACAGTGTAAGGTAAGGTAATCATGTAAGACAGTCTTAACACAAGTAGCTATGGTTTCCTTGAGAAACCAATTTGACTCTCAGATAAATTAAGTGAAAAAAAAAATTATAAAAAATTAAAGCCTAGGTTTAGCTAAAGTAAAATATAGAAAAAAAATCAGCACAGGGACTTAATTTACAGTTAGTATGATGTATCTCTTGTGCTGATACTTCATTGTTCGATAGAAATCTCCCTCCGTCCAACTCCATTTCTATTGAAAGAAGAAGAATCAGCTAATGGGGCAACACATACTACCTGCAAGTTATGTCTCTTGTGCTGATTTTTAGGTTTTTAATTTTAGCTAAACTTAGGCTTTAAAGGGACAAGGAAGCACTTAAACCTCCCACCCCCACCCCCACATATGTACATAATCGCCCATGTCAGGGGTGCCTATGAATGGAAATAGTAGTTGCATTACACGATATTGCCATGCACACCGGAGCAAGCGTAATACTACTAGGGCCTCTCACAGGTAATGGACTTTAAAGTGTTGCCTGTGGAAAAGTTTAGGTACTGATGTTTTTTGCGGTTTCATAGGCACACGCAATTATTGACATGTTAGGTATTATCTATTTTATACACAGTATATTTACCCCACACAACAGTCACAAAATGGGTAATATACAGGTGCATCTCAAAAAATTAGAATATCATCAAAAAGTTAATTTCAGTAATTCAATTCAAAAAGTGAAACTCCTATATTATATAGATTAATTACATATGATGTATTTTAAGCATTTCTTTCTTTTAATTTTGACGATTATGGCTTACAGCTAGTGCAAACCCACAATTCAGTATCTCAGAAAATTAGAATATTGTGAAAAAGTTTAATTTTGTAGACTCACGGTGTCACACTGTAATCAGTTAATTAATGCAAAACACCTGTAAAGGTTACCTGAGCCTTTAAATGGTCTCTCAGTCTGGTTCAGTAGGTTATACAATCATGGGGAAGACTGCTGACTTGACAGTTGTCTAGAACAGTGGTCATCAGCCCTGTCCTCAGGGCCCACTAACAGGCCAGGTTTGCAAGATAACTGAAATACATCACAGGTGATATCATTTTCTGCTCAGTGATTGCAGTATTCTAGTCTGCATCTCCATAAGGTAATACATAAAACCTGGCCTGTTAGTGGGCCCTGAGGACAGGGTTGATGACCACTGGTCTAGAAGACAGTCATTGACACCCTCCACAAGGAGGGTAAGTCACAAAAGGTCATTGCTAAAGAAGCTGGCTGTACACAGAGTACTGTATCCAAGCATATTAATGGAAAGTTGACTGGAAGGAAAAAGTGTGGTAGAAAAAGGTGCACAAGTTATTGGAATAACCACAGCCTTGAGAGGAAAGTGAAGCAAAGGCCATTTAAGAATTTGGGGGAAATTCACAAGGAGTGGACTATGGCTGGTGTCCGTGCTTCAAGAGCCACCACACAGATGTATCCAGGACATGGGCTACAACTGTCGCATTCCTTGTGTCAAGCCACTCCTGAACCAGAGACAACATCAGAAGCGTCTTACTAAATTTTACATTTCATTTGGAAATCAAGGTCCCAGAGTCTGGAGGAAGAGTGGAGAGGCACAGAATCCAAGTTGCATGAGGTCCAGTGTGAAGTTTTCACACTGGACCTTTTTCGGTGATGATTTAGGGAGCCATGTCATCTGCTGGTCCACTGTTTTATCAAGTCCAAAGTCAGCGCAGCCCTCTACCAGGAAATTCTAGCACACTTCATGCTTCCCTCTGCTGACCAGCTTTATGGAGATGCCGATTTCATTTTCCAGCAGGACTTGGCACCTACTCACACTGCCAAAAGTACCAATACCTGGTTTAATGACCATGGTATCACTGTGCTTGATTGGCCAGCAAACTCGCCTGACCTAAACCCCATAGAGAATCTGTGGGGTATTGTCAAGAGGAAGATGAGACACCAGACCCAACAATGCAGACAAGCTGAAGACCGCTATCAAGGCAACCTGGGCTTCCATAACACCTCAGCAGTGCCACAGGCTGATCGCTTCCATGTCACGCCGCATCGATGCAGTAATTCATGCAAAAGGAGCCCCGACCAAGTATTAAGTGCATACTATACTGTACATGGACACACTTTTCAATAAGCCAACATTTATTAAAAAGACTTTTTTTTATTGGTTTTATGTAATATTCTACTTTTCTGAGATACTGAATTTTGGGTTTTCACTAGTTGTAAGCCATAATCATCAAACTTAAAAGAAAGAAATACTTGAAATATATCACTTTGTGTGTAATGACTCTTAATAATATGAGTTTCACTTTTTAAGTTGAATTACTGAAATACATTTTTTGATGATATTCAAATTTGAGATGCACCTGTATTGCATTTGTGTTCACTAAAACTTACTTTAGTGTATTTTTTTTACTGGAAATGTGGGCTCGATAAAGTGTTGCGACAATATCTTGACATTAAACTATGAGCATTCAAATCTCTGGAGTCTCTGCTTTCTGAAAATATTTAGTGTTTGAGGATTTTAACTAATCTAGTCGGCTTAAAATGTGCATATTATCATGTGTGCAGCAAAAAAAAAGGCAAAAAAGGCAAAAAAGGCTCTGGCAGCGAAAGAGTTAAGGCCAACATTAAAACCTCGTTAAATACCATGGCTGGGAAATTCCCTGACTGTCTGAAGTGGCCGCATCGGTTTGATGTATACAACCTACAGCAAAACCAACATTTACAAAGAAAAGGAATGCTGTTGCCAGTAAATGACAGCTCCCAGCTGCTTTACTTCTTTCTTGTAAACAAAGCGTCTGGAATGCCCTTCATCTATATCAGACCCTGATCCTACATGAGGGTCTGAAATAGATATTAATGGGGGACCTACACACACAAAAAATGGCTTGAAATTCCTCCAAAAATACAGACTCATCCCCAGCAAGGTAAAGGCATAATGTGTTAGTATCCATTGCATACTAGCACATTATGAAATATTTAACTTAGAATTAAGCCCTCCAGTGGCACGCTGTCACCGATGAGAGGGCTTCCATCTTCACCCGGTCTTCCCCATGAGTGCCAATTGGCTGAGCTGCGATGACATCACAGCAGAGCACTGTGATGGGACATCACCAGCTGCAGGCAGTGCATAGATCTCCAAAACAGTGCAAGTTTAAGAGATATTCACTGTATTTACAGGTAAGCCTTGTTATAGGCTTACCTGTAGGTACAAGTCCGGGGACACACTGTCCCCCTTTCTGCCATTGTGCTCTTGCTGGGTGTCCCGTGTGCTCCTGTTCCTTTAAGGAGGATTGGGCTGCCTCCAGCCCCTCATCTATCCATTTAATGCATCTGCTTCCATTGTGGAGATGCTTATAAATTCAGTAGTGTTAGGACTGCAAGCATACACAGGGTGCCTTGAAGAGGCCTTGCAGCTTATGCATGCGTTTGCAAATGCGTGCTAACTAAACCCCTGTTTTTAACGCAGACTGTTGGACAGGTTAATTTGGTTGGTTGGCAGACTGGTTGTTGAGTTGAGCTATGGAATGTTCTGTTTTTGTCTTTCATGTGATAGCCCTTCCATGTGCTCCTTGCTGTGAAGACCAGTTATAGGTGGGGGCAGGGGCCATGTATTTGTTACAAGTCAGAAATAAGCATTTACTTCCACTTTAATGAGGGTCTGGTATGAATGTCGAGGGGGACCCCACGTAAAAAAAATCATGGGGGGGCCCCTCAAATTTTTTTTTTTATACCAGACCCTTCTGCAAAGCAAGCAGCCAGGTAAGGAAAGGGGGGGTTGGAGAGAAGACAAGCACCTTCTGAACCATACACCCTCAACATGGGGTGGGTCCATGTGGTTCTGCCTGTTGCCCGTAGCAGTGGATAGAACCAGAGTGAAATGGGGGACTATGTCTCCAATGCACCCAGTAGTGAGTGCAATACTAAAGACTCTTCAGCCACTGTGGCTTTTTAGGAAAGCAAAGATCAAAGGTGTGACAGGTAAAAGGTAACTCTTTGGGCCTCATTCACATAGGCCTGCAGTCCCTGAATGGACTGTGTATGAGGCTTGAGCCACCAGTTGGCTGCATGCGGGCAGCCTGTGACTGGCATTAGTGGCTGTTCAGAGAGAGGCAGGGGCGTGATCTTAGTGTAGAAGACATTTATTGGCGTGAAAGGCGATTGTGTAAGTTGTCAAACAGTTAAAAGAACTTGCTCTTTAGGTTGGTAAGAAGACAAGGGCTGTTCACCCATACACCTGTTGGACTGGGACGAGCATCTGTGTCCGTACGGACATTATGTCCCCATACACTTACATGAGCTGCCTGCACAAGCCGCATAAACACAGACCAATTGCATGAAAGAGAAAAGCGCCTCTTAAAGTGGAGTTGCACCCAAAAATGGAACTTCCACTTTTTGGAATGGTCACATTTGGCACCTTTCAGAGGGGAGAAGGGAGCAGATACCTGTCCAATACAGGCATTTGCTCCCACTTCCTGGCATAGATCACCGCGGCGTTCTACGCCTACTCTGTCCTCCCCCGCAGTCTTCTGGGAGCCAGAAGTCAGCAGGGACCAGTGAGGACGCGCAGCGCGACTCACGCATGCGCAGTAGGGAACCAGGAAGTGAAACTGCATGGCTTTACTTCCTGATTCCCTTACCGAGGATGGTGGTGGCGGCAGCCGAGAGCCGACGGACAGATCGTCTCCTGACATCGCAGGCTCCCTGGACAAGTAAGTGTCCATATATTAAAAGTCAGCAGCTGCAGTATTTGTAGCTGCTGGCTTTTAATCAGCGGACCTCCTCTTTAAGTGCAGTGATTAAAAGATGACAGGCACAAGGGGATTAAAAAACACTTACAGGAGAGTAAGAGGTAATAGGCATATATAATCCTCGTGCGGATCGCTGTAATCCTCGTCGGGGGGAGAGAGCCGTCCTGCAACTATCAAGAGTCCCTGGTGACGTGGATTAGCAAGGTGAAGATGGGATGAGGCAGCCTGGGTTCTGGAACGCACATGGCCAATGTAACATCAGGTGAATGTGGTGGGCAAGCATGGGCGTAGGTCTGAGGAAGGAGCCATGCATGCTCCAAAATGAGTTACCACCCACACCTGATGTTACATTTTACATTGTTACATGTTACAGCTTGGTTCCAGAACCTGGGCCTCCTCATCACATCTTCACTAACCTAAGTCACCAGGTACTGACAGCTGCAGGGCAGTTCTTCCCCAGATAGACGAGGATTACAGAGATCCGCATGAAGACTAATCATATGCCTATGACCTCTTACTCTCTTTGTAAGTGTTTTTAATCCCATTGCGCCTGCAATAAATCTTTTAACCACCGCACTTAGAGGCGCCTTTCCCTTTCCTTTAAGCCTCTGAAGAGCTGCTTCTTCTCTACAAAGTGGTGCCTTCAGTGCCATCTCTCCTAAGGCTCGGATACCCAGCCTCACCTCCCTCTTTGAGAGACCGGTTACAGACTACGGGCCTCAGTGTCCATTTTATAGAGGCCTTACACTGGCCATACACTAGTAGATTTTTAAACTTTCATACAAAAATTCTTTGCACGTTATATGACCGTCACATGAAAATCTTAATGGCCTTTATCTTTCGGTTTTAGAACGAATGTACTTCCCAAAAGAATCAGTGTTGGAAATTTGTTCAAGTACATTTTCCATTCTGGTCTTTGGATTTTAAACATGAGAAAATTCAATCACTGATTTAAACCCACTAATGCTTAGAAAATTTAAAACAAACGTTCTTTATAAAACTTACAAAAGAAAAATCTGTGTAAACTGTATGGCCAGCATTACACAGACCTTTTTAAATAAAAGCTTTAAATACAGTTGTTGCTTTAACTATAGTTGTGTCAAATATGCAAAAATAAGTTACCAACTAGACAATGCCATTTTACAGCAACAGTGACCCCTGCTGGTACAAAGTCACAACCACCAAATTATTTGAAAGGAAATCTATAGCAAGACAAGGATGTAGCTCTCCCATTCAGAAATACTTATTGCCTGGCTGTTATGCTGATCTGAATCAAAGCAGTCACCAATGTAAAATATTCAGGTGGTCAGTAGTGGTAACATCTATCCATTTCTTCTAAGGCTGCTAAAATTTGCAGTTTTACATTTAGCATATATTTGGCTCAAATGGGTTGTGTCACTACCGCAACAAACATTTAGACCCCCTTTTTTTTTTTTCTGCCAGGAAAAAAAAAAAAAAAAAAAAGATAAACATTTAGACCCCTTTCACTTTGGGCTGTTTTTTTCCCAGGTGCTAAAGGGCTAAAAATAGGGCCTATAAAGCACGACTCAACTGACACCCCAAGGTGAAAGCCTGAGTGCTTTCACACTGGGGCGCTGTGCTGGCAGAACGTTTAAAAAAAAAAAAGTCCTGCAAGCAGCATCTTTGGGGTAGTGGAACAACTGTATACACTGCTCCTCCACTGCCCATTGATATGAATGGCCACCGCTGCCGAAGCACCACACAGGCGCATTTAACCCGTACTTTGGCCGCTAGCAGGGGTTAAAAGTGCCCCGCTAGCAGCCGAATAGCACTGCTAAAATTAGCTTTGCTTTACCACCAATGCTGCCCACAGCTCAGTGTGAAAGGGCTCTTGGAGTGTAATACACTCAGGATACCATCTACCTTCATAGTCAGGGCTGAAGCTTCCAGCTGTACCGTGTGTCTACGATTCTGCAGTACATAATGGAGGGGGAGGGAAACACACAAGTCCAACCTGTGTTTGATTATATGTCAGTAATACATTGTATATCCCTGTATGGTGTAGTCGCTCAGTTGCCCAATAGATTTAAATTAATCGATGCTCCCTGCTAAAACCACCACCTGTGGAAAGGAATTCCACATCCTAACCACTCTTACAGTAAAGAACCCTCTACACAGTTTAAGGTTAAACTGCTTTTCTTCTAATTTTAGAAAATTATATTCTTATTATATTCCTTTCACAGAAAAGTTTTAACCCTATTGTGGGGTCACCAGTACAGTGTGTGAATTGAAATCATATCCCCTCTCAAGCGTCTCTTCTCCAGAGAATAAGTTCAGTGCTCGCAACCTTTCCTCATAACCAAGATCCTCCAGACCCTTTATTAGCTTTGTTGCCCTTCTTTGTACTCGCTCCATTTCCAGTACATCCTTCCTGAGGACTGGTGCCCAGAACTGGACAGCATACTCCAGGTGCGGCCGGACCAGAGTCTTGTAGAGCGGGAGAATTATCGTTTTATCTCTGGAGTTGATCCTTTTTAATGCATGCCAATATTCTGTTTGCTTTGTTAGCAGCTTGGCATTGCATGCCATTGCAGAGCCCATCATCTACTGCAGGGATCCTCAAACTATGGCCCTCCAGCTGTTGCGGAACTACACATCCCATGAGGCATTGTAAAACTGACATTCACAGACATGGCTAGGCATGATGGGAATTGTAGTTCTTGAACAACTGGAGGGCCATAGTTTGAAGACCCTTGATCTACTAGGACCCCCAGGTCCTTTTCCATCCTAGATTGCCCCAGAGGTTCTCCCACCAGTGAGTAGATTGCATTCATATTTTTGCCACCCAAATACATTTTTCTACATTAAACCTCATTTGGCATGTAGCCACACACCAAATTCTTGTAAGGTCCTACCTCCTGTGGAGAAGTTATTGCCCAGCTTAGTATTGTTCGCAAAGAGATTTAACTGTTTATCCCATCCTCCAGATAATGAATTAAATAGGATTGGTCCCAGGACAGAACCCTGGGGGACCCCACTTTCCACCCCTGACCATTCTGAGTACCCCCCATCACCACCCTCTGAACTTGCCCTTGTAGTCAGTTTTCAATCCATGTACTCACCCTATATAGTCCATGCCAACGAACCTTACAGTTCCCCATAAACATTTACTGCACAAAGTATCAAATGCTTTTGCAAAATCCAGATACACCACATCTATGGGCCTTCCATAATCTAGATGGCAGCTACCGCATAGGTTAGATGGTTTGGCAAGAATGATTCTTCACGATTACTGCCAATACTGTTATTATTAAAACCTTGTAGACTCATCCCCTCCAAGATCTTGCATATGATTGATGTTAGGCTAACTGGTCTTAATTCCCAGGGATGCATCTTGGCCCTTTAAATATTGGTGCTACATTGGCTTTCCTGCAATCAGCTGGTACCATTCCAGTCAGTAGACTAAAAATTAGGAACAATGGTCTGCCAATTACTTAGACAGAGTTCCTTAACCACTTACCAACCGGCCCATAGCCGAATGACAGCTGCAGGGCGGTTGGATAACTCTGGGAGGGCGTACTATGACGTCCTCCCAGAATTCCCCTCTCGTGCGCCCCCTGGGGCGCGCACCCGAACACATCCGTTGAGGACCCGGCGCATCACGGATCCCGGTAAATGGCCGCTGATCGCGGCCGTTTACCATGTGATCGCGCCATCAAATGACAGCGCGATCACATGTAAACAGACCGGCGTCATCTGATGACGCCGGTTCCTCCCCTCCTGTGTACTGATCGGGGAGGGGGATGGATGTCTGCAGCGCTGTGGGCTGTATGTGTAGTGCCCACAGCGCTGCAGAGACATCCAGCCATCCATGCTCAGCCATCCCTCACTATCACTTCCCGCCTGCCGTCATACAACGTCCTTGACTTTGTGCGGAGATATCTGAATGATGGTTGCAGCTACAGGCATCATTCAGATATCAGCTTTTTCAGCCGGCGATTCCCTACACCATGAGAACGATCATAGCAACTGTTCCACTGCTTGATCGTTCTTACAGGAGGCGAGAGGGGATGCCCCCCCCCCCTCCCGCTCTTCTACCGACTCACTGCTACGATCGAAGCCAGGATCGTTTCTTTTTTTTTTAATTTCAGGCTTCCCAGCCTAGAGGTGAGATGTGGGGTCTTATTGACCCCATATCTCACGGTAAAGAGGACCTGTCATGCCATATTCCTATTACAAGGATGTTTATATTCCTTGTAATAGGAATAAAAGTGGTCAATTTTTTTTTTTTTTTTTGTGGAAAAAAGCATCAAACTAAAATAAAGTAAAATGAACAATAAAAAAAAAAAAAAAATTTTTAAAGCGCCCCTGTCCCTGTGTGCTCGCATGCAGAAGCGAACGCATACGCAAGTCCCACCCACATATGAAAACGGTGTTCAAAGCACACATGTGAGGTATCGCTGAAAGGTGACATGTTAGGTATCCATTTACTTGGCGTAACTTCATCTTTCACATTATGCAAAAACACTGGGCTAACTTTACTGTTTGTTTTTGTAAAAGCACAAAAGTTTTTTTTCCAAAAAAAGCATTAAAATTGCTGCACAAATACCGTGCGAGATAAAAAGTTGAAACGACCGCCATTGTATTCTCTAGGGTCTTTGCTAAAAAAAACATATATAATGTTTTGGGGTTCTATGTAATTTTATAGCTAAATGATTTTTACATGTAGGAAAGAAATGTCAGAATTGGCCTGGGTGCTCCAGAACACCTGAAGGTGCTCCCTGCATGTTGGGTCTCTGTATGTGGCCACACTGTGTAAAAGTCTCACACATGTGGTATTGCCGTACTCAGGAGTAATAGTAGGTGTTTTGGGGTGTAATTTGTGGTATGCATATGCGGTGTGTGAGAAATAACCTGCTAATATGACAATTTGAGAAAAAAAAAAACCTTGATTTTGCAAAGAATTGTGGGAAAAAAAATGACAACTTCAAAAAACTCACCATGCATCTTTCTAAATGCCTTGGAATGTCTTCTATCCAAAAAGGGGTAATTTGGGGGGTATTTGTACTTTTCTGGAATGTTAGGGTCTCAAGAAAGAGATAGGCCGTCAGTACTTCAGGTGTGATCAATTTTCAGATATTGGTACCATAGCTTTTGGACTCTAACTTTCACAAAGACCAAATATACACCAATTTGGGTTAATTTTACCAAAGATATGTAGCGGTATAAATTTTGGCCAAAATATGAAGAAAAATTACTAATTTGCAAATTATTATAACAGAAATGAAGAAAAATGTATTTTTACAAATTTTTCGGTCTTTTCTTTTACGGCGCAAAAAATAAAGAACCCAGCGGTGATTAAATACCACCAAAAGAAAGCTCCATTTGTGTGAAAAAAAAGACACAAATTTCATATAGATACAGTGTTGCATGACTGAGTAATTGTCATTCAAAATGTGAGAGCACCAAAAGCTGAAAATTGGTCTGGTTAGGAAGGGGGTTTAAGTGCCCAGTTGTCAAGTGGTTAAGGACCCTCGGGTGCAAGCCATCTGGTCCTGTTGACTTAATATTAAGTTTAATCCTGTCCTGTTAGCCATGAGGGTGCTTCCTGTTACATGTCATTAGGATAAACATTGCAGTTTTGGCTACTTAAGCCCCTGCCCCCACGCCTTAGATGAATGCGTGTTACCTTCCACCCAGTCTGGATAATTAAAATCCCCCATTATAAAGACACTTCCCATTCTTGCCGCCAATTCAAATTGTGATAGGGCCCACCTAACCTGAGAGGGGACCTCTTATAGCATACTCCCACTGTTACTTTCCTCCTATTGGAGCTCTACACATAAGGATTCCACCTCCACCCTTGCTCCCTTTGTGATATTGAGCAATAGTTGGAAGATACAATTGTAAATCAATTGTATCCGTTTACACCAAGCAATCTTATAATCTTATCAAATTCATGAATAAGGCATCAGTGCTTTTTCTTCAATTGTAAACACAATAGAGTATTTTTTTGCCCTGGCTGATTTAGATCAGACCAAACAGAAAGTTAAGCCTATTTGATCAAATCGCACAGTCAAAAAAAAAAAAAAAAAAAAAGTGCGCATGTCAACCATAGGGGTTGTTCACATTTGTAGAAACCCTCTGAAAAGTGATCCAGTGTGAATCAGCAGTTGACAAGCAGCTAGTTTGCCTATTCACCACCCAATTTAACCCTGAAAAGCCCACACCACAACCCTGTAACCATGTGGTTGCAAAACTGTTGCAGCAAAGCCTCAATTACATGAAAGGAAATGGGCCTCATTTGTGTACAACCCTGTCTGGCCACCACTGGGATAGACAAAAAAAAAAAAAGTCAGTCAATGGGAAGAACCCATAGCGCACAGCAGGAACACAATTTCCAGAAATCTAAAGTGTCAGATTCAGATGAGTCTACAAGGGAAATGCGCTTAGAAGGCAAGCAATACTTCTCTCCTGTGCTCCTGATTTTGTTAGTGACAATCACTGATTCTACTGTGCATCTGTTTGTATGCAATTGAAAAACAAAATCCAATTGGCACCTAGTCCTCATCTTGGACCAAGTCATTTATTACATTTGCTTTGTTTGATTAGTTCAGCAAAAGCCAACAAGCAGGGCTGACACCACCCAGCTTACAATTGAAAATGGGCTCACAGTAGCTATATACTAAACACTGTTTTAGTGTTAAAAAGCTGTTCACTTTACCATGCAATGAGGGGGCAGTGTGGTGTGCCAGAGATCAGAACATTGCAATGCATGGACTTCAAGTGTGCTGCAAAAATACGCAGCATTGTGTTAACTGCCATGTCCCCATAAACATCTTTTCAACCAACTTTAGTAGAGCAGGCAAAACCAATTGGCAACTGCGCTCTGAACTCAGGAGTACAGCATAGTTGCCACAACATCACATGAAGCTGCATAATTTGCCACATTTGTGAGTTGCACAAGACTAATAAAACCAAGTGCAGATGCACCAATAAAATGCTTCAGCACTTTAACTTCTGCCATTTCATTGTTCCAGTGCACCAACATTAAAGCAGACAAACTCCCACTGTCTTCTGTATTTTAGACCTCCCTTCAGGATACCAAATGCTGCACACTTAAGCCTCATACACAATTGGAATTTCAGCAGGGAATTGAGAGACTGCCTAAAAATATGACCACTAGTATGCTCCAGACAATTGTTGGCCAACATTCCGCCAACAAAATGTTGGATAGCAGGCAAGTAAATTTGGCGGACAACGGTCTGTTGTCAGATTTTCCTATTGTGTGTACACAAGTCCAAAGTCGCATGCTCAGAATCAATGCTCAAACACTATTAGCAGGTGCCCAAAGGGTGGCACTCAAGAGCTGAAATTCCTTGTAGTACATCACTACGTTCATGTTTGTTGGCTGACAATTGTGTACCATTTGTAGGCAAGTTCACAGCACATGCCCTTCGGGCAAAAGTCTGGCGCTTTGTCTGCGGAAAATCCGATCGTGTGTATGAGGCTTTAGGCTGTTTCAGGAGGTAAAGTGCAGAAGCTTCTATACATGCAGCACCTTCCCAAACATGTAACAGTCACATGGCAGACTGTTGTGGGTAATGTCAGGATGGAACCCCCCAGTTTATTTCCCACACACTATTGGCCCATAAAAAGACAGGAATCATTAATAGGAATGTGCAGGCAAGCTTCAGACCCCCAGGAACCCATTTCCCACAGTGACAGCAAGTTCTCTTGGTACATTACCCTGCTTACTCAAGCAGCTAGCCAATAGTCTCCAGCAGACATTTGTTTAAGACAGAGTTCACCTCTGAACAAATTACATTTAAGGTGCAACATGTTCAGCATCCTCCCCATGACTCGCACAGCCACATCAGGAGTTCTGTAAATGAATAGACTACAAGTACCATCACCCATTGTGGCAGACACCTTGAATGTCTCAAACTGCAAGGGTGCTGATAAGTGCTCTCGTAGTTAATGGATCTTCCTGCAGTTCAGTGGCTGTCAGTTCATACAGGAGGTACAGGCAGACAGCCAAGTCTACAGGCTCCTGCCATTGCACCTATGATCTGCTAATCATAGGTGCAATGATTTGCAGGCCCCTTAGGATATGCAATTTTGCCTGCAAAAAAAGCATAAAATAAAAAATAGACAATTTAGTAAAGCCAAAAAAGTTGCAACAGTTACTGGTGAATGATCTCACATTTTACTTTATTATGAATTAATCAGAACTAGGAATCACAATCAAACAAGTCTTCATCTTTGTAAGAAGGGATTTACACGTATTCCTAGATGCGAGCTGCTCCACCTATAATAAAAAAAGGAAACAGGCATTAGTATACACATCCAGAAAACTTTGATCAAGTATTTCATTGCATTCAATTTTGCTTTAATAAAATATGTCTGGATTACTTTCAAATGTTAGTCATATTCTGCAGCCAATAAAGGGTGCACAGATTGCCTGCAGAACTGTCACTCTTCCAGTTACACCAAAGCCTCTGAAGCACATGGGTAGATAAGCTTTCCAACAGCTGTAGAGGAGCCAACCCATGTCTGAATCCTGAAACTTATACCTCAATTGGGTTTATTTACTAAAGGCAAATCCACTTTGCAGTGGAAGTGAAGTTGCTGTAGAGCTGCAGGGGGACATGCAAGGAAATTAAAACAGCATTTTTGATTGGATAAAATCAGCAGATCTACAACAACTGCACTTCCAAGTGCACTTGCAGTGCCTTTTGTAGTGCAAAGTGGGTTTTCCTTTAGTAAATCAACCCCATTCTTACTCAGCTTATAGACCATAGTGTGGGAGCATGCTTCCATCCTGACTTCCAGGAGCTTTACAGAATGGAAATGCAGAATAGGCTTTCAGTACTATTAAAATGGCCAAATATTTTACAAAATTCTCACATTGCAAAATCAGGCACATGCATGCAATCATTTACAGAGCCATCAGTAATAGAATGTGTCCTCATGACTGAAATCAGACAGGGATAACAAGCATCATTGGCTCACAAAACAAAATGGTAATAGACAGCACAATTACCTGACATGGCACGACTGGTCATCTCCCCTCTTGCTGGACCGACAACCCCTGCCAGGCTTTCATCCTCCTGCAACAGGACAGCAAGTAAGGCAAGGAATCTATACACCATCATCAACATAAATCAATGGGTGCCAATCAGAACAGGATATTATCGTCAGTTATCGCATCTGACGGCACTTCCTATATCCCGAATCTCATCATGTGACACAACACACCAAGTCCACCCTAAACCCATTCCAGCTCTGTCTGGTGGCAGTTGAGCTTGTTTGCCAGCTTCCTACATCTCAGGATTGCAAAACCTACATGCGCTTCTTTACTCCAACAGCCCCAAGCATTATATATTTAAAAGGGAGGTACACTGGGGAAGGAATGGTTCTACAGGCTTAAGGATTTTTACCTTAAAGCATGAAGGTAAACCACTGATGTAGGCTCCCCTATGCTTACACAAGCCCAATCTCACCCAGCACCATGCCTGAGGAGATCAACGGCTCTCTCCCTCACAGGGCACATTGATAGCAGTGGGAGCCAATGACTCCTGCCGCAATTGGATTTCTGACAAGGGGCAGGCCATGCTGTGTCTACAGATGCAGGCAGCATGGCTTGGGTTCGAGCCCACACAAGTACCCCCGAAATGGCTTGCTGTGGGGACACTTGCTGAAAAAGTACCAGCGGGGGACCACAGAAAATGGATCAGGCTGCTCTGTGCAGAGCCAATGCACAGAGCAGTAAAGTAAAACAAGTTTACTCTTAGATTGTAAGCGCGAAGGAGCAGGGCCCTCTGATTCCTACTGTATCAAAGTGTATTGTATTTGTACTGTCTACCCTCAAGTTGTAAAGCGCTACGTAAACTGTTGGCGCTAAATAAATCCTGAATAATAATAATAATAAATAATAATCAACTTTACAGAACTGAGAGCAAAAATCTTTAGCTCTGCAGTGATCACAGTACATACAACTTACCACAATCAAAAACAGGCAGTCCTGAAAGATCAGAAACCCCAAGTGATCAGACCTGAAGAGAATAAAACAAAGTGTAAGACAATGTAGATGACATTTTATACCACTACTGCATTTCCAGAAAGCCCTGTACCATTTAAAATGGGCAATTTATACACTTACTAAGCAGCAAAAGCATTTCAAATCAATGCTACAGAATTGGATGTGTGCTCAGAAGAACCCTTCTCACCACCAGCAATCTGACGGTAATTCCAGCTCATTTTTAGGTTAATTTCATCACAGCACACTCCTTATATCTGCCTGAGACATACAGACCTCTCCCTGTGAGGATCAGATATCTTCACAGCCAGACTGTCCAATAAATCACTGATTAAGCCATTACATAAAATGCCTTTTTTTTTTTTACACAGCCCTGCACCACTGAGAATGTAGAATTAAAGAACTTTGTTCTCAAACACACATGATTTTGTTGCAGAATCTGGTTATTCTGAAGAAATAGCTTTGTGCCCATGTGCAGAGGGAATCTGTATGGGAGTGGCTTTATAATTATCAGCCGCTGCAACTGCAGGACTTGGAGGAAAGCTGCAGGGTCTGCATACCTTTAGATGTGATTTCCATTTGGAGTAGCTCAACAAAAATTACATTTGTTGCAGGGGTGCCAAAAATCTGACTTCCATCTTTATGCAGACTTCTGGGAACATCAGTGAGCCAATCACAAGGAAGTGACATTTTCAGGGGGCGTTCTGCATAGAACACCTCCAGGAAGCCATATGGCTGCCATAACCCCCAGCATTTCTCCACAGCGGTTGGTCTACTTTAATCCCCCACAGGGGGGGGGGGGGATTTGCTGCAAGAACACTTATGGGCGACAGGGGATGTGCCCCCTGCCGCATCCCAGTAGTCACCTGCTGCTTACCAGAGCCGTTAAAAAGGGGCCCGATGGCCCCCACTAGACTATGCCCTTGGAGGACTGGAGCAACGTCAATCACATCCACCCAACAGCCTCACTTTGATTTTAAGTGTAATGTGAGATCTGAGGTTTTTGGCCCCAGATCCCATATTAGAGGTCCTTCATTTTTTTTTTTCTATTAAAAGGGATGTTTACATTCCTTTTACTTGGCGTAACAGAAAAAAATTGGGCCAACTATTTTTTTAATTCAAAATTTTGGGAAAAAAAAAAAAAAAAAAAAACCCCACACAAGTATATAGTAATACTCTAGGAAAAAAGTGATTTTAACTTGTAAAAAATAGGCTTGGCCTTAAGTGAATGTATTCGAGTCCAGTACCAATTTGAATGTCCACACTTGCCATTTCAACCATCAAGCTCTATGCAAGATGGAAATCTACAGTCAATGGGTGCCAATCAGAACAGGATATTATTGTCAGTTATCGCATCTGACAGCACTTCCTATATCCCGAATCTCATGACACATCAAATCCACCCAAAACCCAATCCAGCTGTCTGGTGGCAGTTGAGCTTGTTTCTTCCCAGCTACATCTCAGGGTGACCTACATGTGGTTCTTTGCTCCCACCAACTGCCCCAAGCATTATTTATATTAAAAAAAGGACACAATGGGGAAGGAATGGTTCTACAAGGATTTTTACCTTAATGCATTAAAAAAAAGGTAACCCTTCTGATCTAGGATCCCCTATACTAACACAAGCATGATCCCACCCAGCACTGTGCCTGGGAGCAGCAGCTCTCCTCACAGGGCACATTGGTAGCAGTGGGAGTCATTGGCTCCTGCTGCTATCAAATACTGACAAGGGGCAGGCCATGCTGTGTCTACAGATGCAGGCAGCACAGCTTGGGTTCAAGCATGCACAAGTACCCCCATAAGAAATGGCTGTGAGACATTTGCCAAAGAAGGGGGAAGAAGTAATTTACAATTACTTTACAGAACTAAGAAAATCTTTAGGCCCATAGCTCTCCACTCTGCACATTATAGGTAAAAGATTTTAAACGTTCACAATAACATGGCAAAGGGGTGTTTGTGCCCAAGTAGAACCTTTTCAGGGCTCAGTTACATAAACTAGCGGCTTTGAAGAGTAACAAACAAGTTAAACTTACCACAAACAGGAAGATCAGAAACTGCAAGTGATCAGACCTGAAGAGAACAAAAACAAAGTGTAAGGCAACCTAGATGGCATTTTATTCCACTATTGCATTTTCAGAAAGCCTGGTATCAAGTGGGCAGTTATACACTTAAGCAGAAAAAGCATGTAATAAGTGCTACAGAATTGGATTTGTGCTCAGAAGAACCCTTCTCACCACCAGCAATCTGACGGTAATTCCAGCTCATTTTAGGTTAATTTCATCACAGCACACTCCTTATATCTGCCCGCGATCAGATCCTGCCAATAGAGCCATGTACAGGCCTTTCACTGTGAGGATCAGGTATGGTTCTGTGTCATGTGTCTTCAGAGCCAGACTGTCCATCACATAAAATGCTTTTAGTTATCCGGGCAAGATTTTACACCGTCAAGAATGTAGAACTAAAGAGTAACAGTCACTCAACAAAAACTGCTCTTGGTGATCAATGTACATTGCAGGAGTTTTGTTGCAGATTCCCAACTTTTCATTTTGAAAGAATAGCTTTGAGTCCATGTACAGAAGGAATCTATGGGAGTGGCTTAATCAGCTGCCGCAACTGCAGGGCTTGCATACCTTTAGATGTGATTTCCATTTTGGGGGAACTCTCCAAAAATGACATTTGTTGCAGGGGTGCCAAAAATCTGACTAGCATCTTTGTGCAGACTTCTGGGAAAATCAGTTAGCCAATCACACAAGGAAATTACATTTTCAGAGGGAGGTTTGTACAAAACACCTCCAGGAAGTCATATTTTATAGAAAAAAGATCTAGCGTTGCATAGCGAAAAGGAATGGCAAACATTCAAATGACATTTCCCCAAAGTAGTTACCCTTAAGGCCTCATGCACACGAGACGCCAGTGCAAACTGCTGAACATGTTTTAAAAAGCTGAAACTGGCGTTTAGAAATGCCACATTTGCATCTAGAAGCGTCTGCCGAGAATGACATTTTGCTACCCAACTTTGGGGCCCCATATCTCGGAATCCCAAGTTTGGTGTGCCAACAGTGGAAGCACTAAAACATATCCAAATTTGGGGTTCCTAGCACTAAGTGGCCCCGAGATATGGGGCCCCAAAGTCAGGTCGCAAAATGTCAAGCACTTCTGCAGCAGAGAATGACATTTTCCGACCCAACTTTGGGGCCCCATATCTCGGGGCCAGGAACCCCAAATTTGGATATGTCAGTTCCACTGTGTTAGCACATCAAATTTGGGGTTCCTAGCACCAAGTGGCCCCGAGATATGGGGCCCCAAAGTCAGGTCATAAAATGTTCCTTTAAAAACACTTATAAATGTAAACGCAGCTAAATGCAGTACCGGCGTTTGGCATCTGAAACGTGGAAAACTTTTGCGTCTGAACCCATTTTTTTGCTTCTGGAAAAATGAGGTAAAACGCAACTGCCTAAAAATGAGACTGTACATGGACACATAGGATAACATTGAATGGGTTCAGGGGCAGTTGGGGGGGGGGGGGAGAAAAGTCCAACTGCCTCTAAACGCGAGTTTAACAGCGTCCCGTGTGCATGAGGCCTTTATTCCTTGTCATGTCTAGTACCAATTTAAATGTCCACACTTGCCATTTCAAACAGCAAGCTCTATGCAAGATGGAAGTCTACAGGCCCTTTCTACAGCTGTTCCAGGAGCTTTGAATTACTGAGATAAGAAAAATATCACAATGACCTTTAAAGACAAATAGGAGGGGGAGTATACCTTAAAACCAGGAATGGTGTGGCTTGGCATTCAACTGTTCATTATGGAAGTTCCTGCAAAGAATAAAAGTCCCATTACTACATGTTAATGAACCACTGGCCTAACATGTGCAACACTGACCCCCACCCCCTAAAATTACTAAGCAGCAAAAGCATTTAATGAATGCTACAGAATTGGATGTGTGCTCAGAAGAACCCTTCTCACCACCAACAATCTGACGGTAATTCCAGCTCATTTTAGGTTAATTTCATCACAGCACACTCCTATCTACCTGAGATCAGGCCCTGCCAATAGAACCATGTACAGGCCTTTCCCTGGGAGGATCAGCTATGGCTGTCACATGTCTCCAGAGCCAGACTGTCCAACAAATCACCTAAAATGCTTCCATTTATCCAGGCAAGATTCTCACACGCCCTGTACCACTAAGAATGTAGAATTAGTGCTAGTTCACACCAGGTGCAGTTCCATGTGCTTTTCTGCACTAAAAATACATGGTGTTTTCCAAAAAAAAAAAAAAAAAAAAAAGAAGAGATACTGGATCCTAGCAAATTGTATCAAAAATGCACTGGAACTGTGTGCTGTGAACTGAGCAAAAACTGATCCGGAATGTATCCAGAGTGCATTTTTGTGGTGTGAACTGGCCCTAAAAATTTCTCGCAACAAAAACTTCTTGGTGATCAATGTACATTGCAGGGATTTTGTTGCAGATTCCTACATTGTTATTCTGAAGGAATAGCTTTGTACCCATGTGCAGAGTGAATCTGAATGGGAGTGGTTTTATAATCCGCTGCTGTAGGGTCTGCATATATTTAGATGTGAAATTTGGTAGCATCTCAAAAATTAGATTTTTGCTGCAGGGGTACCAAAAATATGACTTGCATCTTTGTGCAGACTTCTGGGAAAATCAGTTAGCCAATCACATAAGGAAATTACATTTTCAGAGGTAGTTGTGTACAGTTTGTACAAAACACCTCCAGGAAGAAATATTTTATAGAAAAAAAAATCTAGCGTTGCATAGTGAAAAGGAATGGCAAATTAACATTCAAATGCCAACTTACTCCCATTAAAGTAGTTACCCTTTAATGTATTCCTTGTCGTGTCTAGTACCAATTTAAATGTCCACACTTCCCATTTCAAACAGCAAGCTCTATGCAAGATGGAAGTCTACAGGCCCTTTCTACAGCTGTTCCAGGAGCTTTAAAGGGGTTGTAAAGGTAAAAGTTTTTTCACCTTAATGCATTCTATGCATTAAGGTGAAAAAACTTCTGACAGAACCGCCGCCCCCAGCCCCCCCGTTTTACTTACCTGACGCCTCGAAAGTCAGCTTCGCGTTCCCGACATCTGTTCCTCCGCTCACCCTGGCCGCTGATTGGCTGCAGTGGATGGATTGAAAGCAGCGCAGCCATTGGCTCGCGCTGCTGTCAATCACATCCGATGACGCGGCGCGCCGGGGGGCGGGGCCGAGTGATACAGCGAGCGGCTATAGCCGCCGGCTGTATCACGGGAGCGCGCCCGCAAGCACTCACCACCGTGCGAGAGAGCTCGCATGAAGGTGGTAAATGCTTGCGGGGAGGAGCTGAGACAGCCGCCGAGGGACCCCAGAAGACCAGGTTCGGGGCCACTCTGTGCAGAACGAGCTGCACAGTGAAGGTAAGTATGACATGTTTGTTATTTAAAAAAAAAAAAAAAAACACCTTTACAACCCCTTTAAATTACTGAGAAAGAATACAATCACTGATGACCTTTAATTGACAAACAGGAGGGGAAGTATACCTTAAAACCAGGAATGATGTTGCTGGGCATTCAAGTGTTCATTATGGAAGTTCCTACAAAAGAATAAAAGCCCCATTAATACAAGTTAATGAATCACTGCGCCGTGGCTACTTTCCTGCCAATAAAACTAAGTAAGCAGTCTAGCATATTCTCCAATAATGCTGTTTGTGTATAAACCAGCATTCCTTCTGTCAGGAAGAGATCACTTGACCACTGGCCCATTGTAGGAGAAAAGCTTTAAACCCATCACAAGAGGCCAGGTTGTAGAATAACCCCCACCAGAAAGTGTCTACAGTATTTTGGAGTCAATTCCCATTCTTACAGGTTGGGAAATGCTAGAAAACTGCACTTGCCAACTTGTACAGCGTTTCCATCATGACACAACTGAACTGTTTATGGAAGATGGGAACAGGAAAGTCCTCTAAAATTCAATTAGATTTAATCATGCTGAAAAGAAGTAGCCACCAAGCAATTCTAGTTCTGTACAAACATGGACAATATGCCATTTGCAGCACTTGGCAGTTCACTTCCACCCCTGAACCCTTTTCATTTCTTAAGAGTCCCAGTCCTATAGAGCTTCCAAAGCTCTGCTGAATGTGACCTTTTGCCAACTAAAATGTTAGCAGTAGCATCTTGCATGTCTCCATAAAAAAAGATTTCTTGCCACCATAACAGGCGTGATGAAGGGCCTTTGCTTTTCTGCACAACTGTCTCTTCCAGTTACAAAGCCTCTAAAGCACATGGGTAGATCTCTTTCCAACAGCTGTAGAAGAGCCAACACGTCTGAATCCTGCAACACTTAGTGCCGGTTCACACAGGGGCGACTTAGCCGCCTGACAAGTCGCCTCCCATTCTGTACAATGGAACCGTTCTAATAGGAGCGATGCAAGTCGCTCCAACATAGAAAAAGGTTCCTGTACTATTTTGGGGGCAACTTGCATAGACTTCTATACAGAAGTCGTTTTGCAAGTTGCTGTGGAAGTCGTGGCACCCCTGTGTGAACCGGGGCTTAGGCCCCATTCACACCCAAGTATCATTTTCAGGCAGAAAGTCACGTGATTTTGTTGCAATTTGTGCAGGTCAAAAAGGTCACCAGTGTAAAAAGCAGAAAAATGCCCAAATCTGCCTAAAAAAGGTTCCAGAACTTGTTTGAGCTTCAGGCGTTTTGGGGAAGAGGAGATGTGAACCATCTCCATAGAGAGTTG
Source organism: Lithobates clamitans (assembly GCA_037952925.1). Taxonomy (NCBI): domain Eukaryota; kingdom Metazoa; phylum Chordata; class Amphibia; order Anura; family Ranidae; genus Lithobates; species Lithobates clamitans. Next base: position 620,690 of record JBBGZY010001239.1, read on the forward strand.
ATTCTCCCCCCCCCCTCCAGCATTTTGTAGCTTGAGGCTTAAAGCTACAAAACGCTCAGATGTGAATAGGGCCTTACACAGCTTATAGACCATTATGTGGGAGCATGCCTACATCGTGATTTTCAGGAGCTTTACAGAATGGAAACCAGCAGAACACATCTGTGCATCTTAGAATTTCTGCTCATTGCAAGTCAATATTTACTGGTAATGCAGAATAAGCTTTCAATACTACTGATATGTCTAAATGCACAAACGATTTACAAATCCTCACATTGCAAAATCAGGCACATGCATGCGATCATTTACAGAGCCATCAGTAATAGAATGTGTCCTCATGACTGAAATCAGACAGGGATAACAAGCATCATTGGCTCACAAAACAAAATGGTAATAGACAATTAAATGGTAATAACAATTACCTGACACGGCACGACTGGTCATCTCCCCTCTTGCTGGACCGACATCCACTGCCAGGCTTTCATCCTCCTGCAACAGGACAGCAAGTAAGGCAAGGAATCTATACACCATCATCAACATAAATCAATGGGTGCCAATCAGAACAGGATATTATCGTCAGTTATCGCATCGGACGGCACTTCCTATATCCCGAATCTCATCATGTGACACAACATATCAAATCCACCCAAAACCCATTCCAGCTCTGTCTGGTGGCAGTTGAGCTTGTTTGCCAGCTTCCTACATGTGTATCTTCGCTCCAACTGCCCCAAGTATTATATATTTAGATTAAAGTGACATACACTGGGGAAGGAATGTTTCTACACAGTGGTTCTAAAAGCTTATGGATTTTTAATCTTAATGCATCAAGGCAAAAAAACCCTTCTGTGATGTAGGATCTCCCTATATTTACACAAGCCTAATCTCACCCAGCACTGTGCCCGGGAGCAGCAGCTCTTCTCACAGGGCAGATTGATGGCAGTGGGAGCCATTGGCTCCTGATATCAAATGCTGACAAGGGACAGGCCATGCTGTGTCTATAGATGCAGGCAGCAAGTCTTGGGTTCAAGCCTGCACAAGTACCCCCTTTAAGAAATGTCTTCTTGTGGGGCACAGAGTGACAACGGGGGACCACAGAAAAGGAAGATGGGACTGCTTTGTGCAAAGCGCATGTTCTGTCAGATTAGGCAACCCGTCAGAATGTGTAACGAAAGTGGAGTTTCGTTGCCATCTTGCTACACCCTGCACTCATCCACAGTAAGGATACACTGAGAAGGGGCAAGCGGACATCTTGTTACACCCACCGGAGTTTTGCATTTTACACATTTTTAAACAGTAAACTGTTTATATGGTGAAACAGTACTTAGAACTCAGTTTGACCGTTTAGATGTTGAATTTTAAAAGCATCGGCAAGCCTGCTGATCTCACAGGTTTGCTAATCGAACAAAAGTTTGGCGCTTTCAAAATCTAAACATTTACACAGAGTTCCAAGTACTGCATTTCCCTATATAAACTCAGTTTACTGTTAAAAATAAAAAGTAAAATGCAAAACTCTGGTGGGTGTAACAAGATGTCCACTTGCCTCCTTCTCAGTGTATCCTTAATGTGGAGGAGTGCGGGGTGTAGCAACGAAACGTCGCTTCTGTTACACATTGACAGGTCGCCTATGCTGACAGAACACAGGCAAGTTTAACAAGCTTATGAAAAAAATTTACAGAAGAGCAAAAACCTTTTAAACTCCAGTCTGCACATTACAAGTAATAAAGATTTGCCACATCATTTGGAACATTTAGAAAGGGTATTTGTGCCCAAGTAGAACCTTTCCAGAGCTCAGTTACTCTTCAAAGCCCCTAGTTTATGTAATATCCATGTTAAACTTACCACAATCATAAACCGGCAGATCTGAAAGATCAGAAACTCCAAGTGATCAGACCTGAAGAGAACAAAACAAAGTGTAAGACAACCGAGATGGCATTTTATTCTACTGCATTTTCAGAAAGCCTTGTACCATGTAAATGGGCATTTCTACACTTAAGCAGCAAAAGCATTTCTAATGTGTTACAGAACGGGATGTGTGCTCAGAAGAACCCTTCTCACCACCAGCAATCTGACGGTAATTCCAGCTCATTTTAGGTTAATTTCATCACAGCACACTCCTATCTACCCGAGATCAGGTCCTGCCAATAGAACCATGTACAGGCCTCCCTGTGAGGATCAGGTATGGTTCTATGTCACCCATCTTCAGAGCCAGACTGTCCATCAATCACTGATTAAGCCATCATAGAAAATGCTTCTATTTATCCAGGCAAAATTTTACACAGCCCTGCACCACTAAGAATGGAGGAGAGTTAAAGAGTAACTACTTTTTTGGGGAACACTCCCATTTGGGCGATCGATTTACATTGCAAGGATTTTAACAAACTTTATTGCAGATTGCTACCTTTTGTTATTCTAAAGGAACAGCTTTGTCTGTGTCCATGTGCATTGTGAATCTGTATGGGAGTGGCTTTATAATCAGCTGCTGCACCCGCAGATGTGATTTCCATTTGGAAAGATTTCAAAAAGGACATATTGTTGCAGGGGATGCCAAAAATCTGACTTATCTTAGTGCAGACTCCTAGGAAAATCAGTGAGCCAACAGGAAATGACATTTTCCGGGGGCGTCCTGTACATAATACCTCCAGGTAGGTAGTGTGAAAGGAGTCTTAGACTCACTACAAAGCTACCACCATTTTTATAACATTATTTTAATGTCCAGTGTGGATGGAGCCTTGGTGTACACACTTTACATGTCAACCAGCAAGCTCTATGCAAGATGTAAGGCAACAGGCTTTCTGCAGCAGTTCCAGTAGCTTTGAATAACAGAATACAAAACCCATAATTGGCAGAGCTCACATTCCTCCTGTGCAACCAACATGGACAATATGCCTTCTATTTCTTTTGGTTCTCCAAGGCCCCCCCCCCCAACATATGCAGGCCAAGCATTGTGCTCTATGAAATGAACCCCCATCCCATCATGAATACAGCCCAAGATACACCCCCTCCTAGCCATACCCCAAGCATGTGCAGCTAGCTGGACCAACACTGAAATAAACCTGTACAGGTTGACTTAAACCTAACCCAAGGCATTCTGTGGCAAAATGAAGTTGTTGGGTCCACCAATGCATAGCTGAGACAGGCTTCACATTTTGATGGACTGGCCTTTGTCTTTCCCGGCAAAACAACAAGTCTACAAATAATCAGATACCTACCAACAGCGTCATCCTGGGATCATTTCTGCTCTGCTTCTCATGATGTCCATCACATGCCTGTTAAAAGCAAGTTGACAAGTACTGTAAATCACCAAAAATAGTCACGTTTGAGCAAAAGCATGAAATCAATAAGGGCCAGTTCACACCAGGTGCTTTTTTCTGCACTAAAAATGCATGCGGTGTTTTCCAATGGCTCTAGTTCACACCAATGTGGTCAGTTCTAGTCAGCTTTCAGTGTAGAAATTGACTGCATTGGTGTGAACTAGAGCCATTGGAATACATGGAAAACCTTGAGCATGCATTTTTAGGGCCAGTTCATACCACAAAAATGCACTCATAAGTTCCGGATCGGTTTTTGCCTACAGTTCCAGTTCTGATACAAGTTGCTAGGTTCCAGTGCAGAAAAAAGATGCAGAAAGCACTACTTTTTTTCCTGCACCTGAAACTGACCTCACTGGTGTGAACTAGAGCCATTGGAATACATGAAAAATGCTGCACGCATTTTTAGTCCAGTGAAAAAAGCACACAGAACTGCATCTGGTGTGAACTAGCGCTAAATGAAACACTGAGGACCCAGTCACTTCTGTGTGGTGCATTAAAGAAGTCCATTGATTTGAGCATGCTACCAGACAAACCAAAGAGGCCATGAGGGGTCTTCATCAGTGCATTGTTACACGCTGTATTGAAAAGGTGCGCTGGGGTTCTAGTCCAAATCATAGCTCTGCAGCAATGTACATTACTGGAGCATAATGGAATGAATGAGGCCCAACAATAGTTGTCATTACACCAACACAGAAGTGTGCCCATAAAGCAGCCTCCATGTAGCACACAATGTACCCATGTCCAAGGAGTCCTCCAAAGGTTTAAGTCAATTGAGACCAATCCATGACCTTCATAGGAGGTGGATCCCAATTACTGTTCAAGTAGAAAAACCACACTGCCTTCATCTGGCTAGAGTACTAGTGACCATCCTAGGCAGCCAACTCCCACAAGTCACCAACATGCTGTACAATACATACAGAAGGTCCAGGTTTACTTTAGTTTGCGCCAAGCCATTTCGTTTCTTCTTCTAAGGCCCCTTTCACACTATTTGGCCACTAGCAGGGCGCTTTTAAACCCCCCCCGCGTCCGAGAAAGGGTTAAAACCACCACAAAGCACTGCAGCAGCACTATGCCGGCAGTATAGCCGCGCTGCCCCATTGATTTCAAAGGGCAGAAGCAGTGTATACACTGCTCTATCACCGCTCCAAAGATGCGGCTAGCAGGACTTTATTTTAGCGCCCCGCTCCAGTGTGAGAGCCCTCGGGGTTTTCACATTGGAGACACAGCAGCGGCTCTTTCAGGGCGCTATTTTTAGCGCTGCGTCGCCTGCAAAGTGCCCCATTGTGAAAGGGGTCCAACGGATGAACCTGCTGTGTGCACTATACAAACTCTACAAAGCCTCAGCTACATACAGTATTGTGTTGTGGGAGTGAGGAGACCTTCCCGTCTCACCCAGATCACTTTGGCTACTTTCACACTGAGTTTCAGGCAATTTAGCACTAAAAATAGCACCTGTAAACTGCCTCCTATGTCTCACACTGGGGCGGTGCGCTTGCAGGACAGAAGCAGCATCTTTGGGAGCGCTGTACACAGCACTCCTAAGCCTCCATTGTCCATTGCAATGCATGGGCAGCGGTTTCGAAGCGCCTGAAAAGCGCAACATGGCCAATTTTAACCCTTCGGCTGCTAGCGGGGGGTTAAAAGCATCACTAAGACGAGTTGCACTTTACCGTCAACGCAGCCCCACTGTGAGAGTAGCCTTTGAGTGGCAGCCATTCATAGGCAGCTTTGTATTCTATGAACACAAAGCTTCCTCAGACTGGCAGACGATATCCAACTATGCTAATCAGAGGAAGCTTTGTATAAGCCTTGCGGTTTCACAGCCCGTTTCCTACTGCACACGCACGAGTCGCTTTGTAAATAGAAGCCCATCTACTGGGACACACACACGTCCCAGAAGACATCGCGCCCCATCTCCTAGGAGGACAAGAACTGTAGAGTAGGAAGATCTGCCTAGCAACAGCCATTTCTGGTAAGAAAAAAAAAATTCCCTCCAATTTTTTTTAATGTATTTTAAAAGCTTTTTTTTTTTTTTTTTTTTTTTACAAAAGACCAGTCTGAATACAAACAATGGATCGTTCACGTTTGTGCTCTGATTGTATAGTGTATGGTCAGCTTTACATGTGATAAAACCATGCAAGCCAAGACAACCTAAAGGAGCCGCACCCAATGACATTGCTCCTTGCACTACAAACCATCTGACCCCGAGGAGATCACACAAAGCATGCATGGCCACCTTCCAGCAGACCACACACATTGCAATCTGATTGTACTAAATGTCTAATGACAGATCTAAAGATGACCAGCCCCAATGACATGGTGAGATGACTTCTACCAGGTTTGGTATTTAGGAAGATCGCACAATCACATTGGAAGGTAAATGACCAACTTTAATTCTAACAAATAATAGTAATAGAGGACATTAGTATGCAATGGAAAGGATTATAGAAACAACCCACTACATAAAGCGGCCCATCCACCAACCAATGATCACCCACCTTCTCCTGGCAGCCATGAGGACGGAAGAGATCTCACCACGCCGCTCCCTTCCGTTATAAAGCTCCCAAATCCCGCACACAGTTCTCGCGATACCGCCTGCGGCATTCTGGGAAACGTAGTCTCCCCCTGTGTCAGCCATTGACGCTTCTTATTATTGGTTAATTCATGTTTTTCCATAACGAAAAAATTTCAGTCCTTGAAAAGTTGCAGCTTCGGGATACAACAGTATTCAATTGAAAAAAAAAAAAAAAACAGTCACGGTTAAATTGACATAATAGACACCGTGAGCTGCAGTATTACTAGGTGAACACTGGGTGGCAGCGTGTTTTGGTATTTTTGAAAGATTTATTGTGCTGGACTTCTCTAGTGTGTAGTACTAGAAGTTGGACACTGGGTGGCGGCAGAGCTTTATGTGAGAGGCACCTTGTGGGAAACTTACTAATAATGGTAGCCAACCCCTTCAATAAATAACACAAGTCCATCCAGTTCAACCAATAAAATAAAATAAAAAAGACATATATTTATATACACATGTATAGTCCTGTATATACAATCCTATACCCACAGTTCATCCAGAGGAAGGCAACAAAATACAAAAAAAAACAGCAAAGCATGATCTAATTTGCTACAGCAGGGGAAAAAATTCCTTCCTGATCCCCCAAGAGGCAATCAGATTTTCCCTGGATCAACTTTACCTATAAATGTCAGTACCCAGTTATATTATGTACATTTAGGAAAGAATCCAGGCCTTTCTTAAAGCAATCTACTGAGCTGGCCAGAACCACCTCTGGCGGGAGTCTATTCCACATTTTCACTGCTCTTACTGTGAAGAAACCTTTCCGTATTTGGAGATGAAATCTCTTTTCCTCTAGACGTAAAGAGTGCCCCCTTGTCCTCCGTGATGACCTTAAAGCAGGCATGTCCAAAGTCTGGCCCGCGGGCCAATTGCAGCCCATGTTTAGGTTTATTACAGCCCCCCTGGTAATTTGGATATATACCGTATTTATCGGCAATCCCCTGGAGGGGACAGGGAGGGGGCGGGATGAGTGCCGTCAGATTACATACAGGAGAATCTATTGTTCACTCAGCGGCATTTGTAATAGGAAGTTCGGTCTCCTGGGCTGGCATTGTACGACTCTTCTGTCTATCAGAGGAGGCGGGACTTTGTATTAAAGAGGCCGCCAAGTAAACATGAGATTCTCCTGTATGTAATCTGTCGGCATTCATCCCGCCCCCTCCCTGTCCCCTCCAAGGCTGCAGATGGGCATCAATCAGGCTGCACTGATGGCAATGGTGGGGCTGCATTCATGGCAATGGTGAGGCTGCATTCATGGCACTCGTGAGGCTGCATTCATGGCAATGGTAAGGCTGCATTCATGGCAATGGTAAGGCTGTATTCATGGCAATGGTAAGGCTGTATTCATGGCAATGCTGAGGCTGCAGATGGGCACTGATTAGGTTGCATTGATAGGCACCGACCCTTATTTTGCTTCACAGTTCTTTATTTAAAATTTAAGTTTTTCCCTGAAACTTCCCTCTTAAAGTGAAGGTGCGTGTTATACAGCGATAAATACGGTATATCCAAATAACACGCCCCAAGCTCATCCTTAGTCCTGAGCGGTGCCTGGGGATTTGTTGGGGGCCACCAAAGATATGTATATATCCAAATAACACACCCAAGCTTATCTTTTTACCACACACACAGCCACAAAGGCAGAGAATTCTTATTGGGCATGTATTAATGCTCGTACGAACACACCTAGACCAAATTTTAATGGTTCAAAGAATGTCAGGCAAAATGGTCGGCCCTCGCGCATGTTCACTTCATTAAATCTGGCCCTCTTTGAAAAAGTTTGGACACCCCTGACTTGGTGAATAACTCAACGCCAAGTTCACTATATGGACCCTTCATATATTTATACATGGTGATCATATCCCCCCTAATCTCCTCTTCTCAAGAGTGAATAAATTCAGTTCCTCTAATCTATCCTCATAGCTGAGCTCCTCCATGCCCCTTATCAGTTTGGTTGCCCTTCTCTGCACTTTCTCCAGTTCCCCGATATCCTTTTTGAGAACTGGTTCCCAAAACTGAACTGCATATTCCAGATGAGATCTTACTAATGATCTGTACAGGGGCAAAATTATATCTCGCTCTCTGGAGTTCAGAGTTAATGCGGAGTTCTAGCCAGAAATAGAACTTCCGCTGTCTGGATTCCTCCCCCTAAACCAGGTATTTGCTCCCACTTCCTGCAAACGATCGCCGCAGTATCCGCAGTGATCTATGCCATGTCCGAACCCTCCTCCTTCCCCCCTGCTGTCTTCTGGGAGACACAGGTCCCAGAAAACAGCAGGGAGCAGTCAGAACGCGCAGCGCGACTTGCGCCTGCGCAGTAGGGAAACAGGCTGTGAGGCCGCAAGGCTTCACTTCCTGATTCCCTTACTTAAGATGCCGGCGCTTCCACCTGGAGCCAAGGGACGGGTTGGCTTCGGGTGAGGACATTACGGGTGCCCTAGAAAGGTAGATGTCCTTTTTTTAAAGTTAGCAACTGCAGTATTTGTAGCTGCTGACATTTATTTATTTTTTTTGCAGGCAGAACTCCGCTTTAATACAAGAAAGGACTTAGCTTGCTTTGGAAACCGCAGCTTGGCATTGCATGCTATTATTGAGCTCATGATCTACCACAGGGCCCATTTTAGAGTCACAGACGCCTGGGTGCAGAAATATTTGTGGCGCTCCCCATATGGGCGTGGTCAGCATACTAACTCCTCCCGTTTACAAATATTTATATGGCAACGACTCAAACACAGAGATGCTCCCCTAAAGGAGTCCTCATTACCCTGGGATCCTCCTACGATGTCTTAACAATAAACAAAAAACAGGAAGAGAAGCAGAGTACTCTAATGGGACCTGGAGGGGGTCTCTCTAATGGACACAGAGAGGGCTTCTATTAGAGAGTCTGTTAGAAAGAGCCCCTAGACATACTGCAGACATGCTACAGAAGATGGTTAAATACCGCATACATGATACAGGAGATGGTCAGAGACCGCAGACATGATACAGGAGATGTTCAGAGACCACAGACATGATACAGGAGATGGTCAGAGACTGCAGACATGATACAGGTGATGGTCAGAGACTGCAGACATGATACGGGAGATGGTCAGAGACCACAGACATGATACAGGAGATGGTTAGAGACTGCAGACATGATACAGGAGATAGTCAGAGACCGCAGACATGATACAGGAGATGGTCAGAGACCTCAGACATGATACAGGAGATGGTCAGAGACTGCAGACATGATACAGAAGATGGTCAGAGACTGCAGACATGATACAGGAGATGGCTAGAGACCGCAGACATGATACAGGAGATGGTTAGAGACCGCAGACATGATACAGGAGATGGTCAGAGACCTCAGACATGATACAGGAGATGGTTAGAGACCGCAGACATGATACAGGAGATGGTCAGAGACCTCAGACATGATACAGGAGATGGTCAGAGACTGCAGACATGATACAGGAGAAGGTCAGAGACTGTGGACATGATACAAGAGATCTATGCAGCCTCACCAGTGCCCATCAAATGCACCCTTATCAGTGCCCACCAAATGCAGCCTACCAGTGCTCACCAAATGTAGACTTATCAGTGCCCACCAAATGCAGCCTACCAGTTCCCACCAATTGCAGCCTACCAGTGCCCACCAATTGCAGCCTCATCAGTGCCCATCAAATGCAGCTTACCAGTGCCCATCAAATGCAGTTTACTAGTGCCCATCAAATGCAGTTTACTAGTGCCCATCAAATGCAGCCTACCAGTGCCCAATTGCAGCCTACCAGTGCCCAATTGCAGCCTACCAGTGCCCAATTGCAGCCTACCAGTACCCACCAAATGCAGCCTACCAGTGCCCATGGATCACACAGAGCGCCGATCTCCTGCTTTTACGGAGCTTGGATTTGAATCTCCCAGGCGGCCATTGTAACAAAGTCCCGCCTCCTAGAATGGTTCGCGGCTCGTATGGTACACATCACACTGATTCAATTTCACGGTATTGGATCAATGTTCCGGCTATCACAGGAGCCGGTCTAGGAGGCGGGTCTTTGTTACAGTGCATTTTTCAAAGCTTGCGGTGTGTGTGTGTGACATCCACAAGGAGAGGAGGAAGGAGGGGAGCACTCTGGCACTCAGGGCCGGTGCAAGAATTTTTGACTACATAGACGAAGATGCATTTTGCTGCACTCCCCAACCCATCCACACTGTTCTCTTGCTGATCCCTGTCTAAAACCGAACTGGTACCTCCTTCAAACTGCTCCTGTAATGTGATGGGGTGCAACGTGAAGGACGTCACATACCACTGAAAATGGAAATGTGCTGAACTTCCACTAAACAGCAGTGTGTAATGAGGGGGGGGTTATGCATTCCTCGCTGCCACAGGCAGCTGAGGCCAACTAAAACTTCCAATGGCTGGGTTCCCCCCATAAGCAAACTCCCAGATCACACCCCACAAACACTCCCACTTTGATCACACCTCCCCAGATTCCCCCACCCCAATTATACTCCCATATACCCCCCCATCCTGATCACACCTCCCTAGATATCCCTACCCCGATTACACCCCCAGATACCCCCCACTCTGATCACACCCCCAGATAACCCCCCCCCACCCTGATCACACCTCCCCAGATACCACTACCCTGATTACACCCCTAGATACCCCTCTAAACACTGCAGAGCACTCCGTCTATAGAGAGGGGGTGCTGAGAGAGAGAGAGGAGGGGCTGAGAGAGAAAGAGAGGGGTTGAAAAAGAGAGGGGCTGAGAGAGAGAGGGGCTGAGAGAGAGAGGGGCAGAGAGAGGAGGTGAGAGAGAGGGGGGCTGTGAGAGAGAGAGCAAGAGGGGGGGTTAAGAGAGAGGTGGGCAGAGGGCGGACTGAGAGAGAGGGGGGGCTGACGGGGGTGGCTGCGCTGACAGACAGAGGGGTGGAGATGAGAGAGAGACCCTTAGCCCTGTCCCTATCCACAGTTCCTCCTCTGCCCCCCCCCCATCCTAGTCTGTATCTGCAGGTAGGTCTGTATCACTGTATAATGCCCAGTACCTTCGTGATCCGGGAAGTGCTCTGCTGCTCCTTCCAGCAGCTCCCTGGCAGCTTGTCCTCAAGGCCTCACTGACTGCTGATGCTGGAGCAGAGAGGTGGTTGGAGGAGACGGAGTCCAGGCTTTGGGACTCCGGGGATGCTTCTGAGCACCACTTTGGGTGTCAAGGAGGTTGTGAAGCTCTTCTCTCTCCTGGGCTCCTAGCCGCCCTCGGTGTTCACCTTCCACGCGGATGCAGCCTCCTTCTGTGGGGCCGCCCACTCACCATATGGAGATGCCCAAAGGCAGGAAGGTTATGGCACATGGAAGGCTGGAAGACTATGGCACATGGAAGACAGAAAGGAAGGACCACTATAACACATGGAAGGCAGGAAGAAGCACTATGGTTCATGGAAGGCAGGAAAGAAGGATCACTATGGTACATGGAAGGTAGGAAGATTATAGCAAATGGAAGGCTGGAAGACATCTCCCGCCCACACCCCATTCCCAGGCACAGTTTGGCTGCGCTAAAGTTGCGGACGGGCACAGGGAGACATGGGGAGGAGGTGGGGCAGACCTAGCCTACCTCTTCCTCTTCCTACCTCTTCCTCGTATTATCAATGCAAAGCAAGGGAGGGTTATTAAATCAGTTTCTGATTTGATCAAATTGATTGAACTGCACATTGATGTTGCAGCTGTGCATGGCAACCAATCAACTTCCAACTTTCTTGTTGAAAACTTAACAGAAGACAGAAGCTGATTGATTACTATGCATAGCTCCTCCAGATTTTGTCTGTCCCAGTTTTAACAAATTCCTCTGCCTGTTTTGTTACAGGATAGATTTGTTGTCTTGGACTTTTGCAGGCTGTTGGACACTGGGTGGCAGCAGAGCTGCCAGCGAACAGTGCCCTATGTTTTGTTATGTTTTGTAATGCAGTATCACATACAACAAAATACATGGCACACTTTCCATGGCTCTGTGGCCACCCAGTGTCCATCTGGAGGTAATACAATCTACAAATGTCCAAGATGTCCAAGCCCGCAACAGTAAAATCAGTCTGTATATGCAGTAAAGCATGCTTGTTATACTCACAGTGGAACTTAAGGGGTTAATCCCCTGCATTGTGTAAAAAGGCTGTTTTATCCTGTATGCACAGATCTTTCCCTCCTGCACTGTCTATCACAGGCAGAGTAGCCAATCGACACATGCTCAGTTGTGTCTTTTATGCTGGAGAGAACAGTTACTTGTTCTCAGAGATAGCCAGGTCACATGATATTGACATTACAAATGTGGGCATGTATACAGGCTGAAGTGGAAATCTCCACCTTCCTGAACTCTCAGCACTGCAGAAACTGTGCAGTTTATCACTGACCGTGGTATACAGATCAGCCAAAAAAGGTATATAGTGGCAATATTTTAATGTAAAAAGAAGATTTATAAGCTATGGGCACTGTGGGTGGGCTGATTAACTATTTTCAAATTACTGGGTTTAGTAACACTTTAAAGACGAACTCTCATGATCAGTAAAAATAGAATACTACTGCATAAATGCATGTACAGATGCCTTGCTTTGTCTCTACAATCATTCGTTAATGTATTTTAAAAGAAAATCTCATCTTGTGAATGGCTTCCTGCTTCTCAGCCCTTCCCAACATAGAAAGTCTATTGTGCTATTTAGATAGCACACAGCTGCCAACACCAACATCATTACAACTATGATTAACCACTTGACCTCCGGAAGATTTACCCCCCTTAATGACCAGGCCATTTTTTTACTATATGGCACTGAGTTACTTTAACTGACAATTGTGCGGTCATGCAACGCTATACCCAAATAAAAATTTATATAACTTTTTCCCCCCAAAAAAGCTTTCTTTTGGTAGTATTTGATCACCTCTGTGTTTTTTCTTTATTTTTTACACTATAAACAAAAAAAGGTCGACAATTTTGAAAAACAAAAAACAATATTTTGTACTTTCTGCTATAAAAGATATCCAAAGAAAAAATGTGAAAAAATCCCAATAAGCATATATTGATTGGTTTACGCAAACGTTATAGCATCTACAATCTATAGTACCTATATATACTGGAATTTTTATTTATTTATTTATTTTTATAATAGTAATGGCGGCGATCAGCGACTTATAGCTGGACTGCAATATTGTGGCAGACAGTCAGACACTAACTGACACTTTTGACACTTTGTGGGAACCAGTGACACTAATACAGTGATCAGTGCTAAAAAATATGCACTGTCACTGTACTATGTGCGCTGCTTTTACTCAGGGAAGCGATGGATTGTAATCCTTGTTTTGCAGGGACACAAAATCCATCCCATCCCCCCCTTTCAGAACAAAGATCTGTCTTGTTTGCATAAGTAGAGCTCCATTCTGTATCTCTGCCTGACAGGGGAGTTGCTAGGTGGCAAAAAGACCAGGGGCTTCAGCCCAAAGTCCAAGGCCAGCACGGGTAGGGGGGCGGCGGCGGTAGTGGCACAGGGTTTTTTGGCTGGGCGGTGGGGTTGTGTGTTTGTGTGGCGGGGGTAAGCTCACTTGCTGGCTGCCTGCCTGGCTTACTGGTGCCCATCAATGCTGACCACTAAACTCACCTACCTGACACACTGACCTACCTACCTGACATACACTGACCTACCTGACATACATACACTGACCTACCTACCCGACACGCACTCACCTACCTGACACGCACTGACATACATACACTGACCTGACACGCACTGACCTACCTGACATACACACACTGACCTACCTCACATACACACACTGACCTACCTGACATGCACTGACCTACCTGACATACACACACTGACCTACCTGACACACACTGACCTACCTGACATGCACTGACATACATACACTGACCTACCTACCTGACATGCACTGACCTACCTGACACGCACTGACCTACCTGACATACACACACTGACCTACCTGACACGCACTGACCTACCTGACATACACACACTGACCTACCTGACATGCAGTGACCTACACACACTGACCTACCTAACACTCACTGACCTACCTGACATGCACTGATCTACCTGACATGCACTGACCTACCTGCCACGCACTGACCTAACTGACACACACTGACCTACCTGACTCACAATGACCTACCTGACTACATACACTGACCTACATACACCGACGGTAGTGACACACACTGACCTACCTGACCATGAGACTTGCTGCATGTGTCCTACAGCAGCAGCTCAGCTTAGCCGTGGTGTGCGGTGCGCCCATCATCACATCAGGCAGCCAGAGGAGGAGAGGAGAGAAGAGAGCCGGCGGCCGCATTGTAATTCCCGCCTTCTGGAGCCTGCAGTGCCTATGATGGACATCACACGTCCCGCGGTCCTGCAATTGGACCAGTGGGATGTCCATCATAGGCGCTGCAGGCTCCAGAAGACGGGACCTGCTATGTGACTGGGCGGCACTCTAAAAGACCCGAGGCTTTTCAGGGACCCATTTGGGGCTCCAGCCCCTCCCAACATCACTGCTGCCCAATCATCCGCGGGTGCCAGCAGACATCCAGTGCCTGTCACCCCCAAATCATTTTCTGCTGTGAGTAATCACAGCAGAAGCCCACCGCCGATGCGCGTGTGTCCCCTAGGCAGAAGTGCAGAATCACATATATATACATGATTCTGCACAGGAGGGTCGCCCTGTAGCTGTAAATATGCTATAGGGTGGTCCTAAACTTGGTTAAAAACAAAATCACAGCCCTGAATCAGCCCTGATCACAGTCAGTGAAACTGGAGCCTTGTTCTGATACTCCAGTCTCCCCCAGAATCCACACCTACCAACATTTGAGATGGAAATGAATGACTCCTTTTAGCAAAATTATGTAGGCATAGGACACACCCCTTGCCATGGCCCCTTAAGGGAAAATTTTAATTAAAAAAAAAGATTTGTTAAATCCACAAGTGTTTTTTTTTTTATCACTACTATTCCTTTATATTGGCTATTGACATTTACAAATGCAGCAATTTAGAAAATAAAGGAAAGGTTTAGCACTGGGAAACAATTTTTGAAAGATAAAAAGTGCAATTTATATAGATCAGACCAAAATGAGAGACAAATGAGGAGGCAGGAGGGACAGAGGGACTTTGTTCCAAATCAGGGATAGTCCCTTGAAATTAGGGACAGTTGGGAGCAGGGACGTAGCTACAGGGGCCACAGGAGTTGAAGTTGCGACCTGGCCCCCTGTACAACTGAGCAAGAGGGGAGGCAGCATACAGAGAGTGCCGGTGTTCTGACATATACTGTCCTCCTATCGGATAGTGTCCGCTCCGTACTGCGCAGGCGCAGCGCTTGCACAGTACGGAGCAGAAGGAGATGCCGAAAGTGTCCGAAGTTGATCAGCTGACCATCAGCTGTACACGGCGCTTCGGCACTTCTTAGCGATGGCTGTGTAAGAGGGCCCCTTACACAGCCTCGCTTCGCTCGCCACGCTTCGGGCACGGCCTCGCTACGCTCGGCAACTATTTATTCTCACTCTATGTCCACTTGGATAGTAGGGAATGAACCTGGACACAGGGTGAGAATAAAAGCGCAGGCGCCGTGTACAGCTGATGATCAGCTGTTAAACTTCGGAGACTTTCGGCATCTCATTTGTCCTCCGTACTGCGCCTGCGCAGTACAGGGAGGACACTATATGATAGGGGACTGTATTTGACAAGACACCGGCATTTAGTGGCTGAAGAAGGAAGATAGAGAGAATTGGTTCCTCTGTATGCAACCACCCCGACTCCCCTCCTATACAGTTTCCTTCTCTCTCCCACCCAGGCAGTGACCAGGGGCCCTAGGTGCATCAGGGGCACTTGCACTTTCCGGCACTCTGTAAAAATATGAACCTCTTCTGAACTCAGTAAACACAGGGGAGCAGTCAGAAATAGTAGTGTAGTGGTATGTTGCCACTAGTATCTAAACATGCACCATATCACCCTGCTGCCAGACCTTCATATATCACCTCTAAGACAATGAACAGTCATTTTGTTTGTTTTTGTTTATTGGGGGGTAGAACTTGGTTGGGGGAAAAGGATATATGGGATGCCCATAAATCAAATTACTTTGCCATCATATTTATAATTTAGAACTTAGTTTGAGCCTTGAAGAATGATGCACATGTATAACATCTACATTCTCACCATCACCATGCAGATTATTGCTCCTCCTCTGCGTAACTCCTGCAGACTATTGCTCCCAGGAATCCTTCCCTCCTGCACAAAACTTATTCTGTAGAACATTATGTTTCTTGTCACATCCTCTTCTAAATGCAAAAGAACCCACTCTGAATAGTCTCTCATGCTGACTCTGGTTGCTGCTACTAGGCCAGAGGCCTGCAGTACCTCTCCCCGGAGGTCTAGTAGTTTAACAGCATGTGCTGAACGGTGGACTACTGTTCCCAGCTAGTCCAACTTGCAAATCCTGCACCCTCAGGCCACATCAATTTGACACTATTCCCCACAGTTTCTCCTCTGATCCAGGACTCCTCATCAATGACCGTGTAATGATGAGGATTTCATCCATGACCCTCACAGACTTCCTGGCATGTCTCCACATCCAGCCCTCCACTGTGGTACACTCACCGACCTTTCTCTGCCCCGAGTCTGTGATGGAGAACTTAACCGGACCGTACCTTCCGACAGCTTCTCCTGCCCTTCTGCTCCAGAAACTCCACATCAATGACCGTGTGGGGGTGAAGCTCCTTCACAGCTCTTCCGGGCCTCCTCCTGCGATCGGCGCACCACCTTCTTATGGGGGTGCCCTCCTGCTGCTGTCTAGTACTCCATTATCCACGTCTCCTGGCCGACAACTCCTCCCAGTGGCCTGTTACCTCAGCTTATATGGGAGACCTGCCCCCTGCCAATACCAGTTGGGGATTGGTCAGGGCTCCTCACATGAGCTGCCTGCCACTCCAGTTCTAGGCCCTGCCCCTCTTCCAGAACATTCTCACTGGAAGCAGGGGTGTCGCCTCAGAACTACAGAAGTACAGGTGGTCACACCCACTGCTACACTAACCACTCCCTGCCGCCAGATCAAAACAAACAGGCCAAGCTTGCAGCATAGGCCTGCTTAAATTTACCTGTTTTGACAGTTCCTTACCAAAAAGTCCTCACTCTAGTACCTACCTATGGTAGAGGGTGCTACAGTAGCTACAGGCTACAAACTGCATGTGTACAGTTCCACAGCCAGCTGTCCCATATC
Source organism: Lithobates clamitans (assembly GCA_037952925.1). Lineage (NCBI taxonomy): Eukaryota > Metazoa > Chordata > Amphibia > Anura > Ranidae > Lithobates > Lithobates clamitans. The sequence goes on from JBBGZY010001239.1 coordinate 637,806, forward strand.
AGCTCAGCTTGAGTGGCCGAATGCATCCCAAAATGCAGTGCATGCTGAGAGGTGTCCACTCCCCACACTGCTTGCATAGTACATACTGGCCAGACTGAGTGGAGAGACAGAATGAAGAAGCAGCATGTATGTGTCTCCCTCCACAGAGGCATGGGAGCAGAACACCTGGAGCTGCATGCAGGAGTTCTTATGGTCACGGTAAGCCTGACTCTATGCCCTTTCCAGGTCACACAGCTCTTTATTCCTAACAGGTTTCCCGATGGACAGCTCCCCTGGGATAAAATCATCAGAGGAACGCAGTGCCTGTGCAGAGGAGACTGCGTTTATGTGCATAGCAGTCTGCTTTTTCACCTTCATATTTGTGTGTGGGTATAAAAGGACTAGAGTCCTCAACTTATGTACTTTGGGCTAATTTACTCAGGGACTGCTCACCTGGATCCTCCCACTATGGCTGTTCCAGTACAACGGTTGGGCAGGCCATTCCGTTCCTGCTGCTGCTCCAGTCTCTGTGCAGGCACCCCCTTGAGGATAATGGGGTGACGTGGTAGGGGGGTTATTTTATATAATTCCTTGTACCTAAAACCACTTGTAACTTCAATAGTACCCCTGTTGGTGGTACAGGATACCTGTACATCAGCCCTATAAAGTGCAGAAACTTAGTGTGCAATAGTGCAATCTTCAGTGAACCAATTCATAACTTATACATGTGATCACATTTACAAAGTATAACAAACTGGTATTTGGGGGTTATGTGCTGAACCCCTAATTAAATATTAGGTTTTCACCAACAAGTCAGCATAAATACTGCCTTATCCGCAAAACCCATACACACACCTTAAGCAAAGTAAGATTAAGTTATTTATAAATGTGCTAAACCAATGGTTTCCTGCAAACCCCTATACCACAGGTATGAGCAAGACAATAGTAATACGTAATAAGTGATAATAAAGATTATAGTCCATATAGTGATCAGTCAAAATGTTCAAATCCAATTTTCAAAGTTAACTCCAAAGCTGTGACTGGGGTGCTCTCAAATGATAATGTGACTTGTTGTGCTCCCCCTCACGGGTCCCCACTCAGACTTCTGCAACCCCAAAAGGGGCAAACAGCGTAGGGTATCACGGCCACAGGCTCCTCTCCACCATGGTCATCTGGGGTATCCGGATTGGTTTCCGCTTACCGAGTTCTATTTAGGGTATATTCTCAATGGCTCCCTCATGGAAAAAAGGAATAAGATGCTCCCATAGTGTAGTAGAGTAAAAAGTTTTATTACATAAGTTTCCAAATGATTACACCATAAGGATAGTAAATGGCTGACAAAACAGCCAACAACTAAAAACTAAAAGCTAAATTAAAACAAAAACTAAATTAAATTAAAATAAAATTTAAAACATCCAGTAATTCAAGTGTACCACCCCGGGTGCGTGTATTAAATACTGAGTGGAGCGTTCCTGAAATCAGGCTAATGTGGATACAGCAGCATAAACTGGTAGCGAGGTATTTGCGTTCCACCTGCACTCCACACAAGGTCCACACCCAGAAGTGACGTAGCGTGCGTGGCGCCGTCGTACGCGTTTCATCATTGACGTCCTCAGCGACGGTCTCTGACTTCAATGACGAAACGCGTTCCCCACGGACAGAAGCAAAGTAGGCTTTATCATTTCTTTGCTTTCTGATAGAGCCTTGGCCTGGGCAAACCCTCTATGGGAGCCGCAAAAACCTGTTGTCTTGAGTTACCCTGAGTTTGTGGCTTCCTTTAAAAGAGTATTTGACATTCCCGCATGCTCCTCTTCTGCTGCTAAGAGCCTCATATCAAACAAAGTACGATAACTGTTGCTGTTTATACCATTGAATTCCATACTCTGGCAGCAGAGGTTGCTTGGAACAATGAGGCCCTCGTGGCTGCTCTTTCTCATGGTCTCTCAGATAACATCAAAGATGAGATAGCAGCCCGAGACATACCTACAAACCTGGAGAAGTTGATCCTGTTTGCCATTCTCGTTGACTCCAGACCTTTCTTTAAGGAACACTTGCGGAATCCTCCTGTACGTTTGGCTCTGAGCTTTGGAGTCCAGCCCTTGCCTCCCTCACCTCCCATGCCTGAGGAGGGGGTACTGTCAGGCTGGGCTCTCAGCCCTTCCTTCTCTGTGCTCAGGTTGCTTAGCTGTCGGTTAAAGTGGTGTTCCGGCCATAATTATACTTTTTAAATAAAAATACCCCTATAATACACAAGCTTAATGTATTCTATTAAAGTTAGTCTGTAAACTAAGTTCTGTTTTGTTAGTTTATAGCAGTAGTTTGTTATTTTATAAACTTACAGCAGGCCGTGGCCATCTTAAGTGTGGGCATCTGAAGCCAGGCTGTATTTCTTCCTGGATCTCATCCTTGCAGATCTTGCACATGCTCAGTGCAGCACAAGCAGTGTAATAGGTTTTAGGTCAGGTTTTCATAGCAACGGCAGTTTTAGAGGAAGTTGCCGCCCCACATGCTCAGTGCAGCACAAACAGTGTAATAGGTTTCAGGTCAGGTTTCCATAGCAACGGCAGTTTCAGAGGAAGTTGCTGCTCCTTCCCAGAAGGCATTGCAAACAGGAAATGATGCGATGGGCCGCGGCCAGGGAGGAGGAAGTGAAAAATGAACACAGCAGATATACAGTAGGTGCTGAGAAAAAAAATAAAAAAATATCCAATTTGTTTACAGTGCACAGTTTAGTGAGGGATGCTGAAGAGTTGTAAAAGTGGGTGGAACTCCACTTTAATTGCCAGTACTCATTGTTCCACAGTGGCTCACCTGTTGATCATCTCCTGCTCATCAGTCAAGCCCACAGCCAGCCATTTCTGGCTATTTAAACTGCCTGGTTCATTTCTTCAATTGCCTTCGCCTTGGTCAACATATTTAGAGACTCTCTGCCCTGGCTATGTTTTGACTACATTTACCAGTTGTACCATTTTATTAAAAGGTATGATTTTTACTGCATTTTCTGTCTCTGTGTTTTATGGTTCCTGACACAACCATACTGTGCCCTCCTGCCCACCCCCATACTGTGCCCTACTGCCCACCCCCATACTGTGCCTTCCTGCCCACCCTGGTACTCTGCCCTCCCCTGTACTGTGCCCATCTGCCCACCCCCTGTACTGTGCCCTCCTGACCTCTCTCATACTGTGCCCTCCTTACCTCTCCCATACTGTGCCCTCCTGCCCGCCCCCATATTGTGCCCTCCTGCCCACTCCCATACTGTACCCCCCTCCTGACCTCTCCCATACTGTGCCCTCCTGCTGCCCCCATCTTGTGCCATCCTGACCTCTCCCATACTGTACCCTCCTGACCTCTCCTGTACTTTGCCCTTCTGACCTCTCCTGTACTATGCGCAGACATACATAAAGTGGGGACAGAAAGTATTCAGACCCCCTTAAATTTTTCACTTTTTGTTATATTGCAGCAATTTGCTGAAATCATTTATGTTCATTTTTTTCCTCATTAATGTACACACAGCACCCCATATTGACAGAAAAACACAGAATTGTTGACATTTTTGCAGATTTATTAAAAAAGAAAAACTGAAATATCACATGGTCCTAAGTATTTAGACCCTTTGCTGTGACACTCATATATTTAACTCAGGTGCTGTCCATTTCTTCTGATCATCCTTGAGATGGTTCTACACCTTCATTTGAGTCCAGCTGTGTTTGATTATACTGATTGGACTTGATTAGGAAAGCCACACACCTGTCTGTATAAGACCTTATAGCTCACAGTGCATGTCGGAGCAAATGATGATCATGAGGTCAAAGGAACTGCCTGAAGAGCTCAGAGACAGAATTGTGGCAAGGCACAGATCTGGCCAAGGTTAAAAAAACATTTCTGCTGCACTTAAGGTTCCTAAGAGCACAGTGGCCTCCATAATCCTTAAATGGAAGACGTTTGGGATGACCAGAACCCTTCCTAAAGCTGCCCGTCCAGCTAAACTGAGCTATCGGGGGAGAAGAGCCTTGGTGAGAGAGGTAAAGAAGAACCCAAAGATCACTGTAGCTGAGCTCCAGAGATGCAGTCGGGAGATGGGAGAAAGTTGTAGAACGTCAACCATCACTGCAGCCCTCCACCAGTCAGGGCTTTATGGCAGAATGGCCCGGCAGAAGCCTCTCCTCAGTGCAAGACACATGAAAGCCTGCTTGGAGTTTGCTAAAAAAACACCTGAAGGACTCCAAGATGGTGAGAAATAAGATTCTCTGGTCTGATGAGACCAAGATAGAACTTTTTGGCCTTAATTCCAAGCGGTATGTGTGGAGAAAACCAGGCACTGCTCATCACCTGTCCAATACAGTCCCAACAGTGAAGCATGGTGGTGGCAGCATCATGCTGTGGGGGTGTTTTTCAGCTGCAGGGACAGGACAACTGGTTGCAATCGAGGGAAAGATGAATGCAGCCAAGTACAGGGATATCCTGGACGAAAACCTTCTCAAGTGTGCTCAGGACCTCAGACTGGGCCGAAGGTTTACCTTCCAACAAGACAATGACCCTAAGCATACAGCTAAAACAACGAAGGAGTGGCTTCACAACAACTCCGTTACTGTTCTTGAATGGCCCAACCAGAGCCCTGACTTAAACCCAATTAAGCATCTCTGGAGAGACCTAAAAATGGCTGTCCACCAACGTTTACTATCCAACCTGACAGAACTGGAGAGGATCTAAAGGAGGAATGACAGAGGATCCCCAAATCCAGGTGTGAAAAACTTGTTGCATCCTTCCCAAAAAGTCTCATGGCTGTATTAGATCAAAAGGGTGCTTCTACTAAATACTGAGCAAAGGGTCTGAATACTTAGGACCATGTGATATTTCAGTTTTTCTTTTTTAATAAATCTGCAAAAATGTCAACAATTCAGTCAGTTTTTTTCTGTCAATATGGGGTGCTGTGTGTACATTAATGAGGGAAAAAAATGAACTTAAATGATTTTAGCAAATGGCTGCAATATAGCAAAGAGTGAAAAATTTAAGGGGGTCTGAATACTTTCTGTCCCCACTGTTTGTACAGGCCGCTGTGGGAAAGGCATTTAAGACAGGAGACAGCGTGTACACAGAGGGAGATATCATAAAAACAGGAGTGGGAGCAGTGTACAGGGGAAAAGAGGGTAAGTGTATACAGGGGTGCAGTGTGTATAGAGGTCTGGGACAGTCAATAGAAGGGGTGAATTGGTCGTGTTTGTTGTTTTTAATCAGAGTAAAAAGCCATGCCCAATATGTAGTATAATTTAGCCAAACCCACTTTTTGCTTTTTGTGCACTATGCACGCCACAAGTCACCATCTCCCTGGTAGAGGACCCAATGCATTAGTTCAGAGCCCATGATGCTATTAAGATGGCACTGCTCTCACCCCCGTGCTCTCTCCCATCCCTATGCTCTCCAGCTTCTGTGGTCTCAACGGGTTCCTGTACGCTCTCTCCTGCCCCCAGGCTCTCACGAGGCCCCTGTACTCTCTCCTGGCTCCCCTGCAGTGCTGCCGGTTTCCCCTCTACCCACTTCTGCCAGCTGCTGAGGGGGATGCTGTCAGGATGGAAAACAGGGAAGTGGCCTGTAAATGTGTCATTTACCAGCCCCTTCCTTGCCTGAATAAATAGAGCCAGTGATCCGTACTGATCACTGACTCTCTCCATTCAAAACTGAAGCATAGTAAAATGTGTTTACTATACTTCAGTTTGTGAATGAACAGGAAACCTCTGTACAGAGCTATTCCTGTCCATTCATTCTGTGCTGCTGAGGCTGCAAAGAAGGAGATTGAGGGTTGTGTCCTTTCCCTGTCTCAAAGGTGAAACATCAGAGGTCTGTTTAGACCCCTGATATTTCACCAAAGCCCTCCAACGTTGCTCCTAAAAAATTTGAAAAAATAATATTGTAACAAAATGTCAAAGTAAAATAAAATTGTAAAAATTATAAAGAAAATAAAACAAAACAAAATTACTGACACCAGTGGCGGAACTACCAGGTTCGCAAAGGTCGCAAATGCAGGCCGGTCCCTGGCATTCCGTCACCGGGCTCGGAGGAAAGGGCCCTGGCCAGGGTCAGGGGGGCCCTTCATGGTTTCTTGCACTGGGGCCCAGAAAGTTCTAGTTACGCCTCTGGTTGGGAGCTATGCAAAATCTATACAGACAGTTTATGTGCCAGGAGCAGAGCTTACATTGCCTTCCCCCTGCATTTCCAATGATGGTGCAAGCAGTGTGAATCAAAGCTCAGTTGTTATTTTTTCCTTGATACTGTAGCTGCATGATCAGTAGTGGGAGGCGCACTGCCCATGCCAGTCCAACCACACAGCTAGCCTTATACAAGATATAGAAAGACTGGACAAATTGCTACACTCACTTTTCCCCATAGGGGTCATTAAAAAAAGATGTGAGCTTCTTTAAAGGGGTTGTAAACTCTCATTTTTTAAAATAAAAATAACAAACATGCCTATACTTACCAGCTCTGTACAATCAGTTGGCACAGAGCAGCCCCGATCCTCTTCTTTTGGGTGCCTCACCAGTGCTCCAGGCCCCACCTCTTCATCAGGTGCCCCCCATGGAAAGCCGCTTTCCCTGGGGGCACCTGTGTGGGCTTACTCCCGAGTCCCACTGCTGTGTCACACAGACAGAGAGACTCAGCCCCCTCTCGTGTTGCTGTATTTGATTGACAGCAACAGGAGCCAACGGCTCCTACTGCTATCAATCTGTCCAATGAGGAGAAAGACATTGGCTGGAGCCGCTGCACTGGTGCACATTGCTGGATTGGATCGGACCCAGGTAAGAAAAAGGGGGGGGGTCTGGGGGGAGCTACAGCACAGAAGGTTTTTCACCTTAATGGATGGAATCCATTAAGGCAAAACACTTTGAGGCTTTACAACCACACGTGGAACTAAAAGACTCAAATTGAATAGGAATCATACAATATATGGCAGGTTGATGGTGGAGGAATTCTGCTGATGGTTTCTGACAGCTTGAATGAATATCCGCATGCGAGTCATACAACTGATCATAATACAGATTGATTAAAATGGAATTTAAGCCTAATGCTGGCCATACACTAGACAAAAAATCGGCCAAATGCGCTTTCGAAAAACGAACATACGTTCGTGAGAGCAAACAATCATGCCATCAGGTAATGACAGATTTTCGAACAATAAATCGTTTATGAACATCAATTTATCGTTTTGTCATGCGTTTTTTGCATATAAAAAGGAAGTGACAACATTTATTTGACCTCTGCACCCTGGCTTCTTGTGGTTTACGTAGACGCCCAGAGGAGCATCGTGTGTTCGTCAGAACAAACCTTGTGCGCAGTGAGCATCTCTACTGCATCACCTACATCAGCACCACCTTCAACATGGATGTGGATGAGAGGATTATTGCCATAGTAATGCTTGGAGCGATGGCTATACAGCAAGCAGAAGCAAAAGGCGAAGGTTATGGAGTAAACCGTGATAACTTCTCTCATATGAGATTGGTTCAAGGAAAACAATGCCGATGATTATGAACTATCTGAGGATGCCTGATGAGTCCTTTCAGCTCCTCCTGAGTCAAGTGTCAGCCCCATAACAAAAAGGACACAATCTTAAGACTTATGCCCTGTACACACGGTCGGACATTGATCGGACATTCCGACAATAAAATCCATGAATTTTTTCCGACGGATGTTGGCTCAAACTTGTCTTGCATACACACGGTCACACAAAGTTGTCGGAAAATCAGATCGTTCTAAACGCTGTGGCGTAAAACACGTACGTCGGGACTATAAGCGGGGCAGTAGCCAATAGCTTTTGTCTCTTAATTTATTCTGAGCATGCGTGGCACTTTGTGCGTCGGATTTGTGTACACACAATTGGAATTTCCGACAACGGATTTTGTTGTCGGAAAATTTTATAGCAAGCTCTCAAACTTTGTGTGTCGGAAATTCCGATGGAAAATGTGTGATGCAGCCTCAGCCTACACACGGTCGGAATTTACGACAACAAGGTCCTATCACACATTTTCCATCGGAAAATCCGACCGTGTGTACAGGGCATTAGAATCACAGTGGAACAGAGACTGGTAGCAACACTTTGTTTCCTACCAACTGGAAGAAGTTTTGAAGACCTCAAGTTCACCACTGGAATCTCTGCCCAGTTGCTAGGCCGCATCATACCTGAGACCTATCAAGCCATCATAACACTCATGCAAGACAAATACTTAAAGGTAATACCACGGTGCTTTTATTTTTATCTCTTAAACACTGTACAACAGAGCTTGCTTTGGTAATCTTTGCATTTTGAAGCTCTAAACATATGAGAAAACTCAAACTGGTTCATAACATGTCAAACTGACAAACAGAAAATGTTTTAAACCAAATGTATGTTATTCACAAAGATGTGTACTGATACTAATGTCCCCAGTTGTTTTGTGGACGATCCTGCTGTGTAAATGGTACATGCCACTGATGCATTTGTTGAGGTTGTTGAGATGATTGGGTGTGTGTGGTTTTGTGCTCAGCTAAGTGCGTATTTGTGGTGAGCTCCCCTCTTAGGCCTTTATTAAGAAGCTGAATGAGTAATGATTCCAGTAATTGTTTTTGGTCTTCTGACATTCGGTGTATTTTCTTGGCAATAAATGCACCCGGGTCATCAGATTCATCCCTCTTCTGATTTAACACTGCAGATGCTTGTAGTAGAAAGTTGCCTGTAGACTCTTGCCTCGTCTTTCTCTTTTTGTTCCTGTTTTCTGGTGGTGATGTGACAGTTTGTGATTAATTGCCAAATAGATCCTGTATAATAAAGGAAAAAAAAATGTACAGATAATTAAGCCTAAAAATGTTTACAACATATACCGTATTTATCGGCGTATAACGCGCGCTGGCGTATAACATGCACCCCAAGTTTAGGAGGGAATTTTAAGAAAAAAAATTTAGGAGGGAAGTTTAAGGAAAAAAACTTACATTTAAATGCCCATCAATGCAGCCTCATCAGTGTTCATCTGCAGCCTTTCCCCAGTGTCCAGTGCAGCCTTGTCAGTGCAGCTTTGCCCCAGTGCAGCCTTGTCAGTGCAGCTTTGCCCCAGTGCAGCTTTGCCCCAGTGCAGCTTTGCCCCAGTGCAGCCTTGCCCCAGTGCAGCCTTGCCCCAGTGCAGCTTTGCCCCAGTGCAGCTTTGCCCCAGTGCAGCTTTGCCCCAGTGCAGCCTTGTCCCCAGTGCAGCCTTGTCCCAGTGCAGCCTTGTCCCCAGTGCAGCTTTGCCCCAGTGCAGCCTTGTCCCCAGTGCAGCCTTGTCCCCAGTGCAGCCTTGTCCCCAGTGCAGCTTTGCCCCAGTGCAGCCTTGTCGCCGCCGACATACAAACATTTAGTTTGTATTTTTAAACATGGCGCCGCGGTGTTCGGAGGGACTCGGGGGCGCTCGTTCAGCTGAACGAGCGCCGCCGAGGACACAGTGACTGGGCGGAGCCGAGATACACATAGCCGAGGGTTCTCGGCTATTCTCTGCGCCGTTCACAGTCACGCCCAGTCCCTATGATGGACATAACACAGGTCCAATGGCGGGACTGGGCGTGACTGTGAACGGCGCCGAGAAAAGCCGAGAACCCTCGGCTATGTGTATCTCGGCTCCGCCCAGTCACTGTGTCCTCGGCGGCGCTCGTTCAGCTGAACGAGCGCCGCCGAGTCCCTCCGAACTCCGCGGCGCCATGTTTAAAAATACAAGCTACGTGAATGTCGGCGGCGATCGCTCCGACAGATCACAAAACAGCGGGGATCGGCGTATAACACGCACCCACGATTTTCCCCTTATTTTAAGGGGAAAAAAGTGCGTGCTATACGCCGATAAATACGGTATTTTTACCTTTCACAGCTACAGGCATCTGTGGAGGAATGGAAAGCAACAGCTAAACAATTTAACGACTATTGGAATTTCCCCAACTGTGGTGGTGCCATAGACGGGAAGCATCTTCGCATAACGCTCCCAGCAAAATCTGGCTCCTTCTATTTTATTTACAAAGGCTACTTTAGCATAATCCTAATGGCAATCGTGATTGAAAAGTATGAGTTATCTTTGTGGACATTGCCAAAAATGGATGAAATTCAGATGGGGGAATCATTGAGAAAACCTAATTTTCTCATTGTTTAAAAAATGGACTTCTGAATCTACCATCCCAAGAGGACACTGTAGAAGGACTAAACTTCATATTTCATGCAGATGATGCATTTGCATTATCTGACCATGTGTTGAAACCATTTGCCCTTAAAAACCTTACACCTGATCAAAAAATCTTTTATTACAGGTTATCTCATGCTAGAGGAGTTATAGAAAATGTATTTGGTATTATGGCCAACCGCTTTCGTATCTTCCATACAGCAATAAATGTAGCCCCCCCAAAAATTGACACTATAGTTCATTGTTGCTGTGTGCTGCATAATTTCTTAAGGCGTATTATCTCCACCTACATGCCACAACCCATGGTGGACCAGGAAGATACTCTGTCTGGAATGTCATGCCTGGTAAGGGCATGCCTGATACTGAAGGGCTTTTAAACCTAGGCTGTGCTCCACCACGTCTCTCTAGACAACTAGCCCCTCAGAATTGCCTGGATTATATACAATATTTTCTGGGTCATGGAGCAGTAGATTGGCAAAACAATCTCTAAATGGTATATGTAAATTTGAATGTCTGCAATTAGCGATCATTTCGGTACTAACCACAGGTGTCATGTTATTTTTGCCTTAAGAAATCAAATGTACAAAGGTACTTTTAACTTTTGGCTTTAAATTTTGATGTGTTGTGTAATTTTGTATGACTTATTACCTTTAATCTAGATTTTCCTATCTGTACATATAAAAGTGTATAATAAAAACCTATATGATTACTTACCTGACTGTCTGCAATTTCCTCTAATGTTCCATCTTCTTCATCTCCTGAAATATTTCCACTGATACAGTCTAAACTTGACACAAAGGGTCGTGCTTCCTCCTGGTCAGTCAGAAAACGGAGACTCTCAAAATACCAGAGGCGTGGCATGTATACTTGATCTGCACCTGCACCAGATCTTTTGAAAACATTCATTTTATTCAATTCTTTTTTGAATATAGTACACAGATTGTGCCTATAGTACACAGCTTTTGCCTACACAACAGTGCATAGTTCCGCTAGATTAGTATACGCTTCATTGCGCTTAAGACGGACTGAGTAGTCTTTGGAGCATGCTTTCCATAGACATGGAAGATCTTGGTACATTTCAATGAATTGGGGCAGAAAATGTGGTGAGGTAGATTTGTCCACCATTGCTCCTGAAGTAAGAAACAACGCATCATTGTACAGTTGCCAAACTACACCAAACAATACCCTAGAACTATTACCTTCTTACCTTCAGTTGTTACGAATCTTCTGTGGATTGGTCAGTGTAATCGTTTGTGACAACGTTCTGTATGCCGGGTCGGCGTGTACCGGGGTGCTCTATGGGAGTTTCCAAGCTCCACGCCTCTTCTTCATCCGGCGCCATCTTTAGCAGCAGAACGATGGCTGAAGAAAAGGAGCATGCCGTTCCGGAACAAATAAGCCGGCACAGGGTGAAAATAAAGCAACAACTATGTCCCTGGAGGAGATGAAAACTATGGTGAAGATTCTTGATAAAAGCTTAATGGGCGCGCACCCACTGCATGCCCGCGAGTCCCGCAGACTCAATGTCCGCCAGGGGCCCGCGATCGTGACACGGAGCGACAGAACGGGGAGATGCCTATGTAAACAAGGCATTTCCCTATTCTGCCTAGTGACATGACAGAGATCTACTGCTCCCTGTCATCGGGGGCAGTGATCTCTGTCATGTTGTAGTGAGCTCATCCCCCCGCACAGTTAGAATCACTCCCTAGGACACACTTAACCCCTTGATCGCCCCCTAGTGTTTAACCCCTTCCCTGCCAGTGTCATTTATACAGCAATCAGCGCATTTTTATAGCACTGATCGCTGTATGAATGTCACTGGTCCCAAAATAGAGTCAAAAGTGTCCGATGTGTCCGCCGCAATGTCGCAGTCATAATAGAAATCGCAGATCGCCACCATTACTAATAAAAAAAAATTAATAATAAAAATGCCATAAATCTATCCCCTATTTTGTAGACGCTATAACTTTTGCACAAACCAATCAATATACGCTTATTGCAATTTTTTTTTACTAAAAATATGTAGAAGAATATATATCAGCCTAAACTGAGAAAGAAATTTGTTTTTTTAATATATTTTTTGGGGATATTTATTATAGCAAAAAGTAAAAAATATTGCTCTTTTTTCAAAATTCTCATTCTTTTTAAGTTTATAGCGCAAAAAATAAAAACTGCAGAGGTGATCAAATACCACCAAAAGTAAGCTCTATTTGTGGGAAAAAAAGGACGTAAATTTTGTTTGGGTGCAGCGTCGCGCGACCGTGCAATTATCAGTTAAAGTGGCGCAGTGCCGTATCGCAAAAAGTGCTCTGGTCAGGAAGGGGGTAAATTCTTCCAGGGCTGAAGTGGTTAAAGGCCAATGTTTCATGATTTTCTATTATCTTAAACCTAGAAAGACACAAGAAAGCACACTTTGATACCAGAACTGCGACAACAGGAATGGATATCGTTCAGGTTGATGACACAGCTCCAGCTACTGCTATAGGACCTGATGATGATGCAGAACCATGCCAAACTATATCAAATGTTGAAGCAAAGCAGGCACAGCATTCCTCTGATAACATCACAAGCAGCACAGGTAAGCCACTACACATACACTTTAACATCAACTACATTCAAAAACCCTTTTTGTTAATTCTTATTTTTTTAATATCAACGAAGAGCCCTGGGGCCATCATAAAAAAAAAAACTGGATTCTGACTTTTCAAAGTCAGAATTCTGAGATTCAAAGTCAGAATTTTAAGTTTCAAAGTCAGAATTCTGAGTTTCAAAGTCAGAATTCTGAGATTAAAAGTCAGAATTCTGAGTTTCAAAGTCAGAATTCTGAGATTCAAAGTCAGAATTCTGAGTTTCAAAGTCAGAATTCTGAGATTAAAAGTCAGAATTCTGAGATTAAAAGTCAGAATTCTGAGTTTCAAAGTCAGAATTCTGAGTTTCAAAGTCAGAATTCTGAGTTTCAAAGTCAGAATTCTGAGTTTATAAATATAGTCTATAGGAAGATTTTAGGACCAATGAGCAATATTGTAGTAACACCCACAGATCATCATTCTGCAGACATACATGTCTTCTGCTCTGTATATGGATATGTAAATCTATCACAGTTACAGCACACAGTATAGGGAAGCAGGCAGTGCTGGGTTCTCTGGTTCCTCTGCTGTCTTATCCTTCTCTGTCATCTGCTCCAACATAAAGAGCCATGCTGAAAACGTGTGTATTGTGTGTGAGTGGGTGGGGGGGACACAGCTTCCATAGATAATAGAACACAATGGCCAGCACAGCTCTGTACCCCAACTTGTAGGACACATTGCACGTGGGTTCTAGTCCAGGTGAGGACATTTTTTTATAATATGAGATAGTGAGGGCTTAAATTGTATTTTATCAATATATCCAAAATTGATTTCAAGGTAAATTAACAAAGACACACTGATATATTGAGCACACAAAGTTGTAGTATATGCTGCCTACTATAAATTAGAGAGTAGAGATTTCAAAGAAAAAAACTGTGTATATATTATTAGGGTGATCAGATGGGATCATTAGGGTGTCATCTTCAGTTTCCCCTGGGGGGGCAGTTCACAATTTCAGGAGACTGGTCATAACAAATCGATCATAATTCACTCGTCTGGATTAATATACTTGTTTCACAGATAATGAACCACATATTAAATATTAAGAAAGCAACAAATAGGAACCCTTAAGTGATAGTATAGTGGGTAGAGTACCAGGCTTATAGTGTTGAAAGTTCTGGTTCTTATCCAATTCAGAGCACATTTTTTAATTATATATATTTTCAATATATTGATTTTATATTAAACTTATTTTAAACTATAAGTTACTGAGAACTTAAATTGTATTTTATTGATATATCCAAATTGATTTCAAGGCATATTAACAAAGACATATTGATAAAATTGTTGTATATGCTGACTACTATAAATTAGAGAGTAGGGATTTTTTTTACAAATCGGTGTATATATTGGGATGATTTTGGTGACATGGGGCCAGTTCTCAATTTCAGGAGATTGTCCCTGGAAGCTGCATGATAACCATCATATCTCACAACTCAGCCACCGATGCAGGGGCATTTTTCCATCCAGTGACACCACCGATGCAGGGTCATTTTTTTCTATGCAATGACACTACCGATGCAGGGCGATTTTTTTCCATCCAATGACACCACCGATGCAGGGTCATTTTTTTCCATCCAGTGACACCACCGATGCAGGGCGATTTTTTTCCATCCAATGACACCACCGATGCAGGGCCATTTTTCTTCTTCACTACTGTTAGCCCCTTATGTGTGCTCCAGTTTTAAACTCTAAGACCCCTTTCACACCGAGCTGCCTATAGCGTCCGCGGTAAAACGCAGCTATTTTTATCGGCGTTTTACCGTCGGATTAGCCGAGAAAGTGTTAAAACCGCCCGCAATGCACCGCAATAGCGGCATTTTGCTGGCGGTATCCCAGCGCTGCCCCATTGATTTCAACGGGGAGCAGCGGTGGAGGAGCGGTAAACACATCGCTCCAAAGAAGCTGCTGACAGGACTTTTTTTCCTGTCCTGCCAGCGCAGCTCTCCGGTGTGAAAGTCCTCGGGTAGAGTAATGTGAAGTCTTTGGGTAGAGTAATGTGAAAGTCCTCGGGGCTTTCACACTGGAGACAATGCTGCAGCTGTTTGAGGGCGGATTTCACGCGCTATTTTTAACGCTATAGCGCCTGCAAAACGCCCTCAGTGTGAAAGGGGTCTTACATACTACAAATATATATATATATATATATATATATATATATATATATATATATATATATATATATATATACAGATACAGTATTTTGCTCTGCATGCCACTATTTTCCCAGAATCCCCACCTGAGAGGGGGGAGGGGCACAGTAACCAGTGTATATAATGGCAGTGCAGGCCATGAGCTGTATGGACTGGCAGTGTCAGGGTTGTGATTAAACACAATGTAGTGTCAGGGCAGTGAGCAGAGTGTAATAGCAGTTCTGTCCAATCAGCAGTATATGATGGCAATGGCGACATCCCAAGTCTCCCATAATTGATGGCAGAGCTCACAGACACCCGCGAGTGCGGCACAATCTCCCAGCTGTCAACCACAACAGCCCGAGCCGCCCCTCCTCCAGGCCAGGGGTAGCAGTGGTATCACTATGGAGATCAATTGTATGAAAGCAGGTGCAGCACAGGACTTCCTATGTGTCCCAGACTGTAACTCCGCCCTCCTCTCATAACCCTCCACCTCCCCCAATCACAGAGTGCCCCGCCCTCTGCCAGTACCCAGGGGGAAGTTCACAAACTGGGAATTCTGGGAAAATAGTGGCATGCAGAGCAAAATACTGTATCTTTATATATATATATATATATATATATATATATATATATATATATATATATATATATATATATATGTGTATATATATATATATATATATATATTTGTAGTATGTAAGACCCCTTTCACACTGCGCCTGAAATCCGCCCTCAAACAGCTGCAGCATTGTCTCCAGTGTGAAAGCCCCGAGAGCTTCACATTACTCTACCCGAGGGCTTCGCATTACTCTACCCGAGGGCTTCACATTACTTTACCCAAGGGCTTCGCATTACTCTACCCGAGAGCTTCACATTACTCTACCCGAGGGCTTCACATTACTCTACCCGAGGGCTTCACATTACTTTACCCAAGGGCTTCGCATTACTCTACCCGAGAGCTTCACATTACTCTACCCGAGGGCTTCACATTACTCTACCCGAGAGCTTCACATTACTCTACCCAAGGGCTTCGCATTACTCTACCCGAGAGCTTCACATTACTCTACCCGAGGGCTTCACATTACTCTACCCGAGGGCTTCACATTACTTTACCCGAGGGCTTCACATTACTCTACCCGAGGGCTTCACATTACTCTACCCGAGAGCTTCACATTACTCTACCCGAGGGCTTCACATTACTCTACCCGAGAGCTTCACATTACTCTACCCAAGGGCTTCACATTACTCTACCCGAGAGCTTCACATTACTCTACCCGAGAGCTTCACATTACTCTACCCGAGGGCTTCACATTACTCTACCCGAGAGCTTCACATTACTCTACCCAAGGGCTTCGCATTACTCTACCCGAGAGCTTCACATTACTTTACCCGAGGGCTTCACATTACTCTACCCGAGAGCTTCACATTACTCTACCCGAGGGCTTCACATTACTCTACCCGAGAGCTTCACATTACTCTACCCGAGAGCTTCACATTACTCTACCCGAGGGCTACACATTACTCTACCCGAGGGCTACACATTACTCTACCCGAGAGCTTCACATTACTCTACCCGAGGGCTTCACATTACTCTACCCGAGGGCTTCACATTACTCTACCCGAGGGCTTCACATTACTCTACCCGAGGACTTCACATTACTCTACCCGAGGGCTTCACATTACTTTACCCAAGGGCTTCGCATTACTCTACCCGAGAGCTTCACATTACTCTACCCGAGGGCTTCACATTACTCTACCCGAGAGCTTCACATTACTCTACCCAAGGGCTTCGCATTACTCTACCCGAGAGCTTCACATTACTCTACCCGAGGGCTTCACATTACTCTACCCGAGGGCTTCACATTACTTTACCCGAGGGCTTCACATTACTCTACCCGAGAGCTTCACATTACTCTACCCGAGGGCTTCACATTACTCTACCCGAGAGCTTCACATTACTCTACCCAAGGGCTTCACATTACTCTACCCGAGAGCTTCACATTACTCTACCCGAGAGCTTCACATTACTCTACCCGAGGGCTTCACATTACTCTACCCGAGAGCTTCACATTACTCTACCCAAGGGCTTCGCATTACTCTACCCGAGAGCTTCACATTACTTTACCCGAGGGCTTCACATTACTCTACCCGAGAGCTTCACATTACTCTACCCGAGGGCTTCACATTACTCTACCCGAGAGCTTCACATTACTCTACCCGAGAGCTTCACATTACTCTACCCGAGGGCTACACATTACTCTACCCGAGGGCTACACATTACCTCACCCGAGAGCTTCACATTACTCTACCCGAGGGCTTTACATTACTCTACCCGAGGGCTTCACATTACTCTACCCGAGGGCTTCACATTACTCTACCCGAGGACTTCACATTACTCTACCCGAGGGCTTCACATTACTCTACCCGAGGGCTTCACATTACTCTACCCGAGAGCTTCACATTACTCTACCCGAGGGCTTCACATTACTCTACCCGAGGGCTTCACATTACTCTACCCGAGAGCTTCACATTACTCTACCCGAGGGCTACACATTACTCTACCCGAGGGCTACACATTACTCTACCCGAGGGCTTCACATTACTCTACCCGAGAGCTTCACATTACTCTACCCGAGGACTTTCACACCGGAGAGCTGCGCTGGCAGGACAGGAAAAAAAGTCCTGTCAGCAGCTTCTTTGGAGCGATGTGTTTACCGCTCCTCCACCGCTGCTCCCCATTGAAATCAATGGGGCAGCGCTGGGATACCGCCAGCAAAACGCCGCTATTGCGGTGCATTGTGGGCAGTTTTAACCCTTTCTCGGCCGCTAGTGGCCGAAATGTCATTGGATGGGAAAAATGACCCTGCATCGGTGGTGTCATTACATGGGAAAAATGACCCTGCATCGGTGATATCATTACATGGAAAAAATGACCCTGCATCGGTGGTGTCATTGGATAGGAAAAATGACCCTGCATCGGTGGTGTCATTGGATAGGAAAAATGACCCTGCATCAGTGGTGTCATTGGATAGGAAAAATGACCCTGCATCGGTGGTGTCATTGGATAGGAAAAATGACCCTGCATCGGTGGTGTCATTAGATGGGAAAAATGACCCTGCATCGGTGGTGTCATTGGATGGGAAAAATGACCCTGCATCGGTGGTGTCACTGGATGGGAAAAATGACCCTGCATCGGTGGTGTCATTGGATAGGAAAAATGACCCTGCATCGGTGGTGTCATTAGATGGGAAAAATGACCCTGCATCAGTGGTGTCATTGGATGGGAAAAATGACCCTGCATCGGTGGTGTCATTAGATGGGAAAAATGACCCTGCATCAGTGGTGTCATTAGATGGGAAAAATGACCCTGCATCGGTGGTGTCATTGGATGAGAAAAATGACCCTGTATCGGTGGTGTCATTAGATGGGAAAAATGACCCTGCATCGGTGATATCATTACATGGAAAAAATGACCCTGCATCGGTGGTGTCATTAGATGGGAAAAATGACCCTGCATCGGTGGTATCATTGGATAGGAAAAATGACCCTGCATCGGTGGTGTCATTGGATAGGAAAAATGACCCTGCATCGGTGGTGTCATTAGATGGGAAAAATGACCCTGCATCGGTGGTGTCATTGGATGGGAAAAATGACCCTGCATCGGTGGTGTCACTGGATGGGAAAAATGACCCTGCATCGGTGGTGTCATTGGATAGGAAAAATGACCCTGCATCGGTGGTGTCATTAGATGGGAAAAATGACCCTGCATCAGTGGTGTCATTGGATGGGAAAAATGACCCTGCATCGGTGGTGTCATTAGATGGGAAAAATGACCCTGCATCGGTGATATCATCACATGGAAAAAATGACCCTGCATCGGTGATATCATTACATGGGAAAAATGACCCTGCATCGGTGGTGTCATTGGATAGGAAAAATGACCCTGCATCGGTGGTGTCATTAGATGGGAAAAATGACCCTGCATCGGTGGTGTCATTGGATGGGAAAAATGACCCTGCATCGGTGGTGTCACTGGATGGTAAAAATTACCCTGCATCGGTGGTGTCATTAGATGGGAAAAATGACCCTGCATTGGTGGTGTCACTGGATGGGAAAAATGACCCTGCATCGGTGGTGTCATTGGATGGGAAAAATGACCCTGCATCGGTGGTGTCATTAGATGGGAAAAATGACCCTGCATCAGTGGTGTCATTAGATGGGAAAAATGACCCTGCATCGGTGGTGTCATTGGATGAGAAAAATGACCCTGCATCGGTAGTGTCATTGGATAGGAAAAATTACCCTGCATCGGTGGTGTCATTAGATGGGAAAAATGACCCTGCATCGGTGGTGTCATTGGATGGGAAAAATGACCCTGCATCGGTGGTGTCACTGGATGGGAAAAATGACCCTGCATCGGTGGTGTCATTGGATAGGAAAAATGACCCTGCATCGGTGGTGTCATTAGATGGGAAAAATGACCCTGCATCAGTGGTGTCATTAGATGGGAAAAATGACCCTGCATCGGTGGTGTCATTGGATGAGAAAAATGACCCTGTATCGGTGGTGTCATTAGATGGGAAAAATGACCCTGCATCGGTGATATCATTACATGGAAAAAATGACCCTGCATCGGTGGTGTCATTAGATGGGAAAAATGACCCTGCATCGGTGGTATCATTGGATAGGAAAAATGACCCTGCATCGGTGGTGTCATTGGATAGGAAAAATGACCCTGCATCGGTGGTGTCATTAGATGGGAAAAATGACCCTGCATCGGTGGTGTCATTGGATGGGAAAAATGACCCTGCATCGGTGGTGTCACTGGATGGGAAAAATGACCCTGCATCGGTGGTGTCATTGGATAGGAAAAATGACCCTGCATCGGTGGTGTCATTAGATGGGAAAAATGACCCTGCATCAGTGGTGTCATTGGATGGGAAAAATGACCCTGCATCGGTGGTGTCATTAGATGGGAAAAATGACCCTGCATCGGTGATATCATCACATGGAAAAAATGACCCTGCATCGGTGGTGTCATTGGATAGGAAAAATGACCCTGCATCGGTGGTGTCATTAGATGGGAAAAATGACCCTGCATCGGTGGTGTCATTGGATGGGAAAAATGACCCTGCATCGGTGGTGTCACTGGATGGGAAAAATTACCCTGCATCGGTGGTGTCATTAGATGGGAAAAATGACCCTGCATTGGTGGTGTCACTGGATGGGAAAAATGACCCTGCATCGGTGGTGTCATTGGATAGGAAAAATGACCCTGCATCGGTGATGTCATTAGATGGGAAAAATGACCCTGCATCGGTGGCGTCATTGGATAGGAAAAATGACCCTGCATCGGTGGTGTCATTAGATGGGAAAAATGACCCTGCATCGGTGATGTCATTAGATGGGAAAAATGACCCTGCATCGGTGGTGTCACTGGATGGGAAAAATTACCCTGCATCGGTGGTGTCACTGGATGGGAAAAATGACCCTGCATTGGTGGTGTCACTGGATGGGAAAAATGACCCTGCATCGGTGGTGTCATTGGATGGAAAAAATTTCTGTGTCAATGGTGTAGCTAAGAGGAAAATGGCGCTGTATCGGTGTCAGTGGGGATAAAGTGCAGCCAATCAGTGAAGGGGAGATATGGGTGTGTACATTGTAGTACACAGATTATAGTGCAGAGCCCGGGGCTGAGTTGTGAGAGATGATGGGTATCATGCAGCTTCCAGGGACAATCTCCTGACATTGAGAACTGGCCCCATGTCACCAAAATCATCCCAATATATACACCGATTTGTAAAAAAATCCCTACTCTCTAATTTATAGTAGTCAGCATATACAACAATTTTATCAATATGTCTTTGTTAATATGCCTTGAAATCAATTTGGATATATCAATAAAATACATATATATATAATATATTTTAAAATATGTTTAATATAAAATCAATATATTGAAAATATATAACTAAAGATTATGCCCTGAACTGGATTAGAACCCACAGCTTTCAACACTATACGCCTGTTACTCTAGCCACTAGGCTATCAGCCCATATAATTAATTGCTATGATTTAATCTGCTATGACCATAGACATACATTTTCCTGCTGCCTTCTAGCCATTCACAATTCCTTCATGTAGGGGCAATAGTGCAATGTGTCCTATAAGTTGGGGTGCAGAGGTGTGCTGGCCATTGTGTTCTGTTATCTATGGAAGCTGTGTCCCCCCCCCCCCCCCCCCAACTCACACACAATACACGTTTTCAGCATGGCTCTTTATGTTGGAGCAGATGACAGAGAAGAAGGATAAGACAGCAAACCAAGGAACTAATTAATACAGTAGAGGAACCAGAGAACCCAGCACTGCCTGCTTCCCTATACTGTGTGCTGTAACTGTGATAGATTTACATATCCATATACAGAGCAGAAGACATGTATGTCTGCAGAATGATGATCTGTGGGTGTTACTACCTTATTGCTCATTGGTCCTAAAATCTTCCTAATAAAGACTACTATATTTATAAACTCAGAATTCTGACTTTCAAACTCAGAATTCTGACTTTCAAACTCAGAATTCTGTAAAAAAAAAAATTTTTTTTTGCAAACTCATAATTCTGTATTTTTTTTTTTATGATGGCCCCAGGGCTCTTCCATACAACAGCATGTCATCTGTCTAAGGAGCAGGGATTAAATTCCCTCACTGCCCAAAGATTGGTAGCTGATCTTTTGAAATGCTCATCAGAGTTAGTGAAATGCAAAGATCACTTGACCTTTGTCCAACAAAGTTTTATGTTTGTAGTTGACACACTATGTACAATTTAACATGTGTCACTTTTGTCAATGTTGTTTTACTTTACTGTTTGTATAGTTCAATTCATGTGGTCATTGTTTGCAAAAATTTGCAACAAAACTTCGGCTATTTCTAATGTTGAGGACAAGCACTTGACTAAGGCTCGGTTCACACTAGGACGACTTGTCAGGCGACCTAGTCACCTGACAAGTAGCGTCCCGTTCTGTACAATGGAACCGTTCTAAGGGGAGCGACGCAAGTCGCTCCGACTTAGAAAAAGGTTCCTGTACTACTTTGGGGGCGACTTGAGGCGACTTGCATAGACTTCTATACAGAAGTCGTTTTGCAAGTCACCCAGGCAGTCGTGTGCAGGTCGCCTCGGTGAGGTTGGTTCTGTTCGAGAGTTTGGTTGGTTCTCTCTGTCTGCCCATTGGTTTGGGGGTGATAGGCCGAGGACAGGGCCAACTCAATCTTTAGGGTCTCACACAGGGCCCTCTAAAAATGTGAGGTGAACTGTACCCCTCTATTTGATACTATGCAGGGATTCCATGTAGCCTGATAATCTCTCTGATAAATATGCGGGCGGTTTCAACAGCAGATGGAGTTCCTCTTAAGGGTAGGAAATGGGCCATAAAAATAGCTGAACACCCCTCAGAACATGGAAGCTCTACTATAAAATCCATGGAAATCATTTTCCAGAGTCTATCGGGTACAGGCAGAGGTTTTAACAGTCCCCAAGCTCGGTTTCTTGACGTCTTATTCTGGATACAAACAGGGCAGGAACTGACGTATTTCTCACAAAAGTCTTTCAAATTAGGCCACCAGAATGTGTTTCGCACAAGTTCAAGGGTCTTGCGGACCCCAAAGTGACCTGCTAGTGGATGGTCATGAAGTAGAGTTAAAACTTTGACTGGAATATCCTCAGGAACGAAAATTTGGCTCCCCTTCCAAAACAAGCCATCCCTGAACGTCAAAGTGACCTATGGAGGTTTTGATGAGTCCGAGGATGCTTCCTTAATCTGGGAAAGAAGATCTGCCTGCAGGAGTAGGAAGTTGTTTTCAGGCAGGATGGTATCAGGAACAGATAAGTCCTTTGGGTTGTCGTGCATGCGTGACAACGCATCCGGTTTAATATTCTTTGACCCTGGCCGGTAGGTTATGTGAAAACAAAAACGTGAGAAGAACAGGGCCCAGCGGGCTTGTCGAGGCTTCAGCCGTTTAGCAGATCTTAAATACTCTAAGTTCTTGTGGTCGGTATATATTAATACCGGATGAACAGTGCCCTCTAACAGGTACCTCCATTCCTCCAAGGCGGCTTTGATAGCGAGTAGCTCCCGGTCACCAACGTCATCGTTCGGGAATAAGTTTCCGGGAGAAAAACCTCACAGGATGCATTAGGTCTTTACTGCCTTGACATTGTGAGAGGATTGCTCCCACAGCTATTTCGGAAGCATCTACTTCCAAAATGAAAAGGAACAATGGTTCAGGATGGCTGAGGATCGAAGCAGAGATAAAAAGTGTTTTGAGATTCTCGAAAGCATCTTGGGCCATCTGATTCCAGGAGAAACGGGAATTCTGTTTGGTCAATTGCATGATGGGTGCAATTATGGCAGAGAATCCCTTGATAAACTTTCTATAAAAGTTTGCAAAGCCAATAAAACGCTGTATACCTTTCTTGTCTAAGGGTACTGGCCAGTCCAGAACAGCAGACACTTTTTGGGGATCCATCTTGATGCCAGTTGGAGAGATTACTAACCCCAGAAATTGGATGCTCTGTTGCTCGAACTCGCATTTCTCTGCCTTTGCATACAGTCCGTGCAAGCGAAGACGGCCCAAGACCCTGCAGACGTGTTCTTGATGCTGATCAAGTGATCCAGAGAATATTAAGATGTCATCCAGGTAGACAATCACAAAAACGTCTAAAAAGTCTCTAAATACATTGTTGATGAGATGTTGGAAGGTCGCAGGGGCGTTGCAGAGCCCGAAGGGCATGACCAGGTATTCATAATGCCCGAATCGGGTCCAAAAAGCTGTCTTCCATTCGTGCCCGGCCCGAATGCGGATCAGGTTGTAGGCTCCTCTTAGATCAAGTTTGGTGAATATGACAGCAGATCTTAATTTCTGGAACAGTTCGGGTATCAAGGGTAAGGGATAACGTAATCTTTTTCAGTTCCCGGTAATCTATACATGGGTGGAGAGTCTTGTCTTTTTTAATGACAAAAAATATTCCAGCACCTGCTGGAGAGGTTGAAGGGCGGATGAACCCCTTGGCCAAGTTTTTATCAACATACGTTTTTAGTGCCTCTTGCTCTTTCTCTGATAGGGGGAAGATACGCCCAAATGGAATTTCGGCCCCAGGAAGCAATTCAATAGGTCGTAAGGACGATGAAGCGGAAAGGAGTCTGCCCCCCTCTTGCTGAAAACATAGATGAACTCATGGTAATGCTTGGATATGGACTGGAGTAAGTTCTGGTCAATGTCTAGACATAAGAGAGTAGCTGAAGAGTTGGGGGTTTCAGCCAGACAGTGTTCTTGGCAGTAAGAAGACAAAAACTTTACTTCTCCAGTAACCCAGTTAATGTGTGGGTTGTAAGCTTGGAGCCAGGGAATGCCCAGGATAATTGGAAACAGTGGGGAAGAGATGGCACCAAGGGTCAGCAGCTCCTTATGCTGGGAGAAAACAGTAACAGGCAAAGGAAGAGCCTCTTGGGTTACTTGTCCTGATCTGATGCGGGAGCCATCGGCCAAGAAAACAGAAAGTCCATGAGTATTTTCCCGTAAGGGGATATCATGTTGGCTGACAAAGGTCGAGTTGACAAAACAGCTGCATGCTCCGGAGTCAATGATAGCGTTGACTAGAATTATCTTTCCCTGCAGCTGTAATGAAAGAGGAAGAGCAAGGTGGGTGGAGTTGGCAGACAAGGCAGAGAGACTGGTAGAAACAGGAGATGAGCACTTACTTATCTTGATTGGACAGTTATGGAAGTAGTGTCCATCTTGATGCATCCCCAAGTAGGAAGTAGTGTCCCGTTTCACCGCAATAGAAGCACAGGTTTAATTGACGACGGCGTGCTCGTTCTTCTGGAGATAAGGCAGGGAGCATCAGTCCTAGCTGCATGGGCTTAGAAGCGTCAGGCACCGCGTTGACTGGGTTCACACTGGGTGGACGTAGGTAGCGAGCGGCAGGAACTGGAGCCCTTGCAGTCATCCACACCAGGCGGGTCTGCTGAGCAGAACGTTCAGATCGGCGTTCCCGAAGGCGACGGTCAATCTGGATCGCCAAGGAGATTAAGGCCTCAAGAGAGTCTGGTATGCCAACCCGAGCAAGTTCATACTTCAGTCCTTCAGACAGGCCCATGCGGAACTGGTTACGTAGGGCCGCATCATTCCATTGAGTGTCCGCGCTCCAGCGCCTAAAGTCAGTGACATAGTCCTAGGCCGGTCTGTGGCCTTGCTGGAGCACGAACAGGGCGGACTCGGCTGTAGCAGTCCGCTGAGGATCCTCATAAAGCTGAGCCATAGCTTCAAAAAAGGAATGTAGGGAGTGGGTCAGGACCGAGTCCCCCTCAAGTAGTCGATGGGCCCAGATGTGTGGTTCTCCTTGTAGGAGGGAGATCACAAATCCCACTTTGTTAGCTTCTAGAGAGAAGGTTCGGGGCTGTAAGGCAAAATAAAGCTGGCAGGCATTACGAAAAGCCTGAAATTTGGTTCGGTTTCCGGAGAACCTTTCTGGGATGGGAACCCTTGGCTCAGGTGGTAGCATCAGAACGGAAAGAGAGAAAACAGTCTGTGCTGGAGCAGCGGCCAAAGAGGAAGCCATGGAACTGGGGCCAGCAAGATTCTGAACTTGTCCTTCAAGCCTGGTATAATTATCCTGTAGGTATTGCACAGCTTGTGTGAGGGCCGCAAGTTGCGTGCAGATCTTCATCGGGGAGGTCTCTCCTGCTGGCTCAGTCATGGCTGTTTCGTACTGTTAGGTACCTGGTAGTAGAGCCTGACTTGTAGGAGGAGACCTCTCTTACAACGCTGGTTCAGGAGCCACTGGAGTGGGAACAGTGGTCTTGTGAGCACAGTGGGGTAGGAGTGCCTGTTGAAGTAGGAGGCTTTAGTGCTGGTAGCAGAGTAGAGATCATCCAGGGATGGCTGGACTGTAGGTGAAGGCGGTCAGCGGAGGACAGCAGACTGAAGCGCTGGTAGGTGCAGGTGCAGCGGTCACTGGAGCTGGAGGTGCAGCAGCATGCGGAGCTAGCAGTAGGCACAAGCAGGGTCAGACAGTCCGAGTTGGCAGGCAATCAAGGCAGGTGAATTCAGCAGGCAAAAGCAGGGTCGGTTAACAGGCAGAGGTCGGCAACAGATCACAGGCAGAGGTGGTAGCAGGGTCAGGCAAGCCGGGTCGGATTGGAGAGAGCAGGGTAGTCAGACAAAGCCGGGTCAGTATAGCAGAACAATCAATCAGGTGCATGTAACAGATCACAGAAGCTGAAGACGAAACAGCAGTGCGCCAGTGTACCTGAATGTCCTTTATGCTTCCAGTGGCGCCAAACAACGTAAACGCGCGGGCGCACACCCGTCGCGCACACGCGCGTGCCCGAGGGACACGCTGACGGACAGCAGTAGATGAACAGTGTTGCACAGTTCGAGCAGGGACGCGCAGGCGCATGCGCGCATGCATATGTCCCCGTCTGGTACTGACAGATCCCTGACACAGGGTAGCAGGATCATGTGACATGATCAGAGGGGCCTGAAAATAGGTAAGTATATACATCTTTCTTTCACAGGTTACAAAGTACAGCTGTTAGGAGGTGTGGGCGGGGGCATTTTAAGATTAGTTAGGGTTATTCTGGAATTCAATTTTTCAGAATAGTTAGTGTTAGGCTTAATTTTTCTTTAAATGATCGTTTTTGATCGTATTTCGATAGATCATATTTCCAATTGATACTGTATATGTTGCATTAGAATAATGAAAAGGGATGGTTGGCACTCGGGATGACATCCAAAAAATAGTATTCCTTTATCAGACATGTACAGTGCTGTAAAAACAGCCTACGCATTCCGGACGTTAGTCCTTAGTCACGGCTTGTAACGCCTACACACCTGTTTTCCCTATACGTTGCATTGTTTAATGTTTTAGTCAATGATGAATCACTAGTTTGCAATTGTTTTTACCTGGATCAATCACAAATTAATATATGTATATGGCCACGTTGAGATTTTTGTAACCTGTGGTACTACCAAATGGACACTAGGTGGCAGCAGAGCTCTTTGTGAAGTGCTCCCTTTGTTTTGTTAAAAGCTATAGTTATTATTTTATACATTTTAGACGTTTTAATTTGCAGTACTTTATTTGGACACTGGGTGGAAGCAGCTCTTTATGTAAAGAGCACCATGTGCTTTGCAAATGTTACACATTAAGCAGTTAAATTGTATTAATGTAAATCAATGTGTCTTACCATAAAATGATAAATATGATAGGGTTCCAGAAAACAGCCCTCATGCATTATTTGAGAGCAGCTGTCAACAAAGTTAACTGAATTTGGCAGCAGTAAGGACAGCCAGGGGCTGGAGATGCTCAACTGCTGATATGGAGAGATAATGAGATTTTAGACTTTGCATATTGCTGGGCCATTAAGCAGACGGTTAATTAGAAATTAAATGGAAGATTAACCTCCTATAGAGAGATAACAGCACAATCAAGGCTTTGATCTGGAATATCATGCGTGCGCTCCTCCCCCATGTTTTATTGCTGAGATATCTCTCCCAAGACCATTGTTAATGATAATGAATATCCAAACATTACCAAAAACTCCCTCTCTTCTACTTTTTATTTTCAAGAATAACTTGGAATCCCTGTTTATTTGGGCTGGGCTGTCGGGCCCCAGCCATACTCCTACAATAACAAATATTTCATTAGAAAGCTATGTTCCCATCCTTGTACTCATGGTTTGGGGGACTCTTTCAATTGACACATCCGATGCACAGTAGACATGACTCTGCTGCTAGGCATAAGTGAATGATGACACTGTTTCCGTATTTTGTGTCATGTTGGGAGATTTTAGCCTTATTTCACACCCTTAGCACACAACAAGAGGTGGGAGGAATTCCCCTCTTAGGCTGTTGTCACAAACACCAGTGTCCCCATTGCATTGGTATTCGCAACCATTTGCATTAGGGTGTGCACCCCAGAGCACAAACACACGTGTGTGTTTATCAGCAGAGCAGTGGATGGTGTCAGTAGAGCAGAGATTGGTGTCAGTAGTTTTTTTTTTTTACAGTTTTTTTTTTTAAATTATTTTTTACAATATTATTTTTTTACTATTTTTTTAGGAGCCTCGTTGGGGGGCTTTGGTGAAATATCAAGGGTCTAAACAGAGAGAAAGGGACACCGAGGACAGAGCTTTCCCAGTCCCTTTCTCTGCAGCCTCAGTTGCACTTCACAGTGAATGAATGGGAAGTGCTCTTTGCTGAGCGGCAGCATAGTAAACATAGTTTGTTATGCTTCAGTTAAGAAAGCAATCGCTTACTGTGTTCATTCATCCATCCTGAAACATCCCTGGCAGCAGTCAGAGTGAGAGGAGGGAAGCTGGCAGCCCTGCAGGGGGGGAGACAGGGGGCACCAGGAAGCAGGAGGAATTGGCACCGCACAGGGTGATTAGAGTGTGCCCAGGCACACAGGGGACATCCTGTGCTCATGCCTATGCCCCATTCCTAGATTTCCATTCTATTCTATTCTGTATTCTGGTGACAGCTGTACAATTTTGGGTTTCCCTGCACTTCCTGTCTCACCGTGGGTTCACGCTTGTGCAGGCTGTGCGTGTGTATCACATAGAACTGCACGATGCTGCTCCACAGAATGCAGCTGCGGAATTAATTGCACACTGTCAGGACCTGGTTCACCTGCTGGTGGCACTGTGGGTCTCTGGGCTGAAAGCTGTAGTTCCAATGACCACCAGCGGGTGTCTCCTAGAGGCCAGCAGGCCTCGGAAATCAGTTCCAAATGGTGTCAGCTGCTAGCAGGACATATAAGGCTTCTCCCATTAGCTCTCGATGCTTCATTGTTTTGGGTGCTCCTGCCTTGTACCCTTTGTTGTGCGGCCATCTGGCTCTGTTGCCATTTATTCTTGATCTTACTTTTGTTCCTGCCCTGCACCCAGTACCCTGCTCCTCCAGGTTTCCCCTACCTTGCACATTTCATACTTGTATATATTTGTATATTTAGTTAGTTGTTAGGTTTCTGCATTTTGGTTGTTTAGTTTTGATTTTCATGCGTTCTCATGTTTATTGCTGTTTGTGTGTGGTTATTGTTCACTGTAAATAAATCTTACGTTAAAGATATACTGTATATACATGGTCTGATCCCAGGTTCTGTGTGTAGCTAAATACATGGTCACCTCCTATGTAGATTCCTGACATAACACTGAAGCCCACTAATGACTTCATCAGCTACACCTGGGAGTGGAGTATTGCTTGGAGTATTTGCGCTCCTTTTTGTTGAAATGCTTCGAGGGGAGGTTATTTGTCATGTGGAATTGGCATTGGATGGTAAACATCTTTGCCGTCTGGTTTTGCAAGATTACACCCATGAAAAGCTGTTGGAATGCATTCTGACAGCACATGCTTTAGTTGATGAGGGCAGATATGCCCTTAGTGAAATACAGCCTTTGGTTCAGGTCTGTTCTGAACTATTATTTCCGGCTACATCTCGGAAACATGATTTTTTTCACTCCTCCTTTTTTTTCTGTTTCACGTTGAATTTTTGGGATGGCTACTGCAAAATTGTACAGGTTCCTTTTTCCTGCAGTATTCACAACATGTGCTGCTAGACTGAATTACTGCTGTGTGTCCTTTCGTTGAGCAAGAGAAAGGCAAATTGATCTTAGTTCAGCCTCTGCTCCATGTCCGGTCAGAGATCCTATCTCCAGTGTTAGATGATTCACACAACGTTAGATCTGCTGTTAAGCACCAAGAATCTCCTCTTCCTTTGTTATCCTTAGCAACCACAGCTGCTATTGAGTGTTCTTTACCTCCTGTAGATCAGTACCCTGCTATCAGTAATCACCCTTCCTCTGCATGTAATCCATTGAAGGCACCCGCCACAGTACTGCTACCTATAGCAACCTGTCAGACTTCTTCCTGTACTTCTGTTACTCTTCCCTCTATTCTCCCCAGTGCTGTTACTACTTTTCCATCACCAGTGCACTCTGGTCAGCACAATGCAACTATTTGCAGGACTTCAGTATCTAAGCCAAAAAAGAAAAATAACTTTTCTCCTGTTCATGCAACTCTGTCAGTATCCATGCTGCCTGCAGATAGGGTCCAACCTGCTTCTACGCTGCCTGCTGATGGGGTCCAACCTGCTGCCATGCTGCCTGTTGATGGGGTCCAATCTGCTGCCATGCTGCCTGCTGATGGGGTCCAACCTGCTGCCATGCTGCCTGCTGATAGGTCCAACCTGCTGCCATGCTGCCTGCTGATGGGGTCCAACCTGCTGCCATGCTGCCTGCTAATGGGGTCCAACCTGCTGCCATGCTGCCTGCTGATGGGGTCCAACCTACTGCCTGCTGATGGGGTCCAACCTGCTGCCTGCTGATGGGGTCCAACCTGCTGCCATGCTGCCTGCTGATAGGGTCCAACCTGCTGCCATGCGGCCTGCTGATGGGGTCCAACCTGCTGCCATGTGGCCTGCTGATGGGGTCCAACCTGCTGCCATGTGGCCTGCTGATGGGGTCCAACCTGCTGCCATGCAGCCTGCTGATGGAGGTCCAACCTGTTGCCTGCTGATGGGGTCCATTCCTCCTCCATGCTGCTTGCTGATGGGGTCCATTACTCCTCCATGCTGCCTGCCTCTGGTGACCTGCTGTCCTCTGCCAAGCCTGCCTCTGGTGACCTGCTGTCCTCTGCCAAGCCTGCCGCTGGTGACCTGCTGTCCTCTGCCAAGCCTGCCGCTGGTGACCTGCTGTCCTCTGCCAAGCCTGCCGCTGGTGACCTGCTGTCCTCTGCCAAGCCTGCCACTGGTGACCTGCTGTCCTCTGCCAAGCCTGCTGCTGGTGACCTGCTGTCCTCTGCCAAGCCTGCTGCTGGTGACCTGCCGTCCTCTGCCAAGCTTGCCGCAGGTAAACCGCTGTCTTCTGTCAAGCCTGCTTGTGACCTGCTGCCATCAGCCCAGCTGGACTATGCTGATTCCCTGGCTGCCGCCCAACTGTACTGTTCTGATTCCTGAGCTGCCACCCAGCTGAACTATGCACATTCCTGGGCTGCTGCCCAGCCAGACTATGCTGACTCCCGGGCTGCCGCCTAGCCGGACTCTATTAACTGGGTTAAGCTCCTGCCTCCTGAGGGGTCTGAGACTTCCGGGTTTGCTTTGTCATGTGGCTTGCATAGGTTATCTGTCTGGTCTGAGATCCCTACTATTGCCTGTCCTGAGTTTCTTTTGCAGCTGCTTGCCCCTGTTGCACCAAAGCCAGGAGGTCCAGATAGCCACTTGAAATGTGTGACAGCTGCATCCGCTATTACAGTACCAGTAGTAGAGGTCTTCTAGGGAAGGGCAAAGTTCCATTTGAACCTTGTCCTGACCTAGGCAATATGTCTGCAATCCCAGGTGCATTCGTAGATAAAATGTGTGGCAGTCTCTAGCTGTAGGGATGGGGAAGGTCCAGTAGTGATGGGACACCCTACCTGTTTGGACCAAAGACTCCGGTATTAAACCTCCGGTTTGTCTTCAGAATCCCAGTATTGGGGTGTATGCTGCACTAAGGAATTGTAGGTTTTTTGGTGTTGTACCTCTTCAGGGATCTGATCACTGATCAGCAGGGAACCCAGCCAGCTTTTGGACCCCGGCGGCAGGGTACCTGGTCAGCTTCTAGACCCTGGTGGTGGGGCACAGTGGAGTGTCCTAAGGCCGCTCCTTAAAGCGATTGTATGCCCTGAGGAAAAAAAACCTGTAAGGCAAAGGCATATAATAAGGCATAGCCATATTATAGGCTTACCTGTAGGTAAAAATCACCGAACGGAGGATACAACCACTTTACAGTGGGGGAACTGTCAGGATCTGGTTCATCTGCTTGTGGCACTGTAGGTCTCTGGGCTGAAAGCTGTAGTTCCAGTGACTACCAGCGGATGTCCCTTTAGAGGCCAGCAGGCCTCCGTAATCAGTTCCAAATGTTCTCGGCCGCTAGCAGGACACAGTGTATAATGCTTCTCCCATTAGCTCACTTCAGTGTTTTTTTTCAGCTGCTCCTACCTTGCACCCGTGTACCCTGTTTGTCATGCGGCTGCCTGTCTCTTTTGCCATTTATTCTTGACCTTTCTCTTGTTCCTGCCCTGCACCCAGTACCCTGCTGCCTTGCTCCTCCAGGTTTCCCCTACCTTGCACATTTCACACTTGTGTATATATTTGTATATTTAGTTAGTTGTTAGGTTTCTGCATTTTGGTTGTTCAGTTTTTGATTTTCATGCATTCTCATGTTTACTGGACGTTGTTTGGTTATTGTCCACTGTAAATAAATCTCACTTTAAAGATTATTTATATATATATATATATATATATATATATATATATATATATATATATATATATATATATATTCTGTGTGTAGCTACATATTGTATATCTGGTCACCTGTGCAGATTCCTGACACACACCCATAAAGAGCAGAAAGTTTTGCCTGCGGGTCAGGTACGTTCATGATTACGCACGCATTCCTGATCTGCACATATGTGACCCTAGCTTTAGTGACCATGATCAACTCAACAAACAGAGAGGAAGAGTTTCCCCAGCGGGGACAAGCACAGCAAAAAGAAAAAAAAAAACAGATGCATTAAAGGATAAGTTCACCTTTTCAGGCAGAAGTTCACTTTTCAGAATAAATAGAAGCGTTTTCCAATGCCATTTCTGGCCCAGCCATCCCAATGTGCTTTTCTCTCCCTTACCTTATCCGCAGGAGGTTTAAAATCTTATCTGTGTATTTGAATTTTTAAAAGGATTTTCAAATTTCATCGCTTCCTGTAGGTCATCTCTCAGCATTCGCTTCCTGTAGGTCATCGCTCAGCATTCGCTTCCTGTAGGTCATCTCTCAGCATTCGCTTCCTGTAGGTCATCTCTCAGCATTCGCTTCCTGTAGGTCATCGCTCAGCATTCGCTTCCTGTAGGTCATCTCTCAGCATTCGCTTCCTGTAGGTCATCTCTCAGCCTTCGCTTCCTGTAGGTCATCTCTCAGCCTTCGCTTCCTGTAGGTCATCTCTCAGCATTCGCTTCCTGTAGGTCATCTCCCAGAAGCCTTCACTTCCTTGTTGCATCACAGAAGAGGGTGTAATAGGGTATGTTCACCAGTAGTACTCACATCAAAGGACACGTAGCCTGACTTAAAAGGCATTTTTACATCCCACTTATGCATCATCCACATTAGACGGTAACAAGAGTGAGGTCGAACTTATGGTATATCTAAAGGAAATTTTACAATTTTGGGGTGGCACAGTGGTGTAGTGGATAGCACTTTCGCCTAGCAGCAAATAAGGGTCGCTGGTTCGAATCCCAACCACGACACTACCTGCCTGGAGTTTGCATGTTCTCCCTGTGCCTGCGTGGGTTTCCTCCGGGTACTTCGGTTTCCTCCCACACCAAAGATATGCTGGTAGGGTAATTGGCCTCTGTCCAAAATTGGCCGTAGTATATGAATGTGTTGGGGACCTTGGATTGTGGGCTCCTTGAGGGTAGGGACCGATGTGAGTGTGCAATGTATGTGTGGAGTGCTGCATAAATTGACGGCGCTATATGGGTACCTTAAATAAATAGGGATAATTGTAGACACGCACCCACACTCACTCAGGTTGAACTGAATGGACTGGTGTCTTTATTCAACCTTACTTACTAACTACTAACTAACAATCAGATTGCATAGTGTACGACCATCTTTATACTAGTACATAGGAGGGAGTGGGCGGAGATACTTGTTAAATGTGTACAGAACGCCCCCCACAAACATAATTTCCTGCCTGTGTGATTGGCTCACTGATTTTTCCAGAAGTCTACACTAAGATACAAGTCAGATATCAGGCATCCCCTGGAACGAAAAATAAATATTTGGTGAGATACTTCCAATAGGAACACAACTAAAGGGAGGCAGGCCCAGCAGATTTCCTTGTTAGTGTCCTGCAGGTGCACAGCTTATTGATAATTATGAAACCACTATAATTAGACTCACTTTCCCACATGGGCAAAGAGGCACACATGGATTTATTCAGAATAACGAAAGGTAGGAATCTGCAACAAAGTTAGGGTAAAATCCTTGCAATGTACATACTGTATATATTTTTTCTCAACAAAAGTGGACTTACGCTTTAACCCTTTGATCGCCCCTTCTGTTACCCCTTCCCTGCCAGTGTCATTAATACAGTGACAGTGCATATTTTTTAGAACTGATCACTGTATTGGTGTCACTGGTTCCCAAAAAAATGTCACTTAGTGTCCGATTTGTCCACCGCAATGTCACAGTCCCGTTATAAGTCTCTGATCACCGCCATTACTAGTAAATAAATAAATAAAAATTCCATAAATAAATCCCATAGTTTTGTAGACGCTATAATTTTTGTACAAATCAATTAATATACGCTCATTGGAATTTTTTTTAACAAAAAAGCAGAATGCTTATTGGGCTAAATTGATGAAGAAATTAGATTTTTTTACTTTTTTTTTTTGGGATATGTTTTATAGTAGAAAGTAAAAATCATTTTTTTTTTTTTTAATTTCTTTTCAAAATTGTTGGTATTTTTTTGTTTATAGTGCAAAAAATTAAAACCGCAGAAGTGATCAAATAGTATATCTATTTGTGGGAAAAAGAGGACATCAATTTTATTTGGGTCCAGCGTTGCATGACCACGCAATGGTCAGTTAAAGTAACGCAGTGCCGTATGGCAAAAAATGGCCTGGTCATGAAGTGGGGTAAACCTTCCGGAGCTGAAGTGGTTAACTAATATTTTCTAGGGCTGCGGAAATTAATGATTAACTCCTCGATTAATCGTTTATTTTTTTGATCGATCAAATTGTGTTCTGTCTATCACACAAGCTGATCTAGGAGGAGGGCGGGACTTTTCTCACAGCGCGGCCAAAGTTTTCACACTCAGCTCCGAGACACACAGCGGGAGATGCCCGCAGACTGTGTAATCCAGGCACAGGCACTGACTACAGTGAGGCTGCGATTATGGGCACGGTGAGACTGCATTATGGGCACGGGGAGGCTGCCATTATAGGCACGGCGAGGCTTCCATTATAGGCATGGCGAGGCTGCAATTATGGGCACGGTGAGACAGCATTATGGGCACGGTGAGACAGCATTATGGGCAAGGTGAGGCTGCGATTATAGGCATGGCGAGGCTGCGATTATGGGCACGGTGAGACAGCATTATGGGCACGGTGAGGCTGCGATTATAGGCACGGCGAGGCTGTGATTATAGACACAGTGAGACAGCATTATGGGCATGGTGAGGCTGCGATTATTGGCACTGTGAGGCTGCGATTATGGGCACGGTAAGGCTGCGATTATGGGCATGGTGAGACTGCGATTATGGGCACGGTAAGGCTGTGATTATGGGCACGGTAAGGCTGCGATTATGGGCATGGTGAGGCTGCGATTATGGGCATGGTAAGGCTAAGATTATGGGCACGGTGAGGCTGAGTTTATGACGTGTGATGTCCTAGCCATGCCCCGCTATGTCCGGCTTCGGCCGTTGCCATAACAACAGTGCTAAATCAGCTGAAAGTAGTTGGATCTGTATGTGCATTATAATTAATCGAAATTAGTCGATTAAAAAGAAAATCGATTAATCGAACATGAAACTTTTAATCAGTAACAGCCCTAATACTTTCCTGATGATTTTTTTGGTTCTACTCTTTCTATTTGTCTAGCCATTAATATGTAATATTTGAATGTTTTTTTTTCTTTTGTTTGCCAATTTTATTTTTTGGGTCACTTTAAAAAAGTACAAAATTTTAAAAAAAGAGTTTATTTTTATTTAGTAAATTACTTGGCAATGTTTTGTAGTAGAAATCTTAATTCAGTGTGATTTTAAACAGGTCTTTTTAGTACAAATAATTTTTGTAAGCTAACATTGATCATAGTAAAAAATATATGTTAATTTTTTTTTTTTATGTTTTTTTTTTTTTTTTAATGTGGGTTGCATACAAAATAAAATAATTTCTGCAAAACAATACCATTAAAAGAAAGGCTGGTTTGTCTTAAACACCATCTTATGTAATAATACAGTGTTTGCCGAATAAACAGGCCCATCATAGAAGTTAAAAAAATGCTCTGGTCTATAGGGGATGTACATTTGTGGGAGCTAAACTGGTTATTGACAATTTACAAATATTGAGATATTTTTGTAATGTGGTTTGTGAATAGCTTTTAAGAAACATGTTTTAAAAATATGTATAAAATACAATTTTTTTTTTGCTAAGTATGATGGATTATTTATTTGCGCTGCCAAAAGAAGTCCGGTTCTGGAATATGTCTATTTAAACTGCTTTTGTAAACATTCAGCAGCATTTTTTTGATTGTCTGATGGGGTTATCAAATCAATTAACTGACATTACGCAAAAGAAGCAATTTCATAAGACACCAACAGTCCATTGATTTGGCCATGTAACACTAGTTAGCCAGGCCTGGATTTCTGGAAAGGTCACACAGGTACACACCAAAGATGTAACAATTTCATTTTTCAGGCTTGCAAAAGGGGAGTTGCAACAGGGATAGTTACCCCTACTTTGTCCATGGACCTTGTGGGCACTGCACAGGCACTTAAACAAAATTATGTGTTTCTTAGACTTCACCTTACCAGTTGAACTCCAGGTATAGTTTTTTTTACATAGTCACATTGGTCCAGCTTGGCACAATATACCCTGTATACATATTTATACCTGTGGATGAAGCACTGCAGGAGTCACCACAATACCTCCCAACTTTTTGAGATGGGAATGAGGGACACCTATCGGCAAAAGTATGCAGGCATAGGACACACCCCTTGCCACACCCCCTTAAAGGAGAATTGTACAAAAAAACAGGATTGGTTAAACCCACAAGTGCTTTTTTTTTTACCACTTCTATTCCTTTATATTGGCTTTTGGAATTTACAAATGCAGCAATTTAGAAATCAGATGAAAGGTTTAGCACTGGAAAACACTTTAAGATAGATAAAAAGTGCATTTTATATACATCTATATAGATCAGACCAAAATGAGTGACAAATGAGGAGGAATGAGGGACAGAGGGACAATGCTCCAAATCAGGGACAGTTGGGAGGTATGGTCACCACTACTACAATAATTGCTGTCTTTTGGATCCTTTCCTTGAGCGGCTGCCCTGCTGCATAGTAAACATGGGGTTTCTCATCATTTACCAAACGCACTGCATTATTTTCACTAAATACAAGGCATTCTCTGATTGGATGAGGTGGGGATTGTGACATCATCACCCTGCCTCTTCACCTTGTCCAATCAGAGAGTGCTTTGCATTATTTGAGAAATATGCAATGCATTCTGTGAATGCCGCCTGTGCGGAGCGAGATTCTCAGTGGTCCTATAGGATGGAATATGTATACTTCCATTTATCTAAGATGGACCATTGTAACTATGCAATAAGAAATAGACATGTGCAATTCGTTTAGTTCCAAATTAGTTTTTTAACGAATTTAGACAAATTTGCTAATTTGGAAATACCCGAATTTCCAAAAATTTGAAAATTCGAGATTCAAAAATTCGGAAATTCACAAATAAGAATGAAAATCCGAAAATTCAAAAACCCGAAAACTCGAAAATCTGAAATAATAATTAACTAATAATAACTTAACTATTAAATTATAGGTATTGGAATTTCCTTTCAAATTTGGCTGTTAGTGAACGTAACGAATACAAATTTATCCGAAGTTACGATTTATCCGTAATAATGAATGCCGTATCTAAACGAATAGAAAGTAACAAATTAATAATAATAAATAACAATAATAATAATAATAATAATAACATATTATTATTATTTATTATCATTTAGTTTTGTTCTATTTTTTTAGATGCGGCATTCTTTATTTCGGATAATTCATAACTTCAGATAAATTTGTTATGTTCACTAACACCCAAATTTGAAAGGAAATTCCAATACCTATAATTTAATAGTTATTGTTAGTTAGTTATTTGAAATTTTGGGATTTTCATTCTTTCTAATTTTCAGATTTTCCCTTATTATTTCCTTATTTTTGGATTTTCGAATTTGGAATTTTCGAATTTACAAATTTTTTAATTTCCGAAAAAAACAAAAAACTAATAAAACAAACAATTTTTTCGGCAGTACACGTCTAATAAAAAGCATACATAGAGCTCAGTTTTAATCAACATGCTTTTAACAGCTAGAAAGACTTTCAGGATCCTCAATATTTTACACTGCAGATGGATTTATTTGGACAGTTGCCTTTATTAAAAAGAATCAAATGTCATTTATTTAATAAAATACTATTTTCACAGTTTTTCATCCTTTGTTTTCATTGATCTCCTAGAGTATTTTCTGTTAGCATGCACTCCAGCGAAGGTTGCATGGCATTTCTCAGGATGGGCTCCCTATGAAATCAGTGGGCCTGTGTGAAAGATCATGTACCCACCAAATAGAAGAGTAATGCAGCGCAAGGCGAACAGTGGGTGTGGCCACATCGCATTAATGGTGGGAGAGGCTTAAGGGATGTGGCATTGGCGTGCCTTTTGGCCACTAGGGGGTGCATGTGTCGATGCATGTGCCCGGCGGTCGCAATGATCACCGGGCACCCGCGATCGCTCCACACAGAGACAGAACGGAGATCTGTCAATGTAAACAGACAGATCTCGGTGCTGTCAGGGGTGAGGACAGCAATCTGTTGTGCATACTAAGTTTGAACAACAATCGGTCTCCTCACCCAGTCAGTCCCCTCCCCCCACCAGTTAGAATCACTCCCTAGGGAACGCAGTTAACCCCTTGATCACCCCCTAGTGTTAACCCCTTCCCTGCCAGTGACATTTACACAGTAATCAGTGCATTTTTTATAGCACTGATCGCTGTATAAATGCCAATGGTCCCAAAAATGTGTCAAAAGTGTCCGATCTGTCCACCATAATGTTGCAGATCACCGCCATTACTAGTAAAAAAAAAAAAATAACAATGCCATAAATCTTTCCCCTATTTTGTAGATGCTATAACTTTTGCGCAAACCAATCAATATACGCTTATTGCGATTTTTATTACCAAAAATATGTAGAAGAATATATATTGGCCTAAACTGAGGAAAACATTTGCCTTTTTAAAAAAAATTGGGAATATTTATTACAGCAAAAAGTACAAAATATTGTGTTTTTAAAAAAATTGTTGCTCTTTTTTTGTTTATAGCACAAAAAATAAAAACCGCAGAGATGATCAAATTCCACCAAAAGAAAGCTCTATTTGTGGGAGAAAAAAGGGCGTCAATTTTGTTTGGGTACAGCGTCGCATGACCGTGCAATTGTCAGTTAAAGAGACGCAGTGCCGAATTGCAAAAAATGGCCTGGTCATTGAGCAGCCAAATCTTCTGGGGCTGAAGTGGTTAAAGTAAATTTTAAAGGCTTGTTTTTTGTTTTTTTTTAAAATAACAAACATGTTATACTTACCTCCTCTGTGCAGTTGGTTTTGCACAGAGCAGCCCAGATCCTCCTCTTCTCGGGTCCCTCTTTGCTGCTCCTAGTCGCTCCCTCCTTTAAGTGCCCCTCAGCCAGCAGCTTGCTACAGGGGTCACCCGAGCTGAGTCAGAGCTCCGTGTATCAATTCAGACACAGAGCCCTGACCTGGCCTCGCCCCCTCTCTCCCCTGATTGGCTGACTGACTTTGATTGACAGCTGTGGGAGCCAATAGCGCCGCTGCTCTGGCTCAGCCAATCAGGAGGAGTGTACAGGATGGCTGAGGGGATCGTGGACATCGCAGGAGAGAGAAGAGGCTCAGGTAGGTAATGGGGGGGGGGGGGCTACACATATAAGGTTTTTTATTCTAATGCATAGAATGTATTAGGATAAAAACCTTCTGCCTTTACAACTCCTTTAACCTTCAGATGTAAAAAGTTTGAAAATCACTTTTGAAATGACATACATTTACAATAAATTGTGAAAATGTATATATTCAAGGACTGGGTTTATAGTTATTTAATATTTATCTTTTGGTTAATATTTGCCTTCTTTAGGATCGAGAGCATTTAACAATTATTAGAACTAGATGAAGTTGAAGATGCTAGAGCTGTGTCCCTTTTTAACCTTTCCATTGGTAAGGTACTAACCATGTTACTGCCTGTGCTGCAATCTGTTGTGTTTGAGCTGGAATCAGAATAAAGGGTAATATTAATAACTCACACCACAGGAATTTTCTATTGAATAAGCAAGGGATAAAAGAAACAGACAACAAACACAATTTCCCGGTGAGAAAATTGATGAAAGATAGCTGAGATGAAATAATACCGAACGGGATATGAGATTAAGAGAGGAGTGCACTGGAAGCAGCGGTGAGCCTAAGATGACAAATGGACTTAATCAGCGCCTGTTGTCGCCCCAATATATGGCCCATTCTTTCAGCAGATTGTTTTTTCCTGTTACCCTGCTGGAATTCTGTAATGTTCTAGCACATATTTTTTAGTTACAAGCTATCAGAGGAAACCTTTCAACCGTGTTGGCTGCTATTGCTGACACCTCCTTCTGAAACTGCTAGATGCCTGGCTGTAATGCTGACTCTCTTGCTTCCAATACATTAGGCTTCATGTACACGGGATGTTTTTACAACCCCTCCTGAGCGATTTAACTTGACAGATGGTAACCTACACTTAAAACGTATGTTTTGCTGTGTTTACACGCCGCGTTTGGCCATGTTTGCGTTTAAAAAAAAAAAAAATATATATATATATATATATATATATATATAAATATATATTGTTTTTCAAAGTAGCCAAATATGAAAAAATCCTGTAAACGAAACCTGGCTAACCCATGAGTTACTGCATTGAAATGCCTCTAAACTCAGCTTCTGAACCCATTTTTTTGCGTTCCAAAAAAGCCTCTGAACTCAACTGCCTAGCAAAGACTATAAACAACCCTGTGTACATGCATAGCTCCCAACTGTCCCTAATTTCGAGGGACTGTCCCTGATTTGGAGCAATGTCCCTCTGTCCCTTATTCCTCCTCATTGTCCCTGATTTTGGTCTGATCTATTTAGTTGTATATAAAATGCACTATTTATCTATCAAAAAGTGTTTTCTAGCGCTAAACCTTTCATCTGATTTCTAAATTGCTGCATTTGTAAATTCCAAAAGCCAATATAAAGGAATAGTAGTGGTAAAAAAAGCATTTGTGGGTTTAACCAATCTTGGTTTTTTTTGTACAATTTTCCTTTAAGGGGGTGTGGTAAGGGGTGTGTCCTATGTCTGCATACTTTTGCTGATAGGTGCCCCTCATTCCCATTTCAAAAAGTTGGGAGGTATGTACATGTACTGATAAGATAACATAGAGAAGAGTTCAGGAGCAGTTGAAAAAAATGCCCAACTGCTCCTAAACGTCCGTTTACCAGCAGCAGTGTACATGAGGCCTAAATCTGCAAGAATGAACAGGATTTGTCACAGAATAAAGGCCATAGTAAATCCAAACTTAATGCTTACTCCTCTCTTTGGAAATGTAATTAGGTGACTAGTTCCCTTCTTTGTATTTTTGGGAATGCTCCTTAGGCAAGTTTGGAGATCAGTAAAGGCGGTTTTAAAACCCGCTACACCAGGGCCGGTGCTACCACTAGGCGAAGTAGGCAGCCGCCTAGGGGGCACTACCGCCTAGGGCGCAGCCATGGCCTCTGTCTGCGTCTGTCCCCAGGCGTGTGTGAGCTGGCCCCTGTTCAGTGCCGGCCCGCTGTCCCGGGAAAACATCTCTGTGTTGCCGCCAATGTCCCGCTGAGCGCCCGCTGTCACATCTCACACAGTGCCGCTCCGGGACTCCTTTGCTCCAGCGTGTCCCTCGGCTGCGACGCCGTGTGTCTGTGTGTGCAGCGGAGGGGCGGGGCTCGGTGGAGATCAGAGCATCGAGAGGTGCAGCATCTGTTAGCTGACCTCCCAGCCAGCGGGGACACCATGGAGCGGCTGGATGGCGGCGCTGGCAGGGAACACTTTATCAATACTGCCCGCCCAGCACTGTGGAGATCCCTGGTGTGATGGTCGCTGTAGTGCAGAGGTAAGGAGGAGGATGGATCCTCTTCATCTACATCGAGAAGTGTGTGGGGGGTGGGAGGGTAAGTAATGCAGGAAATAGGAGTCAGGTGAGCCAGTGTATGTGTCAGATAGGTAGGTCTGTGTATGTGTCGGGTAGGTAGGTCTGTGTATGTGTCGGGTAGGTAGGTCTGTGTATGTGTCAGATAGGTAGGTCTGTGTATGTGTCGGGTAGGTAGGTCTGTGTATGTGTCAGATAGGTAGGTCTGTGTATGTGTCGGGTAGGTAGGTCTGTGTATGTGTCGGGTAGGTAGGTCTGTGTATGTGTCGGGTAGGTAGGTCAGTGTATGTGTCAGATAGGTAGGTCTGTGTATGTGTCGGGTAGGTAGGTCTGTGTATGTGTCGGGTAGGTAGGTCTGTGTATGTGTCAGATAGGTAGGTCTGTGTATGTGTCGGGTAGGTAGGTCTGTGTATGTGTCAGATAGGTAGGTCTGTGTATGTGTCGGGTAGGTAGGTCTGTGTATGTGTCGGGTAGGTAGGTCTGTGTATGTGTCGGGTAGGTAGGTCAGTGTATGTGTCAGATAGGTAGGTCTGTGTATGTGTCAGGTAGGTAGGTCAGTGTATGTGTCAGATAGGTAGGTCAGTGTATGTGTCAGATAGGTAGGTCTGTGTATGTGTCGGGTAGGTAGGTCTGTGTATGTGTCGGGTAGGTAGGTCTGTGTATGTGTCAGACCTACCTATCTGACACATACACAGACCTACCTATCTGTGTATGTGTCAGGTAGGTGGGTCAGTGTATGTGTCAGGTAGGTGGGTCAGTGTATGTGTCAGGTAGGTAGGTCAGTGTATGTGTCAGGTAGGTAGGTCAGGTAGGTGGGTCATTGTATGTGTCAGGTAGGTGGGTCAGTGTATGTGTCAGGTAGGTGGGTCAGTGTATGTGTCAGGTAGGTAGGTCAGTGTATGTGTCAGGTAGGTGGTTCAGTGTATGTGTCAGGTAGGTGGTTCAGTGTATGTGTCAGGTAGGTAGGTCAGTGTATGTGTCAGGTAGGTAGGTCAGTGTATGTGTCAGGTAGGTGGGTCAGTGTATGTGTCAGGTAGGTGGTTCAGTGTATGTGTCAGGTAGGTGGTCAGTGTATGTGTCAGGTAGGTAGGTCAGGTAGGTGGGTCATTGTATGTGTCAGGTAGGTGGGTCAGTGTATGTGTCAGGTAGGTGGTCAGTGTATGTGTTAGGTAGATAGGTCAGTGTATATGTCAGGTAGGTGGTCAGTGTATATGTCAGGTAGGTGGTCAGTGTATGTGTCAGGTAGGTGGTCAGTGTATGTGTCAGGTGGGTAGGTCAGTGTATGTGTCAGGTAGGTAGGTCAGTGTATGTGTCAGGTAGGTGGGTCAGTGTATGTGTCAGGTAGGTGGGTCAGTGTATGTGTCAGGTAGGTAGGTCAGTGTATGTGTCAGGTAGGTAGGTCAGGTAGGTGGGTCATTGTATGTGTCAGGTAGGTGGGTCAGTGTATGTGTCAGGTAGGTGGTTCAGTGTATGTGTCAGGTAGGTAGGTCAGTGTATGTGTCAGGTAGGTGGGTCAGTGTATGTGTCAGGTAGGTGGTTCAGTGTATGTGTCAGGTAGGTGGTCAGTGTATGTGTCAGGTAGGTCAGGTAGGTGGGTCATTGTATGTGTCAGGTAGGTGGGTCAGTGTATGTGTCAGGTAGGTGGTCAGTGTATGTGTTAGGTAGATAGGTCAGTGTATATGTCAGGTAGGTGGTCAGTGTATATGTCAGGTAGGTGGTCAGTGTATGTGTCAGGTAGGTGGTCAGTGTATGTGTCAGGTGGGTAGGTCAGTGTATGTGTCAGGTAGGTAGGTCAGTGTATGTGTCAGGTAGGTGGGTCAGTGTATGTGTCAGGTAGGTGGGTCAGTGTATGTGTCAGGTAGGTGGGTCAGTGTATGTGTCAGGTAGGTAGGTCAGTGTATGTGTCAGGTAGGTAGGTCAGGTAGGTGGGTCATTGTATGTGTCAGGTAGGTGGGTCAGTGTATGTGTCAGGTAGGTGGTCAGTGTATATGTCAGGTAGGTAGGTCAGTGTATGTGTCAGGTAGGTAGGTCAGTGTATGTGTCAGATAGGTAGGTCTGTGTATGTGTCGGGTAGGTAGGTCAGTGTATGTGTCAGATAGGTAGGTCAGTGTATGTGTCAGATAGGTAGGTCTGTGTATGTGTCGGGTAGGTAGGTCTGTGTATGTGTCGGGTAGGTAGGTCTGTGTATGTGTCAGATAGGTAGGTCTGTGTATGTGTCGGGTAGGTAGGTCTGTGTATGTGTCAGATAGGTAGGTCTGTGTATGTGTCGGGTAGGTAGGTCTGTGTATGTGTCAGATAGGTAGGTCTGTGTATGTGTCGGGTAGGTAGGTCTGTGTATGTGTCGGGTAGGTAGGTCTGTGTATGTGTCGGGTAGGTAGGTCAGTGTATGTGTCAGATAGGTAGGTCTGTGTATGTGTCAGGTAGGTAGGTCAGTGTATGTGTCAGATAGGTAGGTCAGTGTATGTGTCAGATAGGTAGGTCTGTGTATGTGTCGGGTAGGTAGGTCTGTGTATGTGTCGGGTAGGTAGGTCTGTGTATGT
Organism: Lithobates clamitans; assembly: GCA_037952925.1. Taxonomy (NCBI): domain Eukaryota; kingdom Metazoa; phylum Chordata; class Amphibia; order Anura; family Ranidae; genus Lithobates; species Lithobates clamitans. The sequence continues at coordinate 682,305 of JBBGZY010001239.1, forward strand.
GTCGGGTAGGTAGGTCTGTGTATGTGTCGGGTAGGTAGGTCAGTGTATGTGTCAGATAGGTAGGTCTGTGTATGTGTCAGGTAGGTAGGTCAGGTAGGTGGGTCATTGTATGTGTCAGGTAGGTGGGTCAGTGTATGTGTCAGGTAGATAGGTCAGTGTATGTGTCAGGTAGGTAGGTCAGTGTATGTGTCAGGTAGGTAGGTCAGTGTATGTGTCAGGTAGGTAGGTCAGTGTATGTGTCAGGTAGGTAGGTCTGTGTATGTGTCGGGTAGGTAGGTCTGTGTATGTGTCAGATAGGTAGGTCTGTGTATGTGTCAGGTAGGTGGGTCAGTGTATGTGTCAGGTAGGTGGGTCAGTGTATGTGTCAGGTAGGTAGGTCAGTGTATGTGTCAGGTAGGTAGGTCAGGTAGGTGGGTCATTGTATGTGTCAGGTAGGTGGGTCAGTGTATGTGTCAGGTAGGTGGGTCAGTGTATGTGTCAGGTAGGTAGGTCAGTGTATGTGTCAGGTAGGTGGTTCAGTGTATGTGTCAGGTAGGTGGTTCAGTGTATGTGTCAGGTAGGTAGGTCAGTGTATGTGTCAGGTAGGTAGGTCAGTGTATGTGTCAGGTAGGTGGGTCAGTGTATGTGTCAGGTAGGTGGTTCAGTGTATGTGTCAGGTAGGTGGTCAGTGTATGTGTCAGGTAGGTAGGTCAGGTAGGTGGGTCATTGTATGTGTCAGGTAGGTGGGTCAGTGTATGTGTCAGGTAGGTGGTCAGTGTATGTGTTAGGTAGATAGGTCAGTGTATATGTCAGGTAGGTGGTCAGTGTATATGTCAGGTAGGTGGTCAGTGTATGTGTCAGGTAGGTGGTCAGTGTATGTGTCAGGTGGGTAGGTCAGTGTATGTGTCAGGTAGGTAGGTCAGTGTATGTGTCAGGTAGGTGGGTCAGTGTATGTGTCAGGTAGGTGGGTCAGTGTATGTGTCAGGTAGGTAGGTCAGTGTATGTGTCAGGTAGGTAGGTCAGGTAGGTGGGTCATTGTATGTGTCAGGTAGGTGGGTCAGTGTATGTGTCAGGTAGGTGGTTCAGTGTATGTGTCAGGTAGGTAGGTCAGTGTATGTGTCAGGTAGGTGGGTCAGTGTATGTGTCAGGTAGGTGGTTCAGTGTATGTGTCAGGTAGGTGGTCAGTGTATGTGTCAGGTAGGTCAGGTAGGTGGGTCATTGTATGTGTCAGGTAGGTGGGTCAGTGTATGTGTCAGGTAGGTGGTCAGTGTATGTGTTAGGTAGATAGGTCAGTGTATATGTCAGGTAGGTGGTCAGTGTATATGTCAGGTAGGTGGTCAGTGTATGTGTCAGGTAGGTGGTCAGTGTATGTGTCAGGTGGGTAGGTCAGTGTATGTGTCAGGTAGGTAGGTCAGTGTATGTGTCAGGTAGGTGGGTCAGTGTATGTGTCAGGTAGGTGGGTCAGTGTATGTGTCAGGTAGGTGGGTCAGTGTATGTGTCAGGTAGGTAGGTCAGTGTATGTGTCAGGTAGGTAGGTCAGGTAGGTGGGTCATTGTATGTGTCAGGTAGGTGGGTCAGTGTATGTGTCAGGTAGGTGGTCAGTGTATATGTCAGGTAGGTAGGTCAGTGTATGTGTCAGGTAGGTAGGTCAGTGTATGTGTCAGATAGGTAGGTCTGTGTATGTGTCGGGTAGGTAGGTCAGTGTATGTGTCAGATAGGTAGGTCAGTGTATGTGTCAGATAGGTAGGTCTGTGTATGTGTCGGGTAGGTAGGTCTGTGTATGTGTCGGGTAGGTAGGTCTGTGTATGTGTCAGATAGGTAGGTCTGTGTATGTGTCGGGTAGGTAGGTCTGTGTATGTGTCAGATAGGTAGGTCTGTGTATGTGTCGGGTAGGTAGGTCTGTGTATGTGTCAGATAGGTAGGTCTGTGTATGTGTCGGGTAGGTAGGTCTGTGTATGTGTCGGGTAGGTAGGTCTGTGTATGTGTCGGGTAGGTAGGTCAGTGTATGTGTCAGATAGGTAGGTCTGTGTATGTGTCAGGTAGGTAGGTCAGTGTATGTGTCAGATAGGTAGGTCAGTGTATGTGTCAGATAGGTAGGTCTGTGTATGTGTCGGGTAGGTAGGTCTGTGTATGTGTCGGGTAGGTAGGTCTGTGTATGTGTCGGGTAGGTAGGTCTGTGTATGTGTCGGGTAGGTAGGTCAGTGTATGTGTCAGATAGGTAGGTCTGTGTATGTGTCAGGTAGGTAGGTCAGGTAGGTGGGTCATTGTATGTGTCAGGTAGGTGGGTCAGTGTATGTGTCAGGTAGATAGGTCAGTGTATGTGTCAGGTAGGTAGGTCAGTGTATGTGTCAGGTAGGTAGGTCAGTGTATGTGTCAGGTAGGTAGGTCAGTGTATGTGTCAGGTAGGTAGGTCTGTGTATGTGTCAGGTAGGTGGGTCAGTGTATGTGTCAGGTAGGTGGGTCAGTGTATGTGTCAGGTAGGTGGGTCAGTGTATGTGTCAGGTAGGTAGGTCAGTGTATGTGTCAGGTAGGTAGGTCAGGTAGGTGGGTCATTGTATGTGTCAGGTAGGTGGGTCAGTGTATGTGTCAGGTAGGTGGATCAGTGTATGTGTCAGGTAGGTAGGTCAGTGTATGTGTCAGGTAGGTGGTTCAGTGTATGTGTCAGGTAGGTGGTTCAGTGTATGTGTCAGGTAGGTAGGTCAGTGTATGTGTCAGGTAGGTGGGTCAGTGTATGTGTCAGGTAGGTGGGTCAGTGTATGTGTCAGGTAGGTGGTTCAGTGTATGTGTCAGGTAGGTGGTCAGTGTATGTGTCAGGTAGGTAGGTCAGGTAGGTGGGTCATTGTATGTGTCAGGTAGGTGGGTCAGTGTATGTGTCAGGTAGGTGGTCAGTGTATGTGTTAGGTAGATAGGTCAGTGTATATGTCAGGTAGGTGGTCAGTGTATATGTCAGGTAGGTGGTCAGTGTATGTGTCAGGTAGGTGGTCAGTGTATGTGTCAGGTGGGTAGGTCAGTGTATGTGTCAGGTAGGTAGGTCAGTGTATGTGTCAGGTAGGTGGGTCAGTGTATGTGTCAGGTAGGTGGGTCAGTGTATGTGTCAGGTAGGTAGGTCAGTGTATGTGTCAGGTAGGTAGGTCAGGTAGGTGGGTCATTGTATGTGTCAGGTAGGTGGGTCAGTGTATGTGTCAGGTAGGTGGTTCAGTGTATGTGTCAGGTAGGTAGGTCAGTGTATGTGTCAGGTAGGTGGGTCAGTGTATGTGTCAGGTAGGTGGTTCAGTGTATGTGTCAGGTAGGTGGTCAGTGTATGTGTCAGGTAGGTCAGGTAGGTGGGTCATTGTATGTGTCAGGTAGGTGGGTCAGTGTATGTGTCAGGTAGGTGGTCAGTGTATGTGTTAGGTAGATAGGTCAGTGTATATGTCAGGTAGGTGGTCAGTGTATATGTCAGGTAGGTGGTCAGTGTATGTGTCAGGTAGGTGGTCAGTGTATGTGTCAGGTGGGTAGGTCAGTGTATGTGTCAGGTAGGTAGGTCAGTGTATGTGTCAGGTAGGTGGGTCAGTGTATGTGTCAGGTAGGTGGGTCAGTGTATGTGTCAGGTAGGTGGGTCAGTGTATGTGTCAGGTAGGTAGGTCAGTGTATGTGTCAGGTAGGTAGGTCAGGTAGGTGGGTCATTGTATGTGTCAGGTAGGTGGGTCAGTGTATGTGTCAGGTAGGTGGTCAGTGTATATGTCAGGTAGGTAGGTCAGTGTATGTGTCAGGTAGGTAGGTCAGTGTATGTGTCAGATAGGTAGGTCTGTGTATGTGTCGGGTAGGTAGGTCAGTGTATGTGTCAGATAGGTAGGTCAGTGTATGTGTCAGATAGGTAGGTCTGTGTATGTGTCGGGTAGGTAGGTCTGTGTATGTGTCGGGTAGGTAGGTCTGTGTATGTGTCAGATAGGTAGGTCTGTGTATGTGTCGGGTAGGTAGGTCTGTGTATGTGTCAGATAGGTAGGTCTGTGTATGTGTCGGGTAGGTAGGTCTGTGTATGTGTCAGATAGGTAGGTCTGTGTATGTGTCGGGTAGGTAGGTCTGTGTATGTGTCAGATAGGTAGGTCTGTGTATGTGTCAGGTAGGTAGGTCAGTGTATGTGTCAGATAGGTAGGTCAGTGTATGTGTCAGATAGGTAGGTCTGTGTATGTGTCGGGTAGGTAGGTCTGTGTATGTGTCGGGTAGGTAGGTCTGTGTATGTGTCGGGTAGGTAGGTCTGTGTATGTGTCGGGTAGGTAGGTCAGTGTATGTGTCAGATAGGTAGGTCTGTGTATGTGTCAGGTAGGTAGGTCAGGTAGGTGGGTCATTGTATGTGTCAGGTAGGTGGGTCAGTGTATGTGTCAGGTAGATAGGTCAGTGTATGTGTCAGGTAGGTAGGTCAGTGTATGTGTCAGGTAGGTAGGTCAGTGTATGTGTCAGGTAGGTAGGTCAGTGTATGTGTCAGGTAGGTAGGTCTGTGTATGTGTCAGGTAGGTGGGTCAGTGTATGTGTCAGGTAGGTGGGTCAGTGTATGTGTCAGGTAGGTGGGTCAGTGTATGTGTCAGGTAGGTAGGTCAGTGTATGTGTCAGGTAGGTAGGTCAGGTAGGTGGGTCATTGTATGTGTCAGGTAGGTGGGTCAGTGTATGTGTCAGGTAGGTGGATCAGTGTATGTGTCAGGTAGGTAGGTCAGTGTATGTGTCAGGTAGGTGGTTCAGTGTATGTGTCAGGTAGGTGGTTCAGTGTATGTGTCAGGTAGGTAGGTCAGTGTATGTGTCAGGTAGGTGGGTCAGTGTATGTGTCAGGTAGGTGGGTCAGTGTATGTGTCAGGTAGGTGGTTCAGTGTATGTGTCAGGTAGGTGGTCAGTGTATGTGTCAGGTAGGTAGGTCAGGTAGGTGGGTCATTGTATGTGTCAGGTAGGTGGGTCAGTGTATGTGTCAGGTAGGTGGTCAGTGTATGTGTTAGGTAGATAGGTCAGTGTATATGTCAGGTAGGTGGTCAGTGTATATGTCAGGTAGGTGGTCAGTGTATGTGTCAGGTAGGTGGTCAGTGTATGTGTCAGGTGGGTAGGTCAGTGTATGTTTCAGGTAGGTAGGTCAGTGTATGTGTCAGGTAGGTGGGTCAGTGTATGTGTCAGGTAGGTGGGTCAGTGTATGTGTCAGGTGGGTAGGTCAGTGTATGTTTCAGGTAGGTAGGTCAGTGTATGTGTCAGGTAGGTGGGTCAGTGTATGTGTCAGGTAGGTGGGTCAGTGTATGTGTCAGGTAGGTAGGTCAGTGTATGTGTCAGGTAGGTAGGTCAGGTAGGTGGGTCATTGTATGTGTCAGGTAGGTGGGTCAGTGTATGTGTCAGGTAGGTGGTTCAGTGTATGTGTCAGGTAGGTAGGTCAGTGTATGTGTCAGGTAGGTGGGTCAGTGTATGTGTCAGGTAGGTGGTTCAGTGTATGTGTCAGGTAGGTGGTCAGTGTATGTGTCAGGTAGGTCAGGTAGGTGGGTCATTGTATGTGTCAGGTAGGTGGGTCAGTGTATGTGTCAGGTAGGTGGTCAGTGTATGTGTCAGGTAGGTGGTTCAGTGTATGTGTCAGGTAGGTGGTCAGTGTATGTGTCAGGTAGGTAGGTCAGGTAGGTGGGTCATTGTATGTGTCAGGTAGGTGGGTCAGTGTATGTGTCAGGTAGGTGGTCAGTGTATGTGTTAGGTAGATAGGTCAGTGTATATGTCAGGTAGGTGGTCAGTGTATATGTCAGGTAGGTGGTCAGTGTATGTGTCAGGTAGGTGGTCAGTGTATGTGTCAGGTGGGTAGGTCAGTGTATGTGTCAGGTAGGTAGGTCAGTGTATGTGTCAGGTAGGTGGGTCAGTGTATGTGTCAGGTAGGTGGGTCAGTGTATGTGTCAGGTAGGTAGGTCAGTGTATGTGTCAGGTAGGTAGGTCAGGTAGGTGGGTCATTGTATGTGTCAGGTAGGTGGGTCAGTGTATGTGTCAGGTAGGTGGTTCAGTGTATGTGTCAGGTAGGTAGGTCAGTGTATGTGTCAGGTAGGTGGGTCAGTGTATGTGTCAGGTAGGTGGTTCAGTGTATGTGTCAGGTAGGTGGTCAGTGTATGTGTCAGGTAGGTCAGGTAGGTGGGTCATTGTATGTGTCAGGTAGGTGGGTCAGTGTATGTGTCAGGTAGGTGGTCAGTGTATGTGTTAGGTAGATAGGTCAGTGTATATGTCAGGTAGGTGGTCAGTGTATATGTCAGGTAGGTGGTCAGTGTATGTGTCAGGTAGGTGGTCAGTGTATGTGTCAGGTGGGTAGGTCAGTGTATGTGTCAGGTAGGTAGGTCAGTGTATGTGTCAGGTAGGTGGGTCAGTGTATGTGTCAGGTAGGTGGGTCAGTGTATGTGTCAGGTAGGTGGGTCAGTGTATGTGTCAGGTAGGTAGGTCAGTGTATGTGTCAGGTAGGTAGGTCAGGTAGGTGGGTCATTGTATGTGTCAGGTAGGTGGGTCAGTGTATGTGTCAGGTAGGTGGTCAGTGTATATGTCAGGTAGGTAGGTCAGTGTATGTGTCAGGTAGGTAGGTCAGTGTATGTGTCAGATAGGTAGGTCTGTGTATGTGTCGGGTAGGTAGGTCAGTGTATGTGTCAGATAGGTAGGTCAGTGTATGTGTCAGATAGGTAGGTCTGTGTATGTGTCGGGTAGGTAGGTCTGTGTATGTGTCGGGTAGGTAGGTCTGTGTATGTGTCAGATAGGTAGGTCTGTGTATGTGTCGGGTAGGTAGGTCTGTGTATGTGTCAGATAGGTAGGTCTGTGTATGTGTCGGGTAGGTAGGTCTGTGTATGTGTCAGATAGGTAGGTCTGTGTATGTGTCGGGTAGGTAGGTCTGTGTATGTGTCAGATAGGTAGGTCTGTGTATGTGTCAGGTAGGTAGGTCAGTGTATGTGTCAGATAGGTAGGTCAGTGTATGTGTCAGATAGGTAGGTCTGTGTATGTGTCGGGTAGGTAGGTCTGTGTATGTGTCGGGTAGGTAGGTCTGTGTATGTGTCGGGTAGGTAGGTCTGTGTATGTGTCGGGTAGGTAGGTCAGTGTATGTGTCAGATAGGTAGGTCTGTGTATGTGTCAGGTAGGTAGGTCAGGTAGGTGGGTCATTGTATGTGTCAGGTAGGTGGGTCAGTGTATGTGTCAGGTAGATAGGTCAGTGTATGTGTCAGGTAGGTAGGTCAGTGTATGTGTCAGGTAGGTAGGTCAGTGTATGTGTCAGGTAGGTAGGTCAGTGTATGTGTCAGGTAGGTAGGTCTGTGTATGTGTCAGGTAGGTGGGTCAGTGTATGTGTCAGGTAGGTGGGTCAGTGTATGTGTCAGGTAGGTGGGTCAGTGTATGTGTCAGGTAGGTAGGTCAGTGTATGTGTCAGGTAGGTAGGTCAGGTAGGTGGGTCATTGTATGTGTCAGGTAGGTGGGTCAGTGTATGTGTCAGGTAGGTGGATCAGTGTATGTGTCAGGTAGGTAGGTCAGTGTATGTGTCAGGTAGGTGGTTCAGTGTATGTGTCAGGTAGGTGGTTCAGTGTATGTGTCAGGTAGGTAGGTCAGTGTATGTGTCAGGTAGGTGGGTCAGTGTATGTGTCAGGTAGGTGGGTCAGTGTATGTGTCAGGTAGGTGGTTCAGTGTATGTGTCAGGTAGGTGGTCAGTGTATGTGTCAGGTAGGTAGGTCAGGTAGGTGGGTCATTGTATGTGTCAGGTAGGTGGGTCAGTGTATGTGTCAGGTAGGTGGTCAGTGTATGTGTTAGGTAGATAGGTCAGTGTATATGTCAGGTAGGTGGTCAGTGTATATGTCAGGTAGGTGGTCAGTGTATGTGTCAGGTAGGTGGTCAGTGTATGTGTCAGGTGGGTAGGTCAGTGTATGTTTCAGGTAGGTAGGTCAGTGTATGTGTCAGGTAGGTGGGTCAGTGTATGTGTCAGGTAGGTGGGTCAGTGTATGTGTCAGGTAGGTAGGTCAGTGTATGTGTCAGGTAGGTAGGTCAGGTAGGTGGGTCATTGTATGTGTCAGGTAGGTGGGTCAGTGTATGTGTCAGGTAGGTGGTTCAGTGTATGTGTCAGGTAGGTAGGTCAGTGTATGTGTCAGGTAGGTGGGTCAGTGTATGTGTCAGGTAGGTGGTTCAGTGTATGTGTCAGGTAGGTGGTCAGTGTATGTGTCAGGTAGGTCAGGTAGGTGGGTCATTGTATGTGTCAGGTAGGTGGGTCAGTGTATGTGTCAGGTAGGTGGTCAGTGTATGTGTTAGGTAGATAGGTCAGTGTATATGTCAGGTAGGTGGTCAGTGTATATGTCAGGTAGGTGGTCAGTGTATGTGTCAGGTAGGTGGTCAGTGTATGTGTCAGGTGGGTAGGTCAGTGTATGTGTCAGGTAGGTAGGTCAGTGTATGTGTCAGGTAGGTGGGTCAGTGTATGTGTCAGGTAGGTGGGTCAGTGTATGTGTCAGGTAGGTGGGTCAGTGTATGTGTCAGGTAGGTAGGTCAGTGTATGTGTCAGGTAGGTAGGTCAGGTAGGTGGGTCATTGTATGTGTCAGGTAGGTGGGTCAGTGTATGTGTCAGGTAGGTGGTCAGTGTATATGTCAGGTAGGTAGGTCAGTGTATGTGTCAGGTAGGTAGGTCAGTGTATGTGTCAGGTAGGTGGTTCAGTGTATGTGTCAGGTAGGTAGGTCAGGTAGGTGGGTCATTGTATGTGTCAGGTAGGTGGGTCAGTGTATGTGTCAGGTAGGTGGTCAGTGTATATGTCAGGTAGGTGGGTCAGTGTATGTGTCAGGTAGGTAGGTCAGTGTATGTGTCAGGTAGGTGGTTCAGTGTATGTGTCAGGTAGGTGGTTCAGTGTATGTGTCAGGTAGGTAGGTCAGTGTATGTGTCAGGTAGGTGGGTCAGTGTATGTGTCAGGTAGGTGGTTCAGTGTATGTGTCAGGTAGGTGGTCAGTGTATGTGTCAGGTAGGTGGTTCAGTGTATGTGTCAGGTAGGTAGGTCAGTGTATGTGTCAGGTAGGTAGGTCAGCCTATGTGTCAGGTAGGTGGGTCAGTGTATGTGTCAGGTAGGTAGGTCAGTGTATGTGTCAGGTAGGTAGGTCAGCCTATGTGTCAGGTAGGTGGGTCAGTGTATGTGTCAGGTAGGTGGGTCAGTGTATGTGTCAGGTAGGTAGGTCAGTGTATGTGTCAGGTAGGTGGTCATTGTATATGTCAGGTAGGTAGGTCAGTGTATGTGTCAGGTAGGCAGGTCAGTGTATGTGTCAGGTAGGCAGGTAAGTGTATGTGTCAGGTAGGCAGGTAAGTGTATGTGTCAGGTAGGCAGGTAAGTGTATGTGTCAGGTAGGTCACATGTTACAAGGGCAGGGCAAAGGGGGTGGAGTCAGGGGTGGAGCCAAGGGGGCGGCAAAATGAGGTTTCGCCTAGGGTGTCAAAAATCCTTGCACCAGCCCTGCGCTACACACATTACAATCTGATTGTACAATCTTTGCTAGATCGACCAACAAGTATGTAGTGCAAGAGCCTGCTTGATTGGATACAGATTGATCAAATAGTTTCGGGCTGGGTTCACACTTGTGCGATGCGGGATTCCTGCTCCCGCACGGCACCTGAATTGCTGACGGTTCACACTAACATCTGCAAACTGCTGCGGGTGTCAATGAAAAGTTAATGACACCCCCAGATTGGTTCGTAGATCGCAGTGCAAACTGTGAAATGGTGCAGGATTAGGATCACATGGGTTTGAACACCCATACGATCTGATTCCAGCGTGGACCAAAAAAAGGGTCCTGCACCATTTTGGTGCGAATGCAATTTCAGCCATACAATTTGTATGGCTAAATTTGCATCACACAATCATTGCATGTGATCTGCACAGCAATGCGGTGCTAATCACATGCGATGTCTGTGATCGGACAAGTGTGAACCCAGCCTAAAGTGTTATAAAAGGCTGTTTTTTGAGGTAAAAAATAAAAAAGAGGTAATACTTACCTTCTCTTTGCAACGATATCGTGCAGAAAGTTCTCTTACCTCCTCTTCTGAAAGTCCCCTGATGGCACTGTTGGCTTCTCACTTCTCCAGGTGACTTCTTATTAAGCCGGGTGCTAAGGAGGCACCCGGGTGTGCACAGTCCCGAGCCGGGGCGGTGTGTGCCCTCAAGACACACAAAATTCCTCACCGGAATTTGACTAACAGCAGCAGAAGCCTGTGGCTTTCCCTATTCTTAGTTTCTCCGGGGAAAGTGAGGGGAGTAGTGCTGGAGCGATGACAGGAGTCAGGTAAGTGTTTGGAAAAGGGCTGGGTGTTCGCCGTTATGCTTTAGAGTAGGGATGTCCAAACATTTTTCAGATTTGATGAACATGCGTGAAGGCCGACCATTTTGCCTGACATTCTTTGAACCATTAAAATTCGGTCTATGTGTGTTCGTCCGAGCACTAATACACTGCCCAATAAGAATTCTCTTGCCTTTGTGGCTGTGTGTGGTGAAGACATGAGCTTGGGCGTGTTATTTGGATGTACCGTATTTATCGGCTTATAACACGCACCTTCACTTTAAGAGGTAGGTTTCAGGAAAAAAAAAAAAAAATTTAATAAAGAACTGTGAAGCAAAATAAGGGTCAGTGCTCATCTGCAGCCCCACCACTGCCATGAATGCAGCAGCCCCAGCATCACCATGAATTCAGCAGCCCCAGCATCGCCATGAATGCAGCAGCCCCACCATTGCCATGAATGCAGCAGCCCCACCATTGCCACGAATGCAGCAGCCCCACCATTGCCCTGAATGCAGCAGCCCCAGCGTTGCCAAGAATGCAGCAGACCCACCATTGCCCTGAATGCATAAGCCCCAGCATTGCCATGAATGCAGCAGACCCAGCATTGCCATGAATGCAGCAGCCCCAGCATTGCCATGAATGCAGCAGCCCCACCATTGCCATGAATGCAGCAGCCCCAGCATTGCCATGAATGCAGACTCACCATTTTCATCAGTGCAGCCTGATCCATGCCCATCTGCAACCTCAGCTGGGACAGGAAGGGGGGTGGGACGAGCACCAACAGATTACATACAGGAGAAACTCCTGTTTTCTCAGTGGCCTCTTTAATACAAAGTCCTACCTCCTTTGATGGACAGAACAATCGTCCAATGGCAGCGCAGGAGACGGGATTTCCTATTACAGAGGCCGCTGCGTAAACAGGAAATACTCCTGTATGTACGTTCGAAACCAGAACGCGGGCCGCAATTGGGCCGCCGGACTTTGGACATGCCTGCTTTAGAGAATATGGCCAGATGCGATCTATGTTCCATACATGGCGGACCTGCCCTAAAGTTGAAGCATTTGTTAACCCAAAAAATAAAAGAAATGGTCCTTTAAAGCATTTTATATGACACAGTGCTTGTCCTGTGTCATTTGGACCCCTGTAACACCTAAAAAACCTGGCTGATCCTGCCAGTTTCTCCCCACCCCTCTGTAAACTGACCACAGTGTATCATGGCTGCTGAGACCAGACATTGTGGTCATTTTACATGCCTCTGTCATCAGCAGCCTGCTATCTGCTCTCCTCTCTGCTCCTGTGTCCTCCTCCCCCTCACCCCTCTGTCTGTGTGTGAGCCGCCCCCCCTGCTGCTCTCATAACACTAACCTGTATACACCATCAGCACTGCCTACTATTGCAGTGTCCCCCTCTGTGTTTATAAATATAAATTCTGTAAATACCTCATTTAAGAGCCGAGATTGCGATCACATGACCAGCCAGCTCTCTCCTCCCCTCCTCCTCCCCTCCAGACTGACATCAGCAGAGGAATCTCAGCCCCTCACTGCATCTCTGGGGTGGAAAGTGAGGCCTGGAGATGCAATGAAGGTAGCGAAGGATCAGCATGACAGAGTGAGAAGGGGAGGCAATGAAGGGGTTAAGGAAGTTAAAGTTGTAGAAGCAGGGAAAGAGAGGATTGGCTGAAAGAAGCAGGATAGGAAGGGGGTGTTGGTAGTTTACTTAAGGGGGAGGCGGGGCTCTCCGGCAGTATTGCAGGGTCAGCAAAGGTGAAAGAAACAGGCAGTTTACACGCTGCCTAGAAGCACTTGTTATGGCTGAGGTGGACAGGATTTTGGCCCAGCTGCAGGTGGCTGCCACCACGAGGGGACTGGAGTGGCTACACAGACAGGTAGCGTCCCTTATTGAAGATCAGGCATCCGGGTCGGCAGTGGGGCGGCAGGAAATCCCACGCACCTGGAGGTCTTGGCCTCCAAAGCGTTTTTTCCCCAGGATCCTTCCCCGGAGCTTTGCACCAGGTCAGGAGCCCAGAACGGGACCTGTCAGGCACACCTTCTGGGCCACAATCGGCTGCAGCAGGTGGATCGCCTGGACGGAAGCCTCGTCAGAGGCGGAGTGCACTCCCCCGCCCGCTCTGCGTCACTGTCGGGAGCCGGAGGACTCTGTCTCCTCTGAATCAGCTGTGAGAGGGGTCCCTGCGAGGGAGTTGTTCAGTCACGGCCATTACCAGAAACGCCCGACGGCTCCTACCCCGGTACAAATCCCCCTGTAGGAGGTGATTGGGGCAGAAGCAAGAAGGGAGGGCAGGCTGCATCCAGAGGCAACAGAAAGGAAGAACATCCCAGAGGCTGTGCGGGGGGCGGATCCACTGCTAGGAGGAGGGGAGAGCAATGGCATGGGTCCTCGGCATCCAGGCCTTCTCCGCCTGGAATGCTAGGAGCTGATGATCAGCAGCTTCCAGGTGATCACTCCGAAGGTGAGCTGTCATGCTCTGAAGAGGAGGTGTCGCAGAACCAGCTGGCACTGGTGGATTCGGGAAGGGTGGCTGTTGGGGTCTCCCCTGGTCAGCCCGGTAAGTCTGCCTCTTTCTCTACTAATTCTTTTAATGCAGCATTGGGTAGGAAGTGGGGTTTAAGGGGTGGGGGTGATTCGGTGGATTCCAGGGTCGCACCACAGGCTGGGGGCTCGGCGACTGGCCTGCAAGGGACAGGTAATACACCTGCCACTTCCGGTATAGATATGCAGCTGAACGATTTATTTGGAGTTCTGCAGGATCTGGTACAGCGTTTTGCAGGGGGAAAAGGGTTGCAGCCCCGCAGGTGTTGCCTTGGGTTCAGCCAGGGGGCGGGGAGGTGCTGGACAGGGCAGGTACGGGGTCCTGTGGGGTGCCCCCCTCTCCCCCGGTTCCGGTGATGGCCCTGGTTGCTACAGGGATTTCAGTGTTTCCCCCCGGCATCTGGGGCGGCTGTCACGGCGCCAAAGAAGAATGGAGCGTCGCAGGAGGTTGCAGGAAAAACGGATGCCGCACGGTTAGCCGACGCGGCAAAATGCGAAGTTTATGTATGCTTTGAGGGGCTGTTGGGGGCACATTTAAAACAGGAAGTCCGAGACAAGATTTGCAAGGGTGAGTATGTGGAGATTTTCTCCTTGCTGCCTTTAGAGAAGTTTAACCTGGACAGGGTAAAGCCAGACGACACTAAAAAGGAGGATGAGGAGAAGCGGCGGTATCGATTGATTCTGCAAACTTTCGCCAATTGACTGCAAGCATTTGCCATTATGGCGAGCGTCATTGGGATAAAATCCAGAACATTGTTTGCCACTTTTTTGCTACATAAACGGCATCGGCGAGGCTCACAGAGTTTATGGAACTGCTTGGCTACGTTATGACGAGCAGTTTCGGCAGCGTTGGGCTATCCAGCCATCCCTTCGCTGGGACCACAAGGACATAAGCCTCTGGATGAAAATAAATAAAAAATGGGGTGTATGTTGGCAGTACAACGAGGGATCCGGTAAGTTTGGGGGATCATGCTGTTTTAAATATGAGTGCTCTAGCTGTGGAGGTTCACACCGCGTGTCCCGCTGCTTTAAAAAAGGCAAGGGCTGCGCCAGAGATTTTGTGGACAAAGGGAACGACGTCGGTGAGGGGGGAAAGGATGCATCCTTTCCTAAGTAGATATGCGGACCGGGATGCTGCGCAACTGTTGAGGGAGGGATTCTTGGAAGGTTTTCGCATCCCATGTTCTTTGGCGGCTGTGCCGCCTATGGCACAAAATTTGCGCTCGGCATTGCAGCACCTGGGGGAGGTATGTGAAAAATTGGCTTATGAGGTGGCGCTGGGTCCCATGGGTGGGCCTTTTCCGGTGAAGCCTCTGCCGGATTTGGTGATCTCGCCACTAGGGGTGGTGCCTAAGAAGGAAACACACAAGTTCTGCCTGATCCATCACCTGTCATTCCCGAAGGGGGGTTCTGTCAACAATGCCATAGATCCGGAAGCGTGTACAGTGTCGTATACTTCCTTTGACGCAGCAGATGGCTGGGTTCGCCGTTACGGAAAGGGGGCTCTGATGGCACAATCTGACATTGAGTCCGCTTTTCGTTTGCTCCCAGTGCATCCTGACAGTTTTTGATTGCTGGGGTGCTGCTGGCAGAAATTTTTTTATGTCGATTGCTGCTTGCCCATGGGCTGTTCCATTTCCTGTTTGAGACATTCAGTTCCTTCGTTGAATGGGTGGTTTGGGATCTGTCAGGGATGAATTCATTATTTGATTTTCTAGTGTGTGTGCGATCCTTTTATCCACGTTGCAGCACATTGCAGGGAGTTTTGGTATTCCTTTGGCTGAGGACAAGATGGACGGTCCAACGACCATGCTCAGTTTCCTAGGCATAGTGCTGCTCTCGGATAAGGATAAATTGCTGGCACTCAAGACGGAGATTCATGGGATATTTGGACTGCGCAAGATTCATCTTTGGAGGCTACAATCCCTGTTGGGTAAGTTTAACTTTGCATATCGCATTATTCCTGTGGGTAGGGTGCTTTGCCGATGGCGGGGGTTAGGTCTCCTACCCATTTTATTTGTCTCACTAAGGAACATCAGAAAGATTTGCGGGTGTGGCACACGTTTTTTAAAGATATAATGGCAGATTAATTTGGATGTCTGGGCCAGTGAGCAATTTTGATTTGGAGCTGTTTACGGATGCAGCAGGGTCGACAGGTTATGGGGCATTCTACCAGGGCCACTGGAGCGCGGAACCTTGGCCAAGTTCCTGGTCAGATGGGGGATTTCTCCTTAACCTGGTACTCCTGGAGCTTTTTCCGGAAGTGCTCGCGATGGAAATCTGGGGTGAATCGTTTCGGAATCTGAAACTTTGGTTGAATTGCAACAACCTGGGGGTGGTTCAAGTCATTAACTGCATCTAAGCCTTGTCACAACCCGTGATATGGTTGCTGAACCACATGGTGCTCCGCTGCCTGCAGATGAATATTTTTCTGTATGCTGTCCCCCTCCCGGGGGTTGACAATACTTTAGCTGACTCCTTGTCTCGATTTCAGTGGGACAGGTTCCAAGAGCTGGCACCAGCGGCGGAACATCGGGGGTTCCTTGTCTGGGTTGGCTATAGGAGATTGCCTTTGAGCCGTCGCTGGATGGATCTGAAGGTCGGTGAGTAAGGCCACATGGGCAGCATACATCAAGGTATAGCGGGAATGGTTGGAGTTGGTGCACAAAACTGAAGGAGATCGGGAGGAGTTGGAGGTAAGGCTGATGGTCTTTTACTTTGTTTCCAGGAACAAGCGAGGCTTGTCGGTGTCTGCCATTGAGCAGAAACTGGCAGGCTTGGCCTTTTTCTTTAAATTGCTGGGTGGATTATTTTACAAAAGATTTTTGGGTTCTGCAGGCTTTAAAAGGATATCGGAAGTTGCATACACGCAAGGATGCTAGGCGGCCCATGTCCTTTCCTATTTTACAGGCCATTTTTGTGGAACTGGGCCCCCCTGTACTTCCAGGTATGAGGTCTCCTTGTTTAAGGTGGCTTTTTCCTTGGCCTTCTTTAGGGCGTTCCGGATCAGCGAGCTGGTCAGTCCTTCTAGGAAGGTTCCGGGGGGCATATTGGTGGGGGATGTGATTTGGAAGAGGGACAGGGTGCAGATATTGCTATGCAGGTCCAAGACAGATCAGGCAGGCAAGGACGAGTTGGTACAGCTGTTTTCCCTGCCAGGCTCCGCGGTGTGTCCGGTAGGGGTTGTATGGGAAATTTTGGATGTGCGCCCGGGCGTGGCGGGACCCTTTCTGTTACATGAGGATGGGTCTCCGTTGTCCAAGTTTCAGTTCATCGCCATTTTCAGGAAGAGTCTTAGGGCAGCGGGTTTGTAAGAAAAACAGTATGCCCTGTACTCCTTCCGTATCGTGGCAGCCACGGTGGCCGCTCGGTGTCGGATGGACGAGGCGGCTGTGAGGAGGATTGGTAGATGGGGCTCCAGGAGATTTCGTACCTACATTTGCCCGCATTTATTAGCTGATTAGCTGATCACGGAGGGGGGGTGACCGATGGAGGACAGGTCGCTGTGGTTCTTGCATGTGGGGTAAGTAGTCATGGTGGTCGTGGTGTTATTCTGTGGTTTTTGTTTCTTTTCTTTCAGATGGAGTGCAGATATGCCTCGTCTGGATTATGGGCCACTCATATGTATTTTGGGGGGCCAAGCGGGCTGATGTTAGGTCGGATGGCAGGCAGCTAGGTATTTCAAGGTGGGAGGCATGTATTTGCTGGCTAGGTGTAGCAGGGATGATGTGGAACAAGGTTGTGCCGGAGGTGCATCGTTTTGCACGCTTTGACAGGCCACCCGACATTATGGTACTCCATGTTGGAGGGAATGATCTGGGGATTCGTTCCTGTAGGGAGCTCATTCTGGATATCAAGTTAGATTTCCTGCGGCTCCATACAGCCTTCCCCGATATGTTGGTCTTGTGGTCTGACATGGTGGCTCAGATGACTTGGCGCATGGCGAGGTCGGTTGCAAGACTCAACAAAACTCGCATAAAAGTCAATAAGGGGGGATGGTGTCCATTTATCAGCGGTGGGAATAGATTTGTGGTCCCTGGGTCTACAGGATGGAATTCAATGTTCCTTCAGGGTGTGGAGGTGCCCTTAGGGATAAGGTGTCACCCTTGTGGGCAGTGGCGGTAGTTTTTGTCTTTGACGGTATAAGCAAATACTTACGAGATGGAAGTGTGGGGGACTCATTGTTGGTATGTGCCCCTCTGGTGGATTCCAGTTAACATGGTTTAGCTGGAATAGGGTAATGGTTGCACTGCGGGTAGTGGGGTTGTCTCCGAGCTGGTGTTCACAGCTGGAGGCCTTATCATGGTGAAGGTCCTGCAGTGTATCAGTGGAACATGTTTTGGAAGTTTGGAGTTGCCGGCATAGACCAAAAAGACCTGAGGACTGTTTAGTTTGGTTTCAGATGTTGATGTAAAAGAATGTTATTTGAATAAGTGTTTGTTAATAAAAAGGCTGCTATGCCCATTTGTACTCCATTTCATGTCTGGTCTCATTAATTTAGGTAATGAAAAGTGGTGGGTGAGTACTTATGGTCGGGCAGAAAAAGAATTTGGGGACATCTGATCTACACTGGTCAAGGAGAAAGCTGGCCAGTCATGTGATCGCAATCTCGGCAGTGAAATTAGGTATTTGCAGCATTTATTTTTATAAATCACACACAGAAGAGGACACTGCAACAGGAGGCAGTGCTGATGGTGTATACGGGTTAGAGTGGCTTAATAACCACTTTAAACACTTCTGGACAAGGATGCATGCATTGATCTATTTGGTTACCATGATAAACAGTCCTAAGAATCCCTGAATGGCTCCTTTTAATGAGCCTATAGACAAGGTCCCTACCACACACACACAATTGTTGATTTTGTATATACTCTTAGCTGCAAAAATTGCTGTAGCCACAGCCTGGAACAGCCCAGTGGTGAACGTTACCATGGCCAAACACAAACTCACCTAAATAACGCCTAAAGAGAAAATTGCTAGTGTTCTTCAGGATGCACAGCAACACCTCTAGAAAGTCTGGTTTCCTTGGATACAGTACTTTCAACCCCACTGTGTGTTGCATCTAATTCAATAAGGGTCTTGGAAAGGTGCAGGCAGGTATTCTTTTATTTCTACTCTTTTTCTTTTCTTTCCCCTTTTTGTAACCTCATTTCCTCTAAATCACTGCTGGCAGGAGATATTATTAACATGCTACTATTTTCTTAAATGTGCCGTGTTACTGTACATCTCCCCTTTCCTGAGGTTTCACAATATAAAACCAGGGGTAGTAAAGGGTAAGTTCACCTTTGGGGACATGTTACATGTTCTCACAGCTGGAGCCTCTCCCCCACCACCTCAAATGACAGCGGGTCAGGGATCTTCTCCCTGAACCCGCTGTCACAATTTAATAAGAAAACGCACCCGTGCAGGACTCCACCCACCCTGCCCGTCATTCATTCACAGAGTTCTGTGAATGGAAGAGCTGCAAGTACGGAAAGCCTTTGCAGCTGTCGGCTTGTAGTTCTCAATTAATTACCAGGGTGCTCTTGAGCGCTCTAGGTAGTTCATTGTTTCTTCCTGTCATTGTGTAACTGCTTGCTCATATGAGGTACAAGCAGACAGCTTACACTGCACATTTTTTTACCTGCAAAAAGATGTTCCTTTTTTAAATTTTTTTTTACAAAGGTAAACTTATCCTTTAATGCTCAGTATTGAGAATATGGTGCTGGATTGGCATTTTTGCCGCACCTAATTGTTTTTTCTTACTTTCTTTCTTATGTACGTACATTTTTCTGCAATATTCCATTGTTCTTATTAATGTCACCCCATTTAAATGTAATTACAGGGCTAACAGGCCTTACATCTAATTGTATCTGGACATGCTAAATTCCATTAATTTGTATGACGGATTGAATGTTACCCCCCTTTCATATCAATGTGTTTTTCAGACAAGTGAATGTCCTCCACCTCTTTTTTTACTTTTTCTTATAAAAAAAAAATCTTTTGAAAAGAAAAGGGGTAGGGTAGGACATATAGTAGGTCACTTGTTTTACATTAACACAAAGAAAGTTAAAACCTTTTGACTTAAAATGATTCTAAAAGAAAGAATGAAAAAACAAACAAACATGTTATATTTACCTGCACTGTGTAATGGTTTTGCATAGAGCAGTACCAATCCTCTTTTTTTTGGGTCCCCAGGCTGTCCTGGCTTCTTCCCTCTGCTGAGTAGCCCCAGTAGCAAACCACTTGCTATAGGGGTGCAGCTCGACCCTGCCTGAGAGAGAGACCGGGGAGAGCTGCTCTCATGCCCATTGCTGGATTGAGATGGGAGCGGCAAGGATGTGGAATTCCCTTCCACAGGCGGTGGTCTCAGCGGGGAGCATTGATACTTTCAAGAAACTATTATATAATCACCTGAATGACCGCAACATACAGGGATATACAATGTAATACTGACACATAATCACACACATAGGTTGGACTTGATGGACTTGTGTCTTTTTTCAACCTCACCTACTATGTAACTATGTAACTATGTAACTATGGGGGTCATAAGTGGGAGCTGATGCAAGGGGGGGGGGTGGCTGCACCCAAAAGAATTAAGGTGCAAAACCTTGAGCCTTTAGAACAACTTAAGGATCTGCTTTAAGTGTTTCCTTATATTACATAGTTTCGGTAGGTAAGTTGATTGTATACAGATTGTATGGTCAGATTGTAACATGTGTGACTCACCAATATTTGGAGATCAGTCTTGTTTCAGCTCAACCCTCTCTTCAAAAATCAATATAGATCTCTCTTGATACAAGCTCCAATTGCAGCCAAGATTTGCAGTTTGGTTCATTGGAAACATAATACCCTACCTTCTTTGTTTTCATAGTCCCCATCAGAGTCTCCCCTTATAGCAGAGTCCCACTTTACATCAGGAACCCTATCAGAGTCCCCCATACATCTGTAAGGCTTTCAGTATGCTGAAGCAACAGGGTGGGACCCTGGAGACGGAGCAGGTCTGGATGGAGAAAATTCCGCTCTCATGTGAATGCTGGAGCAAGTGAAGGAAGTGGAGATCATAGGCAGCCTCTGCTGACCTGAATCCTTAATCTGCACACATTGAAGATACACCAGTGACCCTAGCCTGTAGGCCATAGTTTTGGAGGCAAAAAACTTACCAAATACTATGTTTCTGACCCCTTATCAGTTAAGAAGGTCAGCTAGTCAGCTTATGCCCCACAGTTCTGTGAAAAAGAGCAGGCCGCAGTACAAGAATGGACAGTTTCTGCCAGAATTGGGATAATTTAATTTACAGTCCATTTTTGTTGTCTGTAAGGAATAACACTGTTCAAGATAAATGATTGTACCCTCAGAAATATACTGTTGATCTAGGTGTTACTTGACTGTCTTATATATGAAAGGGGGTCATATATAATTGGTGGGTCTATAGAAGAAACACTCTGACACTTAAACACTTTCAGGAGTGGGCTGTTATTTCAACAATGGTTTCAAAGTAGATTAATCTTACATTTGTACATATCTTACATATGTACATTTATAATTTCATATAGCAATTTTTATAACACTTATTGGTTTATGTCACTAATTATTTGAATATTGATTATCTCTACAGGTGGGTTTCCTCCTGGTACTCCGGTTTCCTCCCACACTCCAAAGACATGCTTAAATGTAGATAAAGGTAAGGTTATGCACTTGGGGGCTAAGAATATGCATGCATCATACATACTAGGGGGAGTACAACTGGGGGGATTCATAGTGGAGAAGAATCTGGGGGTTTTGCTAGATCATAAGCTCAATAATAGCATTCAATGCCAAGCTGCGGTTTCCAAAGCGAGCAAAATCCTTTCTTGAATTAAGAGAGGTATGGACTCCAGAGAGAGAGATATCATTTTGCCCCTGTACAAATCATTAGTAAGATCTCATCTGGAATATGCAGTTCAGTTTTGGGCACCAGTTGTCAAAAAGGATATCGGGGAACTGGAGAAAGTGCAGAGAAGGGCAACCAAACTGATAAGAGGCATGGAGGAGCTATGAGGAAAGATTAGAGGAACTGAATGTATTCTCTCTTGAGAAGAGGAGATTAAGGGGGGATATGATCAACATGTACAAATATATAAGGGGTCCATATAGTGAACTTGGTGTTGAGTTATTCACTTTACGGTCAACACAGAGGACAAGGGGGCACTCTTTATGCCTAGAGGAAAAGAGATTTCATCTCCAAATACGGAAAGGTTTCTTCACAGCTGTGATAATGTGGAATAAACTCCCTCCAGAGGTGGTTCTGGCCAGCTCAGTAGATTGCTTTAAGAAAGGCAAGGATTCTTTCCTAAATGTACAAAATATAACTGGGTACTGACATTTATAGGTAAAGTACATCCAGGGAAAATCAGATTGCCTCTCGGGGATCAGGAAGGAATTTTTCCCCTGCTGTAGCAAATTGGACCATGCTTTTCTGGGGGTTTTCGCCTTCTTCTGGATCAACTGTGGGTATAGGATTGGGTATATGGGATTGTAGGATATTATTTATTTATTTTTGTATGGTTGAACTAGATGGACTTGTGTCTTTTTTTCAACTGGACTAACTATGTAACTATGCTGGTAGGTTAATTGGCTCTGTCTAAATTGGCTCTAGTATGTGTAAGTATAAATGTGAGCTGGGACCTTAGATTGTACACTACTTGAGGGCAGGGATTGATGTAAATGTACAATTTATATATATATATATATATATATATATATATATATAAAGCGCTGCCTGTAAATTGACGGCACTATATAAGTACCTGTAATAAATAAAATAACTAAACAAATATTAAGGCTTCATGTACACTGGACCTTGTACAACCTCTCCTGAAAGATTTAACTTGACAGCTAGAAACCGGCGTCTAAAAGCGGCCGTTTAGCCGTGTTTACATGCCGCATTTAGCCGCGTTTAGCCACGTTTGCATCTAGAAGCGTTTGAAAAAAAATTTTTTTTTTTTTCAAAATACCCAAAAATGAAAAACGCCTGTAAACGAAACACTGCTAAACGCGAGTTTAGCCACGTTTGGCGTATGAAATGCCTCTAAACACAGCTTCTGAACGCAATTTTTTGGGTTCCAAAAAAAGCTTCTAAACACAACTGCCTAGAAACGACTATAAACGAACCAGTGTACATTTACTGATAAGATAACATAGAGGAGGGTTCAGGAGCAGTTGAAAAAAATGCCCAACTGCTCCTAAACGTCCGTTTACCAGCAGCAGTGTACATGAGGCCTAACTTGTCCCAGGATTTAGGAATTTTTGATGATTTATTGATAGCACATACAATCTTTATATTTTTATAGTGTATAGTAGTTTACATTACATGAGTGCTGTATATATTTATTTATCTTTAATCTTGAATACCTTCTGATGTTTGATACAGCTGCTATTGGAAGGGTTACTAACAGGTGTTGGGGGAAACATGAGAATTTGTAACACTAAAGTTACTATATTACCTAATGCTACTTATTTTCTTGTCATACTTTAAGAATTTACCATATGTTAGTGCTATTTTCCCATATTTGTGTCTATAATAATGTGTGGTTTTTGATCTAAATACCTAAATATTCATAAATATCTAATGACCGAAGGGAAAAAAAAATGAAAGAAAGACAAATATATTACAAAACTCTCATGCACAAATTTTAAGAAAGTAAACCTAATACTTGAGCTAGGATTTCAACATCTAATATAAACAGTAAGATGTCAAGGTGTAGGTACTCAAAAGTGTAAGATTTCAATTACGAAATTCCAACTATAAAAAGTACAAAAGAATCTGATTACTCAGTGAATTCTAAGTATAATATTATCCCCTTAATCCTTTTGAAAACTGAGCCCATTCTTTGTTATATTATTATATGGCATAGCACTGTGTAAATATTTTTTTTTATATTGAATTGTGCTGTTTAGTAGCATAACATTTCAATGGCAGGTTTAAAGTGGAACACCTCGGAAATATCTTCAACTGGAATACAAACATCAATATAAAAAAACATAATCCTGTGTTTTTTTGGGATGTCACTGCAATGGAACAGAAATGAAGGTGAACTCACCATAGAGCACTCATTCACACCGAAATACGTTTCACCTGGAATCTGCATCTTCTTTTTTCAAAACGATCAACACTAAAAGTATTGGCTGGAGCTAGAATTTATATAGTTTAGTTTCATGATATTTTTACAAGAGTATATTTTACTATTATATGAAAACATGCAATAGAAGTAGGAGGAAGGTACATGGGACACAGTATGTAGCATTGTGTCTCTTAAATCCCAGAACACTAGAACCTTAATCCTAGAAACCAAACCAAACTCCTTCTTAGCACCAAACCTAAACTGTTCCAGTTCCACTTTCTGTCTCTCTAGTCTGACTCTGCATCATCACCATCTCATTTGGTTCTCCCAGTATTCAGGTCTTTCGCATTATGAAGGCCTTGGATTTATGTTGCAGAAGATTCTGGTTGGATGTTCTACAAATTCTCATTTGATAGCGTCCTGTCTGGGATGGGCAGTGGTTACTTTAGGACAAACATGTCCCTTTTCTACATTGTTGTACTATTGTGAGGCCCTATTCACACATGAACCTTGTTTTTTTCTTTATCTTCTTGAAACTCAAAGCTCCAAAATGTTCAACATCCAAAATCCTATATATATCAATATTAACTTTTCACATATTAGAGCTCAAATGCCTGTAGCTTGATGAACAAAGTGCCAAAAGCTACGTGAGCTACTTTTGGGGCAGATTTTGGTGTTTTTGGCCTCATAGACATCAATTGGAACTCCTGAAAATTTTAGAATTTAGCTTTTTTAAGCATTCTTTCCAGGCATATTTTAGCAGTTTGTAAGCCTATAAGTGCTTTCTATTTGCTAAAACAAAAAACTTGAATACTTGAATAAACTTGAATAAATTGCTTGAAAGCTTCTAAAATGTTCATATACGCATGCTGAAATTTGTTTTGTTTAGGTATGAATGCAGTCTAAAAGTAATTCTAGGACTTCTAACATTTCAAATAGCTGTATTCACATTCATAAGATATGCTACATTTTACTTGGCCCAACAGAAGATCCCTCATTAAAAATCAGTCATGGATTCAGGCAAAACCACCTTACAAATGCAACAGTTACAAATACATGCTACTACAGCCAAGCCACTAGTTATGCTTGGATTGGATTACAACCATAAAATATCTTGAGTTATTTAGAGAGAGCTGAAATTGGTACAGGCAAGAAAGTCGACTGAGTCAGGAAAGTGTGTTTCCTCAAACCAGAGCTTAATTTTGAATATTTAAAATTATGAAAATTGTCATAATGACAATTTTCTCATTTCTTTACATACTTATATCAACTTAAATATATTGTGACAGTACAGTGCCCTGCCAAGGTATAAAAGAGATTTTGTGTTACCCAGGTAAAAGAGATTTTGTGTTACCCAGGGCTCCAGGTTGCCTATGGTTACATATAGTTACATAGTTACATAGTAGGTGAGGTTAAAAAAAGACACAAGTCCATCAAGTCCAACCTATGTGTGATTATATGTCAGTATTACATTGTATATCCCTGTATGTTGTGGTCATTCAGGTGCTTATCTAATAGTTTCTTGAAGCTATCAATGCTCCCCCGCTGAGACCACCGCCTGTGGAAGGGAATTCCACATCCTTACCGCTCTGACAGGCAGGCATTCTAACCAGTTGGTCACCTAAGAAAGAAAACGTATTTAATATAAAAAACAGGTCTGAGTTACCAAGACAGCCAGAAGGCTGAAGGAATATTTATTCTGTAGATATCTGAAAAACCCTTGCATGGGTAGCAATTTCAGTTTTTTGAACACTTTCTTTTTATAAAGCGGGCAAGGCAGCCCTAAAATGAAGATTTTGGTGCGTGGACTGTGTCCCTAAAGTGCTTCCTTGAGTTAATCTTCCCACAAAATGTAACCATTGTGGTATTTAGGTAGCTTCAATGATTTGTAGTAAATTTGAAACAGCAACACGAAGCAGCAAGTGGGTGTAGAGGATCCAGCACCCCTCAGTGCTGGTACAGTGTTTGCATAATAACACTAAAGAACGCAGCCAGCTGCACAGGATGAATGTCAGGGGAAAAATAGACTGAGATAAGCAAAATCGGCTGATTCAAGACTCTTGGATGAATGGGTGGTCTTGTTTAGCTGCCGATATGAATGACAACACCAATAGCGTCTTTTATGAGGACCGCTGAATTTGGAAACAAATGCTAAACCTACATAAAGGAGGCTACACCTTATACAGATTCAAAGGCAGCAATGGTAAACACCTGTGAGCATGGGTACAAAAGGGAAATGTTATTAATAAAATGAAAGGTATATATTAAGAAAATAAACTCCTAACCCTTTTTTAACAACTTGAGACATTTTAAGAAGCACTACATCCTGAAATGTTTTGCTTTTCTAATCCTTCGTGGGCACATTTTAATAGTCAGTGTCTGATCAGCCCTAGTGACTCCGGCAAAGAAAGGGTTAATTGTCAAGTAGTGAAAACCAGGAGCAGAGGTGCGCAAGTTAGCACTGCACCGACTTGCTGTATAAAATACCCCTGATCACTTTCTATGTTTATCTGTGCTTTAAATGATATAGACATAATTGGTTGACTTTCCTGGTCTCAGAAGTCCCAAGCACACAAAACCAGTGCAAAGCCTTAGCTATATAAAGATAAGTCATATTTACTGTAGATATGTGTCTGATTCCATCAATAACCTAAAGCTGACCTCCGAGCAAACAGCTACCTACACTGATAAAATACATATTAGAGAGCTGTGTTACCTGCCAAAGGATTTGTATTTCTGTTCATCCAGTCCTGAGGTTTACACGGCTCTGCCAAACAGCACAGCCAGCCTGGTGACCTGACTTTTCTCCGCTCCAAATAAGCAATACAGCTAGGTCACCTTTCATGCTCTCTGCTCATGTTTGGGCAGTGGAGGAGCAGCAGCAGACTGATGATATTCTCTCTCTATTCCCTTTTCCAGCTACCTCCTTGCCAGCCAATGTAAATGCGAGAAATCTGATTGGCCCTCGGTTCTGCTTCTCCCTCTTCCAGTCTTATGCCCTGTACACACGGTCAGATTTTCCAACGGAAAATGTGTGATAGGACCTTGTTGTCGGAAATTCCGACCGTGTGTAGGCTCCATCACACATTTTCCATCGAATTTTCCGACACACAAAGTTTGAGAGCAGGATATAAAATTTTCCGACAACAAAATCCGTTGTTGGAAATTCCGATCGTGTGTACACAAATCCGACGGACAAAGTGCCACGCATGCTCAGAATAAATAAAGAGATGAAAGCTATTGGCCACTGTCCCGTTTATAGTCCCGATGTACGTGTTTTACGTCACCGCGTTTAGAACGATCGGATTTTCCGAACCTTGTGTGACCGTGTGTATGCAAGACAAGTTTGAGCCAACATCCGTCGGAAAAAATCCTAGGATTTTGTTGTCGGAATGTCCGATCAATGTCCGACTGTGTGTACGGGGCATTAGTGTATCTGCAGGGGAACTTCAGGAGACTGAAATTACATCAAATTCAAGTATTAACACTTTAATTGATTTTAAACAAATACATAACTGTCTTCATTGGTGTTTTATATTACTTTTCATCTGCCTGGATTTCATATAGTCATCACTTTCAGTAGTTGAGCACATCTTGGCTATAGAGTGGCAACAGTGCTTCAAATGACTGAAAAGCTTTTACATGGACATTTGATACAGTGAAGATCTAAGGAGCATGTGGTTATATGAGTATCTGGGTCTTGCCAATGTGGGACATTGAAGGTCAGCATGTCAGCGAAGAAACAAATCTACCATTTTCCTGCAGTAGTGCCACACAGGATCTTAGATTGTGTTCCAGTAATCTTTTGTGCGTACTGTCAAAGACTTAAATATTTTATATTAAATGTCCTTTATATTACAGCACCATCCATTTTATGCAGCACTTTACACAGTGCACATTTACATCATCCCCTGCCTTTACCACTTGCCTACCGGGCACTTACACCCCCTTCCTGCCCAGGCCATTTTTCAGCTTTCAGCGCTATCGCACTTTGAATGACAATTGTGAGGTCGCGCTACACTGTAGCCAAACACATTTTTAATCATTTTCTTCACACAAATAGAGCTTTCTTTTGGTCGTATTTAATCACTGCTGGGTTTTTTATTTTTTTACAAAAAAAAGACCAGTCAGTAAATTTTGTAACTAAGTAATTTTTCACCTTCACTGATGTGCGCTGATGAGGTGGCACTGATGGGCACTGATAGGCTGAACTGGTGGGCATTAATGAGGCGGCACTTATGGGCACTGATTAGGTGGCACTGATGAGGAGGCACAAATATGCCGCACTTATGGGCACTGATAGGTGGCACTGATATGTGGCACTGATAGGCGGCACTGATGGGCACTGTTAGGTGCCACTTATGGGCACTAATAGGCGGCACTGGTGGGCACTGATAGGCGCACGGATAGGCGGTACTGATGGGCATTGATCGGTGGCACTCATGGCGACACTGATGGGCATTACTGATGGGCATTGATTGACGGCAGTGATAGGCATTGATGGACAGCACTGATAGGCGGCACTGATTGCCAACACTGACTGGCATCACTAATGGGCAATGATTGGTGGCACTGGTGGGCAGTGGTGGGCACTGATTGCTGCCACTGGTGAGTGCTGAACGCTGGCATTGGTGGGCACTGATTTGTGACACTATATTGCACTATTGTAATCAGGGCACTGATGATCAGTGCATATACAAGTGTAGCGCTGTGGATTAAAAAGCTGGTAAAATAATAAAAATAAAGGAAAAACGTCTATGTCAAACAACCGTAGTTGCAAATTATGTTAATCTTCACAGATAAAGAAAATAGACAAAAATAAACAAAATAAAGTCTCTGATGTTTCTTCAGATGTTTTTAAAGGTTTGAAGAGAACTGGTGTTAGTCCAAAGGTATGTATAGTTCCTTATTCACCACGTGGATAATACATGCAAACGAGTGATGAACCCTCCACATAGGGAAAAATGAAGGCTTACCAGAAGGATTGAACTCATAAGAACATACGTTCAATGAGTCAATCAAGTCAGTCAATCAAGCTTGTAACCCCAACGGGTAATCAAAAGACTTCTTCTGAGACGAAACGCGTCGGGAGACTCCACTGCCTGCCATAATTTTAATTTGAAGCGCTTTTCTTACTACCGAAATGTAAGTTGTTTACTTATTTTAATAAATCTGTTTTCCCAAACGGTATTATGCTATGTGGCTCCCCTTCTTTATTCATATATGGATTATCCATCTGAGATGACCCGTGGGAAGGTTTGCCATTTACCTTGAGTTCCGTCAGAAGTGTGGACATATACTGAAGCCTTACCACCATCCAATCGCAAGGCTCTTCTCTTTGATTACCCGTTGGGGTTACAAGCTTGATTGACTCATTGAACGTATGTTCTTATGAGTTCAATCCTTCTGGTAAGCCTTCATTTTTCCCTATGTGGAGGGTTCATCACTCGTTTGCATGTATTATCCACGTGGTGAATAAGGAACTATACATACCTTTGGACTAACACCAGTTCTCTTCAAACCTTTAAAAACATCTGAAGAAACATCAGAGACTTTATTTTGTTTATTTTTGTCTATTTTCTTTATCTGTGAAGATTAACATAATTTGCAACTACGGTTGTTTGACATAGACGTTTTTCCTTTATTTTTATTATTTTACCAGCTTTTTAATCCACAGCGCTACACTTGTATATGCATTTGTAATTTGACAAAATCCTTATTTGTTGTGTGAGCTGCTTCCTTTGTTTGGTAAGCGCAGGGTTACATTTTTATCTTTTCTGCACTGATGATCAGTGTCCTGATTACATTCCTGGCTGTTCCCTGTGAGGAGATGCTGCTGATCGGCTCTCCTCGCCTCACACTCTGTCACTCTGACATTGGCCGAGTGACCAGAGCCAGAGACCTGGGGGCAGAGGCACCACAGGGAATGGTGAGAGGGCTCATTTCCCATTGTTCACACTGCTAGTAGGGGTTGACTTACTGGAGGCAGGACAAGTATATTTCACCTACACTGCACCTGTACCACACCTATACCATACCTTTACTGCATCTTTATTGCACTGCATGCTGGTTTAATAAAGTTCTCATTAAGTGCTCCAACGCTTCTTAAAAGGGCCCCAACAAAAGCTGGCAGAAGAACAACATAAAGGGCTGCCCCTCCTGTAAAATCATCCCCTTTGTTCCCTTTCTCCAATTTCCTTCATTTCAAAGGAAAGTGCACTTCCAGTCAGTCTAGGCCTAGTATAGTTGCCAATAATGTACTTTGACAGTATAGTTCCTGTGTTCGGTAAACGAAGCTTTATTACCACCCACTGCTGCACTTTAGGTGACCTTTTTAGTGTTTATACTGATCTGGGCGCCAAGTGTTATCCCTAGTCCTTATTACTAATCACCCTGTATGCTAAGGCCCCTTTCACACTTATACGACTTGTCCCACAATTTTGTACTGCAAAATCACATGACAAGTCATTCTCCATGATTTTCAATGACTACCATTCATATTGGCACGACTTTAAGTTGTGCCGACTTCAAAGTAGTCTCTGCACTACTTTGGTCCAACTTCCATGCGAGTTGATGTCCATAGACCTCAATGTTAAACCCTCAAGTAGCATGCAAATCATACCTGAATAATATAGACACGATTTCAGTACGACTTTGTAAGCACAAGCTCAGAATGGTTAATGCCAAAGTTGTGGCAAAGTCATATAAAGTAGTACTGCTCCTAAAACGCGGAAAAATCATGCAAAAATCGCAGCAAAATTACGGCCGCAAAATCGCTGTAAAATCACACGTCTTTGAAGTCGCACAAGTGTGAAAGGGGCCTTACCTAAACTTCAGCTTTAACTAAAAACAGTATGTTAGACAATGTAATTTATGAAAGTGGATCTACCATTAGGTCCTGAAACCCTTATATAATCAACATGCAGGGCCGTCTTTAAGGCAGGAAAAAAGGGGCAGCTGCTCTGGGTCCTGTCATTGTTGTGGGGCCCAAAGCAGCTGCCTCATACTTGCCAACTATCCCAGTTTAAATTCCCTTGTCCCTTGAGGTTTAAGTCCTTTGCTGTGTCCTGATATCTCAGTGTGAAGTGCTGGTACTAATGCTTCCCAGCTCTGCCCTATTGTTGTGTACAGATGATTCACCTGCAGACCCTGTGCTTACATGTAAATAACCATCATTCATATGTAAATAGCTGAGGCCGACAGCATTCATATGTAAATGAAGGCAGCATTCATATGTATATCATGCCCCCTGCAGTGAGGAGATGATGTGCTGTAACCTCTAGCAACCAATCAGTGAGCAGTATTACTGTATAGTAATCTCTAGCAACCAATCAACAAGAAGAAATCATGTGCTGTAACCTCTAGAAACTAATCAGTGAGCCGTAATGTGTGCTGTAACCTCTAGCAACCAGTCAGTAAGTGGTAATGATATGCTGTGACCTCCGACAACCAATCGCAATCACTGCCTGATCTGATACAGTAAACTGATTTTAAGTCTAGCTGATATTTATTGTATGTCTCAGAGCAGGTGGAGAGCAAAATTGCATGGGGGGCCCCAAGAATTTTTTTGCCCAGGGTCCAATCAACATTAAAGATGGAACTGTCAACATGAAAAATAAAATAGAGATATATTTAACACTAAAACTGGAGTTCAGCTTTAAAGTAGGACCAGGCCTAAATGTGAAAATAATTCGTAAAACAGGAACAAAAACTGATATATTTTTTTTCATTTTTACTTACACACACACATACACATGGTTGCCAGGTATATTTGGACATTGTAGTAAAGTCAACAGCTGTTTTATACCAATATACCTAGCAATCACTCTTTTGTGACAGCTTGTACAGAGCGAGCAAGCTGCTGAGTTTTTTGCAGCTGCCATGAGAAAGATGAAGGATGATATGCACAATATGTTGAAGAGCTTTGCTTTATCGGCTACACACATACTGTAATTTTTCACTCTAGTTTCTTTCTCATTCTTTCTTGACTACCTCTTGGCACAAGCCTATCTCTATAGATTGGCCAATATTATGCAGGCAATAAATATGAATTTAACATTGCTTGCAGAAATCTGACATGCACAAGTGTTTGGTACAGCTCCACTGAAATGTAAATGTGCCCTTTTATCCATAGAAAAGGGAATGAACTGTTTATTATCTGAATGTGCGGCATCCAAATGTCATCCAAGTCAAGTAAAGAAATCAGTTTCAGGCACTAGGCAACCCAAATGATCGCAATCAGATATCTCACAACCCAATTGTGCCTACTAAGAGAAGAAAACATAACCTTCAGATTAGAAAGGGAGGAGGGTTGAGAAACAGGAGCCAGCATAGTATAGTAATTGTGGATGATTTATGGTAAAAACAATGTTTAGTGGGAAGAGTGATTGTAGAGGTTCTACTCAGTGTGGGTGGTTGTCTTATCATTAGACCAAGTACCTTGGAAGGGGAATATATAAGGAATATTTCTGTCTCCCTTCAGACCTTTATACTTGCAACTGGTCCTATTCAAAGCTAAAAATATCCAGACAGAAACCAGGAATCGATAAAATGGCCATGAGGGGAGTAAGTCAGAGGATGTGTGGTTGCAGAGGTGTCCCAAGGTCAGCAGGTGATCAGAAAATCTTGGATCATTCATTAGAACATCACTTGATTAAAAAGCCTTCTGTGGAATTCTGAAGTTACCTGGTACACTAAATATTAAACCAAAAATAACAAAAATCTACACATCTGACCATTACAGAATATTTTTTTTTTTTCACAAGAAGACCATTACAGAATATTTAAATGATATTTGAATAGAGAGTGGAAGGGTTATAAAGCCAGTCATGTTTTTTTTGCTATCTGTGTCCCTGTTGGGGAGATTCACTCAGCAGTACCGAAATTGATGGAAAATCCAAAATTTTGAGTTCTCTCCAGAAGAAGAAAAGAAGGAAATCTAGAAATGGGAACACTTGTTCCAGTGAGAGCTGTCCAAGATAGAATTTCCCTCAGTTTCATATCCTATTGTGTCAGTGGGACAGGTTTTAAAGGAAAATCTCCCTATTAGAACTGATGAATCTTGATTGAGGATATCAAGACCAGTACACTTTTCATCTCTGTATATACCTATTACCAGATAAGGATTTATTGGTATAGATGCACCTCATATAGGTAGATATTAGCATACCGCTTTTCATTATAATGACAGTTGTTATTAATTTTTCTTCATACGTTTATCCACACAGTATTGCTTTAACTATTGTATGTTCATTATTTTCTATGGTTCCTTTTGGGGTGCATCTATACCAATCTTTGGACATCCTTAGGAGAGTGTCACCTTTAGGCTGGGTTCACACCGGTGCGAATTGGATGTGGGTTCCTCCGCATCCAATTCTCATATCAGGAGATTGTGACCGGCTCTCTACCGAGCCGACTCACACATCTCCGGAAGTGGCTCTGGTGCGAATTGCATAGGAATCCTATGTGTTTTCTGGTCCGTTTCAGGTCCAAATTCAGCCAAAAATTCGGGCTTAAATCTGACCTGAAAGGGGGAATGGAGATCCACTGGACCCCCTGCTGCTCTGTTCCTCAGTGTGAACCCAGCCTGAAGGTCTTTATCCAATCTTTTATTTACGGTATTTATGAATTAAAATACCGTAACCATTTTTTATTTTTAGTTTAAAATATTATTGTTCTTATGATTAATAAAGTTAGACCGCTTTATATATGATATCTCCTGCTGTCCTGTATCTTTTAGGTTATTTTCCTACGTGGCATTTCCTATCTCATGTTTACATGTCTGCAATCAATTAAACAGTATCATCCAATACATTTCCAGGACCGGATGGCAGGCGGGTGTCAGCGGACACATATGCGCTGACATCTGCCTGCCCATAGGAGTCAATGTCTTTATAAATAAAATTAAGTTTCATAAACAAACAAAAATATTGCTTTTTGACAAACAGAAGTGCAACTTTAAAATATAAAAAACCCAAAAAACTGTAAACTCTACTGGCTATAACACCATTACACATGCTTCCTGAATATATTACCAACATTAAATATTAATTAATATTAATATTAATTATTCTTATGTGTTAGTGCAATTAGTGTAATTTTGACACCAAATTTCAATTTTAGTCGAATTTTAGTCAGGTGAATTGTTTTAGTTTTAGTCATATTTTAGTCCACTAAAATAGTGTTATTTTGGTCAACGAAATGAACACTGCTTACATTTTAATGTTATAAATATCTATTATTAAAAAAAGTAAACCTAAATACCAAATCGAAAAGGCTGAATCGTTTATAATTAAATGGTCTATAAATAGTTGCATAATAGCTTTTTTTATGGGTTAGTTAGAAAATAAATAAACTTACAAGATTAAAGCATGAGTAGAAGGAAAAAAGTAATCTTCCATTTCTGGGAAAGGTTTTCCTCAAACTATTTAATTGCTTGGTTACTGGAGGGGGGCTATTTATCTGAGTTCCAGAGAACACTCATTGAGATATTTGTATGACAACTGCTGGTAGTACCTACCTGAGCAGTCAAATTGCTTATGATGACAGCAGATACATCAGTGATACCAAGGGAAAAAAAACAAAAGACTGTAATGATTTGTACGTTACATTATTGAAAGCAATTTGTGGGGTTTTTTTGCACATTTTCTTGCTCTTTTTATTATTTTCAGGACTAAAAATAGAACATTAAAAAAATAATAATTTATTTGGTTAGGTAGATATTGTCTAATAAATATTATGTATTTTATCCTTTTTATGTGCTTTATGTAGTCTTTGTATATTCCATTAATAAAAAGAAATGCGTAGTTTGTTTTTGTTTTTTTTACATTGTTTCTTTCTTTCTTTATCATTCTCAGGACTAAAAAGCTTTTAAGAGCATTTTAAAAAATAATTTATTTGGACAGGTAAATAGTGCCATATAAATATTATGTAGTTTTTTTTTTTTTTTTTTTTTTATCCTTTATATATAGCGTTTATGTATTCTTTGTATATTTCATTATTAAAAGGAATATTGTAGGTTTTTTTTTTCTTACATATTTTCTTTTTTTATTCATTATTTTCAAGACTAAAAAAGAGCCTTAAAAAAAAAAAAACATTTGGACAGGCAAAACTTATAGTACATATGAATACTATATAGTTTTTTTTTTATCCTATGAGCCTATCCTCTGAGAATTATTTGTCATGTATGAAATCTTTATTTTATTTATTTATTTTATTTGTTTTTTTATAGATATTTAAAGCTGATCTTGACAGCATGAGTTCTCTTTATAGAACTGAGTGATCAGCCTAGACCAGTGTTTACAGCACATGGTTCATAGCTCGATCTGGCTGCTAAGGGGACAGGAGAATTTCAGTTCTTTCCCTGAGTGCTATTAGGGGAAAATAGAACTTTCTATTTCTCCTCTGGAGAATTTGGCTATCAGGAATGCATGTTGCAGGAAAGCATACGTGCCTCATCAAAGATTTGACCACTTGTAGAGTTTTTTCTTGCAGTGCTAACAGGTGTCCGGAACACACTTTGCTCATTTAGTAGTGACATTTATTTACTAATAAAGCTAAAAATGCTCAAGCAGTAAATTTTGTAAATATTCAGTACAACTGCCAAATTGTGTAAAGATCGAAGTCCTGTTTTTTTTCATTGGCTCTCTCTGCTTTCTCCCTTCTCATTGGCCCAGAAACAGCAGGACTGGCTCCTGCTGCTGTGAATCACAGCCAGTGATAAGGGAGCAGGGGGCAAGGCTAAACCATGTTCTGTGTGTCTGTGGACACACAGAACCAGCTCAAGAGCAAGGCTGAGCTCCACAGCAAGCAGCCTGCTAGGGTGAGCACTCGGCAGGAGGTAGGAGCTGGGAGCACTGGCACAGGACCCGAGAAGAGGAGGATCAGGGCTGCTCTGTTCAAAACCATTGCACAGAACAGGTAAGTATAACGTGTTTGTTATTTCTAAAAAATAAAAAATGAGCCTTTACAATCACTTTAGGTTTTTTTTTTTACTAACATATTTAGGCAATGGAAAGCTAGTTAATAAGGATAAAAAGTGATGTGTGCATTCATGCATTTTTTGTGCATGTTTGTGTTTTTTCTGGAGCACCCTATGAAGTCCATTTGGGCCAAAAACTCTTGAAGCTTTTTTGAGCTGCAAGCTTTTAAGGGAGCTTGTGAATGGCTAGTAATGGCATCAAGAGTACAAGTCCCTGCCCTGCTTCTTCTCCTACCAGAAGAACAACCCACCTGCTTGAGGTTTTAACCCTCTGTCATCTTGTGTCTATCTCCATGTCAAAGACCTCCTCACAACATTAACAGAAAAGTGACAGAAGGAGACAGAGTAGTTAATCAAGTCTGCCCTTTTTTTTGTTTTGTTTTGTCTTTTTCGTTAACTTTTTTGTCTGAGTATAGATCTACTGTATGTTTGTCCCAAGCATGTTTGAAGCCATTTCCTGTTGACTGTCTCACTACCTCTGCTGGTACTTAAATTCAAGTATCAACTATCCTTTCAGTAAAATAATACTTTTTAAGATTCGTTTTGAAAGTTACCCCAGTTAGTTTGGGGTCATGTCCCCGTGTTCTTGCTTTTGGTTTCATATCTAAAAAACGACCCTCCTAAACCTTAGTAACCCCCTTGATGTATTTAAAGGTTTCATTCATGTCTAAACTTTCCCTTCTTTACTCCAGACTGTACATATTAAGTTCCTGAAGTCGCTCTCCATATGTTTTATCCCCCAAACCTTTCACCATTTTTGTTACCCGTCTCTGGACTCGTTCTATTTTAACAATATCTTTCTGTAAGTGAGGTCTCCAGAACTGGACACAATATTCTAAATGAGGTTTCACTAAAGATCTATACAAGGGAATCAGGACCTTCTTCCTCCTGCTGGTGATCCCTCTGGTGATGCATCCTAAAATTCATCTGAAATAAGTACCCCCAAATCTTTTTCCTCTGTAGTTCTGGCTAACACTGTAATTAACAATGTAACAATGTTGTATATTTCCAAACATTGACCTTTATATCCCAAGGAAAGAATGTCCACACAGAAAGTTAGGGTTGGTGCACTTTACTGAAGGTAATTTCAGATGGCATTACAGTCACATCACATACACATACTTCCAGGGTCACTTGACAGCATTTTGTCAATCACATATAGTGGACAAACTGCAGCAGTCAAATGTGAAAGCAGCACAAAGTATATTTTAGTAAAGCCGGCCATACATGGATGGAAATTCGGCCAGTTCAGCGGGGACCATGAGAATTTTGATCCATGTATAGGCAAGCTGATTGTACCCAAGTCAATCCATTGATTGACCTTTTTCTACATTCAATTACTGCCAGCCGCTATAGCCACTAGCAGTAATCAATGTATTCTGCCTGCCAGGAAGGCCTCCTGCACCCTCCCACTGGCAGAATACAATAGTGCTGTGGGAGGCATTCCCCCATCAACGCTGTGTTGATGAGGGAATCAAGTGATTTTCTTCTTCCATGGTGGAAGGAAAGAAAATCCAATAACCTATGGCTTGCCTAAGCCATCTTCCCTACTGTCTCTCTTCCCTGGGGTCATCAAAACTCACTCAGAGGGTCCTGGTTTACCTTAGGCTGTCTGGGTCCAGCTCACTGCTCCTTGCAGGTAATCTTTCCATCTAGTTCAGACAATAAAAGAAAAAAAAAAATAACAACAATATCTATAATATTACCGTATATAAAATAATAATTCTGAAATCACATTAATACATTAAAAGTTTTTATGCGATTTTAATAATTGGATTTACATATACTTTCATATTTTCAGAGATGCTCTTAAAGGCATTTTCATTTTTACCTAGGTATTAGTGTAGTCATATCCCCTGCGTCGTCTGTTTGCCTTACCTTGTAATGATGGGCTCACATGTTGGGGCTGCAGTTTGCAGTGCAATGGCTGATTGATTCTCCTATGTCCATTTATTCATTCAGCAATCTTGTCCCTAGGGACAAGCAACTTCTTTTTAGGACCACACAGTGCATGACCTGCCATTTTCTGTCTGTTGCATCACAAATGTGGGAGTGCTAATGTGATTAAACACATCTCTTCCAGTGTGGTGATCTCTCTGTTAGTTTGATTCGCCTGCTTGTGCCTGTGTCAGATCTAATTACTATTTAGCTCTAATCTGCAGAGTACTAGAGGGAGACCTGGAGATTGTGGGATATGTAGTTTCTTCAGAGGAAGTTTCAGTTCTCAGACTACAGGCAGAGATCATGTATTAACCCAGCCTTTTTGAACCGGGGTTCTGCGGCACCCCAGGGTGCCATCTGAGGTCACCAAGGATTCCGTAGCATCCTGGTAGAGAAAGGCTGTCACATGAGACCGAGCTCCCTAATCCTCAGCTGAACTGTAAATTGGCATTTTGGGAGCTCAGTCAGACTGTGTTTACACCTAAGAAAGTGAAAGGAAGGGAGAGGTGTCTTGCACCATTTGTGCTGTGCTCTCAGCCACATGTGTGTGCATGGATGTGTGTGTGTGTGTTTATATATACAGTATGTATGTGTGTGTGCATATATATGTGTGTGTGTGCATGTATGTGTGTGTTTATATATGTGCTTGTGTGTTTATATATGTGTATATGTATGTGCGTACATGTGTGTTTACATCACTGTGTATGTATGCACATTACTTTTAATCCTGACCCCCTATTTCTGTACGACCAGAACTTATTTTTTTACGGCTTGTTCATAATACAAGCAAGAAAATGCTGTTCCTCTGAAAAGCGATCCATGCTCCAATCGCTTTTCAGAGTCATTTGACAAGCAGTGAAGAGGCAATATTTTGCCTTCTCACCTCCTGTTTTAACCCCCAAATTGCATCATAACTATGCTGCAACTGTGTGAAATGCACACAGTTGTGGGGTGGTTGCAGTACAGCCCTATTTAACTGGGGGTATACTTCCAGCCGAAACCACAGTGTGTGTGCACTGCCAGCTGCTTCCTTTGCAGCTAAAGGGGGAGCAGCTGGGGGTGGTAAAAATGCATTTAAAGCGTGTGGTTTTACCACCCCTCAACCTCACATGTGAATAAGACCTTGGTTCACATCTATGCAGCTGCACGCTGCGTGCTGTGTGCTGCGTGCTGCGTATAGGGCAACACATTAATTTCAGTGGGCTGTCCTGCAGAAACACAGGGAAAGAATTCCCTTATTTATTTTTTTTAATTGTGCTGCACCGAAAACGCACCATGTTTGCCAATGCGTGGGTGGGGGCAGAGGCGGCTCTCTAATTAGACAAATTAGGCGGTCGCCTTAGGCCTCGCACTTGCAGGGGCCTCGTGGCCGTCTTATTTGCCTACCATGTGTGGAAGTGGGAAAGTATGTCCCCTGGTCAGTGTCCCTGGGTCGGACTGGCTGTAGGGCATGCCGGGACCGCATATCCGAACAAGTGCTGCCTTCCCCCGGGCTCCCCTTTCACTCACTGTGTAGTGTACGGATGCTTCCAACACTTTGCCTTGCCCACCACACACTCTGCCAATCAGAAGTTACATCACAACAGGGCTCTGCAGCCTTATATCCAATGAGGGCGCTGCTGACATCTTCTTCCTCACCCACCACGTGTACCTGGCTCTCTGTACTGTGTATGCAGTGAGTGCTCAGAGGAGCATGAAGATGCCGGGAGAAGGGGGAAACCGGAGATGACAGGGGAGGCATGCTTAGGACTGGACACAGGTGAGCTGTGTCACTGCTGCATTGCTCTGTACTGTACAGCATTGTCTATGGGAGCTGTATAGTGTGTGCTGGGGGCAGACTGAGACTGAATCTGTGTTAGGACAGACCTGAAGTGTGACTGTGGGGTGGGCACTTCAAGTTACCGATCTCTGATCTATTAGCTATGTGGGCATAAAGAGTGATGTACAGCTTGCCCCCCACCACACCATTTACTTGCCACAGTGATAAAAAAAAAATGTGCAAGCTCCAGCTCATTAAAGTGGTTTTATACCCCTTTTTTTAATTTTTACCTTTAATAAGGCTTACCTATAGGTAAATTGAATATCTCCTAAACCTGTACGGTGAAGTCAGCAGCGCATGTGCTGTGAAGGCCTGGCTGAAGGTCCAGCAGACGCTGCCGGACCTTGCGGGGCAGAGGACTCCCGCGCACATGCGCGGGAGTTATGCAATCGCGGCCCCAGCCACTCACAGCGCTGGAGCCACAAACCCGAAAGAAATGCCAAGGGAACATGTCAGCTTCCTCAGCGTGGACCGGGATCAGATGCCAAGGTCTCATTCTAAGGTGAGTATTTCATAATGAGCTAGTATGCGCTGCATACTAGCTCATAATGCCTTTGCCTTACAGGTTTTTTTGTTTTTTAAAAAAAAATTAAAACATTTCAGTGCAGGTATACAACCACTTTAAGAGTTTCTGCAGGGAAAAGGACTCTATACTTACCCCCACATGAAGAAAGGGGAGTAGAAGCACAGGAGAGTCATGTCCGCACAGTCTCTGACCGTCTCCTGTATCATGTCTGCAGTCTCTGACCCTCTCCTGTAGTATGTCTGCAGTCTCTGACCCTCTCCTGTATCATGTCTGCAGTCTCTGACCATCTCTTGTATCATGTCTGCAGTCTCTTACCATCTCCTGTAGTATGTCTGCAGTCTCTGATGATCTCCTGTTTCATGCCTGCAGTCTCTGACCATCTCTTGCAGTATGTCTGCAGTCTCTAATAATCTCCTGCATTATGTTCACACAGTCTCTGACCATCTCCTGTACCATGTCTGCAGTCTCTGACCATCTCCTGTACTATGTCTGCGGTCTCTGACCATCTCCTGTAGTATGTCTGCAGTCACTGACCACCTCCTGTAGTGTGTCCACACAGTCTCTGAACATTTCCTGACTCATGTCCACACAATCTCTGACCATCTCCTGTATCATATCCACACAGTCTCTGACCATCTCCTGTATCATGTTCACACAGTCCCTGACCCTCTCCTGTACTATGTCTGCAGTCTCTGACCATCTCCTGTACCATGCTTTGATGAAGGCTTCTTAGCCTAAACACCTCAGAGTATAGCCTATACCCGTGTACCCATGTAACCAATAAAGTACTTTTTTTCAAGAGCATCCGAGTTGCCGGTCTTCCTGTTTTAGGTAACGTATCTGTGGGGCCTTAACGTACCAGATCACAGTTCGTGGACTTCTATATTGGCAGTGAAGCTGGGGTAACAATTTGTTTTTCTCATCTCCTGTACTATGTCTGCAGTCTCTGACCATCTCCTGTACTATGTCTGCAGTCTCTGACCATCTCTTGTACTATGTCTGCAGTCTCTGACCATCTCCTGTACTATACTGTATCTGCAGTCTCTGACCATCTCTTGTATCATGCCCACAGTCTCTAGCCATCTCTTGTATCATGTCTGCAGTCTCTGACCATCTCTTGTTTCATGTCTGCAGTCTCTAACCATCCATTGTATCATATCCACACTCTCTGACCATCTCCTGTATCATGTCCGCACACTCTCTTACCATCTCATGTATCATGTCCACACACTCTCTGACCATCTCCTGTATGACATCTGCAGTCTCAGGGGGAGCCTACAGAGGAGTCAAGAGCGGGAGCATTTCCAGGACAGGGGTCACAGGAGGAGTCAGATGTGTGTGGACTGTGGAGAGGAGAATAAAGGATGAGTCACCAAGCTGGAGCCCAGAGAGGGCCATCTGACTAAGCCCTGCACGGTGCACTTGAGAGGAGGTCAGTGACAGAGCTGCAAAGCCAGTCTGAGGGGGGATCAGTTATGTAAGGGGGCGTGAATAAAAGAAAGGTAAGCGAGCACTGATATAAAGGTTTCCCCTCAGTAACCCCCCCCCCCCCTTACCTTAGTGCATTAACTGTACGGAATATGGTTTGTGATCACCAGAGTCCCCCCACATCATAGTTCTGTTCCTGTTGGTACTCTGTGGACCCTGATGCAAAGGGGAACTCTAATGTAAAGGGGAATGCTGTGCACTCTGATATAAGGTGATCTCTAGTCACCAAAGTTCCCCTTTACAAGAAAGTAATCTGCATTCCCCTTTACATCAAAGGTTCCCTTGCACTGTAAGGAGGAATCCTGCAGACTCTGATGTAAGGGGGAACTATGTGCTGGCTTGGTTTTATTACCAAGACCTTCATGTAAATGGAGAAATATTGTTTTTGACTTTTGTTGCTAGTTGCAGTTGCACACATTTTATCTATATTTGTGTGTGTGTATTATATATCTATATATACACACATTTATACACATACCGACCCTATGTTTAATGATCTTTGATTAAAGAAGAATTTGTTAAAGAAAAATCTAGAAACTGTGAATTCATAGTTCAAAGGATTTAAGACTCTTAATATATGCAATTTAATCACTTGAATTATTTTTCCCATTATGGGAGTGAGTGGGGCCTCATGTCCAAGTCTTACCTAAGGCCTCACAAAGTCTAGAGCTGCCTCTGCGTGGGGGTACTATTAAGAGTGAATGACACCCCTGCGTGTCTGATAAAGAGCAGTGTATTTGTCTGCGTGTGAGGAATGTGCATGATTTTGCACGCATTCCAGGACATGCAGTAATGTGAACCAAGCTTTAGACTGGGGTGCCTTGAGACTGAAAATTCTTTACAAGGGCGGCCTGATTGGAAAAAGGTTGAGAAACACTGCATTTACCTGTGAAGTGTGTCTGTGTTATCTGTGTCCATGCAGCATGCCTTAATGTTTAAACATTAATGGAAATTTCTGACACTGAAATGTGAAGATTTACTCTACTATGGGATGCGCATACAAGGCAACAAATGACATTGTGAAACATGATAAATGCACATCTTATGCGGGTGAAAAAAACAAGGTAGAAGTAGGAAGGTTTATAATGCCTTTAACATCTACCTGTCCTAAAGTGTTTGTAAAGCCAATTTTTTTTTTAACCACTTGCTGACCGCGTTATAGCCGAATGATAGCTACAGCGCGGTCGACTAGTTCTGGGAGGCCGTCATATTATGTCCTTCCGTGATTGAGCCTGCTGCAGGGACCGGGTGGCACGCTCTGTGATCACAGTGTATGGAGGACACTGCTGATCACAGATTGAGGTAAAGAGCCAATCATAGGCTCTTTACCATGTGATCAGCTGTGTCCAATCACAGCTGATCATGGATGTAAATAGAAGCTGGTTATCAGCACTCTATTCCTCATGCTAATAGCATGAGGAGAGGAGAAGAGAGCCGTTAACCGATAATCAGGGCACTGGTTATCAGTGTACTGATTAGCAGTGCAAACCTTATAGTGCCCACCAGTGCTGCCAATCTGTGCCCACCAGTGCTGCCAATCTGTGCCCACCAGTGCTGCCAATCTGTGCCCACCAGTGCTGCCAATAAGTGCCCTTACGTGACCCCTCATCAGTGTAACCTATCAGGGCCGTCTACCAGTGCACATCAGTGCTGCCTATCAGTGCCCCTCATTGCCGCCTATCAGTGCTGCTTATCAGTACCACCTATCAGTGCCCATTAGTGCTGCCTCATCAGTGCTCACCAGTGCTGCCTCATCAGTGCCCATCAGTGCAGCCTCATCAGTGCACATTTTATAATTTAAATTTTGTTTTCGGTCTTTATTAGTTTATCTAGCAAAAAGCAGTAGTGATTAAATACCACCAAAAGAAAGCTCTATTGGTGTGGAAAAACAATGATATGGTGCATTACCGCACAATTGTCATTCAAAGTGCGACAGTGCTGAAAGCTGAAAATTGGCCTGGTCAGGAAGGGGGTAGGCAAGTGGCTGAATAATAAACATGTCATACTTACCCGCTCTGTATATTGGTTTTGCACAGAGAAGCACCGAACCTCCTCTTTTTTGGCCCCTCATTGGCGCTCTGGGCCCGTCCTCCCTGCTGAGTGCCCTTATAGGAAGCCTCTTGCTATGGGGGCACTTGTGCATGCTCGCTCCGCTTTCTGTGTCCATAAGACCCAGAGAGCATGGCTCAGCTCCGCTCTCGCTCCCTCCTCACTTGCTGTGATTGACAGCAGCAGGAGCCAGTGGCTCCTGCTGCTGCATCTCAGCCAATGAAGAGAGAAAAACCCAGGAGAGCATCGGCTCTTATGCACATAGTTGGATCGGGATTGGGCTTAGGTAAGTATTAGGGGGAGCTGAGGGCTGAAGGTTTTTTACTTTCATGCATAGAATGCATGAAAGTAAAAAAACATTTAGCCTTTAGAACCACTTTAAGATGAAATACATTTAAAAAAGTTAAGGTATAACAAGAGAGATCACAACTGCTTGTATTCATATCCTTTAGTAGCAATGACAGGAGAACAAATGATCTAATCTTTAGGTTAACATCTGTTTAAATGCTTTTTTTTAAAATTAAATTCAAACACACATATGATGAGAAACAAATCTTATGAAGTCTATCTGGAAGTTCTAAGCCACTGAAGGCCTTCATATGGCTCCAAAGATATGCCCACTTCAAGGAAAAATGTGCTAAGCAAGGCACATCAAACATGTCATTTCCACAGAAGTGGTTGCTGCTTTTCTAAAAATGAGCCAGGTTAGAAACAAGTTACCCAGTGAAATTTCATGGCTCAGAATTGGAGTTCAGTAAGAGCTCTTATCATTTAAGCAGTAAAAATAATGGAATAAAGACACAATAGAATTTCAGGTAAAAAAAAACTCTTTGCCCGTCAAGACCAATCCCTCCCAATTTGGTTCTAATATATATATCAGTTTAAAGCCCTGTATACAAAAGTGAATCCTTGGAGTGTATTCCTTGTGCATAATAGGTGACACTTGGTTGCCAGAAAACAGAAATATGTATAACCACCAACTATCCATCATTTGGCAGGACTTT
Organism: Lithobates clamitans; assembly: GCA_037952925.1. Lineage (NCBI taxonomy): Eukaryota > Metazoa > Chordata > Amphibia > Anura > Ranidae > Lithobates > Lithobates clamitans. The sequence goes on from JBBGZY010001239.1 coordinate 725,972, forward strand.
CCTTCTTTTGTGTAGCCTGGTCTGCAGAACTGGCAGAAGAGTAAGTTCACGGACCCAGGGCTGGGACAAGGGGTGGGCAGGAGAGGCGACTGCCCTGGGCACTGTGGTATCATAAAGGTGGTAGGGCGTTGTGGGGAGATTTTTTTTTGGGGGGGGGGATTTGACAGAAGGGGGAATTTGGGGGGGGGGGGTAAAGGGTAAGGATTGTTCTAGGAGGGGACATTTTGATGGTGTGTGCTAGGAGTGGTGATTTAGGGGGATATGTGTTTGGAGGGGGGATGGGGGAAGAGGATTTGCTAGGAGGGGAAATTTGGGAGGGGAGATTTGTGCTAGTAGGGGTGATTGGGGGGAGTTTGTGCTGGGGGGGTTGTAGTGGGCGGAAAGGATGCTTTTTTGGGAGGGGGGCATTTATGCTGGGGGTTTTTGGGGAATGGGGGGGCAAATATTTGTACTGGGAGATGGCATCTCAGCCAGAAGGGGATGGAGTTGTACTGGGAGGAGGGGCCATTTCTCTTTAGAGGTAATCATGCAGATTAGTGCTCATTTTTTTGGGGGGGGGGGAATTTTTGCTGACACACGATGCTTATTCATCTTGAGTTGGGGGGGGCTCAGTTTAGCATCTTTGCCCTGGGCTCTAGATGACCTTGTCCCAGCACTGCATGGACCTGACTGTCAGTTTACTGTTTACAATGCTGCTCTTGCTCATGGCTGCAGCAGAAATGGCTGCTATTACAGGACATAGAGCAACCAGTGTTAAGCCTGCCCTCCATCCACTAGGGGGTGCACTGAGGATGTGGACTGCAAGAGAATCTAGGGGATTGTAGGAGTTGTAGTTTGTACAGACAAAGTTACCTTCAGATTCTAATGCCCCGTACACACGGTCGGACTTTGATCGGACATTCCGACAACAAAATCCTAGGATTTTTTCCGACGGATGTTGGCTCAAACTTGTTTTGCGTACACACGGTCGCACAAAGTTGTCGGAATTTCCGACCACCAAGAACGCGGTGATGTAAACCACGTATGACGAGACATTTGCTAATCTTGTGTTAGTAAAAGTTTGGTGAGAGACGATTCGCGCTTTTTCAGACTCGTGGTTTTCAGATCGTTTTCTGCTGTTCAGTTTGTGCTTGTATCTGCTCTTCAGTGCGTGCAAGCAAGCTCCGCGTGACTTAGTCATTGTATTCTTGTTCGTTCGTTACTGTTTTTCAGGTCGCTCTTCACAGGCCTTGCTGTTCTTCAGTGCGTTCTGTTACTTCGTTCTGAGCAGCCGACCGTTTTCTAGCCATGTTTCGTATGCGTACTCCTTGTAGAGTTCGTGCTGTGCGGGGGCTTGGTGTTGGGGTCCCGACCTTGACACAAGTCCAGTCCATGAACAGGGTGGGGAGGAGTTCATGGACCAAGAATTGGTTGCTTCAGCGTGACCAGTTCTGTCATATGCTTTTGCTCCGTGAGATCCGTGAGAATAATCCTGATGATTTCAGGAACTTTCTCTGGATGACGGACCCCGTATTTCACCGTTTGTTGGCTTTGCTGACCCCTTATATTAGCAGGCAGAATACCTGCATGAGGCAAGCCATCACTCCGGAGCAGAGGCTCGTCGCCACCCTGCGATACTTGGCGATGGGGAGAAGCCTGCAGGATATCAAGTTCTCGACAGGCATCTCCCCCCAGGCTCTGGGGATCATTATCCCAGAGACCTGTTCTGCCATCATCCAGGTCCTGCAGAAGGACTATATTAAGGTAAGATTTTTATCCTTTAATATCACATTTTATTGTATTTCATGTTTGATAATATATTGTATTTCTTTCCTCATTCCCTAATTACCATGATTGGAATATGCTGTGAATGTCCCCTTTGTCCTCATGCATGCTGGATTTTTATGTAATTTTTTTTGGTCTGTCATACATATTTGCCTTCACTTACCTCCCCAGCATGTTCTCCTGGCCCTATATTCACCTCATGTTGTCACTTAACAATGTATTTTATCAGCTCCATAGTAGTGCTTTACCCCAAACACCCCCTAAAATGTTTTTACATGTGATTTGTGCTTTAAATTCAGGCAGAGTGCCCTAGGCTTTTTTGGGGGGCTCCCCAAATCATTTGGAACCCTCCCTCCCCCCAACTGCTAAGTCAGCTGATCCCAATTCTCTATCTATCCTCAATCATCTATCTGCTGACTTTGCCAAACCCATACACACTATACCCATCTCTTTTGTGGTCAGATGTATGGATGAATTCCCCAAAGAATGTAGTGCAAGGGCTTGCCTGTATACTTTCAAATGGTACTGTTTAAAGTTTTTTTATCCTATTATTATCTTGATAGGTAATAGCAGAATGTCCAAATGTGCTCAAATGTGTACAATGTGTATTTATATCTTTGTATTGTGACACTTCTTACCTGTCCAGTGGGCTGCCAATAATGTAACTAAGGAGGGGCTGTTCCACGTAATACCCATTATTTAGGCATTCATCTCTCAATGAAGTGGAGAGGGTTACCTGTTCAAGAGCTCCCCCCCCTATAATGTTAGAAATGGCCCATGAGGGGGGATATGATAGGTGTACCTTCTTGGTCTTTAAAAACTCCCTCAAATAAATGTTATCTTGATGTTGGCCAAGAATGTTTGTGTCTAATTTGCTTTCCATGTTTATGTGCAAAAAGACTAATTTTTGTTTTTGTTTTCCTCAACAGTTTCCTTCCACGCCACAGGAATGGCAGACTGTGGCCTCCCACTTTGCCCAGCGGTGGGACTTTCCTAACTGCGGAGGGACAATTGATGGGAAACACGTCCACATCATCCCACCACCCAACTCGGGGTCATACTATTATAATTATAAGGGGTTCAATAGTAATGTGATGTTGGCGGTGGTGTCGGCTACTTATGAATTTCTGTATGTGGATGTGGGGAAGAATGGCCGGATGTCCGATGGTGGAGTCATCGCCCAGACGGAGTTCTACAGGCGTCTCCAGAATGGCAGCTTGAACATGCCACCTCCAGAAGACAATGTGGAAGGACTCCCATTTGTCTTCATTGCGGATGAAGCCTTTGCGCTGGGGGACCATCTTATGCGGCCATTCCCGATGAGGACCCTCACCCCGGACCAGAAGGTTTTTAATTACCGGCTGGCCAGAGCCAGAAAAGTGGTGGAAAACACGTTTGGAATCATGGCCAGCCGGTTCCGCCTATTTCTTACACCCATACATACGGCGGAGTACAAACTAAATCACATTATCCTGGCGTGCTGTGTTCTACACAACTTTTACGGCAACATTCTGCCAACTATGCTGGCTCAATTGGGCCTGAGGCCGGAATTCTAAATGAAGCAACCCTGACGGCGCTTGAAAGTGGCCGTCCTGGCTTGCCCTCCCTGAGTGACCGTGTTGTCCGGCTAAGATACCTTGAATTCTTTGAGGGTAGGGGGGCTATCAATATGCCAGACAATGTGTGAAACCTTTTTCAAATAAAAAAAAAAATTAAGCAAATCTTTGGTGACGTTTCCTGCTTGTGTTTGTTTTAGCTGACTCTGACAGAAATGTGGTGAGTCCTGAAAATGGCGTGATTGTGTAACCTTACAAAGCACTGTTGGGTGTTATTTACTAAAGGCAAAGACACTTTGCACTACAAGTGCACTTGAAACTGCACTTTGGAGTGCAAAGTGGATTTGCCCTTAGGAAATAACACCCATTGTCACAGAAAACACCAATTAGAGTACCCCAAAAGTGTTCTAGCGTTGAGACAATAATCCACACATTCTTGATTAACAATCTTTTTAATACCAGCACAATCACATGTGCGTTTAGAAAAGATTTGGAAAACAAACCAACATGTTTGTTGTATAACAATTTTTGGGATCACATTAGAAAAAGTATAAATGTCCATTTAAGATAAAACAGGCATGTTTAAAAACACACAAGAAAGACACAAATCTTGAACTTACAAAGTTCACATTTGGTAGAACTTGAAGGCAATATCAGACATGAATATTTAGGAACTGTGTTTGATATTGCGTTCAGATGAGGTGAAGTCACCCCCGGAAAAGCCAAATTTTGAAGATGCACACAAATACCTGAATGTCAACATGTGCTAGCTGCCATCATGGGGGATCAAGGGACGTGTTTTCGGGGAGCCACCCCTTCCTCACAGCTACTTTATTATTAAGGAAGGGGTGGCACCCCCAAAACGCGTCCATTGATCTCCCGTGATGGCAGATAGCACATGTTGACACACTGTGTGCATCTTCAAAATTTGGCTTTTCTACTATTTGACAAAAATGTTAAAATTGTAGTACACCATAAAACAAAGGGATTTGGGGGGGGGGTTTAAACTCTCCCCAAAACATCAATAATGTTCTTATTTTTTTGAAGAACATCATTGATGTTTTTCTGGATGTTTTCCAATGCAACATTACACCCCATCATCTCCCCGATCAGGATCTGGGCACTTTCCGAGGTGAAAGGATCTGGATCCACAACATCACGATCACCTAAAAAGATAGAAAAAAAAAAAACATGCATGTAAGAGGTAGGGGGTTTCTGGTCTCCTCGGATGAGGGGTGTCCTCCGAGTCTTTTCTCCCCTATGTAAAAAAAAATTGTATACTTAGCCACAGATATTTGAGGGAAGAACTATAAATATGAAACATTGCTTGGAAGTGGGATACAATTGTCTATTTTGGCTGAGTTCCAAGATGTAGAATTTTTAGTGTCCTTTGTCAAGCTTCAATACATTATACCTGTTTTGTACAAGCTTCACAGATGGAGACCCCCCTATAGTATACACTGGAGCACCTGTGTGAGCCCCCTAATAAAAAGGATGTTCTTGTGTCCCACACTAGTGCTCCAGCGTCCAGATGTGTAAACAGCTGCTGAGTATCCTCTCCTTACACAGAATCTAGTTTGCCTTTCATTCTATTAACAAACACATCTACACAACCAAATTATTTTCAGACACGTAGGCCCTAAAAAATGTCAAATGCATATGGCCCAAACAATGGTGTTTTATAGGCCGAAAGAAAATTTTTTGATACGAACAAATAATGTGCCCATGAACATGAAAGTTGATATTTTAAACTGGATTAACAGTTAAGAAAAGCACATGGAGCAGCACGAACGTAATAAAGACAAAAAGAATAGGAACACAGCACAAATACTTACTTTTTTGCAGCACTCTCCGGATCTTTCTGTACTGCTCATGTTCTCTTAATTTGAGGTCCGACCACCGCTTCCTGAGCTGATCTTTCGATCGACGTACTCCGAAATTCCGGTGCAGACTCTTGACCACTTTCCCCATGATCTTGGCCTTTCGGACATTGGGGTTGGGGTAAGGTCCATACTTTCCATCATAGTCGGCCTTCTTCATTATGTTCACCATCTCTAACATCTCCCCAAAGGACATATTTGATGCCTTAAATCGTCTCCTTCTGGATCGGGACGTTTCAGGCTCCGGGCTTTCCTCCTCCTTGTTGGTGTAATTATCTGACACCTGCTCTGACTCCACGATGTGCTCTTCCCCACTGCGCCGAACGAGAAGGGGCGGGGAATAGACTCAAAAGAACGTCAGGGGCGGGCAGAGTTTCACGCATGCGCAGTGTCTATAAAGCATAACACGCGTGCGTAGTACGTACGATCTGTGAGCGGAGGAAGGAGTAACGGAGGCGCCAATCGTAATAACGAAGGTAAGATTTAACATTGGGCCTATACTGCTTCTAGATTGAGGCCTGTATTTGCACAAGTTTAGAAGACTTTAGGCTGACATTAGGGTTTGTCTTGTGTTGTGTCTTGCAGTGAAAATGGATATCTTGAAAGATAAGGACTTTATGCCAATCTTCATTGATATGTTCAGGGAGCTGCCCTGTCTATGGGAGATAAACCACCCTGAATATAAGAACCAAACAAAGAGGAAGGCAGTGCTGGATAATTTATTGGAATTTGTGAAGACAGTGATCCCCACGGCAGACATCACCTATTTGAAGATCCTAATTGGTGGCCTGAGGAGCACTTATCTAAGGGAGCACAAGAAGGTCCAGGATTCCCAGAGATCCGGAGCTGCAGATGACATCTATGTCCCCAGGCTGTGGTACTATGACAGGCTGCATTTTCTGGCAGGTCAGACTGAACCCAGGCCAGCACTCTCCAGTCTTCCTTCTACGCTTCCTTCCCCCCCAGCTGAGGCTTCAGATGCCCAGCCTGGGCCTTGCAGGCAGCAACATGTGGAGGAGCCCAGCTTGAGCCAGGTATAGCATACCTCTAAATATTTCTGCTTGTCCAATCAATGATGTTAACTAGATGCTAGTTTGGAGTACTAATTTCTGATTGTGATTGATGATGCAAAAACTAAAACCATGTCCCTTTTTCATACCAAGCAGGCTGCCTAATATCCAAGTCCCTCCCCTACACCTGCAAAGACAAAGTGGCAGGAAGAGGAGTAACCTGGAGGAGGCTGCCATAGGCCTCTTTTGGAAGGCTATAGAGGCCCTAAGAACCCCCCACACTGTGGAGGAGGACTTTGCTGGCATAACTGCCTGCAAAATGCTGCAGATGGAGGAGGGCCAATGACTCCTGTGTGAGTTCTTAATTTTGGAAGCTCTCAATAAGGGGTTGAGGGCCAAATAACATCTGCTACCCACATTTGTAACCTCAAACATAGTCCTCCTCCTCCTCCACGTCCTGCTCCTCCTCCTCCTCCAGGTCCTCCTCCTCCAGGTCCTACTCCTCCTCCTCCTCCTCCAGGTCCGACTCCTCCTCCTGCCACATCTCCAACACCAGAGCCACAGCCGGGAAGGAAGCGTGGAAGGAAGACCAGAGAGTGATGATCTGGGTTCAGTATGGTCTGGCAAAAGATGCAGCCTCTTGTAGTAGCACAGCCTGGGGACACAGATGTCATCTGCTGCTTTCTGGATCTCTGGGACTTCTGGACCAGACTGTACTCCCTTACATATGGACTCCTCAGGCCACCAATTTTGATGTTAAATAATTGATGTCTGCCCTGGGGGTCCAAGGCTTAGCCAATTTCTGCTGTTTCTCCAGCGTTGCCTCCCCCTTTGTTTGGTTCTGGGCCCTTAATAAAGGATTTTTTGTTTCAGTTATACTCGCCTATGTGTGTTTTCCTTCAAAAAGGACAGTTTGTTTGTGAGGAGGCAGGTACATTTCAAATATACAATGTGAAATTAACAAGGGACACCAACACCAAACAATCTCATTGAGATTAAATAATACAAGATATCAATGGTGTTGTGGTAACTTGACACACAAAACACACACAAAAATATTAGGGAGTAAAACTAACAAAAAAATAAAACAAAGATCAGCCTTGAAAAAAATACAACCCCCCCCCCAAAAAAAACAGCCTTTAAAAAAAAAAAAAAAAAAAAAACAACCAAAAAAAAATTTTGTCAGATGTGACAAATCAAAATATATTGAGGGAATCCAGATAAATAATAAAGAAAGTGGTTTGTGAGAAGTCTGTGTGAATATGAGCAGCAAAACCATTCTTCTCATATTATAAAGAAGAAGAGAGTGCGCTGTATTAAACCATTTTTTACCTTGCAGCGTGACGAAAGTGCTGTATCCATTGCGAACGATAATTTTACCAGACCGAGCTGTTCCGTCTCAGAATTTCTTCTGAGCATGCGTGGCACTTTGTGCGTCGCAACTGGCCACACACGGTCGGAATTGACGCGATCGGATTTTGTTGTCGGAAAATTTTATAGCCTGCTCTCAAATTTTGTGTGTCGGAAAATCCGATGGAAAATGCCCGATGGAGCCCACACACGGTCGGAATGTCCGACAACACGCTCCGATCGGACATTTTCCATCGGAAAATCCGACTGTGTGTACGGGGCATAAGAGGAAAGGACTTCAGCTCCCACAGGCACTGGAGCGGAGAGTAGGAGGAACTGTGTCATTTTCCTGGGCTGAGAAGAGGGGATAACTTTTGGAGGAACTGGGGTAGCGAGTGAACCGTTGCACCTGAAAGAAATAGAGACATAGTGGCAGCCATTCCAGAACATAGAAGGATACCCTGGATTCTGATTGAGTTTACTGTTTAATTGAGGAACTACTGGGGGATACTTTGCCCAGTAAGCAGTAGGAGATCTCCTGCTGATACAAAGTTGATGAGAGTCCGCTGGCCAAACCAGCACTAAAAGGGGAGCAGAGATGCAAGAAACACAGTGCAAGAAACACAGTGTGAGTGTCTACATCAGTTCTTAAAGAGACACTACCCTGAGTTCTCCAACAAAAAGGTTGGGCTTCAGCAAGCTGGCCAGCAGAAGAAATAGAGTGGTATATTACTGACTGCTGAACTGTTATTGTGTTATATTTTCTCCTAGTTAGGGTTGGCCAGTATAGGATTTAAAAGGAGTTGTGCTTTATAACAATTATTATTTCTGCAGTATATTTCTCCTGCTGTTTAATCAGTATATCTCCCCTACTGTTTATCCAGTACTGTATATTTCTTCTATTGTTTACCTTGTTACAATATACTCCTGCTATTGCTCAACCATTTGCTGTGTCATTCCGGCATTTATACACCATAAAGACTGAGTAGTCGACATATATATATATATATATATATATATATTTATATATATATATATATATACGGTATATAAAAAAAAAAATATATATATATACCATATTTATCAGTGTTTTTAAACGACAAGTTTGAAAACGACACAGGGACAAGGCTACAGATGGACACTGACTACACTGACACAGGCTACAGATGGACACAGGCTACAGATGGACACTGACACTGGCTACAGATGGACACTGGCTACACTGACACTGGCTATAGATGGACTCTGACACTGGCTACACTGACACTGGCTATAGATGGACACTGACAAGTTTGCAATGATGGACAAGGCTACAGATGGACACTGACAAGGCTGCATTGATGGGCATTTAAATGTAAGTTTTTTTTCCCTAAACTTCCCTCCTAAAACTTTTTTCCTTAAAATTCCCTCCTAAACTTGGGGTGCATGTTATACGCCGCCATGTGTTATACGCCGATAAATACGGTATATATATAGATATATATATCTATATATAGATATATATATCTATATATATATATATCTATATATAGATCTCTCTCTCTCTCTCTCTCTTCTATCTCTCTCTCTCTCTCTCTCTCTCTCTCTCTCTCTCTCTCTCTCTCTCTCTATAGATATACATATGTCTATATATAGATATATAGATATATGTATATGTAAAGTACAGCTTGCCTATGTACCAATTAATTAGTAATACACTTGCCTTTCAGAAATGAAAAAGCTTTACCCATGTTCTAGGGCAGGCTACACCTCAGCTTCCAGTTTCTTCTTTAGAAAGGTTATTGACGACCTCCTGGTATCCGTCCTGCAGGATGTGAAAACCGTTATTAGAGTAAAGAAGTTCTCTGCATCCTCAGAACCTGTGTTCAAACACCCCTCCTCCAACCCACTATTTAGCAGGGGTGCCAGAGTTTGTGGTGCTACTTACAGAGTTGTGGGCACAGGAACAGAGAGACCCGAGAAACAGCAGCTCCTTTGAGGGTAAGTAAATGTTATGTAAATGTTATTTTCATCTGACCCAATTGCCTTGACCCCTATGTAATATAGATAAAGCGACATGGACATTAGACAGGTGCAGAATGGAAAAATTTATTCCGTTTAATTTTGGATAGATTCGTTATGTTACTAATTTTGTTTCATTGATTAGTTTCGGAATTCATTTAGTTTAGTTTAGTTTTGTTTAATTTTGTTTTGTTTAATAATTTTCTAACAAATTCCAAATCTTCGGAACAATTCGAATTCGGAATAGTCTAAAAATGATCAACCAATTTGATATCTGTGTGATGAATAGCTGGTTGTTAAGGAGCAGACCGGGAAGCCACCCGTCACGTCCTTAACAACTGATGACTCATCAGCTGTCAGCGGGCTTCCCCACTGACAGCTGAAATGTAAACAAAAGAATACCAGGAATGATAATTTCTGAAAAAAACAGTGTGGGGTACCCCCCAATCCATACCAGGCCCATCTGGCCTGTGTCTTGCCTCAGACAAGAATGTTCTTATGGTCAGTCAAAATGAGGCCTGGCACAGTGATACCCTCTGGGAGATGCCTCCATTTCTTAAGAGCTTAAATGATAGCTAACAATTCTCTGTCCCCACAATCATTATTGCATTCTGCAGGAGACAATTTCTTAGAAAGTAGCTACAAGGATGCATATCGCTCTCAGAGGTAGGACATTGAGACAGAAGGGTGCCTACTCCAGTCTCAGACGGATCAACCTCAAGAATGAAGGGTAACATAGGATCAAGATATGCCAACACAGGACCTGAAACTAAGGCAGCCTTGAGAGACTCAAAGGCTTTAAGGGAATGCAGAGACCAATTCTGTGGGTTACCGTCCTTCCTGATCATATCAGTTAGGGGTTTGACCAGAGAAGTGAAATCACAAATACATTTCCAATAATTGGCAAAGCTAAGAAAACATTGTAGCGGATGTAAACCTGGGTCAAGGTCACTGTAGAACTGCAGACAGTTTCTCTGGGTCCATCAAAAAAACTTCAGTAGAAACGTAACCCAGAAATTTAACCTGTTCACGATGGAACTCCACTTTTCCAACTTACAATATAGGTCATTATCTCTCAACCTCTGTAGTACACAGGAGACATCTGTGTGGTGGCTCTCTAGGGATTTTGAATATATGAGAATATCATCGAGATAAACCACCACACATTGCTGTAACATATCTTGGAGGACATCGTTGATGAATTCTTGAAAAACTGCAGGAGCGTTGCAGAGACCTAACGGCATTATGAGGTATTCGTAATGTCCGGTCCTGGTATTAAACTCGGTTTTCCATTCGTCGCCCTCCTTAATCCTCACGAGATTGTATGCTCCTCTCAAATCGAGCATAGTGAAAACCGTTGCTTCCTTTAGGCGCTCAAATAATTCCGTAATCAATGGAATTGGATAATTGTGATGCGATTGAGACCCCTATAATCGATACAAGGTCTCAGTTCACCACTGTTCTTTTTCACAAAGAAGAAGCCAGCACTGGCAGGAGACCAGGATTTGCGAATGAACCCTTGAGAAAGTGAATCGGCAACATAGTCCTTCATGGCTTTATCTTCTGAGACAGACAAAGGGTAGACGCCGGCCACAAGGGTGCAGGTCAATTGCGCAATCATACAACCTAAATGTGGAGGCAAAATAGCGGCTTGACCATTGTCAATGACATCGCTAAATTTGCGATACTCCTTTGGCATGGAGGAAGAGGTGCTCAGGACCTTAACCACTCTGAAAACATGTTTTACTGCACTGTGGCGACCAGGAAAGAACCTCAACACAATGCCAATCAAGAGGGGTTGCGCATCTGTAACCAAGATAACCAATGACCATTGGGTAATGAGGTGAGGAAATGACTTGAAATTGGATTATCTCATGGTGAAGAGCCCCTACGGCCATGGTCAACAGAGCAGTCTCATGAGTCACATGGGCAGGCTGTAAAGGTCTCCCATCAATAGCCTCAATGGCAAGTGGAGTGGCATGAAGTTGCAGCGGAATCAAGTTTTTAGACACAAAGGCACTATCTATGAACAGGCCTGCAGCCCCAGAGTCAATTAGAGCCTGTGTATCGATGGACGATTCAGACCAAGAAAGGGTAACTGGAACTAGAGGCATAGGCTTATCCTTCAGGATAACTGGGGATGCAACAACGCCACCTAAAGTCTGTCCCCTACAGGACCTCAAGGTGCAGGCGTTAACTGGATGGGTAAGACAAGACTTCAAAAAGTGACCTGCCTGGCCACAATAAAGGCAAAATCTCTCCCTCCTCCTAAAGGCCCTCTCCTCCGCAGAGAGATGTGTGAAGCCCAACTGCATGGGTTCTACTTCACTGGCGGACTCGGTACCAGGAGGCATGGGAGGTGAGGGTAAAGCAAAGGTGGGAATGCAAAGCTTGGAGCCAAACGTACAGGTGGCTTCTGCAAGTGCTCCTTAAAGGAAGGTCTCTTTTGGACTCTAGAGTCAATGAGAATGGCAAACGTGATTAACTTCTCCAGATCAGTAGGTATGTCTCGGGCTGCTATGCCACTTATTTAAGAAGAAAAAAAAACTGCTCTTTCAGTATTGACATTTTCATCTTGTTCAATCTTAACCACTTCAGCCCTGGAAGGATTTACCCCCTTAATGACCAGGCCATTTTTTGCGATTCGGCACTGCGTCGCTTTAACTGACAATTGCGCTGTCGTGCGATGCTGTACCCAAACAAAGTTGATGTCCTTTTTTTTCCCACAAATAGAGCTTTCTTTTGGTGTTATTTGATTGCCTCTGCGGTTTTTATTTTTTGCATTATAAACAAAAGAAAACCGACAATTTTGAAAAAATAAAACAATATTTTTTACTTTTTGCTATACTAAATATCCCAAAGTTTTTTTTTAACCACTTGAGCCCCGGACCATTATGCTGCCTAAGGACCAGAGGTATTTTTCCAATTTGGCACTGCGTCGCTTTAACTGCTAATTGCGTGGTCATGCAATGCTGTACCCAAACAAAATTTGCGTCCTTTTCTTCCCACAAATAGAGCTTTCTTTTGATGTTATTTGATCACCTCTGCGGTTTTTATTTTTTGCGCTATAAACGGAAAAAGACCGAAAATTTTGAAAAAAAATGATATTTTCTACTTTTTGTTATAAAAAAAATTCAATAAACTCAATTTTAGTCATACATTTAGGCCAAAATGTATTCGGCCACATGTCTTTGGTAAAAAAAAATGTCAATAAGCGTATATTTATTGGTTTGCGCAAAAGTTATAGCGTCTACAAACTAGGGTACATTTTCTGGAATTTACACAGCTTTTAGTTTATGACTGCCTATGTCATTTCTTGAGGTGCTAAAATGGCAGGGCAGTACAAACCCCCCCCAAATGACACCATTTTGGAAAGTAGACACCCCAAGGAAATTTCTGAGAGGCATGTTGAACCCATTGAATATTTTTTTTTTTTGTCCCAAGTGATTGAATAATGACAAAAAAAAAAAAAAATATTTACTAAAAGTTGCCACTAAATGATATATTGCTCACACAGGCCATGGGCCTATGTGGAATTGCACCCCAAAATACATTCAGCTGCTTCTCCTGAGTATGGGGATACCACATGTGTGGGACTTTTTTGGGAGCCTAGCCGCGTATGGGGCCCCGAAATCCAATCACCGCCTTCAGGATTTCTAAGGGTGTAAATTTTTGATTTCACTCTTCACTGCCTATCACAGTTTCGGAGGCCATGGAATGCCCAGGTGGCACAAACCCCCCCCATGACCCCATTTTGGAAAGTGGACACCCCAAGCTATTTGCTGAGAGGCATATTGAGTCCATGAAATATTTTATATTTTGACACAAGTTGCGGAAAAGTGACACATTTTATTTATTTATTTATTTATTTATTTGCACAAAGTTGTCACTAAATGATATATTGCTCACACAGGCCATGGGCATATGTGGAATTGCACCCCAAAATACATTTAGCTGCTTCTCCTGAGTATGGGGATACCACATGTGTGAGACTTTTTGGGAGTCTAGCCGCGTACGGGGCCCCGAAAACCAATCACCGCCTTCAGGATTTCTAAGGGTGTAAATTTTTGATTTCACTCTTCACTGCCTATCACAGTTTCGGAGGCCATGGAATGCCCAGGTGGCACAAACCCCCCCAAATGACCCCATTTTGGAAAGTAGACACCCCAAGCTATTTGCTGAGAGGCATGGTGAGTATTTTGCAGCTCTCATTTGTTTTTGAAAATGAAGAAAGACAAGAAAAAACTTTTTTTTTTCTTTTTTCAATTTTCAAAACTTTGTGACAAAAAGTGAGGTCTGCAAAATACGCGCTATACCTCTCAGCAAATAGCTTGGGGTGTCTACTTTCCAAAATGGGGTCATTTGGGGGGGGGGGTTGTGCCACCTGGGCATTCCATGGCCTCTGAAACTGTGATAGGCAGTGAAGAGTGAAATCAAAAATTCATGCCCTTAGAAAGCCTTAAGGCGGTGCTTGGTTTTCGGGGTCCCGTACGCGGCTAGGCTCCCAAAAAGTCTCACACATGTGGTATCCCCGTACTCAGGAGGAGCAGCAGAATGTATTTTGGGGTGTAATTTCAAAATATTCCCATGGCATGTTTGAGCAATATATCATTTAGTGACAACTTTGTGCAAAAAAAAAAAAAAAAATTTGTCTCTTTCCTGCAACTTGTGTCACAATATAAAAAAATTCCATGGACTCGACATGACTCTCAGCAAATAGCTTGGGGTGTCTACTTTCCAAAATGGGGTCATTTGGGTGGGTTTTGAACTGTTCTGGCATTTTATACACAACATTTAGAAGCTTATGTCACACATCACCCACTCTTCTAACCACTTGAAGACAAAGCCCTTTCTGACACTTTTTGTTTACATGAAAAAGTTATTTTTTTTTGCAAGAAAATTACTTTGAACCCCCAAACATTATATATTTTTTTAAAGCAAATGCCCTACAGATTAAAATGGTGGGTGTTTCATTTTTTTTTTTTTCACACAGTATTTGCGCAGCGATTTTTCAAACGCATTTTCTGCGGAAAAAACACACTTTTTTAAATTTTGATCCACTAAAACACACTATATTGCCTAAATGTTTGATGAAATAAAAAAGATGATCTTAGGCCGAGTACATGGATACCAAACATAACATGCTTTACAATTGCGCACAAACGTGCAGTGGCAACAAAATAAATACATTTTTAAAAGCCTTTAAAAGCCTTTACAGGTTACCACTTTAGATTTACAGAGGAGGTCTACTGCAAAAAAAAAAAGACTGCCCTCGATCTGACCTTCGCGGTGATACCTCACATGCATGGTGCAATTGCTGTTTACGTTTGACGACAGACCGCCGCTTGCGTTCGCCTTAGCGCGAGAGCAGGGGGCGACAGGGGTGCTTTTTTTTTTTTTTTTTCTTTATTATTTTTTTGCTTTTTTATCTTATTTTTAAACTGTTCCTTTCATTTTTTTTATCATTTTTATTGTTATCTCGGGGAATGTAAATATCCCCTATGATAGCAATAGGTAGTGACCGGTACTCTTTTTTAAAAAAATTGGGGTCTATTAGACCCTAGATCTCTCCTCTGCCCTCAAAGCATCTGACCACACCAAGATCGGTGTGATAAAATGCTTTCCCAATTTCCCAATGGCGCTGTTTACATCCGGCGAAATCTAAGTCATGAAATGCTCATAGCTTCCAGTTTCTTAGGCCATAGAGATGTTTGGAGCCACTCTGGTCTCTGATCAGCTCTATGGTCAGCTGGCTGAATCACCGACTGCATTCTCAGGTTCCCTGTTGAGACAGGAGAGCCAGAGAAAAACACGGAAGACGGTGGGGGGGGGGCATTCCCTCCCACAGCTTGTAAAAGCAGTCTAGAGGCTAATTAGCCGCTAGGATTGCTTTTACATGAAAGCCGACCGCTGGCTGAAAAGAATGATACCAAGATGATACCTAAACCTGCAGGCATCATTCTGGTATAACCACTCAAAGTCGTGAATGGCGTACCTGAAGACAAAAAAATGGTTAACAATAAAACACAGTAAGCAGTAAAGTATAAAAAATTGCATACCTGAAAAGCAAACATAAATACAAAATAAAACATAATAACAATAAAACATTGCAGAATAGAATACAGTAAAAAAGAGCAGAACAATAAAGAGAGAGAATAGAGAGAGAGAGAACAATAAAACGACAACTATTTTTTTTTATTTTACATATTTTTTTTTTTACACTTTTTTTGTAACTAACTTTTATAACTGTAACCGGTTCCAGGTTCGGGTCTCTCAAAATGCAATGGCATCTTGGGAGACCCTGTGAAAGTGTGCCTAGTCTGTGCAATGCTGTACCCTACGCTAATACTCAACTAGTGCATGGTAGCGTTCAAAACATTCACCAATGCAAAAACCAGGATTGTCAGGACAGGAGGGACAATAATAGCGGGTGTCACGCCTATATCCGCGCTTGCTGGAGACACAACATCTTTTTTGGGGGGGTTCGTTGGGTAGGGGTACTCAGGAGGACATAAAGAAAATGCCTCTCATGCAGCCGATTGCACTTGGTTGGGGATGTGAATGGGGGAAGTACGGGTGCTGCAGAAGTGGTGGGTTCCCAATTAGGATTGGCGAATGCAGCAGGAAGGGCACTATGGGCACGACGGGCCTGTGTTTGTCTTTTTGGTGGCAGCGGGACACTACTTGTGCTTGCCACCTCACCAGCTTGAACTGCACTTATGGGACTCGCCACGTCACCAAGTTTTACTGCAGTGCTGGTTTGACTACAACCGGGGTGTACTAGGCCGCTGGTGCTTGCCACTTCACCAAAACGCTACCAAAAAAACTGTTAGCGATCGCAGGGATCAGGCCTGACTCTGCGAACGCTGCAGTTATGCGTTTAGTATTTTGTAAGTGTCAGTGATCGATCGATACTGCACTTGGGTGGGCTGGGCTGGGCCGGGCGGAGGGGCAAAACGCAGGTGCTAGCAGGTATCTGGGCTGATCACGCTAACACTGCATTTTTGGGAACCCTAAACTGCTGGGGACGCTAGTATAGATCTGATCGGATCAGATATTGATCCGTTCAGATACTATACCACTAAGGGAGGCGTACAGTGCGTGCGTGGGTGTTAGCGGTACTGGCGCTAAAATGACGCTGCTTGGGGCTTGTGCTTGCCAGTTCACCAAAATGCTACCAAAAAACGGGGGGGGCGATCGGGGGGGGATCGGGGGTGTTTTG
Source organism: Lithobates clamitans (assembly GCA_037952925.1). Classification (NCBI taxonomy): domain Eukaryota; kingdom Metazoa; phylum Chordata; class Amphibia; order Anura; family Ranidae; genus Lithobates; species Lithobates clamitans. Next base: position 742,755 of record JBBGZY010001239.1, read on the forward strand.
TGTGCCTGGCATGTTCTACTGTGTGTGTGTAGTGTTTGTGCACTCACAGTGATGTCTTCTCTCCTCGGCGCCGGAACGGAAAATACTGAGCCGAGGAGAGATGACATCATTTCCTTTGCTGCTGTTTAGCATACAGCAGCAATGGAATGTTCCCATTGGCCGGCGGCGATCGCGAGGGGGGCCACGAACGGATGGCCTCCCCCTCACCTCCGATCGCCGGGGGACAAAAGAGGACCGCCTCGGGCACCGGGGGGGTCCGATTGGACCCCCCACCTGCGGGAGGCAAATCACGCATATGTACGTGATTTTGCCTGCCCGTGCCGCCTTGCCGAAGTACATCGGCGTGAGGCGGTCCTTAAGTGGTTAATAAATCAACTTCTTCATCAGTTTAGGGCGACATATATTCTTCTACATATTTCTGGTAAAAAAATCACAGTAAATGTATATTGATTGGTTTGCGCAAAAGTTATAGCATCTACAAAAATGTTTTATTTATTTTTTAATACTAATGGCAACGATCAGCGATTCTTAGCGGGACTGGGACATTTCGGCAGACAAATCGGAGACCTGGCATTTTTGACACTTGGGGACCAGTAACACTAATACAGTGATCAGTGCTAAAAAATATGCACTGGTTTTGTACTAATGACACTGGCAGGGAAAGGGGTTAATATCGGGGGCGATCGAAGGGTTAAGACCCCTTTCACACTGAGGCGCTTTACAGGCACTATAGCTTTACAGGCACTATAGCTTTACAGGCACAAAAATAGTGCCTGTAAAGCGCCTCTCCTCTCACTCCAATGTGAAAGCCCGAGTTCTTTCACACCCTGGCGGTGCGCTGGCAGGACACCAAAAAAAGTCCTGCAAGCAGCATCTTTAAGGCAGTGTAGCAGCGGTGTATACACAGCTGCTAATGCGCCCCTGCCCATTAAAATCAAGCGGCGCTTTGCACCCTTTTTCGGCCGCTAGCGGGGGCTAAAAGCACCCTGCTAGCGGCCGAAAAGCACCGCTAAAACTACAGCAAAGTGCCGCCAACACCCCTGTGTGAAAGTGCCCTTAGTGTGTCCCTAGGGGTTCTTGCTAACTGTGTGGGGGATGGATTCACTAGATGCACAGAGTGCTCCATGTTCCTGGTTAGCAGGAACACAAGATCACTCTGTTCATCTCTGACAGAATGGCGGTCTGCCTTGTTTACATAGGCGATCACTGTTCTATCTCTGTGGGAGCGATCGTGGGTGGTCGGCGGATATTGCTGATTGGCTCCCCCTCTGTCCAATCAGGACTGTATGATACGTTAAATACAGTTCTGTAAGCAACACCTTATTTTCTGGCAGTGCCCCTCCCGAGACTAGACTCGGAATCCGCCCCTGGGCCTCATTAGGTTCTCATTAGATTGGAAGCCGTTAGAGATTCTGCTACATGATGCTGCATAGCTTCAATACAAGTTTATTATTGCACCTGACTGTGTAAACTACTGTCACTGCACCACAATGGACCCCACCTACAAACATTCTGACAAGATAAAAAAGCAGAGAGATGACCTCATCAATCTTCTACTGCTCCTTCTCTGTACAAATACAGGCTGGAAGTGGTGGGTGGGAGGAAGTGTGACCTAGCTGTAATAAGTAACAATCACCCAGGCTGTACTTTCTGGTAGGATTTTGTATACCTCGGGACTAGGACAGAAATGTAAAAAAATAACTTTATAGGTATTTTATTTCTGTATTTATCTGTTTGTATGGAGTTTTAACTTTAAATCTATTTCAGGCGATAAATATTTAGAAGAAATGCTACCACGTGATAAACCATGGTAATTTTCATCCCAGAAGGCATTGCTGCTTATGTAACCTTTGTTCCAGTGACATGTAAAAGTTAATTATCTGGCTTCCGCACTGTTTTATCTACAGTCTTGTAAGGAAATTCCAGATGATGAAGGATTCATTACTGACTTTACTGTGGCTGTTTGAAGTGCTTGTCCTGGGTTCTCTCTTATCTCAGAAATTGGCATTGACAGAGCTACATCGAGTGCCAGTCATCTCTGTGTAGAATTTCAGGGTCAAACTCTAGTACATACCAATGTGAGTGCAATATTACCTTTTATTACAGTATTACTATTCTACATGCAGACCATACAAGCACATCTCATTAATGAATACTTCTATCTCTTGTACCAGGTTTAAATTATGTTTATTACTTTTTGTCACCATTTTTTGGTTTACTCTTAAGGCTGCATACACACTGGGTGTTTAGCCTGTGTGGAACCGGAGAATGTATTAACATTTCTGCAAAACAAGAGCTTGTGGTTGTGGCGCATAAGTCAGATTCAAAATTGCAGTCTTGCCTGAAATCGTCATTAATCAATTAAAAAAAAACAAAAAAAGCAAACAGAAAAGAAGAGGCATTCAGGAGACTGCAAAATCACCTCCTAAATGCATTGAAGCTACAGCTAAGCCAAACTCTGAAATGCAATTTGCTTTTCAGATAACGTTGTGCTGTGAACCTAGCCCAATGGAGGAGACAAATTTTTGAGAAAAAGCACTTAAGACCTGAATGCTAAAGCTGGGCACAGATGACTTTTTTTTTTTTTTTCGATCAGCCAGTGTTACCTCCGCAGGAGCTACTGATATTAACTGGTTCTTTCCCAAACAGTACAGGGGCCACCAGTCACCCCAGCAATAGTCCATTCACTTTTACGCCAATAAATAGCCTAGGGGTTGTCTTTTTGTAATTTATTGCTTGCAGAACTTGCAATAAGAGAGTGGTTAGGATGATATAAGATACTCCAGGAACACTGAGTAGTAACAGGAGGACACACTTCACTAGGCCAGGCCACGCTGAACAGTCTTTATGCCAGAGACAAAAGTTAAAGTACAGCTATACACTTTTCAGCTTCCACCGGGCACATCTCTGTAAGCTCTCCAGAGTAGATCCTTCGGTGAAGTCCCTTAGCTAGCCCCAAAGATACTTAGGAATAGGTCCACCAGCTCTGCCACATCTAGGACCTCAATGAACATCAGCAAAACTCCATTAGGGCTGCCTCAAAGAGGCTGCAGCCACTGAGGCTGTGGAGCTTCTCCAGCAGGACAAGACCCTGGCTTTTTCAGACCCCAGCCTATTTATATTCTCCTCATTCACCTTCTGGACACACCTCCCCAAGGATTGGCTGGAGCACAATAAATATTCATGCTGCCCGTCTGACTCTCCGAGGCTTATGTTTTGAAAAGAAATATTGGAGAATTGGAAAGAATGCACTTTATATGCATACTTTAAAATAAGGTTTTTCCATATACAAATTTTATTTATAACAAATATATAGGACATAGACAAATAGAAAACATATAAATCAGTGAATGTGACTAAAACATGATCTTAGTGACCAACTGGAATCTTCCAGAATGGAGGGGGAAGCAGTCAAACCTGTAAACTGTGAGATCTAGAACAGCCCAAAGAAACCAATAGCTCCTCCAATGAGTACAGAGGAGCCAAAAGAACTACATTTTCCTGACATCCCAACAGCCTATCTAAGAGGCTGAGAGAAAGCCTTTAATACCTTATCCTGGCAAAAAAAATCAATTCACTCTGTGCATGTGGGGATTCAAGGAAACATTCTAAATTGGATAACAGCATGGTACTCAACCTCCTCCACTTCCACATGGTATAATCAGAGTTCCAATCCTCTCCATCGCTTACACTTACGCAACTACAATGACATCAGGGGCCTACAGAGAGCAGGTTTAAACAATAAAATGTCACTTTTTGCTCATGACATCTTTTTCACTATTACCTCACATATCCTTGCCATGTCTCTTTGAATCCCATGAGAAATTTGCTGCCTTCTCTGGTCTAAAAATTAATCAACTGAAATCGGTGGCTATGGATTTATCTCTGTACCCTTCCACTCTATCACACCTACAGAAGTCCTTTAGTTTCTCGTGGACTGCTCAATTCTTAAATCTTGAAATACATCTGACATCCACTTTTGCCACTTTATATCAGGCAAACTATCCTCTGCTCATTCGTAAAATTGCTACTCTTTTGCACACTTAAAGCCAATACTAAATCTCCTGGCTAGGCAGATTAAATGCCATCAAAATGGCATTTTTTCCGCAACACCAATATTTCTTGCAAATCTTACCCATAGTGTTGTTCATACGTTAAAATATATTATTGAAATTTATATGGAATACATCTTGAGTTAACACAACTGTCATCTACAGACATAGAACCAGCAGTGGTCTGGGTATACCTCTTCTACTTAATTAGCCCCTGATGACGTCATATGTGACAAAACGCATAGGGTGGAGCTAGGAAGTATGTTGCACCACACATGCGCAATATACTCATGACCGTTTTGGAGACTGGCAATCGGAGCTTTCCTCTAGTGCATTGTATATGTTTTATATCTGCTGGATATTTGTAAGTTTTATTGTACAAATGGGACTTCGCTGCGGCTTCGTTTTTGTTCCATTTCCATGTCTGATGATTGATGAGACCGATTAGCCATGCTGGGAACTGCTGCCCTGTTTGATTAAACAGGAGTCCATGAGAGACATCCTAAGGCTGTATGACAATGCTTGGAGTATATGGAGGAAGGGTCTGGAGGATTGCATTATCAATCAAAAACATGTATTGACCACTATTCATTAGCAGTCAAATATTTCTGGTAAGCCTCCTGCTTGTTACACTCGGGTTGCATGATCCTCTTTTGGGTTCCTGGACAATTTTTCTTCTGTTCAGTACACCCCTGTACTGAACTTTAGAAGCACTTCCCCTCTGTTACTGTGAACTATTTCCATTTTCTATTTGGAACACCCATATACTATTCTGAGAGCTTTTCAGTTGTTCCTTGAACTTTGCCATTTACTTCTGTTTTTATGCACTATAATTTAACCACCTATATGTATATCATTTTTTGGGGTTTATTGCATGTGAATTTGTTTTTTTCTATGAGGTTCATGTTATACATGTTTATCTTTGGAATCAATTTTTATTTTCACTGTGATATAATTTGTAGCACTGCACCCTTTTGTTTTTCCACGCTGTTATACTTTATACCTCAGTATTGTGCTGGGAGCTTTTTCTAGGATCACGTCGCCATAGCGTGAAAGATTCTCTTTCTTTCTTCTACTTAATTACTATAGAGCTGCCCAACAGTGGCAGCTGGTGCTCCATTTTTTTAAGGGGGGCGCAAACAAAATCCCAACCAACCCCCCCCCCCCCCCCTCAACGTCACTCGCCCGTGATGGGGCCTATAGACAGACAGAGGGATAGAATGGATAAGATAGATAGATAGATAGATAGACAGACAGACAGACAGACAGACAGACAGACAGACAGACAGACAGACAGACAGACAGACAGATAGATAGATAGATAGATAGATAGATAGATAGATAGATATGCAGTTATACAGATAGAATAGAGAGAGAGAGAGAGAGAGAGAGAGAGAGAGAGAGATGAGATGATAGAATGCACAGCATGACTCTAGGACGCAGTGCTGGGAGCCCTCGTGATATACACATACATACATACATACAGAAGATGTGTAATGAAGGCTCCAGCAGATTGTCGGGTGAAGAGCTGGAGCAGAGGTTGATTCCTGGCAGGGCAGAGGTGAAGCACGGCTCCCTCCACCCTCCGATCACAGACTGAGAAGAATATAATACAGAGAGGCTGTCAGTAACACAGTACCTTGGCTTCTCCATTCACACAGAGCCAAAACAGGAAGTGACACGCCGCCAGGAGACAGCACCGCCCAGACAAGAAGACATGAAGGAGAATGCCCCAGTCAGCGTGTAGAGACGCACTGTACAGCGCCACAGGGCATCAAAAAACCCCACAAATGAAGCATCTTGCCTGCAATCACGGGATTGCATTGGCATGACGCTTCCGTAGTGCACCGTGTCCGGCGCCTGCCCGGAACACAGTGCACTTAAAGGAAGTTTTTTTTTTTAACCACTTCACTACCCGCGTATAGTCATATGACGTCCACAGATGGGATCTCCCATCCTGGGTGGACGTCATATGATGGCCTCGGGTTTCCGGCCGTCTAGGGGGCGCGCGCGCCCGCCGCGTTGCTCGGGACCCGGTGCGTGTGCCCGGCGGCCGCGATGTCCACCGGGCACCTGAGAATGCCTGTTAACTGGGCTGGACCGTGGATCTGTGTGTGTAAACACACAGATCCACGTCCTGTCAGCTCAGAGGAGAGCGATCTGTGTTCCCAGAACAGCGGAACACTGATCGGTCTCCTCCCCTTGTACGTCCCCGCCCCCTACAGTTAGAAGCATTCCCTAGGAAACACATTTAACCTCTTGTGTCCCCCTAGTGGTTAACCCCTTCACTGCCTGTCACATTTACACAATAATCAATGCAATTTTATCGCATTGATCGCTGTATAAATGAATGGTCCCAAAAATGTGTCAAAAGTGTCTGATGTGTCCGCCATAATGTCGCAGTCATGAAAAAAAATCGCGATCGCCTCTATTACTAGTAAAAATGAATAAATAAATATATTTTTTTTAAAAATGCCATAAATCTATCCCGTATTTTGTAGACGCTATAACTTTTGCGCAAACCAATAAATATACGCTTATTGCGATTTTTTTTACCAAAAAAAAGAAGAATACGTATCGGCCGAAACTGAGGAAAAAATTTGTTTTTTAAAAAAAAAATTGGGATATTTATTATAGCAAAAAGTAAAAAATATTGTGTTTTTTTTCAAAATTGTCGCTCTACTTTTGTTTATAGCGCAAAAAAAAACAAAATGCAGAGGTGATCAAATACCACCAAAAGAAAGCTCTATTTGTGGGGAAAAAAAGGACGTCAATTTTGTTTGGGTACAACGTCGCACGACCGCGCAATTGTCGTTTAAAGTACGACAGCGCTGAAAACTAAAAATTGGTCTGGGAAGGAAGGGGGTGAAAATGCCCGGTATTGAACCGGTTAAAGGGACATTTTTTTTGGGGGGGGGGTGGCGCCATGCGCCCCCTATGAACAGGCCGCCACTGCTGCCCAAATAGCTCCGCTAACTCTCTTATTTGATGCTATCATTGTAATGGCACTGCTACCCCCACATTGATTTGGCTTACCCCTAACCTCAGATTGTCACATCTTAGCCCCTCCTTGGAGCATTCACTCAAAGTCTGGGAACTCAATAAACTACTTTGGTGGTCTCTTCTCCCCTCATTTACTATTATTAAATTTGGTAAGATGTCCAGTGTTCCCATCTGGACAGGAGACCCCACCCAAAATCGTGGACTGACATCTACTCGTTTCTCCCCTCCAATGATATAAAGTTGTTTGACTATATTCTGGAAAATATGGAACTTTTTTGTTATACACAGCTCTGACATTACGTTAACTCTCTCTTGCCAAACACGACTCCGTCAGTTCCTATGAGCTTTGAGAGCAGATGTTGTTATGCTTCCCAATCTCCTGGTCTCATTACCCTCATACAAGCATCTTTAAATTCCTCTAAGATAAGCCATAAAGTGTGGTATATTACATGCTGGGAAAAATAATTTAATATACAATCATCCTGGAAGAAGACTGGAAGGATCTATGCTCCTCCCAAAAGTTCTATAAACATCTTAGCATTAGAAAACTCCTATAAAATCCTCTTATTTTTGATACTTAACCCTTTCTCATTTTTAAATATGTCCCTGATTACTCTTCCCTTTGCTTCTGAGGCTGTGGACAAGAAGGAACTATGTTACATACAGTTAGGTCCATATATATTTGGACACAGGCACAATTTTAGTTTTTTTCAGGTGTTTACCAAAACATATTCAAGCTATAGTTATATAGGTTTAATTTGAGGGTATGTACATCCAAATCGGAGGAAAGGATTAGGAATTACAGCTCTTAAGAATAGCCAACCCCCTTTTTCAAGAGACCAAAAGTAATTGGATAATTGAATCAAAAGCTGCTTCATGGCCAGGTGTGGGCTACTTCTTCATTATTTCTTCATCAATTAAGCAGGTAAAAGGTCTGTAGTTTCTAAGTGTAGTATTTGCATTTGGAATTTATTGCTGTGAACCTACATCATGCGTTCAAAGGAGCTGTCCATGCAAGTGAAACAGGCCATTGTAAAGCTTCAAAAAGAAAACAAATCCATCAGAGAGATAGCAGCAACACTAGGAGTAGCCAAATAAATGTTTTATACATTCTAAGGAAAGAAGAACGCACTGGTGAGCTCAGCAACATAAAAAGACCTGGGCGTCCATGGAAGACAACAGTGGTGGATGATCGCAGAATCCTTTCTATGGTAAAGAAAAACCCATTCACAACATCCAGACAAGTGGAGCACACTCTCCAGGAGGTAGGTGTATCATTGTCAAAGTCTACAATCAAGAGAAGACTTCACAAGAGCAAATACAGAGGGTTCACCACAAGGTGCAAATCATTCATAAGCCTGAAGAATTTTAAAAAATGGTGTAGAGGTCCCCCCAAAATCCATACCAGACCCTTATCCGAGCATGCAACCTGGCAGGCAGGAAAAGAGGGGGATGAGAGAGCGCCCCCCTCCTGAACCGTACCAGGCCACATGCCCCCAACATGGGTAGGGTGCTTTGGGGTCTGACCCCAAAGCACCTTGTCCCCATGGTGATGGGGACAAGGGCCTCATCCCCACAACCCTTGCCCGGTGGTTGTGGGGGTATGCGGGTGGGGGGGTTTATCAGAATCTGGAAGCCCCCTTTAACAAGGGGCCCCCCAGATCCTGGCCTCCCCCTGTGTGAATTGGTAACAGGGTACACCGTACCCCTACCATTTCACAAAAAAAGTGTCAAGAATGGTAAAAAAGACAAGAGACAGCTTGGAAAAAGTCCTTTATTAAAAAAATGAAAATGTCCAGCGATGTCCATTCATTTTCTTCTATCACGCTGCCGACGGACCGAGAAAGAAAAAAAAATGGGAGGCTCCCGCCGACTGACGCGTCTTCAATGTGACAGTTCTTATATAACTGAGGGCGGGGCCACCCGGTGACATAAATGGGTGACCCCGCCCCCTCTGATGCCACGGGGAAACCCCTGTGGCGTCAGAGGGGGCGGGGTCACCTGTTTCTGTCACTGGGTTTGTGTGTTTGTGTGCTCTGCCAAATTTTTTGCCTGTGTTCATGTTCTGCTGCAAACCGAACTGGGTGGGTGTTCGGCTCATCCCTAGGACAGGGCTTCACAGTACAGATGGACAATGATCCAAAACACACTTTAAAAGCAACCCAGGAGCTTTTGAAGGAAAAGAAATGGAATATTCTGCAATGGCTGAGTCAATGAATGAATGAATGAATGAATGATTTGTATAGCGCTGCAAATGCGAACTGAATCGCCTCAAGGCACTCGATCTCTCCTGTGTTGTCCAGCTTCTTAAAAGAGGTAGGTCTTGAATTTCTTCCTGAAGGCCTGATGGTTTTCTTCCATGCGGATGGGAGTAGGTAGAGCGTTCCATAACCGTGGTCCTTGGACTGCGAATCTTCGTTCTCCTTTTGTTTTGTAGCGGGTTTTTGGAATAAGGAAAAGGTTTTGGTTTGAAGATCGAAGACTGCGATTGGGTGTATAGTGCTTTATTTTCTCATGTAGGTATTGAGGAGCGTTTTCTTGTATACATTTGTGAGTAAGGCAGAGGGTCTTGAAGGTAATTCGGTTCTTTACGGTTAGCCAATGTAGGCTCCTCAGGGAAGGGGAGATGGATTCCCATGTTTTTTTTCCTGTTAACAGTTTTGCCGCCGTGTTTTGGATGAGTTGCAAGCGCGCAAGCTGATATTGGGGTAGTCCTATGTAGAGGGAGTTTGCGTAGTCGAGTCTGGAATTGATGATTGTTCCAACTACTGCTGCGTTGTCCTCTTCTGGGACGAAGGGGATGAGTCTACGTAGCAGGCGGAGGAGATGGTGAGATTGGCTGACTACTGATCCTATTTGTGCATCCATTGACATTTCTGAGTCAAAAATTACTCAGAGACACTTGGCTTTGGTGCTTGGAGAGATGGTCTGTCCAAAGAGGGTGGGTGGTGTCCATGGGGGATCAATCACCTGATCTCAACCCAATTGAGCATGCATTTCACTTGCTGAATGCAAAACTAAAGGCAGATATACCCACAAATAAAGAACAACTGAAGACAGTTGCAGTTAGAGCCTGGTAAAGCATCAGAAAGGAGGAAACCCAGTCTTTGGTAATATTCATGGGTTCCAGACTTCAGCCAGTCATTGCCAGTAAAGAATTCTCAACAAAATATAAAAAATGAAAATTTTATTTATGATTATATTTATTTATCCAATTACATTTGAGCCCCTGAAAAAGGGGGGACCGTGTATAAAAATGGTTGCATGTTCCTAAGCTTTGTACTTAATATTTATGTTCAACCCCTTGAATTAAAGCTGAAAGTCTGCACTTCAAATTAATTTGTATTGTTTCTTTTTAATTTTATTCTGGTGGCATACAGAGCCAAAAGTATGAAAATTGTGCCTGTGTATTTGGACCTAACTGTACAAACCATGCAAGACTTTGGATTAGGATATATTCCCTTTACGTATAGTTCTCAACTGCAATTTGCATAAAGACCCAATCAAAGTCTTATAATACAAACCGATCCCAAACATTAGTCCTAAAATGGTGAGAATGATTTATATTCCGTGCCGCTAATCAAACTATAGTCCAATCCTGGAAATCTCATTCATTAAATTTTTTTATAAGTTAAAACCCTCCTAAACGACATAATGATTAATGACTAATTAATGACAGCCATTTGGGAGGATAAACATGATACATTTCTAAAGATATAGATACCACAGAGAACATACTCTCAACTCAACCAAAGCATATTGAACCTCTAATTTACAACCTCTTATGTGCAATGTGCATGTTGATCTACTCCTGGTTATAGGGACCTGTACCCATTTTCCTTTTCATTCAAGTGTCCTTTACCCAATTCCCCCGCCCCTCTGTCTTACATCTCTTCTGCACTTCTTTTCTGTATACTTTTTTCTTTTTTTTAAACTTAAGTAAACACAGCACATACTTACAATGATTTTACTCATAGCCTGCAACAAGCTAGTCTCAGTCTTAAGTCTTGACGTTTTAAAAGCAGTTATTTAATAAAAACAAGTGTCAAGGCTTCTACACACTTTTTATGCAAATGTTGAAAAACATTTTGGAAATTCCTCTTTCTTAACGCAGACCTTATACTAATATACAGTCAGGTCCATAAATATTGGGACATCGACACAATTCTAATCTTTTTGGCTCTATACACCACCACAATGGATTTGAAATGAAACAAACAAGATGTGATTTAACTGCAGACTTTCAGCTTTAATTTGAGGGTATTTACATCCAAATCAGGTGAACAGTGTAGGAATTACAACAGTTTGTATATGTGTCTCTCACTTTTTAAGGGACCAAAAGTAATAGGACAGATTAACAATCATCCATGAAACTTTCACTTTTTAATACTTGGTTGCAAATTATTTGCAGTCAATTACAGCCTGAAGTCTGGAACGCATAGACATCACCAGACACTGAGTTTCATCCCTGGTGATGCTCTGCCAGGCCTCTACTGCAACTGTCTTCAGTTCCTGCTTGTTCTTGGGGCATTTTCCCTTCAGTTTTGTCTTCAGCAAGTGAAATGCATGCTCAATTGGATTCAGGTCAGGTGATTGACTTGGCCATTGCATAACATTCCACTTCTTTCCCTTAAAAAACACTTTGGTTGGTGTTGCAATATGCTTTGGGTCATTGTCCATCTGCACTGCGAAGCGCCGTTCAATGAGTTCTAAAGCATTTTGCTGAATATGAGCAGATAATATTGCCCGAAACACTTCAGAATTCATCCTGCTGCTTTTGTCAGCAGTCACATCATCAATAAATACAAGAGAACCAGTTCCATTGGCAGCCATACATGCCCACGCCGTGAAACTACCACCACCATGCTTCACTGATGAGGTGGTATGCTTTGGATCATGAGCAGTTCTTTTCCTTCTCCATACTCTTCTCCTCCCATCACTCTGGTACAAGTTTATCTTGGTCTCATCTGTCCATAGGATGTTGTTCCAGAACTGTGAAGGCTTTTGTAGATGTTGTTTGGCAAACTCTAATCTGGCCTTCCTGTTTTTGAGGCTTACCAATGGTTTACATCTTGTGGTGAACCCTCTGTATTCACTCTGATGAAGTCTTCTCTTGATTGTTGACTTTGACACACATACACCTAACTCCTGGAGAGTGTTCTTGATCTGGCCAACTGTTGTGAAGAGTGTTTTCTTCACCAGGGAAAGAATTCTTTGGTCATCCACCACAGTTGTTTTCCGTGGTCTTACGGGTCTTTTGGTGTTGCTGAGCTCACGGTGCATTCTTTCTTTTTAAGGCTGTTCCAAACAGTTGATTTGGCCACACCTATTTTTTTTGCTATCTCTCTGATGGGTTGGGTTTGTTTTGTTTTTTCAGCCTAATGATGGCTTGCTTCACTGATAGTGACAGCTCTTTGGATCTCATATTGAGAGTTGACAGCAACAGATTCCAAATGCAAATAGCACACTTGAAATGAACTCTGGACCTTTTATCTGCTCTTTGTAAATGGGATAATGAGAGAATAACACACACCTGGCCATGGAACAGCTGAGCAGCCAATTGTCCCATTACTTTTGGTCTCTTAAAAAGTGGGAGGCACATATACAAACTGTTGTAATTCCTACACCGTTCACCTGATTTGGATGTCAATACCCTCAAATTAAAGCTGAAAGTCCGCAGTTAAAGCATATCTTGTTCGTTTCATTTCAAATCCATTGTGGTAGCCAAAGAGATTAGAATTGTGTCAATGTTTTAATATTTATGAACCTGACTGTATATATACATGTACTGTATATTATATACTGTATATATTCTCTGTTTTGTATTGAAAATGCTAATAAAATACATTGAACAAGAAATTCTTAAGTGCTTTCGAACATTTGTCAAGTCATTGACTGTACTGAGAATTTTCATACGTATAATTGTACATACAATCATTTGAAAATCTACAAGCTTAAGGCTAGCCAGTCAGTTGAGGTTTGAGGGAGGTGGCAAAAAACAGTTGGCCCAATGGTATGGGGAACAAGAAGTATAAGTGATAAGGTCATTATCATAAGCACCAGAAAAGCAAGAGGGTTATTGTGAACTGAAGAGAGATTGTAAGCCCTAACTCAGTAAAGAAAGTGTTAAAGTTGGTCACCCTTACCCCTTCTAGAACCCAACAACCATTTTAGATAAATAGTCAAAAATACATTTAGGCGCTGTTCTTAAAAAGCGTAAAGCTGATAAAAGATCAAGAGGCAGATGGTGGTAGAGATGATTTCTGTAACAACAAAGCCTTGCTTTGCACTGTGAACTGTTAACACAAGCTGCAGGCTACAGCTGACCTTCATCTCTATTTCTGCTGTAGAAACATTTAAAGATGTATCACATGTACTACGTGAGCTTCTATTTCTGTTTTGATTGAACCCTTTTGCTGCTGGAGCTATTTTAAAAATTTTTACACATATGTTAATTAGACCTAAAGATTATGTAAAACCGCTCAAATCATTGTATATTTTCTGAAAGCAGGGGCCCTGTAAAATAAAATGGTCTTATATGAAATTTCTTATGTCACACAATATTAGAGCAACTGTTTATAAGACCATATTGTAGTTAAAAATTAATAAAAATTTTGGTAAAATATAAAAGATGGGGTTGCATTGAGTAAATGGATACCAAACATATCACACCTTAAAATTGTATGCACTGTGAAACAGCAAAAAAAGTACCCAGAATTGTCCATAGGTGATGCTTTAAAAGCCTTTACAGTTCATCAAATAGGAGTTAGTGAATGAAGGTCATAGAACTATTTCTCTCACTCTGGCCTACATGGCGATAGCTAATAGGTGTGGCGCAATAATAATTTTCCTATGCAAGCGCAACTATAGGCATGTTTGTGGGGGTGGAGGGCTTTTAAAACTCATGCTGCTGGAGGACTGGGCTTTACAGTGAACTTGCTGCTTTGCCCTGCTTGGGCAAAAGTTTGCTGTAAAGCCCAACTATTTTTTTGTTGTTGTTTAAACTTCTCCTATAAGGTTTTTTTAAAAAAATCTGTAGCCCACAATATGGAAAGGTTCCAAACAGTAACCTGTACTCTTAATGCATTGATATCATCCATTCAGGGCCACTCTCAGCATCATCCAGGGTAGCCCAGGACTCAGGATACCATGTGAACAATCTGAAGACATTAGGAAATGGTAGGTATGAAAGGCAAGTGGGAAAGGATGACCTCTAGGGTGGGGACGGAGTTGGGCTTTAAGCCTAAACTTGAGACTTGACCAACTCACAGCTCTTATTGTAAAAACCTTTGTATGTACAGAAGAAAAACCTCTTTTCCTGCAGGTGCAGGAGTGCCTTTGTGGACAACTTGCCACCAAGTCTATTATATTAACTATATACTCTATGTATTGTAACAGATAGATAGTCTGTCATGGTACTTTGGTACTATGTGATCAGGTGCCCGCAAATGCACTGCATTTGCAAACTGTGTTTAGGGTGCAATAACAATGTATTGGCACCCGCAGACAGGGCATTGTGTACACGGTGCAGAAAACTAAAAGAGAACGCTCCTTTTTTGAACCGCGTTCTGGTGTGAACCGGCCCTAAGGCCCCTTTCACATTGGGGCGGTAGGGGGCATCAGCAGTAGAGCAGCGTTATTTTTAGCGCTGTTTTACCGCGGTATTCGGCCACTAGCGGTGCGGTTTTAACCACCCGCTGGCAGCCGAAAAAGGGTTAAAACCCCTTGTATAGCGCGGCTATAGCCGCGGTATTACCGCGGTATAGCCGCGGTATAGCCGCGCTGTCCCATTGATTTCAATGGGCAGGAGCGGTTTAGGAGCGGTAAATACACCGCTCCTTCACCGCTCCAAAGAAGCGACTGACAGGAGATTTTTTCTTCTCCTGCCAGCGCACCGCTTCAGTGTGAAAGCCCTCGGGCTTTCACAATGAACAAACAGCGGAGGCTGTTTAGGGGCGGTTTGCAGGCGCTATTTTTAGCGCAATAACGCCTGCAAACCGCCCCAGTGTGAAAGGGGTCTTAGGGTTTATTCCTGCGGTGAAACCATCATCGACCAGGTGTGAGACTGATTGGCAGGTGTGTGTTGGCCTACAAAAGGCCGTCCCTCTATCTGGTCAGGAGACCGTTATGCTGCAAAAGTTCAAGTAAAGTGTGCATTTTATGCTAGGAATTTCTTTAAACCCACAAACAATTATATATTTTTATAAAAGCAGAGGCACTTTAGAATAACTCAAAGTCACCAAATTCTAGTACCAAGTGACTTTACAGGGCATATACATAGTGGCATCATACACAAAAACCAATTATATAAAAAATATCAAGTTTATTATATAAATATTAAAACACATATGAATGCCATGTCTAATAACCAGGTCATTCTAGATGATCCGCATCAATATATGTTATAAAACTTCATGCTGATCGCATTTTGAATGATAATACATCTTCATCAGGAGCAAATGTGGATGAAATCTTAATGGTAAACCCATTCACTAAAAATCAACAGTATATGTAATTTCTCCAGAATAAGGAGTAAAGACCAGCATTTCCCCAGCAAGGACAACATCAGAGAGTGACAAGAGACCAAAGAGCATCCAGCTTGTGCAAAAGTGATGCCAAGGGAGGGCCGCCAAGCCCAGGGGAGTAAAGGAAGGTGCCCAGGTTCCATCAATGCCAGTATATTAGATCATAGCACATTCCCAGAGGGGAGTCCCCTTCTTAAAGAACTGAGATTCAGGGCCCGAAAAATAAAATCTCCGTAGATGGTAGTTCTCATTGATCAAAATCTACAGCCATGATGTCCCCCCAGCAGTCCCCTTGCAAAATTAAAAAACAAACCAGTTTATACTTACCTGCTCTGCCCCGAACCTCTTTTTCTCGAGTCCCCCTGCCGTTTCTCCTGGCTCCACCTCTCCGGTGAGTGCACCCATAGGAAGCCGCTTCCTTTGGAGGAACTCATGAGGGCTTGCTCCCGAACCCCGCTGCCTGCATCTATAGACACAGACAGCAGGGCTTGGCCCTGCCCCCCACTCCCTCATTAATGGCTTTGAGTAACAGCAGCAGGAGCAAATATCCCCCACTGCCTCAGCAAAGCCTGTGAGACCAGAAAGCTGCTGTAGACGGGCACAGTACTGGATCAAGTGAGGAGGGTAAGTATAAAAGTATAAAATTGACCACTTGCAGACCGTGCTTTAGCCGAATGACAGCTACAGCGTGGCCGGCTAGTTCTGAGATGCCACCATATGATGGTGTCCCGTGATCGCGCCCGCCGTGCTCTGTGATAGCAGTGTCCTCTGAACACTGCTGATCACAGATTGAGGTAAAGAGTCAATCAGCGGCTTTTTAACAAGTGATCAGCTTTGTCCAATCACAGCTGATCACGGATGTAAACGGAAGATGGTTATCGACACTCCTTTCCTTATGCTGACAAAATGATGAGAGGAGAAGAGAGATAATAACCGGCTTCTCCATAAGGGACATGTACACTGATAATCAGTGCCCATCAGTGCTGCCAATCAGTGCTTATCAGTGCCTCCTCATCAGTGCCGCCTACCAGTGCCCATCAGTGCCACCTATTAGTGCCCATCAGTGCTGTCTATCAGTGCAGCCTAATCAGTGCCTCCTCATCGGTGCCCACCAGTGCCGTCTCATCAGTGCCCATCAGGGCAGACTATCAGTGCTGCCTCATCAGTGCAGCCTATCATTGCCCATCAATGCAGCCTCATCAATGCCTCCTCATCAGTGCCCACCAGTGTCCCCTCATCAGTGCCCATCAGTGCAGCCTCATCAGTGCACATCTTGAAGAAGAAAAATTATTTTGCAAAATTTTCTAACAAACTATGAAAAATTATCGGTCTTTATTCATCTATTTAGCAAAAAATTAAAAACCCAGTGGTGAATAAATATCACCAAACAAAAGCTCTATTTGTGTGGAAAAAAAGTTAAACATTTTGTTCGGGTACAGTGTTGCATGAACATGCAATTGTCATTTAAACTACGACAGCACTAAAAGCTGAAGATTGGCCTGGGCAGGAAGGAGGTAAAAGTGCCCAGTATGCAAGTGGTTAAGGTAAAAAATGTTTAGGGTTTATAACCATTTGAAATCCTGTGAGATTTGGGCAGCCATCTTGACCCAAAAGTGAATAAATGCAGGTTCTGCATCAATTGATGATCGCAAAGTGTGGGAGTAGGTCAGGGACAGAGCCCCACTAGGAAAGAGAAGGAGCAGTAATAGGGAAAAGTACCTGCCGAGGAGGGAAAAATGGAAAATTGTATACTCACCTTTGCGTAATTTTCCTTTCCTAACGCATCTTCATGGCAGCACACACACTGGGTTGTGACTCCGCCCCCACAACCTGACAGGATTGGTTAGCTATAAATTTGAAGGGGAGACACCCTTCAAAATATATCATCATAAAATGTATCACCATAAAATGGGGTGGGAATCTGTGTGCTGCCATGAAGATGCGTCAGGAAAGGAAAATTCCGGAAAGGTTAGTATACAATTTTCCGTTTTCCTGACGCCTTCATGACAGTACACTGGGAAATAACTCTCCAGTCGGGTGGGTGCAAGAAAATAATATTTATTCCTTATAATGTGGAAGAATTGACTCTAACAACATATCTACCGAAGTCTGCCATAGCCAAGTGAGCAGAGTCCACTCTATAGTGAGAAATGAAAGTGTGTCTGGAGGACCAAGTCGCTGCTTTGCAAATCGTCTCCGGTGAGACCCTGCAATATGCTGCCCAGGAGGTAGCCACTGCCCTGGTTGAGTGAGCCCTGATGCCTTCAGGAATTGCCAGATGGCGAATAGGGTATGCCTTCTTGATGGATTTGACTAACCAGGAGGCGATAGTATGTGAAGTAGCCGCTTGACCCCGTCTGTTTCCATGGGGAATGACCATGAGGGAATCCGTCTTCCTGAAAGGAGTTGTAGCCGTAAGGTAACTAATGATGGTTGTTTTAACATCCAGCGGATGAGGTTCACCTTGATCATTAGTAAAGGATGGTAAGACAATGTCTTGGTTGTAGTGGAAGGAAGTTGCTACCTTCGGGATGAAGTGGTCTGAAGGTCTCAGTACCACTCTATCAGGGAAACATACTAAGTAAGTTTTCTATGCCATCAGTGCTTGTATTTCAGATACCTTCTTTGCTGAGGTAATTGCAATGAGAAAAGACAATTTCAGAGTTAGATCCCACAGTGAGATTGATTCAGATGGAGTAAAAGGAGGATTGGTGAAGGCATCGAGGACTACTGAGAGGTCCCATGATGGAAAAGCTGGTTTCTTGGGAGATTTGATCTTCAGACAGGTTCTCAGGAATTGGATTACCAGAGGATGTAATGCCCATCTAGTGCCTGTTTTGGCCGACAAAGCGGATACTTGTACCTTAAGGGTACTTGAACTTAAGCCTTTGTCAATTCCTGACTGGAGGAACTGTAAAATTTGAGGAGGTTCTGGAGAAATGGGGTTCCATCCCCTCTGCTGTGCCATGGAAAAGAACTTACTCCAAATTCTTGTATAGGTGGTGTTGGTGGTATTTTTCCTGGTTTGCAGGGTTGATATTACTTCCTGAGAACAGCCTTGTTCCCTTAACCTAGCCCTTTTAACTTCCAGGCCGTCAGATGCAACTTGTCCAGAGCTGGGTGTAGGAATTGGCCTTGAGATAGCAGATCCGGGGTTACAGGAAGAGGGATTGGAGGCTGAAGGCTGAGTTGCAATAGGGTCGTGAACCACGGTCTTCTTGGCCAAAGTGGGATTACAGCGATTACTGTGGCTGAAGATCTCCGGAGCCTGGACAGGAACCTTGCAATTAACGAGGTTGGAGGGAATATGTACCCCAACTTGAAGTTCCATGGGTGAATTAGACAATCTATTCCCTTGGCTGATGGGAATGACGCTCTTGACAGGAACCTCCGACACTTGGTATTCGCAGGTGTAGCTGCTAAGTCGACCTCTGGCATTCCCCAAGTTTCCGTAAGAAGGGAAAAGGCCTGGAGGCTCAAGGACCATTCGTTGTTCGAGAGAGTCTCTGGACTCAGATAGTTGGCTAACATGTTCTGTGCCACAGGGACATATACTGCCCTTAAGTCTGTTAGGTGTGTCTGTGCCCATTCCAAGATAGGATGGACTTCCTCCATCAGCGTGAGACTCTTGGTACCCCCCTGCTTCTGGATATAGGACACTGCCACCCTGTTGTCCATCCGGATAAGCACATTCTTCCCTCTCAGGACTGGTGCAAATGCCATGAGAGCCTGGAAAGCTGCCCTGAGCTCTAGTATATTCAATACTACACCCTGGGCCTGGAACTGCCATCGGCCCTGAGCTGCTTGATCTTGAAAGAGTGTACCCCAACTGCTCTGACAGGCATCCGAAGTGACTATTTCCGTGTCTGGAGGAACTATCGGCCTGTATCTTCTGAGGTTGCTCGGGTGTGTGCACCACCATACCGATTGCTTCATCGATCTGGAAATGGGAATGGTCTGATGCTTCGATACTTCATCCCACTGCCTTAGAAAGAAGTTTTGCAGGACTCTCATGTGCCATTGTGACCACTGCACCATGGGTAGAGTTGCAGACATGGACCCCAGCACACTCAAACAGGTTTTGGCTGGTAGATGCCTTGCTGACAGTAATCTCTGCATCTTCTGTATTAGAGGCTGAACTTTCTCCTGAGGGAGTTCTACCCTGTTCAATTTGGTGTTCAGATCCGCTCCCAGAAATACCATATTTTGCGTGGGTTGCAGACTGCTCTTTTTCCAATTGACTAGCCAACCGAAATCCTGGAGAGTCGTGAGTAGAATCTTCCGATGACAGAGTTTCCAGATTTTCTGCTAAAAGCAGGATATCGTCCAAATAATGGTGAATTCGAAGTCCCTTTCACCTGAGGAGTGCATCCAAGGGTAGCAGGATCTTGGTAAACGTCCTGGGAGCCCAAGAGGTGCTGAAAGAGAGGCACTGGAATTGGAAGTGGCATTTGTTGATGGCGAATCGGAGAAACTTTTGAAAGGCGGGATGAATCAGAATATGTAGATAAGCATCTGATAAATCTACTGATAGCATCCAGTCGCCCAGGTTCACTGCCAGAAGTATGGACTGGAGGCTTTCCATCTTGAAAGCCTCTATTTTGATGTTCCTGTTGAGATTTTTTAAATCCAATACAGTGCGCAAGTCTCCTGTCTTCTTCTTTACCAAAAATAAGGGGGAATAGAAACCCCTCCTCTTTTGACATGATGGAACCTCTAGAATCGCTCCTTTTTGCTTCAATTCTACTACATATTTTATTAGTAACCTCCTTTTGTTTAGCAAAGATGGCAGCCTGGTTGATTGGAAGTGATTTCCGAGAGTCTGCCCATAAACTTCCATTTGTGTTAAAATTTAAATGTGGATAGTGTCCACAGATCCTTTACATGGCTTGACCAGATCTGTAAGAAGTAATTGAGCCTGGCGCCCACCTGTGCCTGGTGGTCAGGCAAATCTTCAAAAGGACTTCTGCTGCTCCCCTGCCAGGGTAGTCTTGGACTTCTGTATCCTCATGAAGGAAGGTCTTGCATTTTTCCAGCCCCTTCTAAACTACATAGCGGGACGGTAGGATTTAGCTTCCTTGTATTTATCGGGAAGGTTGCGTCTGTAGGACGGACCCTTTTGGGCCTTGGGTCTCCTGTCGGAGGGAATTAATCCAGACTGCCCTCCTGTTACCTTGGAGATGGCGGCGTCTAATTTAGACCTGAACAGGTTTGAGCCATCGTATGGGATTCTGCACCAGTTTGTTTTAGATGCAGTATAGGCCATCCACGGTTTCAGCCACAAGGCCCTTCTTGCCGTGACTGAGGCTAGCATTGATCTTGCTGAAGACCTTATAATATCGACTGAGGCTTCTGCCACAAAATCGTCTGCCAACTTAATTTCCTGAAGAGAGGAGATTATTTTCCCTAATTCATTGCCGTCTTGAAGGTCTTTCTCCACCCTGGTTGCCCATCCTGAGATGGCCTTAGCTACTGCCGCTGTGGTAATCGCTGGCCTGCAAGCGCCCCTGGCCGTGGAATATGCTTTTTTCAATTCTAGATCCAATTTCTGATCAAGAACGTCCCGAAAGGAAACTGTGTCCTCAATTGGCAGAGTGACATGCCGGGCAAGATGCATCAAGGAGGAGTCAACGACGGGAGCGTTAATCAATGAATTGACTTTAGACTCTTTCAAGGGGTACATCTTTGCCAGTCTGTTGGTGAGACTGGACCGCTTATCAGATCTTTCCCACTCATCTTTAACTAGACCTTCCAGTTGACCTATAAAAGGGAAGTATTCTGGATCTTTTTTTAAATTTGGGAAATATTTTCGAACTTTCTGCGGTTCCACTTTATCTTCTTCCCAGCCGATCGCTTCCTTAACTGATTTTGCAAAAGGTTCAACTAGGGAAAAATCGAAGCCTGCTGACATCTCCTGATCCTCATCTCCGGAGGAAGAGTCTGACACCTGGGGTTGATGGAAGTCTGCTGATGATGTACTGGGAGCAGACCTATCCGTTAGTGGTGCCGTTGTCTCTATTATGGATTCTCATACAGATTCTCTTATGAGCTCCGTAGCCACCCTTGCATCTAATTCTTTTTCCTTTGTTGCCTCATTGAAGCATGAGCGGCAGGCCAGTTTATCTGGCAAGGCCAGCGCGCCGCATACCCAGCAAGCGTTTGCTGCAGGACGGGTGTGGCGGCTCTGGCGGTGTGATGAAGGTGACCGTCTGCGGTGTGAACTACTCTGATGGGAGCAGCTGTGGCGTAAGCGGCTATGTCTTCGGTGGCGGGAGGTAGATCTTGAACGGCTTCTGCAGGACCTCCTGCTTGAAGCATGACTTGATCTTTTTCCATGCCTGGAACTTGCGGCTCTTGACCTGGTAGGGCTGCCAAAACGCAGCGTTAGCGGTCCGGCTCTCTTTTTTCTCCCCTTCTTCAATAATGACCATGACGGACGGCCTCTTACCTAGTTTGTTGATGGTGGTATGCGCGGGCAGTGGTCTCCATGGTAATAGTGACAGGCAGCTTGAAGGAGAATAAAAGAAAAAAAGTTCTTATTTTATTTTATTTATTTATTTTTGTAAAGGAAAGGCTGGAAAGAGCCTGGAGCAGTTGGTATGACTTACCTGAGTTGATAAGTAAGTTTTGCAAAGCAGGAGCAGAATTCAGTTTTCCTGGGTAGCTACAGCAAAAACACAGGAAAAGCTGTGTTTTTAAATCTGGTGCCGCTTTCGCGGCGCAGTAGCGTTCCGAGCGTCCCGCCGCCATCTTGGAGAAGGGCACAGCCTTACATAGGCAATAACCTGACTCTGGACACGTGCAGAGCGAAGGAGGAGCGTACGACCGCCACGACGGCTCCCCAGGCGGGGGACAACAGGGACCAGCAATCCCCCAAGCAGGGGAAAAACACTAAACTGGAGAAAGAAAAGGACAGGCAGGATAGAGAGGAGACCACTGCAATATATGAAGCTTCTTTAAAGCTTACTGTGCCAGACATCCAGACGCCCCCTGAGACCACCAGAACAGGGGTTCCCTCCATAGAAGGTCCTTTAGAAACTGTACAGGAGGGACTTCCAAACAGGCGAGGCTTGAACCTGCTGGGGCGAGTGCGGTAAGAGGCTTTTTCTTTGATCTTGTAAATAGGAGCAACCTTGTTCATCCCAGTCTGTCAGGTGAGGATAAAAAAGAGAATGCAGCGGGGTGTCTCCCCTTCAAATTTATAGCTAACCAATCCTGTCAGGTTGTGGGGGTGGAGTCACATCCCAGTGTGTGTGCTGCCATGAAGGCGCCAGGAAAAGTAGTTTTTCCCCTACAGTGTGTCCTTCCAGCTTCCTAGAATTGTCACCCATCAGCAGCCAGATAGGTGCAAAGATTCTGAGAATTGCAGGATGACCCACTAAACTTTTACCTTTTCCAGATGCTTCCTGGCCATTTTGTAGTCTGTAGGCACATTTTATATCACTATTGAGTGATAAGTGCCTTGGTAACAAACATTATCTTTTTATGGCTGAAAACATGCCTTATTTCTGTGATCATTCAAATTCTACAATATAATCAACGTTTAACATATGTAGGTAAGATTGGTATATTGCATACATGAAAAGCAATAAGTGTGGATCAACACCTTTGACTTCTCATATCCTCCTTCCTCATAGTTGCCAACATTGCAAAAAAAATATGTGGGACACTTTTTTGGCTGTAGGCGGGGCCGTACAATAATTAGGGGGCGGGACATTCATTTGTTGGCTTCACAAAAATCCAAGTGCGTGTCGCAAAATGGGCGTGGTTTATGTGAAATGGTGGGCGTGGCTTAAATAGGCGTGGCTCAAGGGGGTGTGGTTAGAGTCTGAGATGAATGAGAGGGGAGAGGCAAAGAGGGAGAGGCAAAGGGGGAGAGGGGAATGACGGGACAGCAGCCCCAGATCCTACACAATAAAAATACATGTATTCTAGAAAGTTTAACAATCAGCAGATAAAGATACTCCAAACACCTGGTGTTAACGCTTCAATCATCTCGGTACCATGGTTGTTATGGTGTCAGGATGATTGAAGTGCATTATTTCTATTTTTACATTGTAATATAAAATTAAATCATTCAACTCACCATAATGCCGAATCAGTGGGATCCCTGAGTGTGTCACTAGCCACGTCGCCTGCCACCAGCAGAGTCTGTCCTTGCATCAGGTGCCCCCGGCAGAGGCTGTCCTTGCATCAGGTGCCCCCAGCAGAGTCAGTATAGACCCCCTCAGTGCAGACCCCCCTCCATTAGTGCAGACCCCTGTGACGAACGTGGGTGTCAGATCCCTGCCCTCCTCGCTAACTCGCGACAAAGGACCGGCCAACCTCACACCACGCTGTCACTTACGTAACAATGCCACTCTCAGCTGCGCCCAGCACAAAGATTTTCCAGCTTGCGGGACCACAATCTAGGTGCGAGCAGCCTGAGAGTGATTGTCACTGGGCTAATTACACAATTAACCCTTTAACTGCCACCACCCCTGTTTAAAAGACCGAGCCAGGGGAGACTCGTAATTTTGCAATACCAATTATAATTTTAGAATAAGCGTCTGCCACACACACTGCCACCACAGACAGGTCTGCTCAGAGTCTTACTCTACAACAGTAGCGCCCTTCAAGAGGCAGGTTTGTTTATAGCATGCATTAAGAGCTTTAGAGACAAGGTTAACACTTTTCAACATAAGGGTTTATTATGAAAAGGTCAAAGTTGATGCAAATAAAATATTTACAGAAAAAAGATGTTCCAAAAGATAAATACAATATACAGCCACAAAGCAATAAGGTAGAATTGGGAAGGAAGAATACTTGCAATTAATGTCCGAGGGTTGATCAGAGTTCGATCGATGAGCTAGGAAATCGGTTCTCGACTTGGCAGATGTTTCTTCTTGGATGGTAAAAGGAGAACTGCCCATTGTCTTGGCATCTCCTCTTTTCTGTCAAATCAAAGGGGGTGTTGACAGTGACCAGTAACCAATCATCTGGTCATCTTATTTTAGGGATTGGTTGCTGGGAGGTGTCTACACTCATGACCACGTCCCAGGTAGATTTTGTAATACATACTCATATATCTGCATCTATAGTGTTTACAGACTCCAAATATCCATATTATTATTCAACTTGAGATTTCCTTCAAAACAAGTCTAAACATGCCATCTCTATAACGTATAGCCTGCTTTGGAGGAATGAGTGGTCCCAGGGGTTTCCCATATGACCTGACATAGGGGTGTCTGGACTTGAAACGTTCCATATTATCTGAGGAAGCTAAATATGTCCAGATTATGGCTGTGCTATTACTAAGTCAGAAGTTATGAAACATGCTGAAATTTCATACTTATTCTACTGAGGTGTATTCAGACAAATTTACAACCGAGGCCTGTTAGGTCTCTGAATGGGGAGGGTGACAGTTTTACGACAGGCCTGAACACTCTGCCCTTACAACAAATGTTTTCTACTGACCTAACCTGGTTCTGTTTTCTCTGTTGAGACCTTTTCTGTTGAACTTAAAAAGCTTTGAATTCCTAAGATGGGGAAGGAGGGAGTTCAGAGTTCTCTGTGAGGTTACATGGTTAGCCAAACTGTCATGGCTACTTTCACACAAGATGGCAGCTAGCTACAGCTTTTCATGTCCCATACTTGATATCGTTACACCTCCCCCCTTAGGTGGTTGCACGGGAGGGAACTACAATTTCCCTCCTGACGCAACCAACTCCTGCGGGCTCGGCTTGTCGTGACAGCCCATCAGCATTGCCATGGACGCTGCCTTTCTTATGCTGGATGGTGAAATCGTATTGCTGAAGAATTAGGCTCCACCGAAGTAGTTTGCCATTCTCCCCAGCAACACGATTTAGCCAGCTCAAGGGATTGTGATCCGTGATCACAGTGAAGTGCAGTCCATAAAGGTACGTTTGTAACTTCTGGAGAGCCCACATGATCGCAAGACACTCCTTTTCGATCGTGGCATATGCTACTTCCCTGGGAAGCAGCTTCCTGCTCAGGTAGAGGATGGGATGCTCCTCTCCAGCCTCGTCCACCTGGCTCAGGACTGCACCCAATCCAAAGGCAGAGGCATCCGTCTGCACAAGGAAACGGCGGGTGAAGTCTGGAGCCTGCAGCACAGGTGCGCTGGCCAGCGCCTCCTTCAAGGCCTGAAATGCCTGCTCACATTCTGGTGTCCAAGACACCACCTTGGGCAGTTTCTTTTTGGTTAGGTCAGTCAGAGGTTTGGCCAGGCTACTATAGTTACATACAAATTTCCTATAGTAGCCAGCGGTCCCCAAGAAAGACATAACCTGCTTTTTGGTTTGAGGGGTAGGCCAGGCCAGGATGGCCTCAACCTTCCCTGTCTCGGGTTTCAGGGTACCTCCTCCTACCTGGTGTCCCAAGTACTGCACATCAGTCATGCCAATCTGACAGTTACTGGGTTTTACAGTCAGATTGGCAGCCGTCAGTTGGTCCAGGACCTGTGACAGGTGCACCAGGTGTTCTTCCCAGGTAGGGCTGAACACGGCGATGTCATCCAGGTAGGCTACGGCAAAGGTTTCCAGCCCCTCCAGTAAGTCATTCATGACTCTCTGGAAGGTAGCTGGGGCATGAAGGCCGACTTTTCCCGAGCCTCAGGGGCCAGAGGAATTTGCCAGTACCCCCTGCTCAGATCCATGATTGTTATATAACGGGCGGCCGCCAGTCTATCTAACAACTCATCAATCCGGGGCATAGGGTAGGCATCTGCAGTAGTGATGGCATTCAGCTTCCTGTAGTCCACACAGAACCTGGTCGTCTGGTCCTTTTTGGGGACCAAGACTACCAGTGGCACCCAGACTGTCCGAGCTCCCTGAACGACCCCTAACTGCGTAACTGCATTTGCCCCACCTGTCTGCGCCTCCTGCAAGGCAAGGTGGGCTGCAAGGGTGAGGGGAGGATACACCCGGTCGCCCCCCTTGTGGACGCCATGGGGTGCCCTCCCAGGGTTTCCCATGACCCAAACACGGCATGCTGTAAGCACTGCCAGCATCATGGGTGCCTGGAGTGGAAGGAAAGGTGAGTGGGACTGAAGGCCTAAGCCCACTTCCTGAGTGTCAGCTATCACTTCTAGCAGGGCACCTAACTCTTTCCATTCAGGTATACGGTCTCTGCCAATGACAGGCGCTCTGCTGGGACATTGTGTGCACATCAAGTTAGGCCACAAACCATTGTGTTTCACTCCAACCCTGGCCTTCCTGATTTCACCTGGACCTTCACAGACCATATCAGGTGACACCTTCAACACATTCCCCTTAGACTGACTGGACACAGTGAGCAACTGTTTAACCCTTTCACTCCTGCCTGTAGACCAGTACAGCCTCTCTGCCCACTGTCCCTATCATGCTTTTGTTTATTTTTCTCAGCAGGGGAGCTAACAGCTGGCCTGCTGAACACTGCAAAGCCTTTGTCTCTCAGCAGTACTGGCTGAGGCGTGGGACTACAAGTACCAACCAGCCGTCCTGTGACACACAAGGACAACTGCTGGGGTGTAGTCAAGGCAGAATACTCTGGGTCAGAGTCAGGAATGGGGCCACCTGGGCCACTCCTGGGCTCTGCCGCCAGAGACTCTATCTTCTCCACCCTCCCAGCATTGTGGGTGACCTCCAGCAACGACATAACATCATTACATTCAGTAATTACATTCTTAACATCAGCTACACAAGCATTTGATATTGGCACATGCAAGGGGGCCTCCTCTCCTTCTGTAGGTGAAGAAGACCCCTGAACCTCCACTCCACCCTCCCCCTCCCTCTGTCCATCCACAGGTTGCCCAGATATTACCCCAACATCTGTAAACAGTACCTTGGTAGGTCCAGAGAGTTCCGTGGGAGCATCCTGGGTGCTTTTAGCAGGGGCATAGTAAGAAACAAGGGTACCTAAATCAGCACCCAACAACACCGCAGTGGGGATCTCCTCCGAGACTCCCACTTCTCTCATCCCACTTCCGGCACCCCAATCAATGAAAACATAGGCACGGGGTACTCGTGAGCGGGTTCCCCCAACTCTGGTGAGGGTAAAAAACTTTCCAGGGATGATGTCCCTTCTTTCTATCACCTCTGGTCTGACCAAAGTGACTTCAGCTCCTGTGTCACGGAAACCAGTAACGATCCGGTGGCCCACGGTGACTGGCTGCAAGTTGGCGGTGGTTACCCGAGTTTTCCTGCGGACGAACAGCACGGAAGAAGGGTTGCTGGCTGGATGGCCAGGTGATGTCATCTTCTTCTGCTCAGGGCACTGCGTCCTGAGATGTCCGGCTTCCCCACAGTTGTAGCATTTGCGTTTGTCAGTTAGGAAGGTCTTGGTTCCAGGAGCTGCAGGTTCCGGCTGCTGAGGAACTTGGTTGGT
The DNA here is from genome assembly GCA_037952925.1 of Lithobates clamitans. Lineage (NCBI taxonomy): Eukaryota > Metazoa > Chordata > Amphibia > Anura > Ranidae > Lithobates > Lithobates clamitans. The sequence goes on from JBBGZY010001239.1 coordinate 770,701, forward strand.
AGGCAGAGGAGGGGTTGCCATGTGTGATTTCCCTCCTTTCCAGCCATTCGGAGGAGCCTTGCGATGGTCAGATACCCGAGAGTGGATATAGGTATCTGCCAGTTCTGCTGCTGCTTTGGCAGAGGCTGGCTTTCGCTCCAGCACAAACTGTCTGACGTCTGTAGGACAGATGTGCAAAAGTTGATCTTCAATCATAAGATCTTCCAGGGATTCAAAAGAATCGGCTTTCAAGCCTTTAGTCCACTGCCGGAATGTGGTGCGTAAGCGACCTACCACATCCATGTATGAGTCCCCAGGCCCCTTTTGCAAGGACCTAAAACGCTTCCGGTACACTTCCGGGGTTAGCTGAAACTTTTGGATGATTGCAGCCTTTAGGGCCTCATAATCGTCGCACTGCTCTTCTGATAGTTCGACATAAGCATCCAGGGCCTTGCCTCGTAGCCCTGGCGTCAGGTACCGGGCCCATTGTGCTGGGGGCAGGTGGTACTGACGGCAAGTTTTTTCAAACGACAGTAGATACACGTCAATGTCACTGTCCTTTTCCATAACTGGAAATTTGGCTGCCAGGATCACTGGCAGAGAGGCATCCCTGTGCTCTAGGGATCCGAGGTTCTGAGCCTGTCGCTGCTGCTGGAGCCTAGCCATCTCCAATTCGTGCTGACGATCAGCCTCCCTCTCAGCCTGGCGTTCCTCTCGCTCAGCCCTGTGTTCCGCAGCCTCTCTCTCGGCCGCCGTCTGGCGCTCAAGAAACTGCAGGTACACCACAGGATCCGTCTTCCTGAGGTTTTGTAGAGTTTCTTGCATTTGAAGAGAGTCTATGATGGTTTCAGGCAATCTGATGCTGGCCTGCTCTTGTGGTGGCTTGGAGGTAACAATCCGTGGTATTCCAGTGTCAGTCTCTGCTTGCCCATCTGGTGAGGCCGCCTCTGAACCACTGGGCTCTGGAGTAGCGGAAACCCTTTCTGGTCCAGTTTCCCCCAGGTTCTGGTCTGCACGGATATCAAACTCCTGTAAGGCATGTATCAAGCCTTCATGATTTTTGCCACCGACGTCAATTCCTCTTTCTGCGCACTCAACAGTCAGTTCATTCTTGCTCATCTTTTTATATGCTGATAACCCAGACATTTTGCAAGCAGAAAAGATAGAACAGAAAGAAGAGATAGGAAGAAGGTGTAGGAAAGAGTTGTTGCTGTATGTCTCTCTTGAAAAAATCAAAATCAAAAAATATGCACCAGCTTGTCTCTAAGGACTGTTTCCACAAAGGTTACAATCCTTCAGTGCAGAGCTAATTCCTAACAATGCACTGAATGCTCTTACTGCGAAACTATCCCGCTACGCTGCCAGCCAATATGTGACGAACGCGGGTGTCAGATCCCTGCCCTCCTCGCTAACTCGCGACAAAGGACCGGTCAACCTCACACCACGCTGTCACTTACGTAACAATGCCACTCTCAGCTGCGCCCAGCACAAGGATTTTCCAGCTTGCGGGACCACAATCTAGGTGCGAGCAGCCTGAGAGTGATTGTCACTGGGCTAATTACACAATTAACCCTTTAACTGCCACCACCCCCGTTTAAAAGACCGAGCCAGGGGAGACTCGTAATTTTGCAATACCAATTATAATTTTAGAATAAGCGTCTGCCACACACACTGCCACCACAGACAGGTCTGCTCAGAGTCTTACTCTACAACAGTAGCGCCCTTCAAGAGGCAGGTTCGTTTATAGCTTGCATTAAGAGCTTTAGAGACAAGGTTAACACTTTTCAACATAAGGGTTTATTATGAAAAGGTCAAAGTTGATGCAAATAAAATATTTACAGAAAAAAGATGTTCCAAAAGATAAAGACAATATACAGCCACAAAGCAATAAGGTAGAATTGGGAAGGAAGAATACTTGCAATTAATGTCCGAGGGTTGATCAGAGTTCGATCGATGAGCTAGGAAATCGGTTCTCGACTTGGCAGATGTTTCTTCTTGGATGGTAAAAGGAGAACTGCCCATTGTCTTGGCATCTCCTCTTTTCTGTCAAATCAAAGGGGGTGTTGACAGTGACCAGTAACCAATCATCTGGTCATCTTATTTTAGGGGTTGGTTGCTGGGAGGTGTCTACACTCATGACCACGTCCCAGGTAGATTTTGTAATACATACTCATATATCTGCATCTATAGTGTTTACAGACTCCAAATATCCATATTATTATTCAACTTGAGATTTCCTTCAAAACAAGTCTAAACGTGCCATCTCTATAACGTATAGCCTGCTTTGGAGGAATAAGTGGTCCCAGGGGTTTCCCAAATGACCTGACATAGGGGTGTCTGGACTTGAAACGTTCCATATTATCCGAGGAAGCTAAATATGTCCAGATTATGGCTGTGCTATTACTAAGTCAGAAGTTATGAAACATGCTGAAATTTCATACTTATTCTACTGAGGTGTATTCAGACAAATTTACAACCGAGGCCTGTTAGGTCTCTGAATGGGGAGGGTGACAGTTTTACGACAGGCCTGAACACTCTGCCCTTACAACAAATGTTTTCTACTGACCTAACCTGGTTCTGTTTTCCCTGTTGAGATAACCTTTTCTGTTGAACTTAAAAAGCTTTGAATTCCTAAGATGGGGAAGGAGGGAGTTCAGAGTTCTCTGTGAGGTTACATGGTTAGCCAAACTGTCATGGCTACTTCCACACAAGATGGCAGCTAGCTACAGCTTTTCATGTCCCGTACTTGATATCGTTACAACCCCCTCAGTGCAGACCCCCTTCATCGGTGCAGACCCCATCAGTGAAGACCCCCTCCATCAGTGCAGACCCCCTCAGTGCAGACCCCCTTCATCAGTGCAGACCGCCTCCATCATTGCAGACCCCCTCAGTGCAGACCCCCTCCATCAGTGCAGCCCCCCTCCATCAGTGCAGACCCCCTCCATCAGTGCAGACCCCCCTCTATTAGTGCAGCCCCCCCTCTATTAGTGCAGACCCCCCTCAGTGCAGCCCCCCCTCTATTAGTGCAGACCCCCCCCTCAGTGCAGCCCCCCCCTCTATTAGTGCAGCCCCCCCTCAGTGCAGCCCGCCTCTATTAGTGCAGCACCCCCCTCAGTGCAGCCCCCCCTATTAGTGCAGACCCCCCCTCAATTAGTGCAGCCCCCCTGCTCTATTAGTGCAGATCCCCCTCAGTGCAGCCTCCCCCTCAGTGCAGACCCTCCCCTCCTCCAGGAGCGGCCGGTGTTGTGTTCTGCCGAGAAAGTATCCCTCGGCAAGTAAGGACCCCCTGTACTGCGCAGGTGCTGCGCCTGTGCAGTTACGAGCCGGCGGAAATACCCGAGCTGGGAAACTTTTCGGCAAGACACGGCGGCATCGTGTGTTCAGTGGAGAGGGGAGGGGCTGTGCAGCTAAAGAAGCCGATTCATTGGCTGCACGGATCGAGCCCCCTTCCTCTCTCCACTGAGCACTAGGGGGAAGATCGAGCGGCGGCGCCGGCCGCCATTTTGCTGGAGCCAGCTGCTCCAAAAATTAAAAAAAAAACAACATTCCCGATTTTCCTGATGGAAATCCCGATTCGAGACAGCCTCTAATCGGGACAAGGGTCCCAAAATCGTGATTGTCCCAGGAAAATCGGGACTGTTGGCAACTATGCTTCCTTTTCCATGGACAGAGGGTAGAATTCTGCAACAAAAGGCATATCATCTTTTTCAAGAATTTTATCTGAAACAATCTCCTTTGTAAATACAGACTTGAGCTTGGCAGTGATGGTGTAAGACATTGATTGGTATTTCAAATATTTGTACGTTTCAATTTTAAAAAAACTCTACACTAAAGGGATTTTTTTCTGAACATTCAAACATTTCTTATGCCATGGTATCTCAGGTATGTTATGGGATTGCAAAGCCTGCTTATTTGTAGGGATGGTCCCCATGTTCGAGTCGAACGTAAGTTCGACTCGAACATTGGGTGTTCATTTGTTCGTAGAACAAACAAACATCTGGGGCACAAGTTCGCCCGCCGAGGAGTGCCCCATAATGCACTGCGAGATTGCTGCTGATATGCCAAAGCATGCTCCTGACCTGTATGCTTTGGCCAATCACAGCGTGATGTGCTGCGATAGCCATGATTGGCCAAAGACAGGGTGCCTTTGGTCAATCATGGCTCAGGGACTAAGACCACGCCCCACACTATATAAGGCTGCTGTTTACAAGGCAGCCGTATATAGTGAATGAATAGAGATTAGGCAGGTAGTTAGTATAGTGTGCAGTTAGTGTAGTATATATAATACAGTTCAGAGTATATAGTGCAGTCAGATTAGTATATATATATAATACAGTTTAGAGTATATAGTGCAGTCAGTGTAGTATATATAATACAGTTCAGAGTATATAGTGCAGTCAGATTAGTATATATATATAATACAGTTTAGAGTATATAGTGCAGTCAGTGTAGTATATATAATACAGTTCAGAGTATATAGTGCAGTTAGTGTAGTATACATAATACAGTTCAGAGTATATAAGGCAGTAAGTGTAGTATACATGATACAGTTCAGAGTTTATAGTGCAGTTAGTGTAGTATATATAATACAATTCAGAGTATATAGTGCAGTCTGCGTAGTATATATAATACAGTTCAGAGTATATAGGGCAGTCCCTGTAGTATATATAATACAGTTCAGAGTATATAGTGCAGTTAGTGTAGTATACATAATACAGTTCAGAGTAGTATATAGTGCAGTTAGTGTAGTATATATAATACAATTCAGAGTATATAGTGCAGTCTGTGTAGTATATATAATACAGTTCAGAGTATATAGTGCAGTCAGTGTAGTATATATAATACAGTTCAGAGTATATAGGGCAGTCCCTGTAGTATATATAATACAGTTCAGAGTACATAGTGTAGTCTGTGTAGTGTATATAATACAGTCCAGAGTATATAGTGCAGTCCGTGTATTATATATACTACATTGGAGAGTATATAGTGCCATCATTGTAGTATATATAATACATTGCAGAGTATATCGTGCAGTCAGTGTAGTATATATAATACAGTGGAGAATATATAGTGCAGTCCGTGTAGTATATATAATACAGTTCAGAGTATATAGTGCAGTCAGTGTAGTATATATAATACGGTGGAGAATATATAGTGCAGTCCGTGTAGTATATATAATACAGTTCAGAGTATATAGTGCAGTCAGTGTAGACTATATAATACAGTTCAGCGTATATAGGGCAGTCCGTGTAGTGTATATATAATACATTGCAGAGTATATTGTGCAGTTAGTGTAGTATATATAATACAGTGGAGAACATATAATGCAGTCAGTGTAGTATTAATAATACAGTGCAGGGTATATAGTGCAGTGCAGGGTATATAGTGGTGCAGAGTATATAATACAGGGTATTGAAGTGGTTAAGGGGAACCCTATGACAGAATTAAGAAAAAAATGACGTGCCCCCCCCCCCCCAATCCATACCAGGCCCTTTGGGTGTGGTATAGATTTTAAGGGGAACTCCACGCCAACATTTTAAAAAAAACAGCGTGGGGTCTCCCCAAAATCCATACCAGACCCTTATCTGAGCATGCAGCCTGGCAGGCCAGGAAAGGGAGGGGACCAGCGAGCAAATCCCCCTCCTGAACCATACCGGGCCGCTGATTTAACCGAGTGACCCACCCCCTTTTGTCAGGGGCAGGGTCATCCGGTTATGTGAGCAGGTGGCCCCACCCTTGACTATATAAGAGCTGTTAAAGTCAAAAGACAGCAGTCGCCAGGATGCCTCCCATGGAGGCGGAGTTTTTTTATTTTTCTCTATTTTTTCAGGTCCGTCGGGCGGCGTGACTGACAATGGATTTACATCGGTGAGGAGCGTTAGTTCACCGCTCCTAATGCGCTGCAAAGAAGCTGCTTGCAGGACTTTTTCTGACGCCCTGCCAGCACAGCGCCCCAGTGTAAAAGCACTCGAGCTTTCACACTGGGTTTGCAGCTAAGGCTTCTTTCAGGTGCTTTACAGGCGCTATTTTTAGCGCTAAAGCGCCTGAAAAACGCCTCAGTGTGAAAGGGGTCTTAAAGCAATCTACTGAGCCGGCCAGAACCACCTTTGGAGGGAGTCTATTCCACAATTTCACAGCTCTCATGATGAAGAAACCTTTGTATTTGGTGTCCTCTAGGGACCATTTTTTTTCTTTTTTTTTAATAAAGGAATTGTCAAAAAAACTGTCTATTGTGGTTTTTACTTTTTGACACTTTTTTTGTTGAATGGGTAGGGGTACAATGTACCTGATTCCCACTCACATAGGGGGGCGGGATCTGGGGGCCCCCTTCTTAAAGGGGGCTTCCAGATTCCGATAAGTCCCCCGCCCACAGACCCCAACAACCACCAGGGTTGTCAGGAAGAGGCCCTTGTCCCCATCAACATGGGGACAAGGTGCTTTGGGGTGGGGGGGTACAGAGCCCCCCTGCCCTAAAGCATCCACCCCCCATGTTGAGGGCATGTGGCCTGGTATGGTTCAGGGGGGGCACTCACTCGTCCCTTCCCTATCCTGACCTCCAGACTGCATGCTTGGATAAGGGTCTGGAATGGATTTTGGGGGGACTCCATGCCAATTTTTAAAAATTTTGGCGTGGAGTTCCCCTAAAATCCATACCAGACCCGAAGGGCAATTTTTTTCTTAGATTTTTTCATCAACATTAAGCAGGAGCTGACAATACATTACAGCCGCGAGTTTAAATTCCATTTGTTCCATTAGAAATTTCAATATTTCTGCGGCATGTTCTACACATCGCACAGATGCACCACTTTACAGGCAGACTAAGGGGACCGCCCAGGCACGATATTTAAAGGAATAGTTCATTTTTACTGTTTCACTTTAAGCATTATTAAAATCATTGCTCCTGAAAATACTATCTTTTTAAAAACTTTTTTTTGCATTGTCCCCTAGGGCAGTATCCGGGTCCCCATACATTTTTTATGGCAATAACTTGGATATGAGCCTCAAAATGAGGACTTTTGATCTTTCATGTTCGTGTCCCATAGACTTTATTATGGTTTGCATGTTTTTGCCTGTTCGAGGTGTTCTGGTGCGAACCGAACCGGGGGGGGGGGGGGGTGTTAGGCCCATCCCTATTTATTTGGTTGACAGGTCTGTTTTCTTGACAGACATGACACAGAGTTTACACCAGTGGCGGTGTGTCCATAAGGGGGCACGGGCGCCGCCCCCTCTCTCCAGCCACGCCCTCTATCACCAATAGATAGATTTATGCATTGCATGAATCTATCCATGGCATTTGATGGCACAGTGGGAGTATTTGATGGCACAATGGCGCCGCCCCCTCTCTCCAGCCACGCCCTCTATCACCAATAGATAGATTTATGCATTGCATGAATCTATCCATGGCATTTGATGGCACAGTGGGAGTATTTGATGGCACAATGGCAGCATTTGATGGGCACAGTGGCAGCATTTGATGGCACAGTGAGAGCATTTGATGGGCACAGTGGCAGCATTTGATGGGCACAGTGGCAGCATTTGATGGCACAGTGAGAGCATTTGATGGGCACAGTGACAGCATTTTATAGGCACAGTGGCAGCATTTGATGGCACAGTGGGAGCATTTGATGGCACAATAGCAGAATTTGATGGGCACAGTGGCAGCATTTGATGGCACAGTGAGAGCATTTGATGGGCACAGTGGCAGCATTTGATGGCACAGTGGCTGAGTTTGATGGTACAGTGGTTGCATTTGATGGCACAGTGGCTGCGTTGATGGCAAAATGGCTGCGTTTGATGGGCACAGCGTGGCTGCAATTGATGTTTTTTTTCAGTATTTTTCAGTTTGTTTGCGCCCCCCACAAAAACTTTGAGCACCAGCCGCCACTGGTTTACACTTTCCAAGAATCAGGCCATTCTCATTCTTGCTTTGAAACACTGCAACTCCTTAACTGGCTCTTTTTAGCATTGTATGTCAGTTTCCTTTTGAGATGATAGCCCCATCCCCAGAAATAAGTACATAGAAGGAATAAATGAAGCAGTTGCCTAAATTCTTCTAAGTTGAAAGGGACTTGTTTTACTGAGTGGGCCATCTTTTCTTGTTCAGCTCCTTAACTGCTGCCAAATGACATTCTTTCAGGTTTCTGGTTTAAGATCTGTAACAGTTCAGAGCTTATTAGTTATCTTGACTGCATTGAGTAAATTGCAGTACTTTCATCAGAAAGTTCCTTTCTATCATCCATGGTTTTTGTTTCATCTACCATGGAGTGTGTTTGCAATGGCCATCAGTTTCCAGCTGTATACTGTGTGTTATAAATCCATGTGATCGTGATTCTTGAATCGTATGATTCTCTGAAGATTCACACGTCACTGAAAACAGAAGTCCACTTTTAGTTTCTGATAGAAACCTCTATAATCTTGTGTGGGAATATAGCACACAAAGTAATAAATAGGTTATTAAATACATATTACACTAGCAATGTTGGGATAGAAAGCCAAAGGAAAGAGGAAGGGAAAGAATTAAGAGTCATTGATGATTTCAAGTAATTGTATATGACAGCAAACTAAAATCTGTTTATCATCTTCTGGGAAAACATTCATGAGATGCAACTACAAAATCGGGTTATTTTTTAACTACAAAAAAAAGGAAAAAAACAAATAACAGGCACATTTTAGTAGTTGTGTTTAAAATGTATTCTGCCTAAAAAAATTCTGTCTGTTTCTAGATGGACACATAAATGTTCAAAGTAGTCAGGGATTCAGGTGGAATGCTAGAAAATCTATTATGAATGGACATATCAGTGAAAGTTTCAGTCCACCTAAAAGTGATGTTTAGAGATGAGTGGATTGATATAGCCAAAGTTAAAGTGATTTTAAAGCTTTAATGTATTTTTTACGCCGTTGCTCCTGGTTCTTTCTATTCAGAGAGTGCCCATCATAGAATGCTGTTTTCTAGGGGGGGGCACTTGCGCTGGCTCGATCCTGAGCTGCGCTGTCTGCGTCTATAGACACAGACAGTGCAGCTTGGCCCCACCCTACCTCCCTCATCCCAAAATTTTACTGACAGCAGCAGAAGTGAATGGCTCCCGCTGCTATCAATATCTGAGGGGAGAGAGCGGAGAGAGATGCTGCTCTCGTGCACAAGGCTGGATCGAGATTGGCCCAGGTAAGTATGAGGGGGGATCTTTTGGCACAAAAGATTTTTTACCCTATTGTTACCCAATCAGGTGGCTCCTCACCTATTCTCGTGGACCTCACACAAACATGTATAAACATCAGAATCATCCGTGGATTAGCACATAAGAACAAGGAGAAGCTTATAGTTTGTACCATTTATTTATTATAATAAATTAAATAAAACCACATTTACATTGCAACAATTAATATCAACTTGTAATACCCAAATACATCAGAGTTAAATCAATCTGGTGGCTGCAGAGCCGCTGTGTTTCTTCCCGGGTTGATGACATCACTAGTCCCGCCTCCCCGATGCATTGCGTCCCTATGGACTTTATCAAAGGATGTGAAAAAATCTACCCTTTGATAAAGTTCATAGGGATGCAATGCATCAGAGAGGCGGGACTAGTGATATTTGTGTGAGGACCTCTGGAGCCAAGCTGAGAGCTTGCTGGGATGAGCATCACTGTTAAAGGATTTTAATACTAAGCTGTTGTTGACCTTACCTATAAGTGAGGTCCACTGGAATAGGTGAGGATCCACCTGATTGGGTCACAGAGGTGTACAGTATGAAGTGTATGCACTTGGGATGGTGGGCTTCTTATACTGATATACACGTCCAGATATTTGATGCATGATATTGCATGCTATCAGTGTTGATCACTTTATTCTTTTGGACGTAAATGGACATTTTTTCAATATGCACGATTGAAGCACAAAGAAACTTTGTGGTTTATTAAATATATATTTATTTATTTATGATTATTATATATGCTGGTTTTAAAGAGCGCTGCACTAATGTTGTGTTTTAGAGATTTCACAGGGGTTTTTATCAGCTTTTTATACATATTGTTAAGATAAGTATTTATTCACATTTTCAGTAGTGTGGGGGTATTTAATTTAATAGTCTGATCACTGAGGGAGAGGATGGCAAAGTCCTAGTTTACACTTGCGGTTAAAAATAAGCAGTTGAGTCTTGTTTTTACTGCCAACTGCTCCCTCTTAAGCTGCAAAGGAAGCGGGATGTGGATGTACATACAGACAAAAAATAAACTCAGAGCTCGTTTGAGGAGAGACCCTGTAGGTGTACACAGATCAAATAAATGTGATTAAAAGAGTCTCTCAATAGGAGGGACAAAGTCCATAGCAACAATCTCTAAGATGAAGAGGGAGAGGAATCCATGTACCAGCACTAAGGGCACCCAGTGTGCAGAGCTAGAAGCAGTCTCTGCAATACAACAGAGGAAAAGAAATACAGTGCCTCTAAGTGCATTATTGGTAAACCATTTAATGATGAGTCAAAAGTGAAACTACTCACAAAGGGAGCATAAACACAAGCATGATAGTAATCCTGCAGCAAAATCCGGGGGTGGTTTTCTTGTGGATGTACATATGCCTTGATGCTTCTCATCGGGACACAGCAAAAATGATTCCGCTTGTCACATTCGGCAGGCATAAACATTGCCTAACACAACATATTCAAGTGAATAAAGCCATAGTGCAGCTGCAAGCCACAAGATAGGCTGATGTTTGTGGCTCAGTATTCTCATTCAAACAGCCTGTTCAGTTGTAAAAAAAAACCCAGGCATTCAGGAGGTGACAGTATTGCCTTCTGAATGCCTGTCAGCTGAGCTTGCACCTATCTGAGGGCCCACTGCAGAATACATCCCACCTAGGGACTGGGCCTGGAACCATATGTGTGAAGGCCTTGGGAATTAAGTGCAGTGGCTCCATTCTTTTGCCTTCATGCTGGGCACAATGAAGTGTACAGTGTAAAATGTGAGAAGAACTGGTGCCTCCGTAAAATTTCTCAATAGTCAGTGCTGGGATAGATGTCACTGGCAAGGTAAAGTACATTAGACTTCTATATGTTGGGTCCTAGTGATGTAGTTTGGCCTCTGGCCATGAGGTGGTTCTAACCCACATGTGAATTGCACAGAGCAGCCCCGAACCTCCTCTTCTTGGGTGCCCCTGCTGGCGCTGCTGGCTCCTCCTCTCTGTCCAGTGCCCCCACGGGAAGCCTCTATTGACACAGACAGTGGGACTTGGCCCCGATCCCTCTTCCCTCATGACTGGCTTTGATTGACCACACTGGGAGCCAATGGCTCCCGGTGCCCCATCAAAGACAGTGAGACATGGAAGTGAAGGGAGGGAAGAGCCGCACACGTGCACAGCACTGGATCAAATGAGGGCTCAGGTAAGTATAAGGGGTTGAGGGGCCAAAAACCAATGCTAAACATTCTTTACCCTAAAGTGTTACTAAACCCGGGAGCCTGCATTCACTATATCTGGTCTCCTACAGTACACAGAACATAGAAATGCAATTATTTTAGTAAATATTAACTGCTTAATACCTTTTCTCATCAGCAGTACATAGCAGTCTTGAGACTTCTATCAGTGTCCAGCCAAGCACTGGTTAAAGCTTGTAGGAGGAGTTTTTATTCTCCTCTGACTGTCCTATGAGGCTGCCTGACCCCTGACTTTCTGTCTGGACAGTGCTGATTGGCCCTGTGATGATCACATGCACCCTCCCAAAAAATAAACTCTCTAGAAATACATACCAAACTGAGCATGTGAAGAGTGCAACCTACGGCTCTGTACTATCAGGAGATGGATTGGGGACAGTAAAAGGAAGAGAGAATCAGAGAAGACCAAACCTTTTTTACACAATGTGAAGGATTAACCCCTTAGGTTCCACAGTGAGTGTACCAAGCATGCTTTACTGCATATACAGACTGATTTTACTGTTGTGGGTTTAGTAACACTTTAATGCAAGGAATGCATTAAAGAGGAAGTAAACCCCGATGGGTTTTACTTCCTCTTTTCCTCTCTGCAAGGCCCGCAAAATAAAAGCATAATGGGCTAGTATGCATCGTATACTAGCCCATTATATGACACTTACCTGCAAAGGAAGCCCATGCTGTCCCCTGTGCAGGCCGCGTCCATCTTCGCCCTTCTTGGGCCACGGACTCCGGCCCTGTGACTGGCTGGAGCCGCGTGATGTCACTCCCGTGCATGTGCACGGGAGCCGTCAGTCACGGCACACGCTCCGGGAAGAAACAGCACGGTGGTCCGTTTCTTCACAGCGCATGCGCCGATGACGACATCGGCGCACTACAAGTGAAATATCTCCTAAACGGCGCACGTTTAGGAGATATTTCCACTATCTATAGGTAAGCCTTATTCTAGGCTTACCTATAGATAAAAGTAAGACAAAAGGGTTCACAACCACTTTAAGGTTAAAAAAAAAATCAATCAATTTAAACCAATTTAATCTGCCCTGCCTACAGGGAGACAATACTGCAGTGATTTTTCTGCAGAATGAACAGTGTTGTCACCCTGCCAAAGGAAGTTGAAAATCAAGAGATCTACTGGCAGGATCAAAATCTTGAAAAGCTGTTATTGTCCTTTGGCTGTAGTTCTGATTCAAGGTCTACTGAAGGTCTTGTTTCTTTAAACGGCACAGAAAGGGTTTATTTCTAAGAACTGTCAAATGAATCCTGTAAAGAAACAGCACATGGGCCCTGTTTGTTCAGAAAAAATCAGACTACATTAATAACCAGATTAGCAGACCTTGAAAGAAAGGCAGCAAGTCAGCAAACTTGAAAATGAATTTGGATCTGCTGAATGCACATATACTGTACGTGGAAAATAGAATAATATTTTTTCATAAACAGAATAGTATACTTACCAAGCAACTATTATACTTTACATATAGAACCACTGTATGTGTGTCAATATTTTATTAGGACATAAATCGTGTGTGTATAAGACAATGAAAACACTGTGTACTATGTTGGTAGAACTAGACATACAGTATATTGGTTTATAGGTGGAATCAGGGCTTTTTTTCAGCGGGAACGCGGGAAAACGCAGGTCCGGCACCTCCAGCACTGAATGTATGTAATAGCATGGGGTGTGGGGTGTGCTGGACGGTCTATTGATGTTGGCTGCTGGGGGATCTATTGTCACTGGTGGGGATCTGATTTTGTGTGAGGGTCTATTGTTGCTGATAGGGAATCTATTGTTGCTGGGGGGGTCTTATGTTGCTGGAAGGGATCTACTGTTGAGGGAGAGGTCTATTTTTACTGGCTGCTGGAGGATCTATTGATGCTGGCTGCTGGGAGATCTGTTGTTGCTGCTGGGGAGGGTCTAATTGCTTGTGTGGATATTTTGTTACTGGGTGTGATATTTTGTTGTGGGTAGTTCACTGCTGCTGCAGGGAATCTATTGTTGTTGGGGTGGAGTCTATTGTTGCTGGGGGAGTCTATTGTTGTGTGGGGATCTATTGCTGGGATTCTATTGTTGCTGACTGCAAGGGATCTATTTTACTGCTTTTCTTTTTATCATCAATATGTTTCATACAAATGATTTAGCACCACAAAACGATACTTGGTTCTGTATTCTCTAAAAGGGGCAGTACTGGTAGGTGGGTAGGGGGTGGAATCAAGGGACGGTGGTCAGAGGTGGATAGGGGCAGAGACAAGGGGTGACTCAGACGGGGGGAGTTCCTGCACCTGTTCTCCGAGAAAAAAAGCCCTGGGTGGAATGTAATGTACATTTAAATGGACATGTGCAGAACTGAAAAATTTGTTTAATGTCAGATAGATTCGTTATGCTTCTACTTTCATTTCGTTGATTTATTTCGGAATTACTTTTCTTTTCCTACTTTTATGAATTTCAAATTTTCGGAACGATTCGATGTCAGATCGATCGAAAAATGATGGACTGTTTCAAATTCTGTGTGAGGAATAGCTGGTTGCTAAGGAGTGAGCCAGGAAGCCAGCCTCCGTGTCCTTAACAACCGATGACTCATCAGCTTCAGCAGGCTTCCCAACTGACAGCTGAAATGTAAACAAAAGAATGCCAGGAATAATAAGTTCAGCGTGGGGTCCCCCCAATCCATACCAGGCCCTTTGGGTCTGAAATAGATTTTAAGAGGAACCCTTGCCAAATTTTATTTTTAAAAATGCTTGGGTTTCCCCCCCAAAGTCCATACCAGACCCTTATTTGAGCATGTGAATGAGAATTGGGGAGCGTAGTACTCCTACCCATTTACCAAAAAAAGTGTAAAACGTGAGTAAAGACACAATAAGAGTTTTTGACAATTTCATTTAAAAAAAAAAAAAATCCCCCTGGTGTAGATCCATCATTAATTATGACGCCTGCCACGCTGCCGGACCCCAAAAAAAACAAAAAAACTTCCAGCCTCGTAGAACGCTCCCGCCAACTGCCTATTTTGCCATCTGACATTTCTTTAACAGCTAAGGGGCGGAGTCAGCTGATGACATCAGCAGGTCACCCCCGGCCTCTTGTGACTTCATCAACCCAGCATGTCCTGGTCAGTGATGTCACAGGGGGGCGGTGTCAGCAGCTGATGTCATTGGGTACTAATGTTTATTACTTTCTATACTCCGTTCAAGTTACTTCCTGTTATATGACATTGGGAAGCCTGCATTGTATTATGGATGCCTGAATTTGTCAACCCCACCAACTGGCAGGAGCTAGCTCTCTAATGCCGCGTACACACAACCGGACTTTCCGGCAGAAAGGTCCGACGGAACCATTCCGTCTGACATTCCGATCATGTGTGGGCTTCATCGGACCTTCTCTTTTGAAAATTCTGACGAACATAGAAATAGAACATGTTTCAAATCTTTACGAAGCACTCAGTTCATATCGGGAAAACCGCTCATCTGTATGCTAGAACGACGCAAGGGCAGCTATTGGCTACTAGCTATTGAACTTCCTCTTTCTAGTCCCGTCATACGTCATTGCGTTCTAAACTAACGGACTTTGGTGTGACCGTGTGTAGGCAAGTCCGATTCAGCGGAACTCCGTTGGAAAGACCGTCAGAGTTCAGTCCGACAAGAAGTCCACTAGTGTGTGCGCACATAAAGGATTCATAATGAAGGGTGTTCAAAAATATCTAAGTCTGTGTATTGGAGAGGCACATTTAAAGCAGGAGAGGGGTAGAAGGATGTGGTCCCAAAAGTGTGACAATACATCCAAATGAGGGACTGCTTTTGTCAGGTACGTTATGAAAGACTGAGGTGACGAGGACATCCTTTCTTACTTCTACAGCCTTTCTGCAATGAAGGGACACAAGTGCCATGGGAAAAGGTTATTTATTTTTCTTTTGTATCATTCAAACATTCCAGATAACTTACATGTTAGTGTGTATTTAAAAAAAACCCAATATTTATGTTGCACATTGTAAGTCATTATCTAGCCAGTAATGGGTCTCTAGGGCAAGATTTCCTGGTAGGTCTATCACATTTATTATGATACTGGCTTCTTTCCCTTGTTTTTCTTCTCCTATTTCATATCTGGTTGAAGTGACATCTATTACCTTTTATGACTCCTCATAATTCTTACTGTCTCACTGCCCAGCTGCCTCTGATGTCTTCCACATTGTTAATTGCGATAAACTTGCTCTTCTGGTCTGTGTCCTCCATACTTCTCTAGAAGCACAAGGGTCAGCAAACTGGACTTCCCAAGTTCTACCTCTCTCTGGAAGTAGAGGAAATCACTTTGCACCTCTCCAGAGACTAACTGAACTTATTTCTGGCAATGTTCTTGTGACCGCAGTGAAAATTACTGTTTTAAATAAACGGCCCTTGCAAATTAAACTCATAAGATACCATGAGAATCTGAGAACTAACAAGGAACAGCTGGATAGTGGGGATACATGGGGGCAGTGGATGTTAAAGGCTGCAAGAAAGACATACTGAAATAATAGCTTAAAGTTATGTTAACAGAGTTGGTGGGATAGATAAATAAAGAGTAATCCAAGGCTGAAATACTTACCGTATATACTCAAGTATAGGCCGACCCGAATATAAGCCGAGGCACCTCATTTTACCACAAAAAACTGGGAAAACATATTGACTCGAGTATAAGCCTAGGGTGGGAAAATGCAGCAGCTACTGGGTAAACAGTGCCCATTTGCAGTCTAATTGTGCCCATCTGTAGTCTCACTGTACCCATCTGTAGTGTCCCTGTGCCCATCTGTAGTCTCACTGTGCCCATCTGTAGTCTCACTGTGCCCATCTGCAGCTGTACCTTTCATTACTAAAACAGCGTGTGCCTCCCGCTGTGTTATGCAGTCTGTTCGGCAGTCCATTGTAACAAAGCCCCGCCTCCTCCTCGTCTCTGATAGACAAAATGCTGATACAGTTTCCCAGCATTGTATCAGTGTTCCTCTATCACGGACGAGGAGGAGGCGGGGGTTTGTTACAATAGACAGCCGAACAGACTGCATAACACAGCGGGAGACACACACTATTTTAGTAATGAAAGGTACGGCTCACTCGAGTATAAGCCGAGGGGAGGGGGGGGGTTTCAGCTAAAAAAATGGGCTGAAAAACTCGGCTTATACTCGAGTATATACGGTATCTTTCCTGGAGTAAATGTGGCTGTAGGCTACCTTTAGCACTGATAATTTGACCAAGCTAAAGCATTTGGTTACATGATTTTTGCATGCACTGATCCTCACCAGCAGAAATCGTGTGACCTAAATGGTGGCACCCCCCCACCCGCTCTAGGTCAGTTAGTCGGCACTTACCCCATAGGTTGGCATAGGTAGGCCCTCCTGTGTCCTCTTCTCCTTTGCATCAAGGCGGCTTCCCCCGTGCATCTCCTCCCTCCTCCTAAGTGTCCAATAGGATCGCCTGTCCTTTTATCCAATCGGGTGATGGGTCTCAAGACCCGCTTCCTGATTGGCCTGGAGGAGGATCAGTGTGGCAATAGCGAATATTCATTCTCTATTGTCACCCAACTGGATGGGCTCAGAGCACAGTGCTCTGCGCCCTGAGCCCACCCTTTTTTAAAGCCTATTAGAGCCGCTGGCTCTAATCACGTGCTTCAAAAAAAAAACATCCCTCTATTGGAATCCATGGTCCAGCGCCCTGCATGTAGATCAGGGGGCCAGATGCATGGATAGATGGGGGCGGCGCCCATGCACCCCTAATGGACGGGCTGCCCATTGAATCCAGTCGTATCATGCTCATGTCATATCACCAGTACTAGGGGGAGCCTAAAATAGCATTTACTCTAGAAATAGTTAAGCATCCATTCTATTAAGCAAGTCAGCAATGTCTATTTCATCAAACTAAACTACTGTTGCAACTTGAAGGTAACATTTGAGAAAAGGTCAGCTTTAATACGAAAGGAGAATTGAGGCAGTTGAACGTTTCGGAACAATTTAGCTGTAGCTCTACTCCCCTAGGAGCCACAGGAATACTGTGCAGGTCTCCCCACAATCCTCGGCCCACAGCTAGACACGCACAGGCTCATTCACACATTTTTTCAATGAGCAGTCTTATTCCCCGTACACACGGTCGGATTTTCTCAGACGGAAAATGTGTGATAGGACCTTGTTGTCGGAAATTCCGACCGTGTGTAGGCTCCATCACACATTTTCCAACACACAAAGTTTGAGAGCAGGATATAAAATTTTCCGACAACAAAATCCGTTGTCGGAAATTCCGATCGTGTGTACACAAATCCCACGGACAAAGTGCCACAAATGCTCAGAATAAATAAAGAGATGAAAGCTATTGGCCACTGCCCCATTTATAGTCCCGGCGTACGTGTTTTACGTCACCGCGTTCAGAATGATTGGATTTTCCGACAACTTTGTGTGACCGTGTGTATGCAGGACAAGTTTGAGCCAACATCCGTCGGAAAAAATCCTAGGATTTTGTTATCGGAATGTCCGAACAAAGTCCGACCGTGTGTACGGGGCATAAGGCTGTTTTTGTTGTTTTTATTTCTGGAGAACTTGGATAGGGTTGAGGAAATTAGTTGGGATACTCCAAAAGCAAGAACTTTGTACACTTGAGGACTTATGTATCCTTCAGAACAAGTTATATTAAAGTCTGTGCATGTAGCAAACAGTAGACTTCAGCTTTAAGGTAGCAGTATTCGTAGTAGTAGTTAACTGTAAATGTCCTTTTTTAGAACCACAAGAGCAGATTACTGTAGATGGACAAAGCTCTTTAGGACACCAGCTGGTGTCCCCTTTAACTAGACCCACAGCTGACTTTCTCTAGCACCAGAGGGGTAGCAGAAGCACAAAGGTCCCCAAGATCTCTCAAAGTGTCTGTACTTACACAAGGCCCAAGAAACAACTGGTTGCCTCCTTCCAACTTTCAAGCAACACCTTACTTTGGTGATACCAGATTAGCTCTTGTACCAGGCTACATCCATAAAAGACAGATTAGTCCCAAGAGAATTTGTAGGACTCTATATAAAAGATCCCTGTAAACGTTTAGGGACATTCACATGCGGTGGTTGTACCATCTGCCAATACATGAACACTAAATCAAGAATTATATTACCAAATGGAAAAATATTTAAGCCTCAACACTTTGTGAACTGTAAGACTGCAGGTGTGGTATAAATGCTAATATGTATACATTTGGGGTTCCTAGCACCAAGTGGCCTCAAGATACAGGGCCCCAAAGTTGGTCAACTGTATCCATCTGCAGCAATGTCATTTCGGGACCCTTTGGGTCCAGAAACCCCAAATTTTGGCTGCAGCTAGGGGGCATCTAGGAACCCTTAACTATCGAGTTTGAAGTTCAGGGGACCTATGGCTGCAAATGGACACAGTGAGGCATGCAAATGGACACAGTGAGGCTGCAAATGGGCATTGTTGACCCTCTTTTCCACTTACAGCAGCTGCACATTTCTCACCCTAGGCTTATACTCGAGTCAATAAGTTTTCCCAGTTTTTTGTGGTAAAATTAGGTGCCTCGGCTTATAGTCGGATCGGCTTATACTTGAGAATATACGGTATGTCAATGTTAGAGTTTTTTTGTTGGAAAAACTAAGCTAGAATTTAGCAAAAGAGCAGGAAGGCATATTACAAGTATGTAAACGGCCAATCCAGAGCTCCCCCTTGGAAGACACATTAGGGATAACCATAAAGGGAAAAACCCTAGAATTTGTTTTCTAATTTTAGTCCGGATTCACCCCAACACAAGAGGTGAAGACTGGAACAAACTCCTTCTCCAGCAAGAAACTTGCTGGATTATGGAGTTAGGGGCCATCAATACACCAGGTCTAAACAGCCAGCTTAGTTATGGACCATTTTTGGAGGGTTTTGCCTCAGGTGTCTGTGAAAAAGATATATGAACGAATATGTTCCATAATCCATAACTCTCTTTCCAATTCAAAATTCCTCCCATCTTTTCTCTTTTTTGTCATCTCCTGCTCTGTATATGGCCTATATAACCTTTGTAATATGTCCTTCTTGGGTTTTTTTTTTTTTTAAATATATGAGCACAAATATGCCATCACATTTGTATATATCGCAATAATGTGTTGTCTGTATGTGATTTATAGTTTGTTTGTATTCTGTAACATATACCATCTCACCAATTGTGTCTAGGTGCCCATTGTAGTTATTGTATAATCCCTTGGAGATCTGGAACTGGAAAGCGCTCGCGGATCTGTAAGTCAGACTGCACAAACATCGATTCATGTTTTATACACACTGCCATACAAATTCATCACACCGCTATATGACAGATACCTGACATGCTCGACATATACATACTCCTTTGCTGTGCTGGTGTAGTATATATGTGCCCCATCTGTGATCTTACCAATAACGGAATGCTATGTGCACATATACTGTATGTACGCATATATATGTATTTTTTGGTCCATCTAGGGACCTCATTTCTATGACATATTACATATACCCTTTATTTTTAATATCTGTCACGATCACACCTATACATCCCTTTGGGTATGTTTAAGACTATAATCTCCATGCCCTGGTGGGCGTGATGCTTTGCTTCTTTTCCTGATTACTGACCGGGCTCTGTGTTATGGTGACGATGCGATGTGGCTGCACCTCCCATTGCTTTATGTGGATGTAACATGGTTTTGACGGTGTTTTGGTTCTGTTCTATGCTCTGCACACATCTTGGACGTCTGACGTCAGCGCTGTTTCTAATGCAGCCGCCGCCACCCCGCACCAACACTCGACTTATTACTCCCACATCCCGTATGTCCAACGTCCGTGTCCCCTCCAATGCGCATGCGCTGCCGCCCTACACTGTCACTAACACGCAGATGCCAATCCTTCTGACGTCTGACCCCATTGCGCAGGCGCCGGTGTCTTGTGCTATATAAGATTCGTTTTTATGATCTCGTTGCCACTGCCAGCAAGGACTCCTCGATGCGAACGAGATCCCAACATCAGGTAGTTAAAAACCTAAAATACGCAATAGATTTGGGTGTTTGATACACTGACAACTGTGAGATATGTTTTCTCCAAATGTTCAGTTGTCTATCAATACACTCAATAAATGAGCATCAGTGACTTTGTTATTAGCCATACTAATCAAACTTTTTTACCACACTGCACTGATTTGATTGTTTATCATATAAATCACCTAATTATGGGATGTAACGATATTACACATCCACTAGTTTATTCAATACTTGAAGATAGTCTAAGAAATTAAAACTAGAGCATTACTCTAATACATTTTTTTGATATGATAAGAGAATACAAAAAACTCCTCATTTTCCAAAGATGCATATATACATGGCTAGTTTGCATAGGTTTTTTAGACCTGATATGAAGGCATTCTGTAGGTTGTGTGTGTGTGTATATATATATATGTATATATATATATATGTGTTCATATGCTTACATAGCACACATATTATCAGTACAGAACACTCGGACTGCCTTTAACGATAGGTACTTATCCCAATAAATCCTTATAACAATATATATGTTAAATTAAAAATATTTTGGCATATGTGCACAAACATTATATCATTTCAGAGCTTTTGGATATCTCAGCATATTGTGTCGGTCCTGAGTCTAGCGACCCTGGGTCACTAATGTAAAAGGAGGGAACATACATTTGGGCCCGCCTTCATGGGCTTGCTGCAGCCCGCCTCCTTCCCGCTCAAATTTCAGGCTATTTTGTGAGGTAATATAGACTACAGTGATTTGGGTTACTGTCTCTTTAAATTTATGAGATATGAAAATTTTAACCAATTAAAAGCTTTGGAAGCTTCTAGAATTTCTGGGAGCCCTATAAATATGAAGAATTTACAGTGTTTTCTCACAGTTGGTCAAGCCTTGGCAAAAGAGCTGTAATGGTTCTCTTGACCATGAAGACCCTCCTCAGGCAG
Source organism: Lithobates clamitans (assembly GCA_037952925.1). Lineage (NCBI taxonomy): Eukaryota > Metazoa > Chordata > Amphibia > Anura > Ranidae > Lithobates > Lithobates clamitans. The sequence continues at coordinate 792,025 of JBBGZY010001239.1, forward strand.
ATTCTGGAGAGCGGAGATCTGCGGGGGAGATGACTGGCTGCAGAGATGCCTAGTGCTGGCGGAGGAAGAAGTTCCAGAACCCCTAGCCAAAAAGGGAGCTGAACAAGCGGAAGAGTTGCCTGGGAGAGCGTCGCCAGAAGCCCCTGCAGAATACAGAGATGTTCGGTGCCGCAGACTGAGGAGCCAGCCGCCGGAGAGAAGAGGTACGGCGTCTGCGAGTCAAGAGGTGCAGAGGAGCCCAGCTGAAAGCGCGTCGGCGTCAAGACAGAACGAGAGGTGTGACGTGAACTCGGAGGCGGGACCAGAGGAGGAGCAGGAGCCGGAGCTGGAAGCGGGGCCGGAAAGACGCGCTAGGAAAAAGCGCAGAATTTATTCCCCTTCACTGACCAACAGTTCTAATAGGAGGGTGAGACCGCGCGTACAAGAGGGGCGGGTCTTGCATCAGTCCACGCCTGTGGCGGTTGCTAATCACCTGGGGAACGCCACATCCGAGGGATCCTCTGAGCTGCTGTACTCAGCAGTCACCACTGAAGGCAACAGAAGCAATTTACCAGCTAGCAATTTCAGCAGCGCTGTTCTGCCTATTGTTTCACAGGCTGCTGAAGGCAATTATACTCCTGTGGTTACAGGTGAGTCTTATGCCCCGTACACACGGTCGGACATTGATCGGACATTCCGACAACAAAATCCATGTATTTTTTCCGACGGATGTTGGCTCAAACTTGTCTTACATACACATGGTCACACAAAGCTATCGGAAAATCCAATCGTTCTGAACGCGGTGACGTAAAACATGTACTTCGGGACTATAAACGGGGCAGTAGCCAATATCTTTCATCTCTTAATTTATTCTGAGCATGCATGGCACTTTGTGCGTCGGATTTGTGTACACACGATCGGAATTTCCGACAACAGATTTTGTTGTCGGAAAATTTTATAGCAAGCTCTCAAACTTTGTGTGTCGGAAATTCCAATGGAAAATGGATGATGGAGCCCACACACTGTCGGAATTTCCGACAACTGTGTGTACGGGGTATAATACTAAAGTACTAAATTAATTGATTGGTTCTTTATCTAATTTAGTACAAGTTTTGGTAAACAATTTGCAGTCTTCTTCTAATACTTTAGCTTGTAATACTAATATTGTGGATAATTCATTATCACATTCAGAGGTTAGTAATACTAATAATACAGGAATTAATGAGTTGATATCTAATGTTCAGTCAGCCAATACAGCTAGAATCAAGAATACAGTTCCTGAGGCATTTTTTAAAGAAGTGATGCTGTGTGAGATTTCACCGATAGGTTTTCATTTACCTAGTGCATGTAAAGAAAAAACCTGGAAGGGAGAATTGATTGATGTCATGTCTCTTCTCCCGTCTGCGAAAGAATTTTCTTTTCGTCATGACAGAAAATCTGATGATAAACAGGAGGATCGTAAATTTATTGCTAGATCTTTCTTTAACTGGTTACAAAGATACTGTATTTTTTCTAGTGTGTTGGCTGAAAGGAAACCTGAATTATGTGGAGGTTTACTTGAACACCTTGAACAAGTATTGGCGGCCTGTAGGAATTTCGGCGGTATGGGCTGGTTCCAATACGACAAATCTTTCCGCCAGAAATTGGCTATTCACCCCACTCTTAAATTAGGGATGAAAGATGTAGGTCTATGGCTCAATTTAATTGTTCCACAGAAACCTTCTACTCCTAGACAAAGTACGGTAAGTAATGTAACTTCAGCATACAAGAAAGGTTTTTGCTTTTCTTATAAAGAATCTCAGTGTAAGTGGAACACATCATGTAGATACAGATATGAGTGTTCTTTTTGCACAGGATCACATCCAGTGGTCAAATGTTATAAAGAAACATGGCCTTACAATCGCAAAGAGAACATTCTAACAAAAGCTCACACTCTGGTGAACATAGCAAATATGCTGCAGTGGTTGGGCAAATACCCAAACAAGGAGAAAGCTAGTTTTTTGACTCATGGTTTTTATTCAGGATTTCTTTACCGTCATTTCAAGGTGAAGGTTGTTTGTTAGTAAAAAATTTAAAATAATTTTCTAAGGCCCCAGATATAGTTTGGAAAAAAATACAGAATTAATTGACTGAAGGTAGGATTGCTGGCCCTTTAACTGCTCCTCCATTAAAAAATTTCAGGATATCTCCATTAGGTTCCCCAAAAAAGAACTGAATAGTTTCCGGTTAATTCATAATTTATCTTTTCCCAGTGGGAAATCATTGAATGATGACATAGAGGATTCGTTATGTTCTGTATCGTATGCTTCTTTTGAAGATGCGATTGACAAAATTAAACAGGTTGGACATGGGGCCTTTTTGGCTAAGGTCGATATTAAATCAGCTTTTTCGGTATTTGCCAATAGCGCCAGAGGCTTTTAACTCTTTGGGTTTTTTCTTTGACGGTTTTTATTTTTTTGACAAATGTCAAATGGTTGTGCACTTTCTTGTGCTTATTTCGAGAAATTTTCATCCTTTTTGCATTGGGTTCTTTCCGTTCAGTCAAACTGGGATGGTATTGTTCTCTTGTAAAAAAACTGGGATGGTATTGTACACTATCTTGATGATTTTTTATTCATAGGTCCAAAAGATTCAGATTTTTGTTTTAAACTGTTATGTATTTTTACTGAAATTTCAGCTTTTTTCGGGATTCCCTTAGCTGTGGAAAAAACTGTTCTTCCATGTACAGTTATCGAATTTTTGGGTATTCTTATAGATACCTCTTTATTTGAATTCAGGTTACCTGCTCAAAAAATAGAATTAAATTAAAACATCTGATTTATATCTTTTTACGAAAAAAGAAAGTACTTTTGAGGGAAATCCTTGTTGGGTTTGTTAGCATTCACGTCCACGGTAATGCCGGTAGGTCGTATTTTTTCTAGACATCTATACCTTTCTACGGCAGGCTTGAAATCTCCGTTCTCTCCCATTCGTTTAACAGAGTCTCTTAAGGAGGATTTAGTAGTTTGGGCTAATTTTTTAGAGGATTATAATGGGCATTCCTTTTTCAGGATGAGTTTTATTTTTGCAGCAGACTTTTTTCTTTTTACAGATGCTGCTGGTTCTAAAGGCTTTGCAGCAATCTGGAAAGAACACTGGTGTTGTGGTGCCTGGCCAGAGGCGTGGATATCCAGAGAGTTGAATAACAACATAGTTCTACTTGAACTTTTTCCAGTAGTAGCGGCAGTGGAAATTTGGGGTCAGTTTTTTGGTAATAAGCGCTTCCTTATTACAACTGATAATAAGGGTGCGCTTTTTGCAATTAACTGTTTATCATCCAAATCATTACCTGTCATTAAGTTGTTGTGTCACTTAATCTTTTTATGTCTTAAATGGAACGTATGGATAAAGGCACAATTTACTCCAGGTTTTGAAAATAATTTAGCTGACTCGCTCTCTCATTTTCAGATGAGTCGTTTCCGTCCACTGCTTCCCAATGCAGATTTGGAGAGTCATCCTTGCTCTTACATCTATGGGATTTGGTTTGAATTTGGTCACTCAAGCAATTAAGAATTCGGTAGCTCCTCAAACTTGGAATGAATATTCAAGATTTTGGGAAAAAATGGGAACATTTTTGTTTTCTTAATAATAATGTGTCCTTGTCTCCATCCGAAAATCTTATTTTATCATTTTTTAAAAATTTTATTTTATAGTTTTTGGAATCCTTAATGTGCCAGAATTTTTCTCCAAGTCACTTGGTCAAGTTATTAGCTGGTATTTCTTTCTTTTGCCACCTACAACGTTTGCCTGCTTTTGGCAGTTACTTTTCTGTTAAGCAGGCATTAAAAGGTTATAGGAGGGAAAAGTATAGGCCGGATCACAGGAGACCTATATCCATGGAACTTTTGGATAAAATCTGTAAGAGTACCTACGCTATTTGTTTTTCTGAATTTGAAGCGTTACTTTTCAGATCCGCCTTTGTTTTATCTTTTTTTGGGGCATTAAGGATTTCTGAGTTATTACCTTCCAATAAGTATAGTTTGGTTTACAGAAAGATCACATTATTTTTAGTGATAATCTTATTAGGATTTTTATGAATAAATCTAAAACTGATCAATTGGGAAAAGGTCAGTGGTTGATTATTTCTCCTTGTGTTAGGGAGAGTATTTGTCCTTTAACCACTTGCCGACCGCCGCACGACGATGTACGTCGACAGAGCGGCACGGGCAGGCAAAAGGGCTTACCTGTACGTCCCTGCCTGCCCGCGGGTGGGGGGTCCGATCGGACCCCCCCCGGTGCCTGCGGCGGTCGGCAAATGTCCCCCGGCGATCGGTGGTGAGGGGGAGGCCATCCATTCGTGGCCCCCCCCTCGCGATCGCTCCCAGCCAATGGGATCATTTCCCTGCCTCTGTATTGTACACAGAGGCAGAGGAAATGATGTCATCTCTCCTCGGCTTGGTATTTTCCGTTCCGGGCCGAGGAGAGAAGACTGAACTGTGAGTGCACAACACAAACACACACAGTAGAACATGCCAGGCACACATTACACCCCGACCCCCCCCCCCGATCGCCCCCCGATCCCCCCCCGATCACCCCCCCCTGTCACAAACTGACACCAAGCAGGTTTTATTTTTTTTTTTTTTTCTGATTACTGCATAGTGTCAGTTTGTGATAGTTAGTGTGTTAGGGTAGTGAGTGTTAGGCCCCCTTTAGGTCTAGGATACCCCCCTAACCCCCCTAATAAAGTTTTAACCCCTTGATCACCCCCCGTCACCAGTGTTGCTAAGCGATCATTTTTCTGATCGCTGTATTAGTGTCGCTGGTGACGCTAGTTAGGGACGTAAATATTTAGGTTCGCCGTCAGCGTTTTATAGCGTTGGGGACCCCCATATACTATCTAATAAATGTTTTAACCCCTTGATTGCCCCCTAGTTAACCCTTTCACCACTGATCACCGTATAACCGTTACGGGTGACGCTGGTTAGTTTGTTTATTTTTTATAGTGTCAGGGCACCCGCCGTTTATTACCGAATAAAGGTTTAGCCCCCTGATCGCGCGGCGGTGATATGCGTCGCCCCAGGCAGCGTCAGATTAGCGCCAGTACCGCTAACACCCACACACGCAGCATACGCCTCCCTTAGTGGTATAGTATCTGTATGGATCAATATCTGATCTGATCAGATCTATACTAGCGTCCCCAGCAATTTAGGGTTCCCGAAAACGCAGTGTTAGCGGGATCAGCCCAGATACCCGCTAGCACCTGCGTTTTGCCCCTCCGCCCGGCCCAGCCCACCCAAGTGCAGTATCGATCGATCACTGTCACTTACAAAACACTAAACGCATAACTGCAGCGTTCGCAGAGTCAGGCCTGATCCCTGCGATCGCTAACAGTTTTTTTGGTAGCGTTTTGGTGAACTGGCAAGCACCAGCCCCAGGCAGCGTCAGATTAGCGCCAGTACCGCTAACACCCACGCACGCACCGTACACCTCCCTTAGTGGTATAGTATCTGAACGGATCAATATCTGATCCGATCAGATCTATACTAGCGTCCCCAGCAGTTTAGGGTTCCCAAACACGCAGTGTTAGCGGGATCAGCACAGATACCTGCTAGCACCTGCGTTTTTCCCGTCCGCCCGGCCCAGCCCAGCCCACCCAAGTGCAGTATCGATCGATCACTGTCACTTACAAAACACTAACCGCATAACTGCAGCGTTTGCAGAGTCAGGCCTGATCCCTGCGATCGCTAACAGTTTTTTTGGTAGCGTTTTGGTGAACTGGCAAGCACCAGCCCCAGGCAGCGTCAGATTAGCGCCAGTACCGCTAACACCCACGCACACAGCATACGCCTCCCTTAGTGGTATAGTATCTGATTGGATCAATATCTGATCCGATCAGATCTATACTAGCGTCCCCAGCAGTTTAGGGTTCCCAAACACGCAGTGTTAGCGTGATCAGCCCAGATACCTGCTAGCACCTGCGTTTTGCCCCTCCGCCCGGCCCAGCCCAGCCCACCCAAGTGCAGTATCGATCGTTCACTGTCACTTACAAAACACTAAACGCATAACTGCAGCGTTCGCAGAGTCAGGCCTGATCCCTGCGATCGCTAACAGTTTTTTTGGTAGCGTTTTGGTGAACTGGCAAGCACCAGCCCCAGGCAGCGTCAGATTAGCGCCAGTACCGCTAACACCCACGCACACAGCATACGCCTCCCTTAGTGGTATAGTATCTGATCGGATCAATATCTGATCCGATCAGATCTATACTAGCGTCCCCAGCAGTTTAGGGTTCCCAAACACGCAGTGTTAGCGTGATCAGCCCAGATACCTGCTAGCACCTGCGTTTTGCCCCTCCGCCCGGCCCAGCCCAGCCCACCCAAGTGCAGTATCGATCGTTCACTGTCACTTACAAAACACTAAACGCATAACTGCAGCGTTCGCAGAGTCAGGCCTGATCCCTGCGATCGCTAACAGTTTTTTTGGTAGCGTTTTGGTGAACTGGCAAGCACCAGCCCCAGGCAGCGTCAGATTAGCGCCAGTACCGCTAACACCCACGCACGCAGCATACGCCTCCCTTAGTGGTAAAGTATCTGATCGGATCAATATCTGATCTGATCAGATCTATACTAGCGTCCCCAGCAGTTTAGGGTTCCCACAAACTCAGTGTTAGCGTGATCAGCCCAGATACCTGCTAGCACCTGCGTTTTGCCCCTCCGCCTAGCCCAGCCCACCCAAGTGCAGTATCGATCGATCACTGTCACTTACAAAACACTAAACGCATAACTGCAGCGTTCGCAGAGTCAGGCCTGATCCCTGCGATCGCTAACAGTTTTTTTGGTAGCGTTTTGGTGAACTGGCAAGTGCCAGCGGCCTAATACACCCCGGTCGTAGTCAAACCAGCACTGCAGTAACACTTGGTGACGTGGCGAGTCCCATAAGTGCAGTTCAAGCTGGTGAGGTGGCAAGCACAAGTAGTGTCCCGCTGCCACCAAAAAGACAAACACAGGCCCCTCGTGCCCATAATGCCCTTCCTGCTGCATTCGCCAATCCTAATTGGGAACCCACCGCTTCTGCAGCGCCCATACGTCCCCCATTCACATCCCCAACCAAATGCAGTCGGCTGCATGAGAGGCATTTTTATGTCCTCCCGAGTACCCCTACCCAACGAACCCCCCCAAAAAAGATGTTGTGTCTGCAGCAAGCGCGGATATAGGCGTGACACCCGCTATTATTGTCCCTCCTGTCCTGACAATCCTGGTCTTTGCATTGGTGAATGTTTTGAACGCTACCATACACTAGTGGAGTATTAGTGTAGGGTACAGCATTGCACAGACTAGGCGCACTTTCACAGGGTCTCCCAAGATGCCATCGCATTTTGAGAGACCCGAACCTGGAACCGGTTACAGTTATAAAAGTTACAGTTACAAAAAAAGTTGTAAAAAAATAAATAAAAAAAACATACAAAAATATAAAAAAAAAAAAAAATAGTTGTCGTTTTATTGTTCTTTCTCTCTCTCTATTCTCTCTCTCTATTGTTCTGCTCTTTTTTACTGTATTCTATTCTGCAATGTTTTATTGTTATTATGTTTTATCATGTTTGCTTTTCAGGTATGCAATTTTTTATACCTTACCATTTACTGTGCTTTATTGTTAACCATTTTTTTGTCTTCAGGTACGCCATTCACGAATTTGAGTGGTTATACCAGAATGATGCCTGCAGGTTTAGGTATCATCTTGGTATCATTCTTTTCAGCCAGCGGTCAGCTTTCATGTAAAAGCAATCCTAGCGGCTAATTAGCCTCTAGACTGCTTTTACAAGCAGTGGGAGGGAATGCCCCCCCCCCAATGTCTTCCGTGTTTTTCTCTGGCTCTCCTGTCTCAACAGGGAACCTGAGAATGCAGCCGGTGATTCAGCCAGCTGACCATAGAGCTGATCAGAGACCAGAGTGGCTCCAAACATCTCTTTGGCCTAAGAAACCGGAAGCTACGAGCATTTTATGACTTAGATTTCGCCGGATGTAAACAGCGCCATTGGGAAATTGGAAAAGCATTTTATCACACCGATCTTGGTGTGGTCAGATGCTTTGAGGGCAGAGGAGAAATCTAGGGTCTAATAGACCCCAATTTTTGCAAAAAAGAGTACCTGTCACTACCTATTGCTATGATAGGGGATATTTACATTCCCTGAGATAACAATAAAAATGATTTAAAAAAAAAAAAAAAATGAAAGGAACAGTTTAAAAATAAGATAAAAAAATAATAATAATAAAGAAAAAAAAAAAAAAAAAAAAAAGCACCCCTGTCCCCCCTGCTCTCGCGCTAAGGCGAACGCAAGCGTCGGTCTGGCGTCAAATGTAAACAGCAATTGCACCATGCATGTGAGGTATCGCCGCGAAGGTCAGATCGAGGGCAGTAAGTTTAGCAGTAGACCTCCTCTGTAAATCTAAAGTGGTAACCTGTAAAGGCTTTTAAAAGCTTTTAAAAATGTATTTAGTTTGTCGCCACTGCACGTTTGTGCGCAATTTTAAAGCATGTCATGATTGGTATCCATGTACTCGGCCTAAGATCATCTTTTTTATTTCATCAAACATTTGGGCAATATAGTGTGTTTTAGTGCATTCAAATGTAAAAAAGTGTGTTTTTTCCCCAAAAAATGCGTTTGAAAAATCGCTGCGCAAATACTGTGTGAAAAAAAAAAATGAAACACCCACCATTTTAATCTGTAGGGCATTTGCTTTAAAAAAAATATATAATGTTTGGGGGTTCAAAGTAATTTTCTTGCAAAAAAAAATAATTTTTTTTATGTAAACAATAAGTGTCAGAAAGGGCTTTGTCTTCAAGTGGTTAGAAGAGTGGGTGATGTGTGACATAAGCTTCTAAATGTTGTGCATAAAATGCCAGGACAGTTCAAAACCCCCCCAAATGACCCCATTTTGGAAAGTAGACACCCCAAGCTATTTGCTGAGAGTCATGTTGAGTCCATGGAATATTTTATATTGTGACACAAGTTGCGGGAAAGAGACAATTTTTTATTTTTTTTATTTTTTTTTGCGCAAAGTTGTCACTAAATGATATATTGCTCAAACATGCCATGGGAATATGTGAAATTACACCCTAAAATACATTCTGCTGCTTCTCCTGAGTATGGGGATACCACATGTGTGAGACTTTTTGGGAGCCTAGCCGCGTACGGGACCCCGAAAACCAAGCACCGCCTTCAGGCTTTCTAAGGCCGTAAATTTTTGATTTCACTCTTCACCGCCTATCACAGTTTCGGAGGCCATGGAATGCCCAGGTGGCAAAAAAAAACCCCAAATGACCCCATTTTGGAAAGTAGACACCCCAAGCTATTTGATGAGAGGTATAGTGAGTATTTTGCAGACCTCACTTTTTGTCACAAAGTTTTAAAAATTGAAAAAAGAAAAAAAAAATTTTTTTTTCTCGTCTTTCTTTATTTTCAAAAACAAATGAGAGCTGCAAAATACTCACCATGCCTTTCAGCAAATAGCTTGGGGTGTCTACTTTCCAAAATGGGGTCATTTGGGGGGGTTTTGTGCCACCTGGGCATTCCATGGCCTCCGAAACTGTGATAGGCAGTGAGGAGTAAAATCAAAAATGTACGCCCTTAGAAACCCTGAAGGCGGTGATTGGTTTTCGGGGTCCTGTACGCGGCTAGGCTCCCAAAAAGTCCCACACATGTGGTATCCCCATACTCAGGAGAAGCAGCTAAATGTATTTTGGGGTGCAATTCCACATATGCCCATGGCCTGTGTGAGCAATATATCATTTAGTGACAACTTTGTGCAAAAAAAAAAAAAAAATTTGTCACTTTCCCGCAACTTGTGTCAAAATATAAAACATTCCATGGACTCAACATGCCTCAAAGCAAATAGCTTGGGGTGTCTACTTTCCAAAATGGGGTCATTTGGGGGGGTTTTATGTCATCTGGGCATTTTATGGCCTTCAAAACTGTGATAGGTAGTGAGGAGTAAAATCAAAAATGTACGCCCTTAGAAATCCTGAAGGCAGTGATTGGTTTTCGGGGCCCCGTACGCGGCTAGGCTCTCAAAAAGTCCCACACATGTGGTATCCCCGTACTCAGGAGAAGCAGCTAAATGTATTTTGGGGTGCAATTCCATATATGCCCATGGCCTGTGTGAGCAATATATCATTTAGTGACAACTTTTTGTAATTTTTTTTTTTTTTGTCATTATTCAATCACTTGGGATAAAAAAAATGAATATTCAATGGGCTCAACATGCCTCTCAGCAAATTCCTTGGGGTGTCTACTTTCCAAAATGGGGTCATTTGTGGGGGTTTTGTACTGCCCTGCCATTTTAGCACCTCAAGAAACGACATAGGCAGTCATAAATTAAAGGCTGTGTAAATTCCAGAAAATGTACCCTAGTTTGTAGACGCTATAACTTTTGCGCAAACCAATAAATATACACTTATTGACATTTTTTTTACCAAAGACATGTGGCCGAATACATTTTGGCCTAAATGTATGACTAAAATTGAGTTTATTGGATTTTTTTTAGAACAAAAAGTAGAAAATATCATTTTTTTTCAAAATTTTCGTCTTTTTCCGTGTATAGCGCAAAAAATAAAAACGGCAGAGGTGATCAAATACCATCAGAAGAAAGCTCTATTTGTGGGAAGAAAAGGACGCAAATTTCGTTTGGGTACAGCATTGCATGACCGCGCAATTAGCAGTTAAAGCGACGCAGTGCCGAATTGTAAAAAGTGCTCTGGTCAGGAAGGGGGTAAAACCTTCCGGGGCTGAAGTGGTTAATTACTCTTCTTCAATATGCAGCCATTCGCTGTCAGTTTTCAGGGAAATTTTTGCTGCATATTGATGGTAGCCCTCTTACTATTTTTCAGTTCAATGCTGTGTTAAAGAAATGCCTTTGTGTGTTGGGCATGAAAAAATTCAAGTTCACTTCACATTCTTTTCGCATTGGAGCAGCATCAGTGGCATTGCAGAATGGGATGTCCAATGATGACATAAAGAAAATAGGTAGGTGGGGCTCCAAGTGCTTTAAATCTTACATTTGTCCTAATTTATTTATTTAATCTCTTTAGGGGTCAAGAAATGTGTCTGGATCGTGGGACACTCCTACATTTATTGGGCAAAGAAAAGAGCTGCACAACGTATTTACTCTGAAAATCTGTCGATGCCTCAAGATTAATTTATTACGGTATGTGTTATGGAAAGGCATTCAAGGTCTTCGATGGTGTCAGCTTTATAATGTGTTAGCTCGATAAGTTTTAGATTGGCCTTTGCCTAATATTTTAATTGTTCATGTTGAAGGAAATGATATGTGTAAGATGAGAACTTTAGATTTAATTTTTCTAATAAAACTGTGATCTTCAGAGGTTTCAGTTGATTTCCCCTAATACAGCCATTATTTTTTCCAAAATTTGCAGAGATTGCTCTGGTTTTCTTCTGGTCATAGTAAGGTCATGGAGAAGATTAGAAAAAGAGTAAATTGAGTTTCTAAGTTCTTACCTATCGTTCGTGGTTTTGCGTATCGGCATATTGATTTAGAAGGTGGCATTCCAGGCTTTTATCGCCAGGACGGAATCCATCTGTCGGATATTGGCATTGACATTTTTAACCTTGGTTTACAAAATTGTTTTGAAATGGCCGCGGTGGTGGGTTAGGCCGATTTGTTGTTTTTTGCAAAAACAAAATACCGGCTTGTGGGGACATTTAATGTTAATTTAATTAAATATGGCTCGAGTTCTAATAACTGAGCTTATAGATAGATTCAGATTTTACTAGAATAATTTTTGTTTGAATAAAAATGAAAAGTTTTGTAATATTTATGATTTATTGCGAACCAATAAAGTGCCGCAGCCATTTATATATGCCAATTATTTTGTCTTTGTGTTATTTCTTTAAGGCTTTTGGGAAATGTTAAATTAATATATTTATTTTAGAGGTGTGGGCTGCATGCAATCCCATGTAAAAGGAGGGAACATCCATTTTGGCCCGCCTTCATGGGCTTGCTGCAGCCCCGCCTCCTTCCCTCTCAAATTTCAGGCTATTTTGTGAGGTAATATAGACTACAGTGATTTAGGTTACTGTCTTTTTAAATTTATGAGACATGAAAATTTTAACCAATTAAAAGCTTTGGAAGCTTCTAGAATTTCTGGGAGACCTATAAATATGAAGAATTTACAGTGTTTTCTCACAGTTGGTCAAGCCTTGGCAAAAGAGCTACCCGCCCTTCCCACCCCTTTGTCGCTGGCACTTATGTGGTTGGTCACCCTGGATTTATAGGGGGGACATTTAATGTAAATTTAATTAAATATGGCTCGAGTTCCAATAACTGAGCTTATAGATAGATTCAGATTTTACTTGAATATTTTTTTGTTTGAATAAAAATGAAAAGTTTTGTAATATTTACGATTTATTGCAAACCAATAGAGTGCAGCGGCCATTTTTATATGCCAATTATTTTGTCTTTGTGTTATTTCTTTAAGGCTGTATTTTTTGGGGAATGTTAAATTAATATATTTATTTTTGAGGTGTGAGCTACATGCAATCCCATAAGCTGATCGTTAACTTTTATGCACTCAAGCTTTGACACACTCTTCTGGGATTTTCACAGAACCAAACATCATACCCACAAAGTTCTTTGATCTGTCTGTTCGAGGTATCACAGTGGGGCTTCTTCAGCACCGACCCATCTGTATGAGCTTTACATATCGGTGTACACTGCATCTTTATATATACATATACATATACTATAATATTGGCAGCGTGAAAGTGCAGTATCCGGTTGATTGGTGAGTGATCTTTTTTCCATCTCCAACGATGATCATTTACTGTCCATGGTCCGTTATACTCAAACTTTTATTGTGCTTTATTATAGACTGTCATTTCTCTTGAAAGAAATGACCCTAATGAAGTGATTAACACTGAAATCCTGAAACACGTCAGGCGAAATACAAAGGGGACCAACAGTTTTCAACTATATCAACTGTATTCTTTTTATTTTCAATTTTATGTCCTATTTGGCAATGTATGCATCTATTAGTTTTTAATACTACCTCAATAAATTTTGTTATTTCTTTCTACATATATTTTGATCTCTTTAATAAGTTGCCTCAAAAGTCCCTTGTTCCTGGGGGGCACTTTATTTTTGTATAATGGTCAACAAAAGGAATCATGCATCTTCCATATGTGGTCAGAGAGCAGAATAAAGCTTCTTACATTGGTGGTCAATAGGAAGAATGTGGAATTCTTTCCACTGACCATCAGTGTAAGGCGCATTCCTTATTCTACTGATCATCAATGTAAGAGGTATTCTTCCCTCTGACCCCCAACATAAGGGGACTTTTGTAAAGATATTTTTGCTTGCTGACCGATAATGCAACAGCAATTCTTTCTATCACTGACTACCAATATGGAGGGGAATTCTGAATGTCGGTCAGTGGAAGACAGAATGTCCCCTACATTTGTGGCCAGTGTGAGAAAGCATGCCCTTATCATAGATCTTTTTTTTTTTTTTTTACTGCCATAATTATATATATATATATATATATTTGTAAATTACACTTTATTGAGAGTTCTACATTTGCCCAGACAAATATGCACAATTCTTGAACCCCCAGCAGGAGGCAAATATATAGCCAGCTCACTCGATGACGCCCCTGTCAATCATATGGGATATTACATTTTTTTTCATGTCTCAAACCCCTCTACCCCCCCCCCCCTTTTTGGCGTAGAACAACAGGAGGGTAAGAAGAGTGTGTATAGCCCTAGTAGTAGCCAAGGGCACAACCATGTTCAACAAGCATACTTCAACCAAAAGGGGGTTTGAAATGGAAGTGACCGGCTAAATACATGTCATTATGTCTTGCCAGTAGGGCTTAATATTAGGACATTCCCAAAAAACGTGCATGAAGTTTGCAAGGGGTGGAAAACATCTCCAACATAGAGAGGGTTGGCCCCTAAACATTCTAGCTAGCCTGGCTGGGGTAAGATAGATTCTATATAAAAATCTGTAATGGATCAGATGATCTCTAGTAGAGACTAGGCATGTAAATGGGGCCCCCCAAATGTTGCCCCAATCATCCCTGTCTAGACCGGGAGCTGCTGACTCCCAGGCCAACTTGCATGGCTCCATCAATAGGACAGTCTCTGAAAAGAAGTCTTTATAGACTGGATACTGGTTTGAATAAGGAGTCGCTGTGTGTCAGTAGTTCTAGGTCACTGGGCTCAAGGTCAAGAGGATTCTTACAAAATTGAGAACAAAAAGCATGTCTCAATTGAATATACCTAAAGAAGTGTGAGTTTGGTAGGCCGTAGCGCTCTTTCAGATCATTGAAGGTCAGCAGAGTGCCATTGGGTACTATATGTTGTAAAGTCTTAATACCATATTTTGTCCAAACTACCGAATAAGGGTAGTTAAAAAAATGTGTTAAATTTGTGTTTCTCCACAGTGGTAGATTGGGGGGAAAGCTGGCTAGGACTAGGTGGCCTAAACCCCTGAGCCACAGACCATAACTTTATAACTGAGCTCATAGAAAGGGTGAGTGAATAGGGAGACTTTAAACCTCTGTACACTCAGTGGGAGAGCACCTCATATGATCCCACACAAGCATCCTCCAGGGATACAGAGGCATCATCCAAGGTAGTAGTCAGTCAGCGGTGGGCAACTGTCAATTGGCCGGCAAGGAAATATTTGTAAAAGTTAGGCACCGCTAGGCCCCCTTCTCCCACGGCTGTTGTAGTATGGCCAGTTAAAGGTGGGGAATCCCTCCATGCCATAAAAAAAGGAGGAGAGCATGCTGACAATTGACTTCAAAATTGATTTGGGGATCCACACCGGGGAGTTTTTTAGGATGTACAAGAATAAGGGCAAAATTTTCATCTTAATCAAATTTATCTTACCAATGAGCGACAATGAAAGATTTTTCCAGGTGTGTAGTTTCCTACTTAAAATAGAGAGCAACGGGGAAATGTTGAGGCCTATGAAGTCAGTCATCGTGTTGGTTATTATAAACCCCAAATATTTAATTTGGGTAACCCACTGTAGGGGATGGATTTTGGTCCAGTTAACCTTGAGGCCAGAGACCACTGTAAACCTGCCCAGAAGCAACAGTGCAGCCTGCAGGGAGGGTCCCGTGTCCTGAATAAATAATACCAGGTCATCCACATAAAGGGCGAATACCCACGCTGATCCCCTGTATTCGGGAAAATGAGCGCAACACAATTGCCAGAGGCTCCATAGCCAGTGCGAATAGTCCTGGTGAAAGGGTGGCAGCCTTGTCTGGTGCCCCTGGACACCGGAAAAACGCCTGACACTACACCATTAATGCGGAGGGCAGCCACTGGATGTTCATACAGTAGCGATATCCACTTAAGGAACGTGGGGCCAAACCCCATGCGTTGCAGTACAAGTGTCATATACATCCAATCAATGAAGTCAAATGTCTTTTCCAGGTCAAAAAACACCAGAGCCCTCCCAGATGATCTCTCAGCAGCCAACTCAGTGTGTGTATACACCCTCCGGATGTTAATGTCCGTGGCCTATTTAGGCATGAACCCCGTCTGATCTGGTGATATCAGGTGGTGGGTGCAATACTTTAGTTAACCTGTTGCCGATCATTTTCGTAAGTATTTTGAGGTCCATGTTGAGTAGTGCTATGGGCCGGTAGGAGGAACAATATAGAGGGTCCTTATCCGGCTTGGGCAGCAATACAACATGAGCCTCCTCATAAAGGATACCGGTAAAGTCCCAGTGTCAAAGCAGTCCTCATAAAGTTTTAGAAGCCTAGGAGATAGGAGATCTAAGTACTATTTGTACGATTCTGTGGAAATCCCGTCAGGGCCTGGTGATTTACCATTGGGAAAAGAGGGAACAGCAGTCGCCAGCTCTTTTTCAGTGAATATAACTATAAAAACGTGAGCAGCGCTACAGAAAGTGAATATAATGTATGAAAATTAGTACAAATAAATGAGGATCAAGAGTCCATGATGGACCAAAATTAACAATAATTAACAATATAAGTGCCAAAAAAAGTGACATAATAAGGGTGGTAACAACATAAAAGGGTAGTAAAAATTAGTCCCAACAGTGAAAATGTGGAAACAATGAAAACTCAGTGGAAAAACTCATCCAAACAAATAAAAGGTGAGGTAAATTGGTCACACCAATAGCGATTTGTGAGAAGATCCACCACCGTATGTGCTAAACGCTTACAAGATGGCAAGCTTTGGATAGCTTGTAAGTAGCCTGACAATCAATGGTAAGCAGCGTCACACCGCGGCTTCTCAATGAAGGGCCAAAAACATACAGGGTTGCTCCATCCAATGGGCGATCAGTAGGCAGGACCTGTTCCCAAGTTGGCACTCACGGCCCACTGTTCTCGACCAGTCAGAACATGGTAATACTTTTTCAGTGAAAGGTGCATCCAGGCTAGCAGCCACTTCATCTGGTAACAACGGGGCCTGGAGGGAGTCCAACAGGTCAATTAAGACCTGTGTGTCATACGGTGGGATAGGTGAGTATGGTCCAGAGTAGTGGGAGACAAACTCCTGCATGATACCCTCCTTAACCTTCACTAGGGTGCCCTCTGATGAGTAAATGCAAGGCACCACCGTGTTTGCCCGAATGTCTGCTGTCAGGATGGCTAAGAGTTTCCCGTTTTTGTCTCCTTTCTGAAACAGTTCTTCAGCTCAATATTTAAAAACATATTGAGTGAGACTCTGGAAACTAACTAACAGAGCCCACCTTCCCATCTGCAACTCGGTCAGGGAGGCAGGAGAGGGCAAATAAGCATGGGTTTGGGCACAACGCATTTCATGAGCCTGAATCTCCTCAGATTTGGAAATTTTTCCCCCCCTGTCAAACTTAATGGCAGAGACATACACCCCCTGCGTTGATGCCTTGAAGGCATCCCACACTACAGGCAGGGCTGTCGTGCCCTCATTAAATTCCCAGAACTCCTTCAGGTGTGGCGAGACCAGGGGCTCTATCAAGGCCTCCACCATCCAGCCTGGGTGTAACCGCCAAACCCCGGTGCATCTTCTCTGCACTAGACCCAACGTAACCTGTAAGGGGGTATGGTCAGAGATCCCCTTGGCTAAATAGCACACATTCATAACCAGGGGTAACAGAGCTGAGTTGGCAAAAGCTAGGTCAATATGGGAGGAGGAGACTCTGATGTGGGAAAGATAGGAGTAACCCTTCTCCCCAGGGTGTTTCCAACGCCATAGCTCCACCAATGCGGCTGAGTCCACCCAGTGTCTAAGGTCAAGGTTCTGCACTCGAATTGGGTTGGAGGTGTCTAAAACATAATCTAAAATGTTGTTGAAGTCACCAGCTACAAATAACTTCAATGGGCCAAAGGTGGTGACATTTTCCAGAACAGTGTATAAAACGTCACTTTCGAAAAGGGATGGGACATAGATGTTTGCTATGGCCAACAACTGGGATTCAATGTCCAGCACCACAATCACATAGCGCTCTTGGGGATCCATGACCACATGCTCTATAGTGCAAGCCAGTTTCTTATGGATTACAATAGCAACACCCCTAGCATATGAGGAGTGGGTAGAGTGTATTGTTCTCTGTATTCAGTTTCTGTTTAAGGATAGTATTTTACTACCAGTCAAATGATTTGAGGTATTGAAGGACCAAGGATCTTTGAAACTTTGAATTCAGCCCACGGACATTCCATGAGAGGATTTTAAGGTTACTCATATAGTGGTGGTCTGTATTCTTTGGAGACAGGATAAGCGCAATTAGAGAGGGGGCAAGGGGGGTAGGAACCCGGATACAGAGAACTACAGCCCACCAGACAGCAGCATTATAGCAGTACAAATTGTGCAAGGCAAACGGAAAGTCCACTAGCCTGAACTTTTTGGGCTAGACAAAAAAAAGAAAAAAGTAACAGAAAAATCAAAGTAAACAGTTTATGATCCCATCGCCCTGTTTGCTCTGGCAGAACAAACCTAAACGAATAGAAAGAGTTCCGGAGAAACTTTAGTCTCAAAACTGAAAAAAACAATAGCGGTCTGTTTCAAGGGTTCATCCACATGTAGAAGGGTCATGGAGACTGAAGAATGTAGAAATATCTAATATTCTACTATTCTTGTATCTCAGAGGCGTCTCTGGATGTGTAGCATTCCAACTTGTTAAAGTCTTTGTGTGTAATATGTCAGTGTTCTCTCTCCTAGAGGGTGTGTAAAGGAGAAGTGTATCTGTCTTTATCCAAGGCTGCATTTCCAACTTACTTTCAGGAATTCGTTTCTTAATAGAAATTGAAAAATCCTTTGTACGTACAATACTTCCAGAAGGGTTGTTTATTGTTCAGAAAGATAAGTAAAGACTTACATAACGACATCTGGTAACATATGGTATGGTGATGGCTTCAGAAGGATGAAGAGATATCAGATGTTACATTCTCCAAAGTGTAGGGTTCCTTCCCTCTCTTCTCACCTCTCTTCCTAACTACCATTCGACCCTACTCCATTCTTATACTGTTTCATAATATTATGTCAGCATATCCTAGAGTAACACCCATTTTTACATATATACTTTATATGGATTTTAGTCTATAGATAATTGCGTAACTCCACCCATTGTTCTGACATAGTAACTCAGAATAGAAGTACCTACACAGCAAAACTACTTCTCTCTGTCCTCTGTTCTGTAACCTTCAGAGACTAACACTAATTACATTATAAAATTCATGTGTTTCATGTATTTTTCAGAAACTTTTATCACTTAAAGTGGAGTTCCACCCCCCCAAAAAAAAAAATTAGTAAACATTTTGAGAAAAATATTTTTTTACTCACCTCTAAATGCCTGTTGCTAGGGGGTCCCTCGTGGTCTGCCTCCTTCGGTGCCTGGGCTCCCGACATCACTTCCCTCTGCGCAGGAAGGGAGATCGCCCCTCCCCCTCCCTCTTGTCAATCATCTGGGATACGTGACCGTTCCCAGATGATGGCCAGTGACGGCACGCAGCGCGGCTCCCGCATGCGCAGTGGGTGAAGCCACAGCCGGGCGCCCACAGTTAAAATGCCAGCGCCACCGAGCAGAGGGGGGGACGAGTGGAGCTTCGATCACCCGCATCGCTGGACCCTGGGACAGGTAAGTGTCCGATTATTAAAAGTCAGCAGCTGCAGTATTTGTAGCTACTGACTTTTAATTTTTTTTTTTAAATGGGAACCCCGCTTTAAAATATTAATTAACTTAAAATCTTCTAACAGAGACGTATGGTTAGGTCATATCACCCAAAAACAGTACCTTAGCTTCCCGCAGTGAACAGATAGGAAGCCCCGGGCTCTTCAATATGGTTAACCTGCATAGGAGAACAAAAGTGGAAAACATTTGCAACAACTTCTGGCACCATCCTGAGAAAGGGTAAGTTGAAGCACCCACAGGCCTTGGGCACAGGACCAGGCAGGCCAGACAACCGAACTACGTTCCTAGGCAATGGAATCCAACCAGTCATCTGCATCATTAGAGGATTCGAAGAACTTAGCAGAGCCATTGTGGATGACCTTCAGGCGACTAGGATACAGCATATTATAAACCAGGCCTTTCTCCCGCAGGCATCTGCGAACATCTGTGAATGAGTGCCTTTTCTTTTGCAGATCAGGAGAAATATCAGGGTACAGATGTAGCACTGCATTTTCATACCTCAGATCAGCATGTTTACGAGCCTCTGCCAGGATCAGGTCTCTATCCCTGAAATTGAACAGGCAGACCAGAAAAGCTTGCGGCATCAAACCAGCAGGACTCGGACCAGTAGGCACCCTGTGTGCACGTTTCACAAAGTATACTGGAGATAGTTGTTGTAGGCCCAGAAGTTGCTTAAAGAAGGCCTCAGCAAAGACTACAGGATTTGGGCCCTCCACGCCCTCCGGGAGCCCGGCCACCCGGACATTATTACATCAGAGGCGATTTTCAGCGTCCTCTGAGCGGGCTATGAGGACCTTGGCCTTTTGCTGAAGATAAGCCTGTGTCTGAACAGAGGAGGCAGTGGTATCCTCCACTGCTGAGATGCGATGCTCTGCCTCTGTAAGGCGGCCTCTAAATTTGTCCATATCCTGTCTAATCAGCCTACATTCAGGGCCCACAGAGGACTTACTGCAGGCGATGGCTGCCAGGATTGCAGCAGTGGACTGGCCTCCATGTAGCTCTGAAGCGGCCAGATGGATCGAGGAGGAGTCGTTTAGGTCTGGAGCAATAGCTGCGGCCATCCGGGGTCCGTCTGCACTGCCACCAAAGCTGGATGCGTGGATGTGTGCCACTACATATATTGGCATGAGGCGGGATCAACGGAGGCCCACCCCTTATGACATAACCACTCATCATGCCCCCAGGCAGTAACGTCATAAGCGTGGGGGCTCCAGATGACGTCACATGATGACCCCGCCCCATTCCAATATAAGTAGTAGCACATTGCACACCCGGCATTAGAGTGGGAGAGAGCATCGAGTCAACATCGGAAGAAGAACAGAGGGAGAAGACAGAGGAGGAGACCCGGCAAAAGAGCGAGAAGACAGCTGACAAGACCCGGCAGAGGCAGAAGACAGCGGACAGAGGGAGAAGAACCAGAGAGAGAGCAGAGAAGAGCCGCAGAGGGGAGAAAAACCGGCAGAGGCAGAAGACATCAGCAGAGGAGCCAGAAGAGCCGCAGAGGGGAGAAGAAGTCGGAAGAGATGCAGAAGCTGCCATAATAAATTAGTTTAACCCCTTTCCAACCAGTATAACTGCGGCAGGTCGCTGAGCACCTGTGTGCAAACACACAAATCCCGGTTCTCTCAGGGAAGAGGAGACAGATCGTGTGCTCCTACTAAGTAGGAACACCGATCGTTCTCCTCCCTTAGTTAGTCCCATCCCCCCCACAGTTAGAACACACCTAGGGAACACAGTTAACCCCTTGATTGCCCCCTAGTGTTAACCTCTTCCCTGCCAATAATATTTATACAGTAATCAGTGGCTATTTTTAGATCTGATCACTGTATAAATGTCAATGGTCCCAATAATGTGTCAAAAGTGTCCAAACTGTCCACCGCAATGTCGCAGTCACGATAAAAAGCGCTGATCATTGCCATTACTAGTAAAAAAAATAATACAAATTCCATAAATCTATCCCCTATTTTGTAGACGATATAACTTTTGCGCAAACCAATCAGTATACACTTATTGTGATTTTGTTTACCAAAAATATGTAGAAGAATACATATTGGCCTAAACTGATGAAGTTTTTTATCTTTTTTTTTGGGGATATTTATTATAGCAAAAAGTACAAAATATTGTGTTTTTTTTTAAATTGTTGCTCTTTTTTTGTTTATAGCGCAAAAAATTAAAACCGCAGAGGTGATCAAATACCACCAAAAGAAAGTTCTATTTGTGGGGAAAAAAGGACATCAATTTTGTTTGGGTACAACGTTGCACGACCGCGCAATTGTCAGTAAAAGCGACGCAGTTCCGTATCGCAAAAAATGGCCTGGTCAGGAAGGGGGCAAATCCTTCTGGGGCTGAAGTGTTTAAAAACCTGTGTACTGTGTATTATTTTTGATACTTTTTTTAGGTGAATGGGTAGGGGTACAATGTACCCCATACTCATTCACATAGGGTGGGGGGTCAGGATCTGGGGCCCCCTTGTTAAAGGGGGCTTCCAGATTCCAATAAGCCCCCCGCCCGCAGACCCCAACAACCAACGACCAGGGTTGTCGGAAAAAGGCTCTTGTCCTCATCAACATGGGGATAAAGCACCCACCCCCATGTTGAGAGCATTCGGCCTGGTACGGTTCAGGAGGGAGGGGACCGCTTGCTCGTCCCCACCCCCCTTCCTGACCTGCCGGAAAAGGCGCGGGGGTTCCTCTTAAAATCCATTCCAGACCGAAGGGCCTGGTATGCTTTTTGAGGGGGAATGCATGCCGTTTTTTTTTTTACATTTTCCCCCTGAAGATTCATACCAGACACAGTGCCTGGTATTGTCGGGAATCAAAGTCGGATCCCTGTTCATTGAAGTCAGATGCATGTCAGACTTCAAATCGCAGGGCAAAGTCGGATCTAAAGTGGTACAACTGTCGTGTCATACCAGTATGAACCCGGCCTTAGGCGAGAAGACAGAGGAGAAGACCGGGCAGAGGCAGAAGACAGCGGACAGAGGGAGAAAAATCGGAGAGAGAGAGCGGAGAAGACCCGGAGAGGGGAGAAGAACCGGCAGAGGCAGAAGACATCAGTGGAGGAGGCAGAAGAGCCGGATAGGGGAGAAGAAGTCAGAAGAGATGCCAGAGCTGCCTTAATAAATTACTTTAACACCCTGTGTGCTGTGTTTTGTTTTTGACACTTTTTTTCAGGTGAATGGATAGGGGTACAATGTACCCCATACTCATTCACATAGGGTGGGGGGCCGGGATCTGGGGGCCCCCTTGTTAAAGATTCTGATAAGCCCCCCGCCTGCAGACCCTGACAACCAACTGCCAGGGTTGTCGGGAAGAGGCCCTTGTCCTCATCAACATGAGGACAAGGTGCTTTGGGATGGGGGGGTGCAGGGCCCCCTAGCCCCAAAGCACCCCCCCATGTTGAGGGCATGTGGCCTGGTACGGTTCAGGAGGGGGGGTGCTCGCTCGTCCCCACCACCTTTCCTGACCTGCCGGGCTGTGTGCTCGGTATGGATCTTGGGGGGCCCCCACTCCGGTTTTTCGCCGTGGGGGTTCCCCTTAAAATCCATACCAGACTGAAGGGCCTGGTATGCTCTTGGAGGGGGAACCCATGCCATTTTTCTTTTTAATTTCTTTTTAATTTGGTGTGGAGTTTCTCCTCAAGAGCATCAGAGCACAAGTCACATGCCAAAGTTGGATCAGTCAAGACGGCGATCTGACTTTGATACGACTTCAGTGATAGTCAGTGGGCTGAAGTAGGATCAAACTCAGACCAAAGTAGTGCAGGGAGCATTTTCAAAGTCTAACTGACTTGTGTCGGACCAGTTAAGATGGCTCCCGTAGGGAAACATTGATTTTCACACGTCATGCGACACAAGCTAATAATGTTGGAGCATTTGTCGTACCAGTGTGAACCCAGCCTCAGTCTGTAAGTTGCGAGGTGGGGCCTCCACTAATCAGATTTGTTTATCCAGCACATCTCACAGATGCTTGATTGGATTGAGATCTGGAGAATTCATTGTTGCGGTCCTCAAACCATTCTCGAACCATTTTGGCAGGGAGCATTATCCTGCTGAAAAAGGACACTGCCATCAGGAAATACTGATTCCATAAAGGGTGTACTCAGTCAGCAACAATGTTTAGGTAGGTGATATGTGTCAAGTAACATCCACATGAAGGGCAGGACCCAAGGTTTCCTAGCAGAACATTGCCCAAAGCATCACACTGCCTCCACCAGCTTGCCTTCTTCCCATTGCATCCTGGTGTCATCTCTTCACCAGGTAAGTGACACACATACACACAGCCATCCACATGATGTAAAAGAAAATGTAATTCATCAGACCAGGCCACCTTCTTCTATGGGTCTGTGGCCCAGTTTTGATACTCACATGCCCATTGTAGGTGCTTTTGGCTGTGTACATGGGTCAGGACGAACATCTTAAATGGTATGAGGCTATGCAGCCCCACAGACAACAAACTGCAATAACCATTTTTTCTTTCAACACATCATCTTCAAGGACAGCATGTTCACTTTCTGCCTAACATATTTCACAACGTTCAGAAGCCACTGTAAAGAGATAGTCAATGTTATTCACTTGTCAATATAACCTGTCAGTGGTCATAAAGTTATGGTTAATTGGTGTATAACATAATCATTAAGTGTACACCTAAATTTAAAAAAGTTATAATTTGCTATGTTATGGCAAACATCTAAAAATGTTAATTGGGCATATGCAGTACACTAAAAAATGTATGTTTTTCTGGAATTCCTCCTGAAAAGTAGAAGTGCACTTCATGTGTCTGTGCCTACTAGTCTCATGAGATTTGGTGCTGTTCAGTGTTTGGCTTGCAGGAGAGAAACCTGTAAGTGAAGACCTGCACCCCAGATCCATTAAGTGAATCTCTAATTTTTGCATGCTTCCTGCTGCTTCTTGAATATTTCCCTAACGAGGCATCCAACCATGCATACTTACCTAGGTGGATGCACCACTAACTGACATCATATTTGTGAGCCAAATCAAAAGGATTGTGGGATTGGTAGTTCTTCAGAATGGCAATTGCCTTGCATGCATATACACCCAGACAACATATCCCAGGGATCTTTGCTACCACCCGAAAGATTGCTGGGAAGAGCTATAAAAGAGGGCAGTGACCCACCTCACTCTCTCTTCCTCCCGGGCCTTGTGTGTGATGGACCTCTCCGTACAGGGGGAGTGGGGCCATGGCCTACCACACAGTGTACAACATCATAAACCCAGCCGAGAAGGGCCTAGCACCGCTTGCTGTTCATCAGACATCTATCCAGCACCACCTTGGCAGTCCGATAACCCGCGCTTCCTATTAGACAATCTTCGCAAGTGATCCACTGCAAGGACGCCTCTTCGGGAATCGCTGTTCAGAAGGCATTCTATCGGCCTGGTCATTGGTGAGAGGGCAATTGCCCACTTTTTCAAACCTTCCTTTATTGCTTTATTGGGACACTGTGTACAGACAGCTTTAACCTGGGAAACTGCACTTCTATTTGAACACTGTACATAGACACCTATAGCATCAACCATTCCAAGGAATGCCATTACCTTGTTATTGCACCTTATTGGATACAGTTTGTGAGCTCCGACTCCCGGCGAAGTCCATCAAGCCTGCAACTGGGACATTGCTGTCTACTTAAAGGGCCCTCATACCATTCCTGTTTGACTGATATGTCATTAGGATTAAAGGTTAAATAGGCCAGCCTGGGTTCCCCCTTTAGAAGTCTTGGCAGAATTAATGCTTTACTCATGCTAGTCAATCAGTGGTACTCCATTGTACATAAGTGTATATAATATACTGTATTGCCAAATTGTCTTAACTTGTATTATTGTAGAGAAATTCTTCCGCTGAGCTAGGACTGTTATCCAAAGCTCAGCTGATCTATTAGCTCCTTTGTGCAACAAGATCTTCTTTGAGTTATTTCAGTAAATGTTAATATTGTATATTCTCACTAAGTTGTTTGACTTATTACTTTAAGGTGGTGGAAAGATGTCTGAACCCAGAGTGTCAGGTGGGTTGGAATGTTCACAGGGTCATGGTGGTGCAGATGATCAGGTAAATCCAAGCAGTCCCCAAGGGGGTCGTGCTACATGAATAAGAATTTAAAGAAAGAGAAAGGAAAATGGGGATAAAATTACAAGAAAAGGATATGGAGAAAAATGTGGACCAGGTCTGACACCAATTCAGGCTTTGATTTCCTTAGATCTGAGATGACTAAATTACAAAGATTAGATGACCCAAACTGAAGCCCTATCACCAATGGGCCACACATAATATTTTAGTGTATGTAATGCTACAGACAGCATATACGGTACATTACAAAAAGATACTAGGTATATGTTACATGAGTGATTAGAAACTAAGGGTATCACAGGGTCACATGTAGCCCTCAGACCGCAGGCTGGGCACCGGGGCCTTAGGCTGGGGTTCACACCTCCGACGGTTGCGGCTCGCAGCAGGGCTCCGGTCAGTCCCTGTTTTATATTTCAGGGATGATTTAGGACGGTCAGCAGCCTGTGGTCAAAAGTATCTGGTAGGCATTACTCTAACCAAGGTATCCCAATGTTTCCAACAATTTGAGTAATTTAAAGCAGCTCCTATTTTCTAATTTATTAAGTATCATGCCATTTTCTGTTTAACCTGGGCTATGGTGGCTTTATAAGGCTTTTGCTAGGGTTTGTTTAGCTGCAGTGTAGAGTTAATGATCAGTCTATATCACCCTTGCCACATGCTCCTTCATAATGTTTCTCTTTTTATATAATATTATTATACGGTAAAGTATATGCTGTATGTGTGTAAAATATATATGAAAAATAATAAATCTTTGTGAAAGGAATAGCTGTATTTTCCTTTGAAAAGTGTGTTGGTTTCCCCTACAGCCGAGCACTGAAAGGAGAGTGGGCCATATAGAGTCACCAAAAAGAGGGATGAATAGTGATTATACAGTACAAAGCTCTCTGCATACTAGGAAATATAACTGGAATTGGAGGATAAAAGGATAAAAGGGAAAGTGTTTTTGAAAGGAGAGGGGACTGAAATTATGAAAGGGAGAATATGATGTTTGATGTGCAGTTGCAATGCAGAGAACTTGAACAAATAAATGTCTATTGCTGCAGCTGTTCATGTCTGGCTTCCGACTGTAACATTACATTCCCAGAAACAGGGTGATGTAATACTCTGCATGAATCAATTTTGTAGGTGTAATGTGCTGCTGTGGAATTTCCTTGTGTTCTACAAATCCTGCTATATTGATCTCTATATCTTTAGCTCTCCAGGAAGGACACACAGTATATATCTCTGCCTATAATGCATGATTAGTATTCTGGACACAATTGCTAGATACTACAAACCATCTGAGGTCACATTGGCCCTCGGGACAAGATGCAATCATGGCTTGGTATGGAACTGATCGATATTTCATTCAGGCTGGCTAGCTCATAAATTGGACCTGAGAAAATGGTAACCATATGCTTGCAACTCAGTTCTGTAAAGGGGAATGAATCATATCGCTAAACTAAGTTATCAATCTATGAATTGTGACTTCGATAGGATGAAATCTTTATTTGGTCAATGACTGAACAGCAAATCTTTGTATGTTATATAGGCAAATTCACACTTAAAGTGTATTTCCGCTTTTGTAGTCAAATTTGAGAAAACCCCACTATATGTTATGTGTTCCCATTTGCACAGCATACTTAAAGTGGTTGTAAACCCTAGCAAAAAAAAAAAAACAACCTGCAAGACAAAGGCATAATGAGCTAGTATGCATAGCATACTAAAATCCGACAACAACTGTCTGATGGAGCATACACACGGTCGGATTTTCCACCAACAGCCTGTCATCACACATTTCCCGTCGGAAAATCCGATCGTGTGTACGCGGCTTAACTGATGCAACAGCACGTACGTTAGGACAGATGGGGAGATTTACTAAAAATAGAGCGTGCAAAATCTGGTGCAGCTCTGCATAGAAACCAATCAGCTTTGTTGTCAAAGCTTAATTAAACAAGCTGAAGTTAGAGGCTGATTGGCTACCGTGCACAGCTACACCAGATTCTGAGTGCTCAAGTTTTAGTAAATCTCCACAGTGTTCAAATCAAGTTTACAACTGATAATGAAGGATCTGCCTGCATAAGTATAGACAGGGCTAATTATGGCAAACGCAGCTCTCTCACAAAGAGAACTAGTAGGATTTTTAAATGCTGGCATTTCCAGAAAAAAAGGATCTAAAAAGGTAAGCTAAACTTTTTAAAAGTTGTGCTATGTGAATGAGAACATGCAATGAATATAAATTAGGCGTTATCCCAATTTGGCTGCAAAAGTGAGAATATACCATAAAGCCCTGCTCCAGGCTGGGCACACCCCTGGTCCTCTGACACCCCTGTATCACTGCATTGAAGCTGAAACGACAATGACAATTTTGCTTCACAGTTTTCCTTCACATGTTGGCCAGTGTGTCAGCACTGTTTTCTAATATGGTTGTATGACAGCTGCAATAGAACGTCCACAATGGTAAGAAAGTGACAGCACCTGGACTGCTAAAATTGGTTGGATTTCAAGCAATTACCCTATTGCTGCCATGGAATGTCTTAAAGTGGAACTCCCCTTAAAAGTAAAAGCTCTGCTCATGCTCCTCCTAACCCCTCACTGTAACATTATTGGTGGGTTTTTTTTTCATCTGGGAGTGGGAACCTTTTTCTGACAGGTACCCCCTCCCACTTCTGCTATTTCTGCCTTGACAGGACTCTTGGGCTGGTAAGTGTCTTTACTGTTTGTAGCTGCTGAATTAAAATTTTTTAAAAGGGGACTTTAACGCAGACTGCTGTGTCTGTGAACATTTCCTAGGACCTCCTGCAGACTACAGAGTTGGTAATTTAGGACAAAAATATCCCATGACGCAACTTTGGACTGTCCAAAGATATCAAAGATAGCTGACATCAACGTATGGAGTTATTTGCTATTTTATTGAGGTTTCTACAATTTTTAAATTATGTCCCTGAGAAAAGAAGCTTAAAACCCAGCTACAGGCAAATTATTGATACTACAGTCGGTAGAAAGTATCCTCAGTTATGCCGCGTACACACGGGCGGACTTTTCGACCGGACTGGTCCGACAAACTTTCCAGCGGACTTTCGACGGACTTTTGACAGACTTCCAAAGGACTTTCTATTGAACGGACTTGCCTACACACGATCACACCAAAGTCCGACGGATTCGTACGTGATGGCGTACACTGGACTAAAATAAGGAAGTTGATAGCCAGTAGCCAATAGCTGCCCTAGCGTTGGTTTTTGTCTGTCGGACTAGCATACAGACGAGCGGATTTCTGGGTCCGGTGGAGTTACGACGTAAAGATTTGAAGCCTGTTCCAAATCTAAAGTCCGTCAGATTTGCGACTGGAGAAGCCCGCTGAAGGTCCAGTGAAGCCCACACGCGATCGGATTGTCCGCCGGATTTGGTCCGTCGGCGTCCGTCAGACCAGTCCGGTCGAAAAGTCCAACCGTGTGTACGCCCCATTACTAATATTTATCTTCTGTATATATAAATTAGACCTCTATTTTAAGCATGTCTTAAAAATTCCTTTTTAACCAGATTGCATTAAGTGGCCCAGAAAGTACTAATGCTAATATTTCAAATGCATACGGTTTAGCATGCTCTACAACTCACATTATTGTTATAAAATGTGCTATGAACCAGATAATATTCCACGTCCTGAGTAACTGGCTGTGCAGTGCATTGCATAATTTGTAATGGGTTGTGCAATGCTCTGCAGGTCTCTAAGGGTCCAAGGCTTCCTTTCAGCTGTTCCATAGCTGGCTCCCTGCTCTTCCATGCGTGAGGAAGGGAGGGTGAGTCCTGTTTAGTGACCTCTTCTCTCTGGTGCTGGGGATGTGACAGCTCATACAGATGCTGCTTGTCACCTCTGGTTCTGCATGGTTCCACCAACTGTCACCCACGCACACATCACACAGGATGATGCCTTAACCCTTCCCCGTCTCGATTTCTCTGGCAGTAAATGGGTTAACCCAGCACACAAGTTCCAAATCAAGTGAAGCTATCCAGTAAGCACTAGCTTGGGAATAAAAATTAAATACCACAAATGATAAAATAAATTCCTTTATTAAAAGTTGCATTTTTTAAGCTTAATTATTCGTTTCCTCATCTAATCAAAAAACATCCTGTGTATCCAACAAAGACCAGCTGTTTTTCCTGCTTGGTTATAGTGCTGGGTTTGCCTATGAGTATGAATACAAATGATCAACCATCTAATGAACAATAACATCTTGGCTGCACATTGCTATGGAATCCGACTGTGTTGTGCGTTTGTTTAATATATGGTATTCAGGGCCAGCTAGAAAATCATAACCCTCACTTAAGCAACTTTGCAGAATTTTCTCCGACATACAAAAAACACATTAAAAATGTTGACTCTGTAACCCCTAGGCCACATAATATGAAGACATACTAAGACAGTGGTGGGTCTGTTCATAATATGCTGGAATTAATAAGTTTTATTGTTTGGAGTAGAATTGTTATCTGCTTGCCAGAAGTAGGGTTGTCACCTCTGATAGAGAACAAAAATGCTGGCTTTCACAGTGCCATCATAAACACATTACTGATTATGAGGTTAATAAATTTAATTTTGTAGCACCCAGCTATGCTGTTTTGGAACAAGCAATGACATGCATATGGAAGGAAACACAAAAATAAATGGTAACATCATTTCACTTAGATTGGATAGCTTGATTGTCTGACCTCCAGTCATGGCATGCATTAAAAAAAAATATTTCTTGTTCATACATCATGAGACACAGAGCCTTTGATAATTACTTAGTGGGTTAGATAGTCACCATGAGGTGATTGGACACTGGCAACCCTAATTACAAGGCGAGTTCCTCCCCTATATAACCCCTTACATATGGAGAGTACCTCAGTTTTTTTCGTCAGTGTCTAAGGTGGTTGGTCACGTTAAAGATGTGCTAAGAAGAAAGCTCTGTTTGAAGGTCTCTGTGGGGGCCTAGGAGCTATAAAACCGGATCCATGCCTCGAGCCAATAAATATGCCTAAGATGGATGGTACCCAGGCCTCGTGAAAGAAGAAATTAGGTTTTGCCTGTAATGTCTCTCTTTGAGGACTGGGCTCTGGGATCCAGCGATTTAGTGCACAAATTTAAGTTGCGTGAAAAGTTTCTGGCAGAGTCTTCTACAGGTCCAGGGAAGAGGATCCTGTGAGTAGGAACCCAGAAACCTGAAGGTTGGCACAACGCTACCCGCCGTGATGAGTGAAGGTTGGATCTGTCTGTTCTCAGCAGTTCCTGCGGCAGGGATAAGTTAAGTGAAGACAATCCTAAAGTATACACATTATGGATTATCTTCTTTTGAGTAGTTTGCATGTCTTACCTGGTTTCCGCCACTAGAGGGAGTAAGAGACATACCTGGTGTATACTTACATGCCATCCAGGATACACGCTCAGTGAAGCTGGTCTGAGAAGCCGCTTACCTCCTCCGCTGCAGGCTCTGCCACATAAACTGAAAGGGGGGATCCCACGCAGTCGGGGGGTCCCACGCAGTCCTCAGGTGGTCTTCTTTCTCCCCCTTACCCCCGGCCGCCACCATGACGATCCTACGCGTGCTCGCTTTTACGGTGGTTTCAGGGAAGGAGGGGGTGTGGTTGTGGCGCTACGCGCGTGTGGCGTGCGCGGCGCACCAGTGCGCAGGTGCAAAGCAGCTATGTTTAAAACCCAGTATGCCAGAGCTCCTGTATGCGGTGGGACACAGAGTTGTGGGCAGTAAGCATCTCAGTGGATTCGGATCCAGGCACCTACCTAAGACACCTACTCAGCATCGGGTTGTGCAGACTGAGTCAATGTTAATATTGTAAGACTAAGGCACAACAGTGATTGCATTTGTACTAGTAACTCTGCTTTGCAAGAGGGTAAGAGGGCTTCAGGGGGAGGTAAAAGAGGCACTAAGAAATCACCGCCTAGATCTGGGGGTTCTGAACATGCCTGGAGGCAGCCTCACAGGATGAGTCCGTGTCCCTGTCAGGCTTTGCAGCCTCTCCCAATGTTACAGTCCCTGTATATGTCACTGAAGACACTATGAAGGCTGCATTGGACAGTTTAGCAGGAAGGATTAATACTTTTATCACAGATCTCCTCCCTCTGCTCTTGGTTCCCTATCGGATGAGCATTTTGATAATGATGAGATATCCCTATCTGGGGTTGGGATAGGGAGCAGTCGGACGATTCAGGGGAAGAGGAGAAGCTCTCTTCTGCCTCCCAGGCCCTCAAAGTACAGATGCAATATTGTACTGAGTTGGTGCGTACCACATACAAATTGGCCTCTGCTGAGGCTGCCATAGCCTCTGTTTCCTTCTTGGGATCCCGGAAATCCCCACAGGCTACGTATACCTTCCCAATTCATCCCTTGCTGGAGAAATTGTATGATGACTGGGGTCACCCAGATAAACTATTTTCTCCTCCTAAAGGTTTTCCATGCTTTATCCAGTGAAGGAAAAGTTCACCAAGAAATGGGGGGTGCCAGCAATAGATGCCGCTATTTTTTGAATAAAAGCCTGACCTGTCCTGTGGACAATGCTCAGGGGTTCAAAGATCCAACAGATAAAAACCTGGAAACTTTATTTAAAGCCTCCTTTTCTATGGTTGCCGCTGTGGTCCAGCCTGCAGTCACAGCAATCGGCATGTGCCAGTTCCTCAAGGAACAAATGAAGCAGGTGCTTAACCTCCTTTCGACTGAGGATGTCGAGGTTTATGCAGACTTTGTGTTTTGCGGTTGATGCCATTATGGATTCTATTCAGCTAGCATCCCACCTTACTCTCCTGCTGGTACACATGCGCAGGGCCCTTTGGCTTAAACATTGGGCAGCTGAGGCTTCATGTAAAAAATATTTGACTGGGTTCCCGTTTTATGGGGAACGTCTATTTTGGGGATGATCTGGACAAATATATCCAGAAGATTACCGGGGGTAAGATCACGTTGTTACCGGTTAAAAAGAAGAATAAACGTCCCTCATCTAGACGTTCTCTTTCCCCAGCCCCTGGAGCCTCGACCTCCAGGCAGTGGCGACGGCCTCCCCAGTCCAATACTAGGGGAAAGGTCCAAGGCCAAGGGCAAAAGAAGTCTTGGGGTCCAAGATCTGTTAAACAGAACCCCAAAGCCTCCCTATGAAGAGGCGCCCCCACTCAGCCGAGTGGGAGGAAGGCTGCTGCAGTTTGTAGGTGCTTGGCAGGAAGAGATTGAGGACAAATGGGTAGCCTCCACGTTGTCTCTGGGCTACAAGCTGGAGTTCCGGGAGCTTCCGCCATCTCATTTCCTAAGGTCAAGAGTCTCCAAAGATCCAGAAAAGGGGAGGCCCTTGTTTCTGGCCTTAGAATGTCTATTATGCCAAGGGGTAATTATAAAAGTGACCCTAGAAGAGCAAGGCTCAAGGTTCTATTCAAACCTCTTTACGGTTCCAAAACCGAACTGGGATGTCAGACCTATTCTAGATCTAAAAGACCTATATCAGTTTCTAGATATTCGTTCTTTCTGCATGGAGTCAACCTGCTCAGTAGTTTCCACCCTTCAGGGGGGAGAATTCCTGGCATCAATAGACATCAAAGATGCATATTTACATGTGCCAATATTTCCCGCTCACCAAAGATTTCTAAGCTTTGCGGTGGATCAGAGCCACTTCCAATTCGTGGCCCTAACTTTTGGTCTTGCTACAGCACCTCGAATGTTCACGAAAATTCTAGCCCCGTCCCTGGCAAAACTAAGGGCTAGGGGCATAACAGTGACAACTTATCTGGACGATCTGCTACTTGTAGAACAGTCCGTAGCACGCTTAGACCACAATGTGCTCAGCACAGTAGAGTACTTAGAGTAACTAGGCTGGGTCCTCAATCTAGAAAAATCTTCCTTACAGCCCCTAAAAAGACTGGAGTATTTGGGCATGGTCATAGACACAGTCCAAAGCAGAGTATTTTTACCTGGGTCAAAAGATCCGTCAAAAGATTGGTCCGGGTAGTTATAGCAAGGAAAAATCCCTCCATTCGACTATGTATGAGACTATTAGGGAAAATGGTGGCCTCTTTCTAGGCTGTTCCTTACGCTCAGTTTCACTCAAGGCCTTTACAGAGCAGCATCCTCTCTGCCTGGAACAAAAGAGTTCAAGCCTTGGATCTTCCAATGTGCCTATCACCATGGGTACGCCAGAGCCTCAATTGGTGGTTGCTGACCAAGAATCTACTTAAAGGAAAATCCTTTGTTCCAGTTACTTGGAAAGTCGTAACCACAGATGCCAGCCTAATAGGCTGGGGAGCGGTTCTGGAAGAAGCTTCCACCCAGGGAAGATGGTCCAGAGCCGAAAGGTTCTTGCCCTTCAACATTCTGGAGATTCGGGCGATTCGTCTAGCCCTCAGGGTCTGGACTTACAGGTTGTCCAGATACAGTCCAACAATGCTACGGGAGTGGCCTATAACAATCACCAGGAGTTGGATGCCCAAAAAGAGGTGAATCACATTTTTTCTTGGGCAGAGAGGCATGTTTCTTACCTGTCTGCAGTCTTCATTCCAGGGGTAGAAAATTGGCAGGTGGATTTCCTAAGCCGCCAGCAGCTGTGTCCAGGAGAATGGTCTCTACACCCCAACATATTTCAGGCCATATGTCGAAAATGGGGTACCCCGGATGTAGGCCTGTTGGCTTCCAGGTTCAACAAAAAACTGGACAGCTTTGTGTCAAGAACAAAGGATCTGCTAGCACAAGGGTCAGATGCCCTCATGATTCCATGGGATCAGTACTCTCTGATTTATACGTTCCCTCCAGTTCCGTTCTCCCGCAATTCCTTCAGAGGGTCAAAAGGGAAGGTAAGCCGGTAATTCTGGTGGCCCCGGCTTGGCCCAGGCGACCTTGGTATGCGGAGATGGTAAAAATGGCAGAAGGAAGACCTTGGGTTCTTCCGCTGTGCCCAGATCTACACTCACAGGGTCCAATATTCCACCCTGCCTTACGAAGTTTAAAATTGACAGTTTGGCGGTTGACACCCAAATTCTAAAGGGTCATGGCCTCTCGGGGCCAGTCCTGTCCACTCTAGTTAAGGCTAGGAAGCTGGCCTCCAGGCTCATCTACTACAGAATCTGGAAGGCATATGTTTCCTGGTGTGAATCCAGGGGGTGGCATCCTAGAAAGTATGCCATTAGCAGGATTCTTGCCTTTCTTCAATTAGGCATAGAAATGAAGCTGGCCTTGAGCACTATCAAGGGCCAGATCTCTGCCTTGTCGATATTCTTTCAAAGACCACTTGCCTCTCATTCCCTGGTCCAGCCTTTGTTCAGGGGGCACTACGCTTGAATCCACCAGTTAAGCCTCCTGTATGCCCATGGGATTTGAATTTGGTTTTGTCTGTTTTACAGGAACAACCTTTTGAACCATTGCACCATGCTTCTTTAGTTCTTTTTCTGGTAGCCATATCCTCGGCTAGAAGGGTATCGGAGTTAGCAGCTCTTCCTTGTAAAGAACCATATTTGATTATTCAAAAAGACAGGGTGGTGTTGCATCCTCACCCAACTTTTTTGCCTAAAGTGGTTTCAGGATTCCATCTGAATCAAGATGTGGTCCTACCATCCTTTTTTCCAGATCTGCAGTCCGCGGAGAAGAAGTTGTTGCACTTTCTAGATGTTGTAAGAGCAGTCAGCACCTATCAGCAGGCAACGGTTCAGATACAAAAGACTGATTGTCTATTTATTCTGCCAGAAGGCCACAAAAAGGGCCAGGCAGCGCCAAAATCCACTATCTCTAGATGGATTTGACAGGTTATTGTTCAGGCTTATGCCCCGTACACACGGTCGGATTTTCCAACGGAAAATGTGTGATAGGACCTTGTTGTCGGAAATTCCGACCGTGTGTAGGCTCCATCACACATTTTCCATCGGATTTTCCGACCCACAAAGTTTGAGAGCAGGATATAAAATTTTCCGACTACAAAATCCATTGTCGAAAATTCCGATCGTGTGTACACAAATCCGACGGACAAAGTGCCACGCATGCTCAGAATAAATAAAGGGATGAAAGCTATTGGCCACTGCCCCGTTTATAGTCCCGACGTACGTGTTTTACGTCACCGCGTTTAGAACGATCGGATTTTCTGACAACTTTGTGTGACCGTGTGTATGCAAGACAAGTTTTCGCCAACATCCGTTGGAAAAAATCCTAGGATTTTGTTGTCGGAATGTCCGAACAGAGTCCGACCGTGTGTACGGGGCATTATAGTGTAAAGAAGAAGATTCCTCCTTTTCAGGTTAAAGCACACTCAACTAGAGCAGTTAGTGCTTCATGGGCAGTGCATCACCAGGCCTCTATGGCTCAGATCTGCAAGGCTGCAACTTGGTCTTCAATCCATACATTCACTAGATTCTATCAAGTGGATGTAAGAGGGCATGAGGATGCCATTTTCGGGCGCAGTGTGCTGCAGGCAGCAGTCGAGGTCCCCTTGTCCTTTGGCGGTCTATGTTTTCTGATCTGTGTCTCCCTCCCCTTAAATTTGGGCATTGCACTAAGTAATTATTAAAGACTCTGTGTCCCGTGATGTATGAACAAGAAAATAGGATTTTTTAAAAACAGCTTACCTGTAAAATCCTTTTCTTGGGAATACATTACGGGACACAGATCTTCGCCCCCTTTCGGGATTATACGTTGGGATACTTATTGCTTTGCTACAAAACTGAGGTACTCTCCATATGGGAGGAGTTATATAGGGGAGGAACTTGCCTTGTAATTAGGGTTGCCAGTGTCCAATCACCTGATGGTGACTATCTAACCCACTAAGTAATTATAAAAGGCTCTGTGTCCCGTGATGTATTCCCAAGAAAAGGATTTTACAGATAAGCTGTTTTTAAAAAATCCTATTTTTTTATCAAGCTGGGCCATAGCAAATAGTTGGATGAGAGGTGTACTAGACACTGAACCGTTGGTAAGGTGGATGAGTCTGGCAGCCTCATTCATGATGGTCTGAAGGGTGGGATAGCCTATATGCAGGTAATCGAATGAGGAGGGAGTTGCATTAGTTGATGCAAGAGATAACCAGGGAGTGAATTCGAAGCTTAGTGGTGTCCTTTTTTGAGGAGGAAGAACAGACAGGCCGTCTACTGGCAAAAACTGTGAAATATTCCCAGACCTCCCCATCTATAAGTGCTCTGCGCACCAAACAGGGGAGGATGGTGAACACTCCTACCAAAATTATGCAGGAGCTGGTGGAGTATTATTCTGATTTCTACCAGTCTTGTGCGGTCTACTCTGAGACGGAATTGCAGACCTACTTACAAGCCGTAGATCTGCCCTGTCTCTCCGCAACCCAAAGAGCGCTTCTGGACGCTCCCATAAAAATAAAGGAAATACAGGTGATTATCCTCTCCCCTAATTCTATGGCCCCGGGGAATGATGGCCTCCCAGTGTAAATTTATAAGCAATATGGGGGTCCCATTCTACCACAGCTACTTAAAGTGCTCAATTCAGCCAGGGACTGTTATGCACCAACCACACGCTCGGATTTTCCAACGGAAAATGTGCGATCGGGGCTTGTTATCGGAAATTCCGACCATGTGTGGGCACCATCAGACTTTTTCCATCGGATTTTCCAGCACACAAAGTTTGAGAGCAGACAACAAAATACGATCGCGTCAATTCCGACCGTGTGTGGACAATTCCGACGCACAAAGTGCCACGCATGCACAGAATAAATTCCGAGACGGAACTGCTCGGTCTGGTAAAATTAGCGTTCGAAATGGATATAGCACTTTCCTCACGCTGCAATGTTTTAAATTGTTTAATGCAGCGCACTCTTTTCTTCTTTATAATGCTAGAAGAATGAAGTTGTTTTGCTGCTCATATTCACACAGACTTCTCACAAACTTCTTTCTTTATTATTTATCGTGATTTCATCAATATAATATTTTTATTTGTCACATCTACCAAAAAAATATTATTTTTTGGATGTTTTTATATTAAATGTTTTTTTGGGATTTTTTTAAAGCCTGATCTTGTGTTTTAGTTTTGGGTGTGTTTTGTGTGTCAAGTTACCACAACACCATTATTATCTTGTATTATTTCATCTCAAGGAGGTTGCTTGGTGTTGGTGTCTCTTGTTAATTTCACATTGGATTTTTGAAATATGCCTGCCTCCTCACAAACAAACTGTCCTTTTTGAATGAAAACACACATAGGCGAGTATAATAAATCAAACCAAAAATTTATTAAGGGGTCCTAACCAAACAAAGAGGGAGGCAACGCTGGAGAGAGAGCAGAAATTGGCAAAGACTTTGGTCCCCAGGGCACGCATCATCTATTTTCCTGCAAAATTGGTGGCCTGAGGAGTCCATATATAAGGGAGTACAATCTGGTCCAGAAGTCCAAGAGATCATGAACAGCAGCAGATGACATGTACTGGTATGTCCCCAGGCTGTGGTCATACAAGAGCCTGCATCTTTTGTCAGACCAGACTGAACCCAGGTCATCACTCTCTTGTCTTCCTTCCACGCTTCCTTCCAAGCTGTGTATGTGGTGGTGGAGTTGTGGCAGGAGGAGGAGGAGGATAGTCCAACTCACTCAGGTGGGTATTGGGTGTGATTTCGCCCCTCAACCCCTTATTTAATGTTTGATAAATGATTTCCTCACACATGAGGCGTTGGCCCTCCTGCATGTCCTGCAGTTTGGTGGCAGCCATGCAGGCAAAGGCCTCTTCACGAGTGGGGGTGGTTCTGAGGGACGCAGAAGCCTCCTGAATCAGCCTGAGTGCTGAATCTTCCACATTATTCCCCTTCCTGGGTCTTTTGTTTGCAAAGCGGAGGGGAGGGACCTGGGATTCTGTGAGGCTCTTACTGGGCCCTGCCACCTCCTGGCTGCCACTTACCCCGCCTCCTCCTGGCTGCCACTAACCCCTGCTTCTCCTGGCTTTCCACAGCCTCCTCCTAGCTGAGGTCTTCCTGTGTATGAAAAAGGGACATAGTTTTAGTTTTTTCTTTATCAGTCACACACAATTTTCAGCTCATGACTGTTGCAAATTGAATGCTAACAAATATAAAAGATTATCATTCTTGTCACAATTATTTTTGCCCACTACTGTCTATTGATATGTAAAACACTTTATTAAATCAGCAATTTGACACAACACAGGAAGCATCTCCATGGTTAACAGAGGACAGAATTAAAATTAGACTTGAGAAACTTAACATTAATAAATCACCGGGACCAGATAGCTTGCACCCGAGGGTACTTAGGGAACTCAGTCAAGTGATTGCCAGACCGTTGTTCCTAATTTTTACAGATAGTCTACTAACTGGAATGGTACCAGCTGATTGGAGAAAAGCCAATGTAGCACCAATATTTATAAAGGGCCCAAAATACATCCCTGGGAATTACAGACCAGTTAGCCTAACATCAATAGTATGTAAACTCTTGGAGGGGATGATAAGGGACTATATACAAGATTTTAGTAATAAGAACATTATCATTAGCAGTAATCAGCATGGATTCATGAAGAATCGTTCTTGCCAAACCAATCTATTAACCTTCTATGAGGAGGTGAGTTGCCATCTAGATAAAGGAAGGCCCGTAGACATGGTGTATCTGGATTTTGCAAAAGCATTTGACACAGTTCCCCATAAATGTTTACTGTACAAAATATGGTCCATTGGCATGGACCATAGGGTGAGTACATGGATTGAAAACTGGCTACAAGGGCGAGTTCAGAGGGTGGTGATAAATGGGGAGTACTCAGAATGGTCAGGGGTGGGTAGTGGGGTTCCCCAGGGTTCTGTGCTGGGACCAATCCTATTTAATTTGTTCATAAATGACCTGGAGGATGGGATAAACAGTTCAATCTCTGTATTTAGAGACGATACTAAGCTAAGCAGGGCAATAACTTTTCCGCAGGATGTGGAAACCTTGCAAAAAGACCTGAACAAATTAATGGGGTGGGCAACTACATGGCAAATGAGGTTCAATGTAGAAAAATGTAAAATAATGCATTTGGGTGGCAAAAATTTGAATGCAATCTATACACTGAGGGGAGAACCTCTGGGGGAATCTAGGATGGAAAAGGAAGTGGGGGTCCTAGTAGATGATAGGCTCAGCAATGGCATGCAATGCCAAGCTGCTGCTAACAAAGCAAACAGAATATTGGCATGCATTAAAAAGGGGATCAACTCCAGAGATAAAATGATAATTCTCCCGCTCTACAAGGCTCTTGTCCGGCCGCACCTGGAGTATGCTGTCCAGTTCTGGGCACCAGTCCTCAGGAAGGATGTACTGGAAATGGAGCGAGTACAAAGAAGGGCAACAAAGCTAATAAAGGGTCTGGAGGATCTTAGTTATGAGGAAAGGTTGCGAGCACTGAACTTGTTCTCTCTGGAGAAGAGACGCTTTAGAGGGGATATGATTTCAATATACAAATACCGTACTGGTGACCCAACAATAGGGATACAACTTTTTCGCAGAAGAGAGTTTAACAAGACTCGTGGCCACTCATTAAAATTAAAGAGAAAAGAGGTTTAACCTTAAACTACGTAGAGGGTTCTTTACTGTAAGAGCGGCAAGGATGTGGAGTTCCCTTCCACAGGCGGTGGTCTCAGCGGGGAGCATTGATAGCTTCAAGAAACTATTAGATAAGCACCTGAATGACCGCAACATACAGGGATATACAATGTAATACTGACATATAATCACACACATGGGTTGGACTTGATGGACTTGTGTCTTTTTTCAACCTCACCTACTATGTAACTATGTAACTATGATCAATAATAACATTTAGGAAACATCATTTATGTTTTGCCAAGAAATTTGTAGAACAATGCTATACCTGGCTCAAGCTGGGCTCCTCCACTTCTTCCTGGCTGGAAGTCCCAGGTTGGACATCGGAAGCCTTAGCTGGGGTGGAGGATAGGGTGGAAGGAAGAGTGGAGAGGGATTCCCTGACTTCAGTCTGGTCTGACAGAAATCGCAGTCTCTCATAGTACCACAGCCTGGGGACATAAACATCATCTGCTGCAGCTCTGGATCTCTGGGAATCCTGGACCTTCTTGCGCTCCCTAAGATAAGTGCTCCTCAGGCCACCAATTTTGGCTTTTAAATAGGGGATGGTTGCCGTGGGGAACAACGGCTTCACCAACTTCAGCAGTTTCTCCAGCGCTGCCTGCCTCTTTTGTTTATGATTATAATGAGGATGTTTCATCTGCCACAGACAGGGCAGCTCCCTGTACTTGTCTATGAACAGGGGGAGGAAGTTGTAGTCATTGAAGCCAACCATTTTATTTGCAATACACAAGACAAACCCTAATGTCAGGCTAAAGTCTCCTAATCTTGTCTCAATATAGGCCTCAATCTATAAGCAGTATAGGCCCAAGTTTAAATGTTACCTTCGTTATCACGATCGGCGCTTCCGATACTCCTTCTCTTGCTCACAGATTGTACGTATTACGCACGCGTGTTACGCTTTATATACACTGCGCATGCGGGAAAATCCGCCCGCCCCTGACGTTCTTTCTAGTCTATTCCCTAGAGCAGAAGAGCAGATGGCGGAGACACAACAGGCACGTGATAATTACAGCAATGAGGAGGAGGAAAAGCCGGAGCCAGAAACGTCACGATCCCGGAGGAGACGATTTAAGGCATCAAATATGTCCTTTGTTGAGATGGTGGAGATGGTCGACATACCGAAGAGGGCCGACTATGATGGGAAGTATGGACCTTACCCCAACCCCAATGTCAGAAAGGCCAAGATCATGGCGAAAGTTGTGAAGAGTCTGCACCGAAATTTTGGGGTACGTCGATCCAAGGATCAACTCAGGAAGCGGTGGTCAGACCTCTAATTAAGGGAGCACGATCAGTATAGAAGGATCAGGAGAGTGCTGCAAAAAAGTAAGTAGTTGTCCTGTGTTCCTATTCATTATTTTTATAACATTCGTGCTGCTCCATGTGCTTTTCTTTACTGTTGTACAGTTTAAAATGGCAACTTTCATGTTCATGGACGTAATATTCGTTCGTAGGAAACATTGTTCGTTCGGCCAATAAAACACCATGTTTTGTCCAGATGCATTTCAATACATTTTTTCTGGCCTACTTCTCTTAAATTAAATTTGGTGTCTAGATGGGTTTGTAACTAGAATGAAATGCAAACTAGATTCTGTGTAAGGAGAGGACACTCAGCAGCTGTTTACACATCTGGACGCTGGAGCACTAGTGTGGGACACAAGAACACCCTTTTTTTTAGGGGGTCACACACAGGTGCTCCAGTGTATACTATAGGGGTGACTCCATCTATAAAGCTTGTACAAAACAGGTAAGTATTCAAGCTTGACAAAGGAAAACAATATTTCTTCATCTTGGAACTCTGCCAAAACAGACAATTGTACCCCACTTCCAAGCAATGTTTTATATTCCTATTTCTGCCATCAAATATCTGTGCTAAGTATACCTATTTTTTTTCACATAGGGGAGAAAAGACTTGGAGGACACCACTCATCAGAGGAGACAACAGACCCCAGACAACAGATAACAGGAGGAGGAGGGTTGTCACAACAACAGGTGAGTGTCTGCGACCACATGCTCAGGTAAGAGATGGATGCCTGCATATTTATAATACATGGTGTTTTTTTTCTCTATATTTTTAGGTGATCGTGATGTTGTGGATGAAGGTCATTTCACCAGTGAAAGTGCCCAGATCCTGATCGGGGAGATCATGTGGTGTAATAGGGACCTGGAAAACATCAAGCAAAACATCATAGTTACATAGTAGGTGAGGTTGAAAAAAGTCCATCAAGTCCAACCTATGCGTGTGATTATGTGTCAGTATTACATTACATATCCCTGTATATTGCGGTCATTCAGGTGATTATCTAATAGTTTCTTGAAGCTATCAATGCTCCCCGCTGAGACCACCACCTGTGGAAGGGAATTCCACATCCTTGCCGCTCTTACAGTAAAGAACCCTCTACGTAGTTTAAGGTTAAACCTCTTTTCTTCTAATTGTAATGAGTGGCCACGAGTCTTATTAAACTCTCTTCTGCGAAAAAGTTGTATCCCTATTGTGGGGTCACCAGTACAGTATTTGTAAATTGAAATCATATCCCCTCTCAAGCGTCTCTTCTCCAGAGAGAATAAGTTCAGTACTCGCAACCTTTCCTCATAACTAAGATCCTCCAGACCCTTTATTAGCTTTGTTGCCCTTCTTTGTACTCGCTCCATTTCCAGTACATCCTTCCTGAGGACTGGTGCCCAGAACTGGACAGCATACTCCAGGTGCGGGTGGACCAGAGTCTTGTAGAGCGGGAGAATTATCGTTTTATCTCTGCACTTGATCCCCCTTTTAATGCATGCCAATATTCTGTTTGCTTTATTAGCAGCAGCTTGGCATTGCATGCCATTGCTGAGCCTATCATCCACTAGGACCCCCAAGTCCTTTTCCATCCTAGATTCCCCCAGAGGTTCTCCCCCCAGTGTATAGATTGCATTAATATTTTTGCCACCCAAATGCATTATTTTACATTTTTCTACATTGAACCTCATTTGCCATGTAGTCGCCCACCCCATTAATTTGTTCAGGTCTTTTTGCAAGATTTCCACATCCTGCAGAGAAGTTATTGCCCTGCTTAGCTTAGTATCGTCTGCAAATACAGAGATTGAACTGTTTATCCCATCCTCTAGGTCGTTTATGAACAAATTAAATAGGATTGGTCCCAGCACAGAACCCTGGGGGACCCCACTACCCACCCCTGACCATTCCGAGTACTCCCCATTTATCACCACCCTCTGAACTCGCCCTTGTAGCCAGTTTTCAATCCATGTACTCACCCTATGGTCCATGCCAACGCACCTTATTTTGTACAGTAAACGTTTATGGGGAACTGTGTCAAATGCTTTTGCAAAATCCAGATACACCACGTCTACGGGCCTTCCTTTATCTAGATGGCAACTCACCTCCTCATAGAAGGTTAATAGATTGGTTTGGCAAGAACGATTCTTCATGAATCCATGCTGATTACTGCTAATGATATCATTCTTATTACTAAAATCTTGTATATAGTCCCTTATCAGCCCCTCCAAGAGTTTACATACTATTGATGTTAGGCTAACTGGTCTGTAATTCCCAGGGATGTTTTTTGGGCCCTTTTTAAATATTGGTGCTACATTGGCTTTTCTCCAATCAGCTGGTACCATTCCAGTCAATAGACTGTCTGTAAAAATTAGAAACAACGGTCTGGCAATCACCTGACTGAGTTCCCTAAGTACCCTCGGATGCAAGCCACCTGGTCCCGGTGATTTATTAATGTTAAGTTTCTCAAGTCTAATTTTAATTCCGTCCTCTGTTAACCATGTAGGTGCTTCCTGTGTTGTGTCATGAGGATAAACACTGCAGTTTTGGTTACTGAAGCCCCCCAAAACAAAATGAAGAACATCATTGATGTTTTAGGGAGAGTTTAAAACCCCTCGAAATCCCTTACTTCTTTCTGCTTTATTTTTCAAAAACATTTTTGCACATTTTTCGACAAATTCTAGAAAAGCCAAATTTTGAAGATGCACACAGTGTATCAACATGTGCTATCTGCCATCATGTGAGATCAATGTACGCGTTTTGGGGGTGCAACCCCTTCCTCAATAATAAAGTAGCTGAGAGGTAGGGGTTGATCCCCCAAAACACGTCCATTGATCCCCCATGATGGCAGCTAGCACATGTTGACATTCTGCAATTTGTGTGCATCTTCAAAATTTGGCTTTTCCAGGGGTGACTTCACCCCATCTGAACGCAATATCAAACACAGTTTATAAATACTCATGTCTGATATTGCCTTCAATTCCTACAAAAGTTGAACTTTGTAAGTTCCAGATTTGTGTATTTCTTGTTGGTTTTAAACATGCCTGTTTTACCTCAAAAGGACATTTCTACTTTTTATGTCACCTAAAAAATTGTTATACAACAAACATGTTGGTTTGTTTTAAAAAACCTTTTATAAATGCACATGTGATTGTGCTTTGATTAAAAAGATTGAGAATCAACAATGTGTGGCTTCTTCTTTCAATGCTCAAAAGCATTTTTGGGTTGTAAAGTTGGTGTTTTCAGTGACAATGGGGGTTATTTACTAAAGGCAAATCCACTTTGCACTACAAGTGCAGTTTCAGTGCAGTCTCAAGTGCACTTGTAGTGCAAAGTGTCTTTGCCTTTAGTAAATAACACCCAACAGTGCTTTTTAATTTTA
Source organism: Lithobates clamitans (assembly GCA_037952925.1). Lineage (NCBI taxonomy): Eukaryota > Metazoa > Chordata > Amphibia > Anura > Ranidae > Lithobates > Lithobates clamitans. Next base: position 836,406 of record JBBGZY010001239.1, read on the forward strand.
CACAATCAGGCCATTTTCAGGACTCCCCAAATTTCAGTCAGGGTCAGCTAAAAAGAAAGACAAGCAGTAAATCGAAGCAAATATTTGTTCAGTTTAACACATTTTTTTATTTAAAAAATGTCTCAGACATTGTCTGGCATATTGATGGCCCCCCTACCCGCAAAGTATTCCATATATCTTAGACGGACCTTGTGGGCACTCTGGGGGGGCAAGCCAGGACGGCCAGATTAATTCCGGCTTCAGGCCAAACTGAGCCAGCATAGTTCACAGAATTTCTCCTTAAAAAGTTGTGGAGAACACAGCAAGCCAGGATGATGTGATTGAGTTTATATTACGCCATGTGTATCGGTGTAAGAAATAGGTGGAACCGGCTGGCCATTATTCCAAACATGTTCTCCACCACTCTTCTGGCCCTGGCCAGCCAGTAATTAAAAACCCTCTGGTCCGGAGTGAGGGTCCTCATAGGGAATGGCCGCATAAGATGGTCCTTGTCAGGTCACCTTGAGGCTAGGTGACAGATGCACTCTGTAGGAGTCAGAAGTACACCGCTAGGTAGTGGACCCTAGGACTGACTGCTGCGGATTGAACCCTGGGAGGTTCAGGAAGCAGGTCTACTGGATCACTGACACAGATCCTACTGGGCGCTAGAGCATAGATTCCCCAGGGCGCGGAGTCTAAGAATGAGCAGGTGTTCACCAGAGCCTTTAGTGGTAAGGATGGACTGCGCTGCAGTCTGGCTCCAGGTCGCGGCCCCCAGGGTCTCACAGCTCACGCTCACGGTAGACTACAGGAGAAGAGGAAGGAGGCAGCAGGCTGGAACAACAAGGAAAGTAAGGGACAAGCCAAGGTCAGGGCCACAAGCAGACAAGGACAACAGAGTTCACGCCAAGGTGCAGGGTCACAGGCAAACAGGAATGGTCGGGGACACACCAAAGGTCAGGGTCACGAGCAGACAGGAATAGTTAAGAACAGGCCAAAGTCGGTAACTGGAATCAGACATAGGAAACACAGCAAGTACACACGAAAGCTAACACACAATGGTTGATCAGCACTGCTGGCTTGCAGTGCACAGGTTAATATAGGGTTCCCTGATAGGGCCTGGGGTGGGGCCATGCTTAGAGGAGAGGTTACAAAAGCAGTCAGGTGAGGGTCAGCTGGTCTCTAGAGATGAACACATGGAGACAGGTAAGCTGATCGACAAACTCTATTGCATAACCATGACAGTCCCCCAGCGCAAACTCTTCATCCGCAACGAAGACGAATGGGAGTCCTTCCACATTGTCTTCTGGAGGTGGCAAGTCCAAGCTGCCATTCTGGAGATGCCTGTAGAACTCCGTGTGGGCGATGACTCCAGCATCTGACATCCGGCTATTCTTCCCCATGTCCACATACAGGAACTCGTAAGTAGCAGACACCACCGCCAACATCACAATACTATTGAACCCCTTGTAGTTTTAATAGTATGACCCCGAGTTGGGTGGTGGGACGATGTGGACGTGTTTCCCATCAATTGCCCCTCTGCAGTTAGGAAAGTTCCACCGCTGGGAAAAGTGGGAGGCCACAGTCTGCCATTCCTGTGGGTTGGAAGGAAACTGTGGAGTCAAACAAGAAAAAAATCTAATCATTTTGCAAATAAACATGGAAAGCAGATTAGACACAAACATTCTTGGCCAACATCAGTATAACATTTTAGGGAGTATTTAAAGACAAAGGTCTAAGGTCCACCTATCAGACCCCCCCTCCCCCTCTCATGGGCCATTTTAGAAATTTTATGGGGGGGAGATGTTTTGGACAGGTAACCCTCTCCACTTCATTGAGAGCTGAATGCATAAATAAAATATATTACTTTGGCCAGCCCCTCCTTACTTACACTATTGGCAGCCCACTGGACAGGTAAGAAGTGTCATAATACACGGCACAAGGCACGTACAGGCAGAATCACGTACCTGTACATTGCCCTATAAGAGGCGGGCAGCGGGCGCGTACCGGCGGCGGCAAGCTCTGTGAGTCGGGTCGTGGGTCCCGTGGACTCGATCGCCGCGGGGATACCCACGATCGCCTCACGGGGAGGAAGAACGGGGAGATGCTGATCTCCCCGTTCTGCCTAGTGACAGTGTCACTCGATCTCTGCTCCCTGTCATCGGAGCAGAGATCAGTGACGTGTAACATGTAGCCACCCCCCCACAGTTAGAAACACGCCCCTAGTAAACACTTAACCCCTACACTGCCACCTAGTGGTTAACCCCTTCACTGCCAGTGTCATTTACACAGGAATCAGTGCATTTTTATAGCACTGATTGCTGTATAAATGACAATGGTCCCAAAAATGTGTCAAAAATGTCCGATGTGTCCGCCATAATGTCGCAGTCATGATAAACATCGCTGATTGCCGCCATTTAAAAAAAAAAATTATTAATAAAAATGCCATAAAACTATCCCCTATTTTGTAAACGCTATAACTTTTGTGCAAACCAATCAATAATCGCGATCAAATACCATCAAAAGAAAGCTCTATTTGTGGGGAAAAAAGGACGTCAATTTTGCTTGTGAGCCATGTCGCACAACCGCGCAATTGTCAGTTATAGAGACGCAGTGCCGAATCGCAAAAAGTGCTCTGGTCAGGAAGGGGGTAAGTTCTTCCGGGGCTGAAGTGGTTAATATAGTCCTTCTGCAGAAACTGGATGAAGGCAGAACAGGTCTCCAGGATAATTATCCCCAGAGCCTGGGGGGAGATGCCTGTCGAGAACTTAAGGTCCTGCAGGCTTCTCCCCGTCGCCAAGTACTGCAACGTGGCGACTAACCTCTGCTCCGGAGTGATGGCTTGCCTCATGCAGGTATCCTGCCTGCTAATATAAGGGGTCAGCAAAGCCAACAAACGGTGAAAAACTGGGTCCGTCATCCTGAGAAAGTTCTTGAAATCATCAGGATTATTCTCACGGATCTCACGGAGCAAAGGCATGTGACAGAATTGGTCACGCTGGAGCAACCAATTCTTGGTCCATGAACTCCTCCTCACCCTGTTCATGGACTGGGCTTGTGTCAAAATAAGGACCCCAACACCAAGCCCCTGCACAGCACGAACTCTATGATGAGTATGTACACGCAACATGGCTAGAAAATGGTCGGCTGCTCAGAACGAAGTAACAGAACGCACTGAAGAACAGCAAGGCCTGTGAAGAGTGACCTGAAAATCAGTAACGAACGAAGAACACAATGACAAAGTCAATGGTAACTCGCTGCACGCACTGAAGAACAGATACAAACCCACAAGCACAAACTGAACACCAGAAAAACGAACTAAAATCCACCAGTGGCGTCTCCAGCTTTCATGTTTAGGGGGGGCACATGGGGGGACAGGGACAAAAGTATGAATACTAGCTAGACCAAACTTCCTCTTATGATGATTGGAGAAAATATTTTGCTCTTGTGCATAAATTATCCAGGTCTTCAAATTTTAAGAAAAAAAGCCACAAGATTGTCTCCCTATGGTACCAAACTCCCATTATAAGTAAACCATATATACCCTACAATCCCCAGCCAGTGCTGAAGATGTTCTAAAGGGCCTGGCACCCACCTACACATTTGGTGGGGTTGTCACCTAATATCCCCCTTTTAGGAAACTACTCCAAGAGAATGTGCATCTCAAATGCAACAGCCTCCCCAAGATGACTCTCTTGTCAATGGTACCTGGGTCCCTCTCTAAAGCAAAGAAGGGCATCTTGAGCACTGCCTATTAGCAGTACAGGTTGCAATCCCACAGCACTGGAAATCAACAACACGCTATCATATAGTGGAATGGGCACAAATCTTAAAAGATAATATGACCATGAAGACCTTGGTTTTCATTGACAAAAATGATCCTGAAGAAGCCTGCCAAACTTGGACTTGGCTGTGGGACACATAGAGATTCTAACTAATTTAAAGCACTGGCAGGCCAGAATGTCATCAATACAATGTAAGACTCCCCAAAAAGTTACCTCTTACTAATGACAAAAGGCAAAGTTCTTGTGAAGCAGCTATCTGAACGATTCTGAGCCCAGTATTTACGGTGGTACATATGAGTGCAGTTCCAGTTAAGTCTGCATGCAGTAAATAATGCTGCTAGTTAGATGGCCAGTACCTATGTGCTCAGTCTTTGCTATCAGTAACAGGTTAATGGCAGCAGTGTTCTCTCACCAATTCCAGTGATACAGCAACAGAGGTCCCGCTGTTCAGATGCCAGCTCACTTTTGGATCTGCCTGTAATTTTGCCAAGCCTTAGCACATTTCTTCTGTTTAGTGAGTTTGCCAATGCTATCCAGCCACAGCATCCAGAGGAGGTGGTGGATTGGCTTACTAAACTTTCATCATCCTCTTCATCTTCTGTCATGCAAGCAGAGACAAGTGTGCAGTCCCCTGCAGCTGCCAGAGTGGATAAACCTGACTCCTTGTCCACATCTATTCCTGCCATAGCCCAAACATCAGCCATGGAGGAGTCAGCTGAGTTATTAGACGACAGCATCAGCCACTTGCTCCATGATGAGGCCCAGCCATTACTGGATTCAGATGTTGGTTCTGAGGTTGAGGATGAAGGAACATGAACCTAGAGAGAGGGGAGAACACTGGTAGACAAATTGGCATTCATGTTCCCCCAGCCGCAGCGTATTGCCAAGTTGTCTCCAGTGGTAATAATGATGATGAAGATGCAGTAGATGGAGATGATGATGATGATGATAATGAGGTCACTGATGCGACTTGGAGTGGAGGAGGAAACTGAAAGTGAGGCGGCACAACCCCAAGAGGCCGACATCAAGAAAGAGTAAAGAGCAGCCACCCTATTCCATCACATTCTGCAGCTGTTATCTCCCGGCCCCTCTCCCCAAAGCTCAGCTGTCTGGGCCTTCATCACATCTGCAGCAGATGGCACCGTTGCTATCTTCAAACTGGGTCTCGGGCAGCTCAAACGTGGCAAAAACACCAGCCATTTGGGTACCACATGCTTAACAAGGCATTTAACGTCCAACCACTCAGCCCGTTGGCAAGAGCACCTAAAAGCCACACAAAAGGGGCACAAATCTGTCCCTCCTCCTCCTTACGCACTTCAGTCTGCCCCTGCTATACCGAGTCATTACCTCTCAGCAGCTTCCACTGACAGGGATGATGGTATAGCACAGGGTGTCTCAGGTCCTAGCAGCACATCTGCCATGAGCACGCCACAAGCTGTAGACTGTAGCCGGCAAATTTCTTTGCCCCATCTGCTGCAGCGGGGGAAAAAATACAGTCCCTGCCACCCACATGCCCAGCATCTAAATGCAAGCTTGTCAAAGCTTTGGCTTTCCAACTTCTGCCTTTCAGCCTGGTGGATTCTGCCCCCTTTCGTGAATTCGCACAATGTCCTGTACCACAATGGCATGTTCCCAGTCGCTACTACTTTTCACGTAAGGCCATTCCATCTCCCTACCATCACGTAGAAGGGAATGTTCTGGCATCGTTGGGCAAGGCAGTTAGCTGTAAAATCCACCTTACTGCTGACACGTAGTCCAGCAAGCATGGGCAGGGATGATATATTTTGTTCACAGCACACTGAGTAATGCTGCTTGCTACTCAAAGGGATGCAGGACAAGGCTCGGTGCTGCAGCTTGTTGTGCCCCCACATCTCCATACAGCTGGTGGTGATGATGCCAGACCTGTGAGCTCTATCCCCTCCTCCTCCGCCACCTCCATGCCCTCCTCTGCAGAATTGTCTTATGAACATCAGGTACCCCCTAAGCGTTCAAAGGGCTATTCCATGAGTCAGGCTAAGAGGTGCCATGCAATGCTTCAGCTGGTGTTTTTAGGGGACAGGAACCACACTGGAGCAGAGATTCTTGCAGCTCTGCAGGGACAGGCCCAGAGGTGGTTCACACCACACCAGCTGGAGCCAGGAATGGTGGTGTGCGATAATGGCTCAAATCTCCTGTCTGCCCTTAGACAGGGAAAGTTAACACATGTGCCATGCCTGGCACATGTCCTCAATTTGGTGGTACAGCAATTCCTAAATACGTACCCAGGGTTACAAGATGAGCTAAAGCTGGCCAAAAGAGTCTGTAGCCATTTCAGGCGGTCATACACAGCCAGTGCTCGGTTGGCTGAAATTCAGCGGGAATTCCACCTGCCCATAAACCGCCTGATTTGTGACATGCCCACCAGGTGGAACTCGACTTTGGCAATGCTGCAGCAGCTATACATACAGCAGAGGGCGGTCAACGAGTACCTGTGCGAGTACGGCTTGACGACAGGCTCAGGCCGCCTCGGCTTTTCTTCCCCACGCCAATGGCTGATCATTAAGGATGCATGCTGTCAGGGCTGGGCTCAGCCCTTCCTTTTCTGAGCTGGCCTCTCAGCTGTCGGCTAATTGCCAGCTTCTATCTCTCCACAGCTACTCACCTATTGATGATATCCTGCTCGTCAGACCTGACTACTTAAGCTGTCCAGCCCAGAGGATCTCTGCCTTCGCCTTGGTCAACATCACAGAGACTATCTCCTGCATTCCTGTTTAAAGACTTACTTGGCTGACATCCCTTCTGGCTCCAGATCCTGCTTGCTGTTCCACTACACTGATCCCTGACTCTCTGGCTTGGCTGACTATTCCTTCCGGTTACCGAACTTTGGCTATGTTTTGACTACGTTTGTTCTATTTACTTTTATTATTATTTTAGCAAGTGTGATTTAACTGTGCATCTCGGTCTGATTTTATGGTTTCTGACAGTAGTCGAAGGCCATGAATTCAGAAGATACAGTCAATCCACTTGTTAGAAAAATGGTGGAAAAACCTGCGCTCATGAGCAATACGTGATAAAGATAAATAAATTCACAAAGTGCAGCTGCAAAAAAAACTCCAAATATCCATGAAGTGGTAAACATGTAAATAAAACTTTTGTGCGCTAGCAATAAATAATTAAATAAATAAATGAAGAGTGCCCAGGAGACACAATGTGTGTGTGAATCCCAGCAACAAAATAACAACACCAAGTGCATAAAATCATTACTTGAAAATCCAACTAAATATTGACATAAGCTGAAAACAAGTGATCACACATCAGTCCATGACTAAATTCAAAGAAAAAATGGGTAAAAAGAAGAAAAAGAAAAAGAAAAGAAAAAGTCCACTTGCTATATCTCATCATAGAATCATGAGAAATAATAAGCTGAAGGGATTCTTATCCAATGTATATTGATTGCAGAAAAAGGGGGTAATAGATGTGCGCTTACCCCAATCGTTGGACCTCCTCTATGGCAAGGTCGTACGAGCTTGCAGATATAGCCCTCTGCGGGGACAGAATGTTGTTATCCGGGTCCTAACAGCATGTACCACCGACTCCAGCGAGGTCCGGACAGTCCAACTGCTCCAACATCAGAGGGGGGATTCAGGAGTGGAAGAGTCCATATTCAAGAGAGAACATAAGGAGAAAAACTCCAATAGTGTGATAATGTTTGAGGTTTTATTGCTTAAATAAACCACAGATGTACATTTACAAGATTCCAGTAAAAAGTGTTTAAAAAAGCCGGCATAAACAAAGGAAGAACGCCCGTGCAGATAAGAACTTCGGAACACGTGATGGCAAGCACTGCGAGGCAGTTGGACTGTCCGGACCTCGCTGGAGTCGGTGGTACATGCTGTTAGGACCCGGATAACAACATTCTGTCCCCGCAGAGGGCTATATCTGCAAGCTCGTATGACCTTGCCATAGAGGAGGTCCAACGATTGGGGTAAGCGCACATCTATTACCCCCTTTTTCTGCAATCAATATACATTGGATAAGAATCCCTTCAGCTTATTATTTCTCATGATTCTATGATGAGATATAGCAAGTGGACTTTTTCTTTTCTTTTTCTTTTTCTTCTTTTTACCCATTTTTTCTTTGAATTTAGTCATGGACTGATGTGTGATCACTTGTTTTCAGCTTATGTCAATATTTAGTTGGATTTTCAAGTAATGATTTTATGCACTTGGTGTTGTTATTTTGTTGCTGGGATTCACACACACATTGTGTCTCCTGGGCACTCTTCATTTATTTATTTAATCCACTTGTTAGTAATATTTTTTCCAGATTGAATGAGCAGGATCATTGCATGGATCAGTTTGCCATTGCATTACAAACGCTCTTGAGGCGCATGGCTCACCTGGAATCTCCCACTGTGGCTGCTCCGGTATAACCTTGCAGGCCATCCCTGCTGCTGCTCCAGTCTCTGTGCAGGCACCCGTTTTGAGTATTATCTCTATAAGAGGTATGTCTGGTTCTGCTCCACTTCCCCAGCGATTTGGAGGCGATCCAGTCCAATGCAGAGGGTTTCTCAACCAGGTTGAGATATACTTTGAGATGCTGCCCCAGGCGTTTCCCACGGACAGAAGCAATGTAGGTTTTGTGATATCTTTGCTTTCTTAGAGAGCCTTGACCTGGGCAAACCCTCTATGGGAGATGCAAAAACTTGTTGTCTTGAGTTACCCTGAGTTTGTGGCCTCCTTTAAAAGGGTATTTGACGTTCCTGCACGCTCTTCTTCTTCTTCCAAGTGCCTCATGTCCATTAAACAGAGTACAAGAACTGTTTGCTGATTACGCCATTGAATTCTGTACTCTGGCAGCAGAGGTTGCTTGGAACAATGAGGCCCCTGTGGCTGCTTTTTCTCATGGTCTATCGGATACCATCAAGGATGCAATAGCAGCCCGAGATATACCCACTGAGCTGGAGAAGTTGATCACGTTTGCCATCCTCATTGACTCCAGGCTCAGAGAAAGACACTCTTTTAAGGAGCTCTTGTAGAAGCCTCCTGTACGTTTGTCTCTGAGCTTTGCAGTCCCACCCATGCCTCCCTCACCTCCCATGCCTCCTGGTACTGAGTCGGTCAGTGAAGGTGAACCCATGCACTTGCATCTCCCTGCGGATGAGAGAACCTTTAGGAGGAGGGAGAGATTGTGCCTTTATTGTGGCCAGGCAGGTCACGTTTTTCCAGGGAACGCCCGAACCTTGAGGTCCTGTCATGGACAGACCTTAGGTGGCGTTGTTCTGTTCCCAGTTATCCAGAAGGATAAGCCCCTGGTTTCGGTCACCCTTTCTTGGGCTGAGTCGTCCGTCGAGATACAGGCTCTAATCGACTCTGGGGCTGCAGGCCTGTTCATTGATGCTGTCTTTGTATCGAAGCACTCAATTCCACTACAGCTGCGTGACACTCCACTTGCCATTGAGGCTCTTGACAGGAGGCCTCTACAGCCTGCCCATGTGACTCATGAAACTGTTCTGTTGTCCATGGCCATAGGGGCCCTTCACCATGAGATAATCCAATTCCAAGTTATTTACTCACCTCAGTTTTTGCTGGTTATTGATTATCCTTGGTTAAAGAGGCACAACCCCTCTTTTGATTGGCTCCGTGCTGAGGTTTTCTCCTGGTCGCCACAATGCAGTAAGACATGCTTCCAGAAGGTAGCCAAGGTCCTGTGCACCTCTTCACTCTCCTGCCTGCTGAAGGAGTACCGCAATTTTAGCGATGTCTTTGACAAAGGACAAGCCGGTAGGTAGTTTGCCTCCACACCGGTCGTATGATTGCGCAATTGACCTTCAACCTGGTGCCATACCCCCTCGTGGCCAGGTTTACACTTTGTCGGTCTTGGAGGATAAGGCCATGGAGGAGTATTTTGCAGACACACTTTCTCGAGGTTTCATCCACAAATCTGGTAAACTGAGACCTTGTATTGATTATAGGGATATCAGTTGTTTCACGATTAAGAATGCCTATCCGGTTTTGTTGATTACGGAGTTATTAGACCGCCTTTTCACGAAGCTTGATTTGAGAGGGGCATACAATCTTGTGAGGATTGAGGGTGTCGAGTCGAAAACTGCGTTTATTACCAGAACAGGCCATTATAAGTACCTCGTAATGCCTTTTGGCCTTTGTAACGCCCGGGCAGTTTTCCAGGAATTTATTAACAATGTCCTCCGAGATTTGTTGCAGTTATGTGTGGTGGTTTATCTCGATGACATCCTTATATTTTCCAAGTCCCTGGAGAGCCACCACACAGATGTCTGTCGTGTGCTTCAGAAACTAAGAGAGAACAATCTCTATTGTAAATTGGAGAAATGCGAATTGCATCGTGAACAGGTTAAATTCCTGGGTTATGTAATTTCCACTGCTGGTTTTTCAATAGTCCCAGAGAAACTTTCCTCAGTCCTACAGTGGCCCCGACGTCCTCTGCAGCGTTTTCTGGGCTTTGCCAACTATTATAGGAAGTTTATTTGTAACTTCTTGTCTCTGGTCAAGCCCCTGACTGATATCACCAGAAAGGATGGTAACCCACAGAGTTGGTCTCTGGAGCGACCTCAAACTGCACCCTGGGGTACCGCGGCACACCGGTTGAAAAATGCTGTTTTACTGAATGGGTGACCGTGGACATATTCTGTATTTTAATAAAAGTCACAGAGGAGTATAGTAATTAATCTGAGGACAAAGGGTTGCATAAAGAATGGAATAAGTAACGCACAAATAAGAAAACAGAAATATGTTAGAAGTCTGTTTAACTGAAATCTGCAACATTCTGGATGACATCTAAATACACTGTTTCAGCTTGAAGAATCCATGCATAAAGTATATATGTATACAAAGATTTAAAGAGTTTTTGTTTTTCTCAATTAGGGGAACTAGTAGAAATTCCAGACCCTTGCATCACCAATGAAAAACTGCCCATGTCAAAAATAACTTAAGAAAGTAAATCACTAAAAAATATATATATTCATAGAACAGATGGTAAGAATATACATATGTCAGATTGGCGCTTGAATACTGAGTGAGGGCCAAACAATCTTTGAGATGGCATCACACACAGTGGAGAAATACCATTTGGAGTTACAATAATATTACAGTTAATTTATTGACTTAACTCAGGCTATGTCTATTATCTTAATATTTGTGTTTGAGAAGTAATGCTGAACTCTAGAATTTGTATTTTTTGCATATTTACATTGGACCAGCTTAGCTTGTAAATTTACAGTACATTTGTAAGAATTCAAAGGCCTGCTGTGGATGCTGTAAATTTAAATGTAGTTTCCACATACAGTGATAGATGCAATCTTCCAGGTTTTGTGTTTCTGGCTTTCCCTCTGTACACTAACCATGGGGAGGGGGGATTGCACGCTCAGCACCTCCTCCGATTATAGATTGCATTGTATTTTTTTCAATGAATACAAGGTGTTCTCTGATTGGACAAAGTGGAGATTGTGAAGCCACTGCCCCTTCTCTCCAACTTGTCCAATCAGAGAATGCCTTGTATTCATTTAAAACAAATAAGTTTACTGTGAATGGCAGAGGAGTCAAGTGATCCCCCCCCCCCCCCATGCCAATGTGCAGAGAGGAATACAAGGCATTCTCTGTTGGATTTGGAATTTGGAGAGGAGGGGAGTTGATCTCCATCTTATCTAACTAGAGAACCTTGAATTCATTGAAAGAAATAGAAGGAATTTTATGAATGGTCCCAGTTCTCTACCCATGGGGCTGCTAGCTGATGGGGGTCCAGAAGAAATTGCCCTCCCCTCCACCCAATCTAACCCAATCTATCTATCTATCTATCTATCTATCTATCTATCTATCTATCTATCTATCTATCTATCTATCTATCTATCTATCTATCTATCTATCTATCTATCTATCTATCTATCTATCTATCCTGACACAAGCATGACAGCATATACGTATGGCTAGGCTCGTCCCCCTGCCCTATTCCAGGACAATATAAGTAAGTCTCTTCCCTGCAGGCAGCATTCTCTTTTTTTTCCTCACTGCTCAGCCAGGCCAAGCCAAGCCGCACAGGTTAAAGCCTCTCCTGTGGCGTAGCTCCCCGCTGTACAGGCTGTAAATCTACTATATGGTGGAGGGGGTGCAGGCATCTGGTCTAGGAGAGCCATCAGAAGACAAGCAGTCACGGACAAGCTAACATGTAAGGGCTGCCCATCCTGAAGATGGCGGCAGCGTGACTTCTGGGGGCTAAAACAGCCCCTACAGGTCGCCAGGAGACTTTTGGGTGGAGCAACATGGTGGAACACCACTTCTGGAGGCCGGAACAGCAATAGAGAGAGTCAGAACAACTTCCGGGTGAAGCAGGATGGCGGCTGAGACACTTCCGGTCACCGAAAGGACGGGACTGGTGGCTCAGAAGTTCAGAGGAGGGGACTCACCCACCCCCAGCAGTTATCTATCAGGGAAAGATGAAGCACAGAGCGCAATAGGAAGAACTGAAGGCAGGGGGGGTGCCAGGTAAGCCGTGGTCAGTATGACCGATGAGGAAAGTCTACACAGGTATGTGCCACTAACCATCTTTTCCCTCTACAGCGTAATCCTGTCAAGCGCCACAAGAATCAAGGAAGGCAGACAGGTAGGAGACATACAAGACCAGATTTCCAGTATCAAGAGGAATGGGAGAAGGTGGACAAAAAGGGATCATTGATTAACAGATTTAACAAGATGTACCCTTTCAAAACAGAGGAAATGCGCTAATTAGAGACACCTCCTCTAGTGGACGCAGCAGTCATGAGAGACCCCTGGGTCATGGATGTGGTCCAGTCAGGACATCGTTGGAGATTTCTGTCTCTTCCCGCAATTCCCCATTTTACTTCCACACGGTTACTACATGGCCAGCAGAAGGTGTAGGTAATATTCAAGTATGTTCAAACGCTACTACAGAGGGGCGCGAAAGAACCAGTACCAGAGCAAGAGCAAAGGCAAGGGTTCTATTTGCCACTTTCTTAATTCAGAAAAAACAGGGGACTTAAGGCCCGTTCTGGATCTAAGAAGCTTGAACAAGACAATCTCGGTCCAAAGGTTCTGGATGGAGTCCTTAAAATCAGTGGCCTGGATGTTGTCACTCGAACTGAAGGATGCATATTTGCACGTCTCAGTGCATCTGCATTTCCACAAATATCTTTGGTTTGCAGTGTCAGACCAGCACTTCCAGTTTGGGTGCCTACCATTTGGCCTGTCCACCTCGACCAGAACGTTTTCCAAAATTTTGCTGGTAGCGCAGAGTGCATAGGTCTTGTTAGACCATCGACAGATTCTAATCCACACATTAGAAGGGTTTGGTTGGCTTATCAGTTGGGAGAAGAACCCACACAGAGACTACTGTTACTAGGTGCAATTCTCGACTCCAACAGAAACATGATAGAACTTCAAAGGGAAAAGATGGCAGTCCTCTTGATCAAGATGGAAGAGACATCAAAAAGGCCTTACCTCTCAGGATCACCTTGCCTCAGTCTCCTGGGGACACTTTCGGCCACAATCCCGATGTCAAATGGGCCTGTTGGAGGATGAGGATATTCCAGAAGGGCTTCCTCAATGAAGGCAGAGATCCTCTGGGCTGGATGGCTTAAGTTGGCAGGACTGACGAGCAGGATATCATCAACAGCTGAGTAACTGTGGAGAGATAGGAGCTGGCAATTAGCCGACAGCTGAGCGGCCAGCTCAGAGAAGGAAGGGCTGAGCCCAGCCCTGACAGGCGCACATTACAATGGTCTCTTAGCCCAGGGCAGATGGGGCCACAGGCAAAATGAGGTCTCAAATGTGATAGAGCATAAGGGCAGCCCTCTGTGCTCTGAACAGGGCCGGATTAACATAGGGGCTGGTGGAGCTGCAGCTCCAGGTCCCTCCCTCAATATAGACCCATAGAAGTGGCTTATCAATTCCTGTGTGCCTTCCTGAAGGAAGAGGAGCCCTCTGTGCACACATGGAGGAGACAAGTGTTAGTGCAGCCGAGTCCTGTCTCTGCCGATGCCTGACTCCTATGCAGTGCCCACCATGTAATGCGCTGTGCCCACCACGTCATGTGCTGTGCCATGCAGTGCCCACCATGTAATGCGCTGTACCCACCATGTAATGTGCTGTGCCATGCAGTGCCAACCGTGTCATGTGCAGTGCCCACCATGTAAATTACTGTGCAGTGCCCACCCTGTCGTGCTGTGTTGTGCCTACCATGTCATGTGCTGCGCCATGCAGTGCTTACCATGTAATGTGCTGTACCCAGCATGTAATGTGCTGTACATTGTCCACCATGGCATGTGCCGTGCAGTACCCACAATGGAATGCGCTATGCAGGGCTCACCATGTCATGTGCGGTGTCCACCAATTAATGTGCTGTGCTGTGTCATGCAGTGCCCACCATATCATGTGGTGTCATGCAGTACCCACCTTGTCATGTGCTGTGCAGTGCCCACCATGACATGTGCAGTACCCATTATATAATATGCTGTGCCCACCATATAATGTGCTGTGCAGTGCCCACTTGTAATGTGCAGTGCCAACCATGTAATGTGCTCAGCTGTGCCCGCTATGTCATGTGCTGTGCCCATCATATAAGGTCCTGTGCCCACCGTGTGCATGTGCTGTGTTGTGCCCACCATGCAATATGCTGTGTTGTGCAGTACCAACCATGTCATGTGCTGTGCCCACCATATAATGTACTGTGCCTACCTTGTAATGTGCTGTATTGGGCAGTGCCAACAGTGTAATGTGCTGTGCCCGCCATGTAATGTGCTGTACTTCGCCCACCATTACATGTGCTGTATCCATGTATCCACCATGTAATGTTTAGTGCCAACCATGTAATGCACTGTGCTATCCCCCCCCGTGTAATGTACTATGCTGTGCCCCCCACAGACTCACCCCCTCACTCTCACCCCCCCCCTCTCTCTTTCACCCCCTCTCTCTCATCCCCTCTCTTTCACCCTGTTCTCTCTCTCACCCCCTTCATCCCCCATTCTCTATCTCTTGCACCCTTCAACCCCCTCTTTCCTACCACCCTCTCTCTATTCCCCTTTTTCTCACCCCCTCTCTCTCGTCCCCATCTCTCTCATTCAACGCCTTTCACTCTCTTTTCCCCTCCCTCTCATCCCCTCTCTTTCAGACCCCTATCTCGCCCCCCCTCTCTTTTTCTCTCTCTCTCTCTCTCTCTCTCAACCACTCTCTCACACCCCTCTCTCTCTTTAATTTAATTCAACAAAAAATTGTTTGCGTTTTCATTTTATTTATTTTCATAAAAAGGCCCACCAAAATCCTTAGCACCAGGCCCATGTTGCTCTTAATCTGGCCCTGGCTCTGAAAGCATTTCACACGCAGATTCAAGGGGCAAAGGTGGTTCTCCAGATGGACAACAGAGCGGCAGTCACTTATGTGAAGAGACAAGGCGGAACACGAAGTCGGCCGAGATAACGCCTATAATGAATTGCGCTCAATGGAATCTAGTCCACCTCTCAGCAGTCTATATTCCAGCTCCGCAGAACTTTGTAGCAGACACCCTGAGTCAGAAATCACTGGACCCCAACGAGTGGTCTCTGAACCAGTCGTTCTTCCACTGGATATGCAAACAGTGGGGGTACCCAGACTTGGACTGGCAGCCACAGACAATGCGAAATGCAGGCGATTTATGTCCAGAGTAAAATTCCAAGAAGCAGAAGAAGTGGATGCACGCAACTCCAGATGGAAGTGCAGACTAGTATATGTTTTCCCCCTGATTGCCCTATTCTTCAGACTACTCAACAGAATAAGGGCACACCCAGGACTGGTGATAGCAATAATACCAATATGGCCACGCAGATCATGGTTTCCGCTACTGCAGTCCTTAGCAGTGGAACCACCAATGCCGCTTCCGGACATACCGGATCTCCTACAACAGGGTCAAGTAGTACATGCAGACCCAGAAGTATTGCACTTAGCAAGAGCACCCACCACTAACTAGACCTATTCGAGGGTCTAGGAGAAGTTCAAATCCCTTGTGGAAGCCCAGGAATTTGATCCTAGAGTGCCACAGGAACCGCAAGTACTGGACTTTCTACAAACAGGCCTGGATAAGGGCTTTACGGTAAACACGATGAGGGTGGAAATTTCAGCCCTGACAGTGCTAACAGGGGTCAAGTGGGCCCCGAGGTGCCTAATCCATCAATTCTTGAAGGCATGCGCTGTAGGCTACAAGCCACCATACTGCTGCCACCTTACAGACAGAGTGGTACTGCGGACCCTTCCACACTACCGGCCCAAGGTCAATACAACAGCCTTTCATCGAAATCAGGAAATAGTCCTCCCAACATTTCAGGCAGAAGCATCGGCAGCTCCTCACAGTCTGGACGTCAGATCCATTCTAAAAACTTATATAGAGATGACAGCCTCCTTCAGAAGAACAGAGAATATGTTCGTCATTCCAGGAGGAAGCAGAAAAGGGCTGGCAGCGTCCACAAGCAGGTTAGCATCGTGGCTGATCAAGGTCATATGAAGAGCTTATGTCGCAAAGGGTCTGGAACCCCCAGCAGAGCTGAGGGTGCACTCCACCAGGGGGATGGCGGCATCATGGGCTGAATTCTGAGGGGTTACCCCTAAATTTATCTGCAGAGCCGAAACTTGGGCAACCTTCAGTATGTTCCTGATTCACTATAAGGTTGACCCCGCAGGCCGCTCAGTATTGGAGGGAACTACCTAAAAAAAATTATAATGAAAGAAATAATATATACAGTGGTGGATATAAAAAGTCTACACACCCCTGTTAAAATGTCAGGTTTCTGTGGTGTAAAAAAATGAGACAAAGATAAATCATTTCAGAACTTTTTCCACCTTAATGTGCCCTTTAAACTCTACAACTCAGTTGAAAAATAACCTGAAATCTTTTAGGGGGGAAGTAAAACCAAAAAACTAAAATAATGTGGTTGCATAAGTGTGCATACTCTCTTGTAACTGGGGATGTAGCTGTGTTCAGAATTCAGCAATCACATTCAAACTCAGTACACAACTGTCAGTACACACCTGCCATCATTTAAGGTGCCTCTGGTTGCATAAGTGTGCACACCCTTAAACTAATACTTTGTTGAAGCACCCTTTGTTTTTTTTACAGCGCTCAGTTTTTTTGAGTATGAGTCTATCAGCATGGCACATCTTGACTTAGCAATATTTGCCCACTCTTCTTTGTACAAACACTCCAAATCTGCCAGATTGCGAGGGCATCTCCTGTGCACAGCCCTCTTCAGATCACCCCACAGATTTTCAATTGCAAACAGGGGGAGTTTTCCACTAAATGGGACTTTAAGGGGCAGTACTCCTCTACAGATCAAGACCATAAATATAAAAAATATTACTTTATTTGAAAAAGGTTAAAAGTAGGATATACAATACAGAGAGTGTACAGGATGTAAATACAAAGATATGCAAAGATACAATACAGTTGGAGACAACCACTGCTCTGTTGGAAAAATAAAGCAACAGAGATGACCCAACGCGTTTGGAGTTAGCGATATTTGTTCTCTTCTTCAGGGCTAGGTGGTTAGACACAGGACATAAATGCTTCATGAAACTTGCATAAAAAATCAATGATCTTGAATCCACATTAAAACATTTGGCCTTAGGTCTTAGGCCAACCAGTTCGGGCCCAGAGAAATGGGTACACCCAGGAGAGGCAACCCAAGGCCCAGGATGGTCACTCACAGAGGGTGCTCCAAATCAGCC
This sequence comes from Lithobates clamitans, assembly GCA_037952925.1. NCBI lineage: Eukaryota > Metazoa > Chordata > Amphibia > Anura > Ranidae > Lithobates > Lithobates clamitans. Next base: position 853,888 of record JBBGZY010001239.1, read on the forward strand.
CCAATGGGAATACCCCACATATGGCCCAAAGCCACAAATACCGCTATCTTGTTTCTGGAATAATACAGGAACAGGAGAGGGCTAGAGGTCAGAAACGGCTAACTTCAGATGTTTGGAGTCCGTGTGCCCAGATGAAAGTTAAAGGGGCCTTGGTTAGGGATTGGTTCATGTGTAGTCCCGTCTGACCTGGGTGTGCAGTTTGCAATTTATCTAGTTTAGGGATGTGGGCAATAACTCCCTAATTGGAATCCTTATTGTCCCTTTTTGGACAATAAGCACCATTTAGTAATCTCACAGATTTTCAATCACATTCAGGTCTGGGCTCTGTCTGGCCCATTCCAAAACTTTAGTCTTTTTCTGGTGAAGTCATTCCTTTATTAATTTGGATGTATGCTTTTGCTCATTGTCATGCTGAAAGATGAAGTTCCTCTTCATGTTCAGCTTTTTAGCAGAAGCCTGAAGGTTTTGTGCCAATATTGACTGGTATTTGGAACTGTTCATAATTCCCTCTACCTTGACTAAGGCCTCTGTTCCAGCTGAAGAAAAACAACCCCAAAGCATGATGCTGCCATTACCATGCTTCACAGTGGGTATGGTGTTCTTTTGGTGATGTGCAGTGTTGTTTTTGTGCCAAAAATTTCTTTTGGAATAATGGCCAAAAAGTTCAACCTTGGTTTCATCAGACCATAACACATTTTCCTGCATGCTTTTGGGAGAATTCAGACGAGTTTTTGCAAAATTTAGCCGGGCTTGGATGTTTTTCTGCGTAAGAAAAGGCTTTTGCCTTGCCACTCTACCCCATAGCCCAGACATATGAAGAATAAGGGAGATTGTTGTCACATGTACTACACAGCCAGTACTTGCCAGATATTCCTGCAGCTCCTTTGATGTTGCTGTAGGCCTCTTTGCAGCCTCCCTGACCAGTTTTCTTCTCGTCTTTTCATCAATTTTGGAGGGACGTCCAGTTCTTGGAAATGCCACTGTTGTGCCATATTTTCTCCACTTGATGATGACTGTCTTCACTGTGTTCCATGGTATATCTAATGCCTTGGAAATTCTTTTGTACCCTTCTCCTGACTGATACCTTTTAATAAGGAAAACCCTCTGATGCTTTAGAAGCTCTCTGCAGACCTTGGCTTTTGCAGTAGGATGGGACCAAGAAAATGTCAGGAAAGACCTACTAGAACAGCTGAACTTTATTTGGGGTTAATCAGAGGCACTTTAAATGATGGTAGGTGTGTACTAACAGGTGTGTACTGAGTTTGAATGTGATTGCCTAATTCTGAACACAGCTACATCCCCAGTTATAAGAGGGTGTGCACACTTATCCAACCACATTATTTTTGTTTTTTAGTTTTACCCCCCCCTAAAAGATTTCAGGTTGTGCTTCAACTGAGTTGTACAATGTATAGGTCACATTAAAGGTGAAAAAAGTTCTGAAACAATTTATCTTTGTCTAATTTTTTTATGTCATAAAAACCTGACATTTTAACAGGGGTGTGTAGACTTCTTATATCCACTGTATATAGAGGGATACATAATAAACAGGGCAGCATTACCCACCCATCTTGTCTGGTGATTGTTACATCCCATATGTATATGCTGTCATGCTTGTGTCAGGAAAGAGGAAAATTTCATACTTACCTGATGGTAATTTTCCTTTCCTGATGCACAGCATGACAACATATAGGTCTCTCCCTAAAGGGGCTTTGCAGCGATAATAAGTTACGAGAACGCTGCCTGCAGAGAGGAGACCCACTTAGTATAACCTCCTGGAATAGGGCAGGGGGCGGAGCCTACCCATACGTACATGCTGTCATGCTTTGCATCAGGAAAGGAAAGTTACCGTCAGGTAAGTATAACATTTTTCTCTATCTATCTATGTATTTGGTCTCAAACAAAATTATGTTTTACTCAGGGCTTTTTTCCTCAGAGAATAGGTGCAGGAACTCAACCATGCCCGCCACACACACATACTTGCCAAATGGCATCAAATAGTAGCTCTTCCCTCTGCATACAACCCCCTCCCTCCACTGCCCCCATTTTGTCCCCCCTCCTTAAAAGCTCCACCATCTGTCATATGTCTTACCTTTGTTGCAATATTAAGCTGAAACACCTATCCGGCTGTAGTACCTCCCAGCATACTATACTATACAACAGTCACTTGCACGGGAGATCATGCAGTAGGAGCATCAACAACTGGTCACCAGGGAAAAAATAAAGATCACAGAGGGTGCAGCCTACCACGCACCCTCTCCTGCCCATGACTGCACTGAACCCTGGGCACCTGAGATAAGCTACCACTTGTAAACGCAGAAGCTGGACTTCAGTGTTACCAAGTTATAGTGGTGAGCGGGTTGCAGAAAACCTGAGGCAGAGATGGTAGAACTGAGTTCCCCCTAGTTCCTGCTGAAAAAAAGCCCTGGTTTTACTTATGTATTAATATTATTATGTATTTATTTATTAATATATTACATATTACATACAAACTCGATCTAGTAGTTATCTGTATGTTTAAAAAAAATATCACTTTTGCTGAGCAACTGTAGAAATAAAATGAATTACACAGTAAAACATTGGGGTTGATTCACTAAAAGCAAATATAAATCATACTCATGCACATTTAAAAAAGGCTTTATAAAACATATACCGGTATATTCTTTTTAGTAAATTTTGTTATAGAAACATATTATTCAACCTGAAAGAAGGGACATTGTTTTCTTTATCAGATGACTCAGCTATGACCTCCTTCCCATCCTTACCAATTTACATTGTAGTGCTTCCAAGCTGGTTGGCTTCTGTCCAGGTGGGTCCAGAGCTATGAGATTGGGTGAAATTATCTTACAATAAGAATTAGTGCAATGCATCTCTGTAACTGTCAATTTTAGGAGTATATATGGCATATTTTTACACCACAATCTGTATATAAAGAAGGGCGTAAATAACAGCGGAAAATGGCAGCTACTCAGATCAATTTATAGAACAGGAAAGGTGCACATGGGCAGGGCAGTACACTGAACAATACAAACAATTTCCAGCAATGAGCCACATGCCTTGATATGTACAACATTCAGCAAACTGTTTGCTTCACTTTATTTAGCATTAAAATGGGCCTGTTGTCGCCATAGTCTACATTCACTACCATGTCCTGAAGAGTAACCCCAGGTGGTGAGCATTGGAATAAACAGTGGGTGAAGCCTGAAAGCTGGATGAGCATAGCATCCAGCACCTGTGCGTACCCTGCCTCAAGTCTTTTTCCAGGAAAGAGTTAATATCTTTCCAATTACACACAAAGGGGGACTGTTCATGATTTACATCCCTCAGCTCATTAATGTACATGGGAGAACTGGGGGTTGTTTGATGTCTAAGTCCTTATCTTTGATCAGTCTTCTAAAAAGATTGATTATTAGAGGAAGTGCTGCTAAAAATAAATCATAGAACTAAGTGTGTAGCCTCTTTGAAGGAATTACATTTTTGGAAAATAATTGTATAGATATAATATACATCTACAAGAGATCAGCTTTATGTGTACACTCTTTCAGGGTTAATGTATTACAACACATTGTTTCTGAGCCATATTTGCTCATTACATATATTACTGTATATTACAGTGCTAGACAAGGGTTCAGGCCTACCGTCTCTTCTGGCAATGCAAGCCTATGAGTTGGCTAACCTTCTCAAAAACAATAAACTTCCTGTGTAGCTCATATATAATCTTAACAGTTGCTAAAGAGATTCTGTTGCATCTCTAGCAATCGACCCGGGATGGCCCAGTGCTGGCCAGGATGACCAGAAGCTATGAAAGCAATGAATCTGTTCTCAAGCCCAGTACACACTGTAAGTTTTTTTTCCTTCTACGCAGCGGGCTGAGCAAAAAAAAAATGACAGATCACCGTAACAACACAAGCAATGTTTGGTACAGCGATCTCCCCCACTGTGAATTTGTATTCTAACAGGGGGACTCTCCCCCGCCAGAATACACTGATTAGGGCTTGCAGCCATTGGTTGTGAGCTCTGACTGGATACCTGTTTTCCAGCATGTCCCTTCGACAAAAGCTAGTCATTAGACTGGCTTCTGTTGGACAGTTGTACACACTGACTAAAAGTCAGCCAGTTCCTGCTGAACCCTCTGATTTTCAGCCAGTGTGTACCCAGCTTCAGATGGGGTGAAGGACTGGACTGTACTGCTACTTGCTGCACAGAGAAAGCTAGGGATAGCTGTAACCAGCGACAGTAATCCTGAAGACTGCAACTGCAACCTTTCCAACCTTTAATGATACAGTTCTGGGTCTGTGCTCTTTTCACTATCACATTTTCTGTTGAATTTGCCTCAACAGCTACCCTACAGCAAATTATTTTTTCAGACCCCCATCCAAATGAAACATCACCTGATGAGTGGTATATAGGCTTGCATCAGCAGAGCAGCCAGGGGGCATATGAACCTGTTGCATGGTAGACAAAGTAAGAGTAGCTTCTATGCCTTGTATAAAGACAGTTTATAGAGAATATCTGTGTTCAGGTACTGTAGGTCAATTTGAACATAAAATTGACCCAAAGAAGACAAGTGAATGTTTTTAAAGAAAAAAGATAAATCTTCCACTAGACCTCTGTTCCTCCAGATGGTCAGCTCTGTGGTAGGCTCCCTGTTCCCAGTGATACTTAGAGAGTGTTCCAAACATAAGAAACATTCTTCTTTATAACAGCCAACTCAAACTGAGTGCACATCTGGAAAGGAGGAAAATCCTAACTGCGGAGGACCACAGAATTTTCCTAGGGGCAATCATAATTGTAAGACCAACTGGGAGGTGCAGACCCAAAATCATTTACTGGGCGTAAGTGAATTTATTATTATTACATATCCTGGCAATTCATGGCAATTCCATATTCATTCAAAATAAGCACAGAGTGGCTCTTTGCAAAAATAGGATTTTTTAAATACAGCTTACCTGTAAAATTCTTTTCTTGGGAATACATCACAGGACACAGAGACTTTTATAATTACTTAGTGGGTTAGATAGTCACCATCAGGTGATTGGACACTGGCAACCCTAATTACAAGGGGAGTTCCTCCCCTATATAACCCTTCCCATACAGAGAGTACCTCAGTTTTGTAGCAAAGCAATAAGTATCCCAACGTATAATCCCGAAGAGGGGCGGGAGCTCTGTGTCCCGTGATGTATTCCCAAGAAAAGGATTTTACAGGTAAGCTGTATTTAAAAAAATCCTATTTTTTAAATACAGAGACTTTGATAATTACTTAGTGGGATGTCCCATAGCAATGCCCAACTTGAGGGGAGGGAGACACGGATCAGAAAACGTAGACCGCCAATGGACCAGAGGAACTATACTGCTGCCTGCAGCACACTTCGCCCGAAAGCAGCATCCTCATGCCCTCTTACATCCACCTGATAGAATCTAGTGAATGTATGGACTGAAAACCAAGTTGTTGCCTTACAGATCTGAGCCATGGAGGCCTGGTGATGCACTGTCCATAAAGCACTAACTGCTCTAGTTGAGTGCGCTTTAACCTGAAAAGGAGGAATCTTCTTTACACCGTAAGCCCGAACAATAACCTGTCAAATCCATCTAGAGATAGTGGATTTTGACACTGCCTGGGGCCTTCTGGCAGAATAAATAGACAATCAGTCTTTCGTATCTGAGCGGTTGCCTGCAGATAGATACTGACTGCTCTTACAACATCTAAAGAGTGTAACAACTTCTCTGCGGACTTCGGATATGGAAAAAAGGATGGTAGGACAACATCTTGATTCAGATGGAATCCCGAAACTACTTTAGGCAAAAAAGTCGGGTGAGGACGCAACACCACCCTGTCTTTGTGAATAATCAAATATGGCTCTTTACAAGAAAGAGCTGCTAACTCCGATACCCTTCTAGCCGAGGATATGGCTACCAGAAAAAACAATTTTTTTGTCAAAATATCTAAAGAAGCATGGTGCAATGGTTCAAAAGGTTTTCATGTAAAACAGACAAAACTAAATTCAAATCCCATGGGCACACAGGAGGCTTAACCTGCGGATTCAAGCGTAAAGCCCCCTGAACAAAGGCCCGGTCGAGGGAATGAGAGGCAAGCGGTCTTTGAAAGGATACTGACAAGGCCGAGATCTGGCCCTTGATAGTACTCAAGGCCAGCTTAATTTCTACACCTAATTGAAGAAAGGCAAGAATCCTGCTAATGGCATACTTTCTAGGATGCCACCCCCTAAATTCACACCAGGAAACATATGCCTTCCAGATTCTGTAGTAGATGAGCCTGGAAGCCGGCTTCCTAGCATTAACTAGAGTGGACAGGACTGGCCCCGAGAGGCCACGACACTTCAGCATGTGGGTCTCAACTGCCAAACCGTCAAATTCAGACTTCGTAAGGCAGGATGGAATATTGGACCCTGTGAAAGTAGATCTGGGCACAGCGGAAGAACCCAAGGTATTCCTTCTGCCATCTTTATGATCTCCGCAAAACCAAGGTCGCCTGGGCCAAGCCGGAGCCACCAGAATTACAGGCTTGTCTTCCCTTTTGACTCTCCGTAGGAATCGCGGGAGAAGCGGAACTGGAGGGAACGCATAGATCAGAGAGTACTAACCCCATGGAATCGTTAAGGCATCTGACCCTTGTGCTAGTGGATCCTTTGTTCTTGACACAAAGTTGTCCAGTTTCTTGTTGAACCTGGAAGCCAACAGGTCTACATCCGGGGTACCCCATCTTCGACATATGGCCTGAAAAATATTGGGGTGTAGAGACCATTCTCTTGAGCACAGCTGCTGGCGACTCAGGAAATCCGCCTGCCAATGGGCGGCACAGTGGTGCAGTGGATAGCACTCTCGCCTAGCAGTAAGAAGGGTCGCTGGTTCAAATCCCACCCACGACACTACCTGCCTGGAGTTTGCATGTTCTCCCTGTGCCTGCGTGGGTTTCCTCTGGGTACTCCGGTTTCCTCCCACACTCCAAAGACATGCTGGTAGGTTATTTGGATCCTGTCTAAATTGTCCTTAGTATATGTATGTGAGTTAGGGACCGTAGATTGTAAGCTCCTTGAGGGTAGGGACTGATGTGAATGTACAATGTATATGTAAAGCGCTGCGTAAATTGACGGCGCTATATAAGTACCTGAAATAAATAAATAAATAAATAAATAAAATTTTCCACCCCTGGAATGAAGACCGCAGACAGGCAAGAAACATGCCTCTCTGCCCACGAAAAAATGTGATTCACCTCTTTTTGGGCATCCAGACTCCTGGTGCCCCCTTGGTGATTGATATAGGCCACTGCCATAGCATTGTCGGACTGTATCCGGACAGGAGAACCCTGCAACCTGGAAGTCCAGACCCTGAGGGCTAGACGAATTGCCTGAATCTCCAGAATGTTGATGGGCAAGAGCCTTTCGGCTCTGGACCATCTTTCCTGGGTGGAAGCTTCTTCCAGAACCACTCCCCAGCCTATTAGGCTGGCATCTGTGGTTACCACTTTCCAAGTAACTGAAACAAAGGATTTTCCTTTTAGCAGATTCTTGGTTAGCAACCACCAATTGAGGCTCTGGTGTACCCATGGTGATAGGCACATTGGAAGATCCAAGGCTTGTACTCTTTTGCTTCAGGCAGAGAGGATGCACCTCTTCAGAGGCCCTGAGTGAAACTGGGTGTAAGGAACAGCCTCGAAAGAGGCCACCATTTTCCCTAATAGTCTCATACATAGTTGAATGGAGGGATTTTCCTTGCTATGACTACCCGGACAAAATTCTTTATCGCTTTGGATTTTTGACCCGGGTAAAAATACTCTGCTTTGGACTGTGTCTATGACCATGCCCAAATACTCCAGCCTTTGTAGGGGCTGTAAGGAAGACTTTTCTAGTTTGAGGACCCAGCCTAGGTACTCTAAGTATTCTACTGTGCTGAGCACACTGCGGTCTAAGCGTGCTACGGACTGTTCTACAAGTAGCAAATCGTCCAGATAAGCTGTCACTGTTATGCCCTGAGCCCTTAGTTTTGCCAAGGGTAGGACTAGAATTTTTGTGAACACTCGAGGTGCTGTAGCAAGACCAAAAGGTAGGGCCACGAATTGGAAGTGGCACTGATCCACTGCAAACTGTAGAAATCTTTGATGAGTGGGAAATATTGGCACATGTAAATATGCATCCTTGATGTCTATTGATGCCAAGAATTTTCCCCCTAAAGGGTGGAAACTACTGAGCGGATTGACTCCATGGGGAAAGAACGAATGTCTAAAAACTGATTCAGGTCTTATAGATAGACCTGAATCAGAATAGGTCTGACATCTCCGTTTGGTTTTGGAACCGTAAAGAGGTTTGAGTAGAACCCTGAGCCTTGCTCTTTGGGGGTCACTTTTATAATTAAACCTTTGGGATAGTAGACATTCTAAGGCCAGAAACAAGGGTCTTCTTTTTTCTGGATCTTTGGAGACTCTTGACCTTAGGAAGCGAGATGGTGGAAACTCCCGGAACTCCAGGTTGTAGCTCAGAGATGCGTGCGGACTAAACACCTGTTTTTCACGCGTACTGTTAGACAGGTCAATTTGGTTGTCTGCGAGCTGGTGGTAAGTAAGCTTTGTTTTTTTCCTGGGTATTCCCCAGGCTTTGTTTGCATTTGAAGCTCAGAGACACCGTGGAGGTCACCCATTTGTCCTGAATCTCTTCAAATTGCAAACTGCAGCAGCCTTCCCCCCACTCGGCCCAGCGGGGGCGCCCCTTCATAGGGAGGCTTTGGGGTTCTGTTTAACAGATCTTGGACCCCAAGACTTCTTTTACCCTTGGGCTTGGCCCTGGACCTTTCCCCTAGTATTGGACTGGGCAGGTCGTCGCCACTGCCTGGAGGTCGAGGCTCCAGGGGCTGGGGACAGAGAATGTCTAAATGAGGGACGTTTATTTTTCTTTTTAACTGGTAACAACGTGGTCTTACCCCCGGTAATCTTCTGTATATATTTGTCCAGATCATCCCCAAACAGGCGTTCCCCATAAAACAGGAACCCAGTCAAATATTTTTTACCCGAAGCTTCAGCTGCCGAATGCTTAAGCCAAAGGGCCCCGCGCAAGTGTACCAGCAGGAGGAAAAGGTGGGATGCTCGCTGAACAGAATCCATAATGGCATCAACTGTAAAACACAAGGCCTTAGGAAGGTCTGCATAAAACTCAGTGGAGAGGAGGTTAAGCACCTGCTTCATTTGTTCCTTGAGGAACTGGCACATGCCAATTGCTGCGACCGCAGGCTGGACTACAGTGCCAGCCATAGAAAAGGATGCTTTAAATAAAGTTACCTGCTTCTTATCAGTTGGATCTTTGAACCCCTGAGCATTGTGCACAGGACAGGTCAGGTTTTTATTCACACAAGAAATAGCCACATCTATTGCTGGCACCCCCCATTTTTTGGTGAACTTTTCCTCTACCGTATAAAGCATGGAAAAACCTCTTAGGAGGAGAAAATAGTTTATCTGGGTGACCCCAGTCATCATACAACAATTTCTCCAGCAAGGGATGAATTGGGAAGGTATACGCAGCCTGTGGGAATTTCCGGGATTCCAAGGAGGAAACAGAGGACATGGTAGCCTCACCAGAGGGCAATCTATATGTGGTACACACCAACTCAGTTGCACCTGTACTTTGAGGGCCTGGGAGGCAGAAGAGAGCTTCTCCTCTTCCCCTGAATCGTCCGACTGCTCCTGATCCCCATCCCCAGATAGGGATATCTCATCATTATTATGCCTATCCGATAGGGAACCCAGAGCAGAGGGAGGGGATCTACCCCTTTTTCTGCTACTCCTTAAGGAAGCTGTGATAAAAGTAGTAATCCTTCCTTCTAAACCATCCAATGCAGCCTTCATAGTGTCTTCAGTGACATATACAGGGACTGTAACATTGGGAGAGGCTGCAAAACCTGACAGGGGCACAGACTCATCCTGTGAGGCTGTCTCCAGTCTTTTAGGGGGGATGGAATCCTGCAGGCATGCCCAGAACCCCTAGATGTAGGCAGGGATTTCTTAGTGCCTCTTTTACCTCCCCCTGAAGCCCTCTTACGAGGAGACATAGTCCTAAGCTGCAAAGCAGAGGTACTAGTACAAATGCAACCACTGTTGTGCCTAGTCTTACAATATAAACATTAGCTTAGTCTGCCCAACCTGATGCTAAGTAGGTGTCTTAGGTATGCCTGGATCCGAATCAACTGAGATGCTTACTGCCCACAGCTTTGTGTCCCACTGCTTACAGGAGCTCTGGCGTACTGGGCTTTAAACATAGCCGCTTTGTGCCTGCACACTGGTGCGCCGTGCACGCCGCAACCATGCCGCCCTCCTTCCCTACCAAAATCCGCCATAAAAACACGCCCCCCTGCATGCGCGCATGAGTAGGACTGTCATGGCGGCGGCCGGGGGCGAAGTGGGAGAAATGAGACCCCCTGAGAATTGCGCGGGACCCCCGGACTGCGTGGAATCCCCCCTTTCAGGTTATGTGGCACAGCCTGCAGCGGAGGAGGTGAGCGGCTTTTTAGACCAGCTTCACTGAGCGTGTATCCTGGATGGCATGTAAGTATACACCAGGTATGTCTCTTACTCCCTCTAGTGGCGGAAACCAGGTAAGAAATGCAAACTACTCAAAAGAAGATAATTCATATGTGTTTACTTTAGGATTGTCTTCACTTACCTTATCCCCGCCGCAGGAACTGCTGAAAACAGACAGATCCAACCTCCACCCATCACGGCAGGTAGCATTGTGCCAACTTTCAGGGTTCTGGGTTACTACTCACAAGATCCTCTTCCCTGGACCTGTAGAAGGCTCTGCCAGAAAAACTTTTTGCGCAACTTAAATTGTGCACCAAAGTGCTGGATCCTGGAGCCCAGTCCCCAAAGTGAGACATTACAGGCAAAACCTCGTTTCTTCTTTCACGAGGCCCAGGTACCATCAATCTTAGGCGTATTTATTGGCCCGAGGTATGGATCCTGGGCCCCCCGCAGAAACCATCAAGCAGAGCTTTCTTCCTAGCACATCTTTAGCGTGACCAACTACCTTAGACACTGGCGAAAAAACTGAGGTACTCTCCGTATGGGAGGGGTTATATAGGGGAGGAACTCGCCTTGTAGTTAGGGTTACCAGTGTCTAATCACCTGATGGTGACTATCTAACCCACTAAGTAATTATCAAAGTCTCTGTGTCCTGTGATGTATGAACAAGAAAGAGAGGTTTTCTATTTGAAATGCTCTATGGATATGCAGCTAAAACAAGTGCTGGAAATATACCTTGTAGCTTTGTCAATACACTCTCGCTGATATAACCTCCAAAGACTATGAATTGTAATAGTACAGTGGGGATGGGAAGTATTCATTTTTCACTCTTTGTTATATTGCAGCCATTTGCTAAAATCATTTCAGTTCATTTTTTTTCTCATTAATGTACACACAGCACCCCATATTGACAGAAAAACACAGATATCTTGACATTTTTGCAGATTTATTAAAAAAGAAAAACTGAAATATTACATGGTCCTAAGTATTCAGGCCCTTTGCTCAGTATTTAGTAGAAGCACCCTTTTGATCTAATACAGCCATAAGTATTTTTGGGAAAGATGCAACAGTTTTTCACACCTGGATTTGGGGATCCTCTGCCATTCCTCCTTGCAGATCCTCTCCAGTTCTGTCAGGTTGGATGGTAAACGTTGGTGGACAGCCATTTTTGCTCTGGTCTTATAGACAGGTGTGTGGCTTTCCTAATCAAGTCCAATCAGCATAATCAAACACAGCTGGACTCAAATGAAGGTGTGGAACCATCTCAAGGATGATCAGAAGAAATGGATAGCACCTGAGTTAAATATATGAGTGTCCCCACTGTATATAGTAGACAGTTCTGTGCTGCTGCTCATTACTATGTACAAGTAGTTTTCAAACTTTTATCACAGGGACATAACCCTACCTTCATTTTTTTTTTTAAATAAGCAAGGTCATTTTTCCCACATAGTAAGATGAAAATCTTGTTTTGGGAACTTTGACATTGAAAAAAAACGATTAGGCTCTTATTATTATTATTATTCAGGTACTTATATAGCGCCGTCAATTTACGCAGCGCTTTACATATACATTGTAGATTCACATCAGTCCCTACCCTCAAGGAGCTTACAATCTAAGATCCCTAACTCACATTCATACATACTAGGGACAATTTAAACAGGATCCAATTAACCTACCAGCATGTCTTTGGAGTGTGGCAGGAAACTATCTCTTTTTCTGGCCAGATACAGCAACACAACTAATTCAGTAAAATTTGTAGTAGTTAGTCACATTTAGTTTATCTTGCTTAGTGACTAACTAGTGTGAGTAACTACTACTAGATATATAATAAGCTGAATAAATTAAAAAACTCATACATAACACCTGCAATGCCACCTCCTGGATCTTATTGTATAAGAGAACTTCTTTGTAGTGGAAGATGGTTCTACCGCATACGAAGATTTAAGAGTTTTGCTCACAGCAACACCAAATGGAGAAAAGAGTGACAACACCACTTAGATGTACCTCTTAACAAGTATACTACTATGCAAAAGTGTTAGGCAGGTGTGAATAAATGATGTAAATTAAGAATGCTTTTTAGAAATAGAAGTGGTAACAGTTTATTTTTATCAATTAACAAATTAAAAAGGAAATTAACAGAAGAGAAATCCAAATCAAATCAATATTTGGTGTGGCTAGCTTTCAAAACAGCATCATTTCTTCTAGGTAGTTTTTCACCAGCTTTTAAAGTAATTCGGCAGATAGGTTGTTCCAAACATCCTGGACAACTAACCACAGATCTTCTGTGAATGTAGGCTGCCTCAAATCCTTCTGCCTGTTCATATAATCCCGAACAGACCTGATGATGTTGACATTGTGATTTTGTTGGGACCAAACCACCACTTCCAGGACAAGGATCTGTCTGTATTTCTCAGCATTGAGGACATCAATGATCCTGACCAAATCTCCAACTCCATTTGCACAAATGCAGCCCCAAACTTGCAAGGAAGCTCCACCATGCTTCTCTGTTGCCTGCAGACACTTAGGGGTTGGTTTACTAAAACTGGAGAGTGTAAATTCTGGTGCAGCTAAATGGTAGCCAATCAGCTTCTTCAATTAGGCTTTGACAAAAAAACTGGAAGCTCATTGGTTTCTATGCCCCAGATTTTGCACTCCCCAGGTTTAGTAAATCAACCCCTTATTGTTGTACCACTCTCCAGCCCTTCGACGAACAATCTGCCTCCTGCTACAACCAAAATATTTCACATTTTCACTTATCAGTCCAGAGCACCTGATGCCATTTTTCTGCACTCCAGTTCCTATGTTTTTGTGCATAGTTAAGTCGTTTAGCCTTGTTTCCATGTCGGAGGTATGGGCTTTTTGCCCGCAATTCTTCCATGAAGACCACTTCTGATTTCTCTGGACAGAAGATGGGTGTACTTGGGTCCCACTGGTTTCTGCCAGTTCTGTGCTGATGGCACTGCTGGACATCTTCTGATGTTAAAGGTAAGTACGCATGATTTGTCTTCCATCTGCTACATTAGGTCACCTTGGCTGACCACTACGTATATGATCCTTAATGTTGCCCGTTTCTTTGTGCTTCTTCAAAGGAGCTTGAACAGCAGATCATGAAACCTTAGTCTGCTTTAAAATCTTTGCCTGGGAGAGACCTTGCTAATACAGTATAACTACCTTGTGTCTTGTTGTTGTGCTCAGTATTGCCATGGTGTATGACCTGTGACATGAAATGGTCTTCCACAACCTCACCTTAGTAGAAGAGTTTGGCTGTTCTTGGTTGTTCTTCATACAGTTTCCAGCCTTCTACACAGCGGTTTCTGTTTCAGTTAATAACTGTGCTTCAGCCTACGTATGAAATTAATGATCATTAGCACCTGCTAGGTATAATTAATGAATCAAGCACCTGACTTTTTGTTCAAAGTGTGCACGTGTAAGAATTGATGCCGTGAACACCAGGCCTCTTCAGTGGTATGAAGGTTTAAATCCTACTCACAATGATATCTCTAAGAAAGATCACTGGTAAAATGAATGTTTAAAATGTTATGTTATACATTCTGGATACCATACGATATCTTTAGATAAATGATGTCATTTGTGGTTTCTATACAGGAGGCGTTTGCGATAAGAGAGGGAGAAAATCTTACATTCTGGTCTCTTGTTGGCCACACCTTCACAGTACGGGGAAATGTTGACACACAGATTTAGTGGTATAACAATGAGAGAAGAAGAAGACCCTTCACAGTAGGATCTGTTAGAGAAAGATAGGCAGGGCTGGCATGCAGGAATTATGGAAATCATGGATACAAAACTCCCTTGCAAATATAAAGGGATTGTATGCCATTGTTTTAACTGACTATACAAGCAAAAATGATCACAAGGGTGTACCCCTATTGTGTTTTATTGTGTTTTTCTGGTCAGTGAAAATAGATAAATGGTTGAGGAAAAAAACAAACTTTATAGCTAGGGGTTGAAGTAAAATTGTAATAGGCTGGTTGAAGACTAGAGAACTGTATTTGGACTTCAGGATGACTAACAACGCCTCCTCCACCACTCTACCAGCAGAATTGAGGCATAGTGACCCCTGTGAATTAGGATCCTCACAGACATTAAATGACAGTCACCTAATCTGGGTAAATTGATCGAGTAATGATCTTGGGTGATCACAAGTCTACCAGCTAACTGCTTTTGGAAAGATCAAATAATGGTGCATCATTTTCCCCTCTGAACAGCCAAAATCACAATCTGCTGAGCCCAGCCTAGGAGTTAACAGATTGCAAACCTGCAGAAGGTCATATAAACTGTAAAGCTTTATTGGACAGTCAGTTACGCATTATGCCTCCAATAACAGAGTCAATGATGGATTTTTTTTTGTAAAATAAAAAAAATAGTTTTAATTTCCCTTTATATATATGTTAACGATATTCAAACACTGCTGGGCACACACAACAAGAGTAAGCAATGATGGCATGACACAATGAGGCAAAAACAGATTCCAGTACAGATCCAATAGTATGATTTTATTTCTATATCACAGTAAAACAGTATATTTTATGGACAGACACATTTTGACACAAAATTTCACAGGCCAGGAACGTATATATCTCTATTCCACAATACAGGTCAAAAAAACCATCCAAAATATTCTGCCTCTGTGTCTTTTTCGTGGTTCGTGAGCCTGCCGTCTTCCTGGCCAGGGTAAAGATTCCCAGCTGATATACTGTAATATTAAGTAGATACTTTCTTTATATCATATACTCTAAAATCATTAATATCCTCTTATATTTGGTCCCATAGAAAGTTTCTGATAATCAGGCATAAAATTAAACGGTGGGCAAAACTGATTGAACCCTTTGCATGCCGGTCTCATGACAACATTTCATCAAATGAGAACCAGCCAAGCTAATGATTATGGGAAATGAAGACGGATCGCCATATATAAGTGCATGCCAAGCAAAACTGTTGGGTTTAGGGTGGGGTTGTATCTGAGCCATGAAGACCTGTTAACCCCTTCACTTGTAGGGGTCCATTTTGTACTAGGAAGTGTTCAAGAACCATCTGTTTCTCATGCCTGATAGTACTTGGAACACGTGGAAAATATGGGACAGAGAAGAACAGGGCAAGGACAATCTCAAAAAAGCCTGGCTTGCAATGCTAGATTTTTCCGCTGGTATAATACTACATGGATGTTCAGAGCAGCCACACAGTAAAACGTTAGCTCCTCTGTCTGATATGTCTCTGTTCCCTTCCTGTTCCTCATGCTGTTATATAACCTGCATTTTAGAAGTTTGAGGCTAGTTCAAATGCACCATACTTTACTGCCATATTAAAAAGCCCATCCCACCCTGGTTGTAGTGACCCTGTAGTTATAACCGCATGCCCACCCAATTACCCACCCCGTATTCCCAACACCCGTACTCCCTCGCTGCCCCAGGTTCAGGAGGCCTGAGACAGCCAGGAGCTGAAGTCCTTGGCTGGGCCCTCTCTGGAAGATGGATGGGCTCACACTGAGTTACTGGGGTACTGTGTCCAGCCCACCTCCTTGTATGTTGCTTGTACATGACTGCATATGAGGCTCCGTAATTTGCTCCAAGCTAGCTGTACTTCTGGGGTAAATTCTTTGGCAAATGCTTCTGCAATGACTTCCAGTATCACCCCAGTCAGGATCTAGTGTAAAACAAAATCGAAGCAATTAATAGCAGACAGCGATCTTAATGAACAGCATTATACAATCATACAATGTGTATCTACAGTGATAAACTTCAATATTAAGTTATCTACAGATCTCTTTATACTATTGCTCTTTCACAAGAAAGGTCATTCTATAAATATACATGTTCTCATCTATGCAGACGCAGATGGGCATGTCTGCCCATTGAGAAGGGAGGAGGGAGGAACTGGGGTTCCGACTTTTAGCTCCTGGTAGAACAATAGCTGATCAACTTAGTTGGTCACTTCGTGACCTGAAAGTGCTTGACCAGGAGATGTCTGCTTAGGTCAGGATTGGGTGAATGTTCTGTTGTTTCTGTTGGCACATTCATTGACATTGATGTTCATAAGCATTATAATACAGTTTCTCTAATGCCGCGTACACACGAGCGGACTTTACGGCAGACTTTGCCCGGCGGACTTTGACGGACTTTACGATGGACTTTCTGAATGAACGGACTTGCCTACACACAACCATCCAAAGTCCGTCGAATTCGTACGTGATGACGTACGACCGGACTAAAATAAGGAAGTTCATATCCAGTAGCCAATAGCTGCCCTAGCGTGGCTTTTTGTCCGTCGAACTAGCATACAGACGAACGGACTTTTCGACCGGACTCGAGTCCATCGGATAGATTTGAAACATGTTTCAAATCTAAGTCCGTCCAACTTTTGAGAAAACAAAGTCCGCTGGAGCCCACACACGATCGAATTGTCAGACGAAACCCCGTCCGCCGGGCAAAGTCTGCCGTAAAGTCCGTTTGTGTGTACGCGGCATAAGTCCTCACCCAGATGGCACATAGCAGGGGCTAGAAGGACCCTACTAGAGTAGATACGTCTAGTTCACCAAATTTCTAATCGTTTTTTTTTTACATCATCACTGACATCTGTAAGAATACAGAATCTAGGGATAACTGCCATGCAATAGAGGAAGCACAGAGCAATAGATTTGAAATATAAGCATTTATGTCCTGTTATAACCATTTTCCCTGACCATAAACTTATACTCTGGAGAGAGGAGAAGCAACCAACTGAGGGAATGTACAGCAAAGGAGAATGCAGTGAGAGAGAACAGAAGAAGACAGAAAGAGGTGGCTGCAAAGTCAAAAGAGGTACACAAATCCGCAATTACAGCAGGAAGCTATGACAGAGTACAAAGGTGGTATATGATGGCCAGATAGCTCAATCCAAAATGTAGGCATAAACAACATTATGGATAGTGTGTTGACATTAGTCGTTATTTTGACCTACCACCAACCAAAGCATTGGAAACGCTACAAAACAGCAAATACTATACTATAGCCTCAAATATAATTCATTTATAACATTTCTGTTATAACTTCTATCTTTAGCTTTAGATTTTCCAGATGTCCCCTTTGTTTTCAGCATTAAAGCTGTTGAATACCTGGCATTAAAGCAGGCTTGTTCACCGTGAATCTGTGCCCAAGTCTTGCACACTAAAGTATTTACATAATCTGAAAAAGCAATAAAATACTTGAAGGGCTTTTTAGTTATGCCACACATTAGTGTGTTGTGTGAAGACAGACAATTTTTTTGAATAGGTTGCCTAACTCACGGAACTGCATCAAAAAAAGTGCATGCACCATAGCTGGCATCTCAGCACAATGCACATTAATGCAAGGTGAGTTTAAGTGAATGGCACCGCAGTGAGGAAAAGATACTGTACGTAACATAAGTTGCCGCGAGCTGCAATGCAATACTGTGAATGGACCAAGCCTTCATTCACCTCCATATCTATAAGCATTGCGAACAAATACATTTTAGTAATTTCAAAACACAGGCACTGTTTGTTTTTTTGTGAAAGCAGATCATGGCAGGCTACTAGCCCTCCAGTGTTAACCACCAGCGGGTGTTTTTAAAGTGTTTGATACACACCATAATCCAAGTGTCTGTTTTTTTTATATTTGAAGATCTTTAAGAATGAGTTACTTCTCATGACAAGCAGGTGAGAGGTGAGGTTTACTATATGTTAATCTCTTGCCGACCGTGTAATGCATACAGTATATGCAACAGCGGGAATGGTGGGCTCTAATGCCCAGGTGCTGCACATATGTGTCCAAGGTGACATTAGGTTGTGTGCTGAGAGCGAACTGTCACTGAGAGTTCTTGGTCTGGATCTCACGGGTCCTATAAGATATTAAGGGGCTATTATGTAAATAGTTTTATGTCAATCGTCGGGGCACAGGAGCATTTTACGGTTATTCTAAGAAAAGGTTACTTTGCAGCGATTCTACTGTGTATATATACAGTATATATTGTACATATATACATAATCTCCCTTTGTGCGTGTTTTCACTTTTTATACTTACACAGAATATTTGCAATATAAAGTTAAAGTGTATGTTACCCCAAAATTGCATGCCTGATATGTGTTTATTGTACCATATACAGTGCATGTGTTAGAAGATATCCTGTTCTCTTTGTATTGCTTCCTTTGTATGAAAGACCTAGTGATCCTGTCAGTCCCCTTGCTTTCCTATTTAAAACTGACCAAGCTAGGCATAGAAACACATCCATCGCAGCTGTCAATTTCCTAGTTGTGCTGGAAGCACAGCCTGCCTGACCTCCAATGGTCAGACTTGTGCTGACACACTGCCTGCACAGCTCTTCACTGAGAGGTTCAGTGTACTACTGTTTCTCTGTCTTCTGCTGACACACCGCCCTGCAGTCTCCACCCTCAACACCATCGCTTATGCAGCCGAGAACAGAGGCCATGTAATCACTTATTAACCACTTCACGCAAATCACTGTACCGGTACATCAGTACTTTGACGCTAAATACCCTTGTTATGGCAGCAGCTATTTGCCATAACCCCTGTATTTTCAGGGCCAGCATGCGTTTCTCCTTAAGATAAAAGTGGTCTCTGCAGCGGATTCGCTTTTATTGGTGGCGGGAGAGAGGCACCCTTCCGCCATGCTCTGGTCATCTTCGCCGCTTACCGTAGCCATCAGTAGCGGCAGAGATGATCGCGTCCGCTCCCCTCACTGCCTGGATGCCGAGTGAGGGAAAGATGGCCCCCGCTCGGCTCCATAGCACTGGAGGGCCGAAGCAACGTCAAACGCCACTTTCTCCCCAATGCTCTTAAAGGGGAAACATTTTTATTTTTTTAATGACATTTAATTTTTTTTTTTGTATTGCATTTTAGTGTAAAGTCCTGCCAAACTCGCGCGCAGAAGCGAACGCATACCTATGTCGTGCCCGCATATGAAAACAGTGTTCAAACCACAGATACCACCACGATCGTTAGAGAAAAAGCAATAATTCTATCACTAGACCTCTGTACCTCAAAACTGGTAACCTGTAGACATGTTTTAACGTCACCAATAGAGATTTTTAAGTGCCATTCCACAAGTGGGCGCAATTTTGAAGCTTGACATGTTACACAGTTGATGAGGTTGAAAAAAAGACACAAGTCCATCAAATCCAAATTTTAAGTGCCATTCCACAAGTGGGCGCAATTTTGAAGCTTGACATGTTACACAGTTGATGAGGTTGAAAAAAAGACACAAGTCCATCAAATCCAACCTATGTGTGTGATTATATGTTAGTATTATATTGTATATCCCTGGATGTTGCGGTCGTTCAGGTGCTTATCTAATAGTTTCTTGAAACTATCAAAGCCCCCTGCTGAGACCACCGCCTTTGGAAGGGAATTCCACATCCTTGCTGCTCTTACAGTAAAGAACCCTCTACGTAGTTTAACGTTAAACCTCTTTTCTTCTAATTTTAATGAGTGGCCACGAGTCTTGTTAAACTCCCTTCTGTGAAAAAGTTTTATCCCTATTGTGGGGTCACCAGTACGGTATTTGTATATTAAAATCAGATCCCCTCTCAAGCGTCTCTTCTCCAGAGAGAATAAGTTCAGTGCTCGCAACCTTTCCTCATAACTAAGATCCTCCAGACCCTTTATTAGCTTTGTTGCCCTTCTTTGTACTCGCTCCATTTCCAGTACATCCTTCCTGAGGACTGGTGCCCAGAACTGGACAGCATACTCCAGGTGCGGCCGGACCAGAGTCTTGTAGAGTGGGAGAATTATCGTTTTATCTCTGGAGTTGATCCCCTTTTTAATGCATGCCAATATTCTGTTTGCTTTGTTAGCAGCAGTTTGGCATTGCATGCCATTGCTGAGCCTATCATCTACTAGGACCCCCAGGTCCTTTTCCATCCTTGATTCCCCCAGAGGTTCTCCCCCCAGTGTATAGATTGCATTCATATTTTTGCCACCCAAATGCATTATTTTACATATTAATACATTGAACCTCATTTGCCATGTAGTCACCCACCCCATTAATTTGTTCAGATCTTTTTGCAAGGTTTCCACATCCTGCGGAGAAGTTATTGCCCTGCTTAGCTTAGTATTGTCTGCAAATACAGAGATTGAACTGTTTATCCCATCCCTCCAGGTCATTTATGTACAAATTAAATAGGATTGGTCCCAGCACAGAACCCTGGGGGACCCCACTACCCACCCCTGACCATACCGAGTACTCCCCATTTAACTTTACTGCTGTCTTATTTTTTAACTCAAATAAGTGTATTTTTTTCAAAGAAAGTGTATTTTTTCCAAAAAAGTGTATTTTTTCCAAAAAAAATGCGCTTGTAAGACCACTGCGCAAATACGGTGTGACAAAGTATTGCAATGACCGCAATTTTATTCTCTAGGGTGTCTGAAAAAAATATATATAAAATGTTTGGGGGTTCTAAGTAGTTTTCTAGCAAAAAAAATATTTAAACTTGTAAACAACAAGTGTCAAAAAGAAAAAAGGTACTTATAATTTTATATACTGTGCATCCGGAAAGTATTCACAGCGCTTCACTTTTTCCACATTTTGTTATGTTACAGCCTTATTCCAAAATGTATTAAATTCATTATTTTCCTCAAAATTCTACTAACAAAACCCCATGACAATGTGAAAGAATTTTGTTTGAAATCTTTGCAAATTTATAAAAAAAACAAAAAAAAAAATCACATGTACATAAGTATTCACAGCCTTTACTCAATACTTTGTTGAAGCACCTTTGCCACCAATGACAGACTCACGTCTTTTTGAGTATGATTCTACAAGCTTGGCACACCTATTTTTGGGCAGTTTCTCCCAAGCTTCTTTGCAGGACCTCTCAAGCTCCATCAGGTTGGATGGGGAGTTTTGGTGCACAGCCATTTTCAGATCTCTCCAGACTCGGGTTCAAGTCTGGGCTCTGGCTGAGCCACTCGAGGACATTCACAGAGTTGTCCTGTAGCCACTCCTTTGTTATCTTGGCTGTGTGCTTGGGGTTGTTGTCCTGTTGGAAGATGAACCTTCGCCCCCGTCTGAGGTCCAGAGCGCTCTGGAGCAGGTTTTGATCAAGGATGTCTCTGTACATTGCTGCATTCATCTTTCCCTCGATCCTGACTAGTCTCCCAGTTCCTGCTGCTGAAAAACATTCCCGCAGCATGATGCTGCCACCACCATGCTTTACTGTAGGTATGGTATTGGCCAGGTGATGAGCAGTGCCTGGTTTCCTCCAGACATGATGCTTGCCGTTCAGGCCAAAGAGTTCAATCTTTGTTTCATCAGACCAGAGAATTTTGTTTCTCAGGGTCTGAGAGTCCTTCAGGTGCCTTTTGGCAAACTGCAGGTGGGCTGCCATGTGCCTTTTACTGAGGAGTGGCTTCTGTCTGGCCACTCTACCACACAGGCCTGATTGGTGGAGTGCTACAGAGATGGTTGTTCTTCTGGAAGGTTCTCCTCTTTCCACAGAGAAACGCTTACACCGCATCCAACTCGCAGAACATTTGCAAACATGTGCTTTTCAATGGATATGGTTCAGATATGTGCGTTGCATCCGCACTCCACAATGCACAAAAATCCTGTGCATTTTCTAGGCAGTGAGGTGCGAATTGCAGGCACATAATCTTCAATGGGTATGCATCTGCATCTGATTGGCAGATGTGTTCCATTCTGAACAGGAATTCTCGTCCCCCCCCCCCCCTCCCTGGTCAGCTGATCCACACCTACAATGGAGAGGAACCGCTGAATGAATACATTTTCCCTTCACAAAAAAAAAACAAAAAATGGAGCTGCAATTCGCACCGGACTAGTATGAACCCAGCTTAAGGCCCTTCTCCCCCGATCACTCAGTTTTGCCGAGTGTCCCGCTCTAGGAAGAGTCCTGGTGATTCTAAATTTCTCCCATTTACAGATGATGGAGGCCACTGTGCTCATTGGGACCTTCAATAATGCAGAAATTTTTCTGTACCCTTCCCCAGATCTGTGTCTTGGTACAATCCTGTCTCGGAGGTCTAAAGACAATTTCTTAGATCTCATGGCTTGGTTTGTGCTCTGACAAGCACTGGACCTTATATAGACAGGTTTGTGCCTTTCTAAATCATGTCCAATCAACTGTTCACGTTTTCATGTTCAGGTATTGTTTGTAGAATTTTGAGGAAAATAATTAATTTAATCCATTTTGGAATAAGGCTGTAACATAACAAAATGTGGAAAAAGTGAAGCGCTGTGAATACTTTCTGGATGCACTGTACAGTGTATGTATATAGTATGTATATATATATATATATATACACACACACACACACACACACACACACACACACACACACACAAACACACACAAATTGCCTTGCATTTTTGTTTTAAACTGAATGTCGGTTGGGAGTCGGGCCACTTTGAAGCCACCCTTGTGTGAACCCTTTATAGGCTTTTTTTTACCACATCCAAAATTTGCGGATTTTTACAATTTGCATGTGCTCAAAGAACGTAACCCCTGAAAATTTCGGGGGTCAACTGTATACAGAAAATGTATAAATCATAAAGCGAGAAGCAATTCCCAGGCAGATTTGACTGATATTTTCAAAAAACAGTAGACATGGACTAAACATTTTTTTTTCTGTTCTCTGAAAAAATACTAAGAGTCCTACTTACCTGCTTTTTTCATCTGATCACACACACAGTAGTTGCCTGTTGTGCCATAGGGGCTTTGGGAACTCCCATACATATGTAACGTAAGGGGTATATGCATTTTAACCAAGCATTATGAATTTGAGTCTACACACCTTAAAGAATACAGGGTCCACTTTATGTTTCACCGCATGGCTTTTCCCGACAATTCTCAGGACAGTTGCCACCTTTTCGGGGTCATCAAGGTTTTCCACCACACTGTTGATAGCCCCCATTACCCTTCGACCATGTTTGCGCAACTGAGCGCTTTGTTCCATCTTCACAGGGTCTTCCATGTCCTTAAACTGGCTGAAGTACTTCTTGGCGGTTGGAAAATTGACAAAGAACCTTTTGGAGAAAGAAGAGGAAGAGGTAAAAGAAAGATGTTAGTGTAATTTGTGCTAAACAATGTTACACAGTGTAGCAACTGGCTATAGACACTCAGGTTTAATAAGACAAAACAGTGAAGATGATTTGGAAAGTTTAGAATGGTTGAAACAATTAAAGATGTCTGCTGATTTGTAGAGGATCATGTTCTCTATACCTTTAGGCTAGCCATGCATGGTTAGATTTCTCTTGTTCAGCCCAATCAATAGATTCTGTACTGCCAGCCATTGCATTTAAGCAGCTTTAGCACTTGTGGCTGCTTGAATACCCAACCAGTGACTGCATCTGCCTGGATGCAGTCACTGAACGACCAAACAAATTTTCCAGTTGGCACCATTGACTTTTCAATTGAGTCTTGTCAAGGCAGATGGTGTGAACAGGGGCACCCATAGCTTGAATTTCTGCTAATTAAAGGATAGATTCACCTTTTGGAGTATTTTACATATTTAGGGTAACATGTAACATGTTCTAGCTCCTGTCCTCCTCACCCCCTGCTGATAAGTGCCTTTGCAGCATTGCAGCAACTCAAAATGGTACTCAGTAGTTTGTATGGCCCCCACGTGCTTGTATGCATGCCTGACAACGTCAGGGCATGCTCCTAATGAGACGACGAATGGTGTCCTGGTGTATTTCCTCCCAAATCTGGACCAAGGCATCGCTGAGATCCTGAACAGACTGAGGTGCAACCTGGCGGCGTCGGATGGACTGAAACATAATGTCCCAGTGCTGTTCTATTGGATTTAGGTCAGGCGAACATAGGGGCCATTCAATGGTATTAATTCCTTCATCCTCCAGGAACTGGCTGCATACTCTCGCCACATGCGGCCGGGCATTGTCGTGCATCAGGAGGAACCCTGGGCTCACTGCACCAGAGTAGGGTTTGACAATGGGTTCATCCTGATACCTAATGGTAGTCAGGGTGCCATTGTCTAGTCTGTAGAGGTCTGTGCATCCTTACATGGATAAGCCTCCCCAGACCATCATTGACCCACTACCCAACCGGTAATGCTGAACGATGTTACAGGCACTTCTGTCACATGTGCTCAGGGTGAACCTGCTCTCATCTGTGAAAAACACAGGGTACCAGTGGTGGACCTGCCAAGTCAGGTGTTGAATGGCAAATGCCAATTGATCTCCATGATGCCGGACTTTGGGCACCCTCAGGCCACCCTTATGAAGTCTGTTTAATGATTGTTTGGTCAGAGATATTGACACCAGTGGCCTGCTGGAGGTCTCGGTAAAACTGGTAGTATTTTCATATAGATATTGATATATAATCAATCATGCAAGCATGTCCCACTGCCTTGGCCAACCGGGGAAAGTCCAAAATGCTAAACTAAAAGAAGAAAGAGAAGGCACGTGGCCTGATGGATGAGTACTTTTAAAACGTTTATTAAAACAAACTGGTGTGTACAGAAAATAAAAATACTATGTATTCATAAGAGTGGGTGAGTTACAATGTAAGTACCCCCTAGTCAACTGAGTTAAATATGAAATTTTAAAAAATGTGGTGCCCATATATGGGGTAAAAATTAAACAATCAGCTAACGCATTTCGAGGGTTAGCCTCTTCCTCAGAGTCTTGATATACCAGGTCTGGTCTGTATCTTTAAAATGTAGAGGACTGGATGTGTGGTACAAAAACTGGACAGGTGGTCCCCTCAAATGTGTGGATTCCCCTTCACTGTAGGTCAGTTCCCTCTACATCCCAGAGCTCTCAGCACCGTGAAGGGGTGAAGGGGTCAGATTGTCTGTCTGTCTTGGAGACCCAGTAGTTATTGCTGATATTGTAACCACTCTCCCATAAAGGTTCCTGGCTGAACGTCCAAGTGGAGGACAGGGATATCCTGACAACGATCCTTGGTAGAGCTGTGGGTATTCCCCTGTAGTGTTGCAGCTGTGCGGCACTCTGCAGCGTATTCCCTCACTGTGTGTGTGTCCTGGCCACATAGGGAATATGCTGCAGAGTGACGCACCGCTTCACGGTGCTGAGAGCGCTGGGATGTAGAGGGAACTGACCTACAGTGAAGGAGAATCAACGCATTTGAGGGGACCACCTGTCCAGTTTTTGTACCACACATCCAGTCCTCTACATTTTAAAGATACAGACCAGACCTGGTATATCAAGACTCTGAGGAAGAGGATAACCCTCGAAATGCGTTAGCCGATTGTTTAAGTTTTATTCCGTATATGGGCACCACATTTTTATTTTATTTTATATTTAACTTAGTTGACTAGGGGTAACTCACCCACTCTTATCAATACGTAGTATTTTTATTTTCTGTACACACCAGTTTGTTTTAATAAACGTTTCAAAACAACTCAAGCATGCGCCATGCGCCTTCTCTTTCTTCTTTTAGTTTAGCCCTGCTGGAGGTCATTTTGTAGATCTCTGGCAGTGCTCATCTTATTCCTCCTTGCGCAAAGGAGCAGATATCAGTTCTGCTAATGGGTTAAGGACCTTCAACGGCCCTGTCCAGCTCTCCTAGAGTAACTGCCTGTCTCCTGGAATCTCCTCCATGCTTTTGCTGTGCTGGGAGACACAGCAAACCTTCTGGCAACGGCACGTATTGATGTGCCATCCTGGAGGAGTTGGACTGCCTGTGCAACCTCTAAGGCAGGGATATGCAATTAGCAGGCCTCCAGCTGTTTCAGAACTACAAGTCCCATGAGGCATAGCAAGACTCTGACAGCCACAAGCATGACACCCAGAGGCAGAGGCATGATGGGACTTGTAGTTTTGCAACAGCTGGAGGTCCGCTAATTGCATATCCCTGCTCTATGGGGTGCAGGTATCGCCTCATGCTACCAGTAGTGACACTGACCCTAGCCAAATGCAAAACTAGTGAAAAACAATCAAAAGTTGTCAGTGGCCTCCACCTGTAAAACCATTCCTGTTTTGGAGGTCATCTCATTGTTGCCCATCTAGTGCACCTCTTAATTTCATTAACAACAAAGCAGCTGAAACTGATTAATAACCCCATCTGCTACTTAACTGACCAGATCAATATCCCAGGAGTTTAATTGACTTGATGCTATACTCTGATTTAAAAGTGTTCCTTTAATTTGTTTGAGCAGTGATATTGCATGCTATAATTAAGTCAATCAAAGGAAATGTTTCCAAAAAATGGAAATGTTTATTTAGGACACCTCAGTATGGTAATATGGAAGGGGACCCTGTCAGTGGAGCTGCTGTAATAGAATGCCATTGTACTACTGTCAACAGGTGGAATCTGGCACTGCTTTGTGACCATAACGTATAGTGGTTTATTATTTAAATCGCTGTGTCCCCCTGGTTGGGTTCCAGTACAGGATCTAAGGATGTGATAGCAGGGGATTGTTCCATGCCACTGAACTAAGAGGCCCTAATAAACTGGATTGAATAGCTTTTGGGGTTTAAATATGGGTAGTTGCCAGCTATATTCTGCCACTGGCAGTAAGGAAAGGAAGCTCTGTGTAAATTATGAGTAGGTTAATCAGAGCTAACACAGGGTTGAGGACTGTCCCCTCTGACCACGTAACAGAGCTGCGTCAGTGACCAAATATCAATGTGGTCACGTGTCACATGAGAGTCCTGGTCCTACATACCAGAAAGTACACATTGTCTGAACAAAGCAGCAAGGAAGTGATGGAAAGGTAAGTACTGTATATGTTGCTGGGTAGTAGTGCATTAAAGCAAACCTTTTGTTTTGTCCTGCACAGATGAAGAAACAGGTTTGCTTTAATTCTGTGAAAAGAAGAATAACTTCTAGATACCGGCAGTACTTCTCCCCTGCAAAACTGTAACATAAGAACATTGCTTATTTGCACTACTTTAAATAACCTCTTGGGAATGTTAACCATAGGTTGTATTTCTAACGGCAGTATATATTTTCCACTTTGAATTTAAAGTCTATAGGTTCTGGAAATCTGACAATCAGCTCTGCCCCAGTATCAATTAAATGCCAACTCTTGTTACCATAATGAAGCCCTAAATTCACATCCTGACTTTAGGTCCATTGTTTTAAAAACCTTAAGCAGGCCATAGATTATGCAATTTTCTTTCCTGCAGCCACCACTGACTGTGTTGATGGGGGAATCTCTCCCGCTGAGCTATTGTGTTCTCCCTAGCGGCCATTGTACCCAAGTCAATTGATAGACTGACTGACCCAGGTCGATCGATGGATCAATGGACCAACTTGGGTGCAACCAGCCTGTCCATAGATGGATCTATTCTCAGCTGGTCCCTGCTGAACTGGCTGAGATTCGATACATCTATGGCCAACTTTATTACAAAATCCACCTTTCCATTGCTAAAATACTTATCTGTCAGCACCATCTGAGGCCTACCACCCTGTCTGTTTTTCTACTTCTGTCTAAGTAAGAAGACATCAGCTGATAGGGCAGACAGATCCAGCCCCAGCTGACATCTGCATTAGTGCTACTAGGAGGACACAGGTACTAGGGAATTTTCTCATGTACTGTATATTACATTGTTTCCACTAAACACCAATTAAAAGAGGGACAAAGGATTGACCTGCAGAAAGGGGGCACTTCTGCACTGACCTGCAGAAAGGGGGCACTTGTCCAAAGACCAGCACAAAGGAGTCTCAGGTCTTTCCATTTACATTTTTAAAACTTTAAACTGGTGTGCCTCAACATATTGCATGCTTTAAAACTGGGTGCCATGGCTGACAAATGGTTGAAGATGTAGACAACCATCGGGCAGAGGCGTGCGCACGGGGTGTACCGGATGTGCCTGGGCTGTTTCCTGAAATCTACCCCAAAGTGTTGCATTCAAGAGCCTGTGTAACCCGCGCTGCCTGTGAAACTGTTTCACATGCAGCCGATTGTGAGGCTTGCCAGAGCCTCTCAGTTTATGAAACTGTCATGTAATGTCACTGCTTGCAGGGAGAGAGACCAGCTGTCAAAACTTAGCGGTGATGTCAGAGGTAGGCAGGACTGAACAGCTATCAAACACCAGCCAATGGGATGGGGTCTGGGCGGACCGCTATATTTGTTTGGCTCCGTCCCTTCTATCTTAAACAGCCCAATCATTTGGCTGGTGTTGATAGCTGCTTGGTCCCGCCCATCCCAGACATTGCAGCTGAGTTGTGACAGCTGGTCTTTCTCCCAGTAAACAGTTACATTATCTGACAGTTTCACACACTGAGCAGCTCTTGCAAGCCTCACTATCTGCTGCAAGTGAAACTCCCCCTCTTTCCTATCAGTGCCAACCAATGCTGCCTATCAGTGCTGCCAATCAGTGCCAATCAATGCTGCCTATCAGTGCCTATCAATGCTGTCTATCAGTGCCCATCAGTATTGCCAATCAGTGCCCATCAGTACTGTCAATCAGTGCCCATCAGTGCTGCCTATTAGTGCCAATCAGTGCTTATCAGTGCCAATAAATGCCCATAAGTGCTGCCTATCAGTGCCCATCAGTGCTGCAGGTCAGTGCCGCCTATCAGTGCCAACAATTGCTTCCTATTAGGGCCACCGCTCAGTGCTACCAATAACTGCCAATCAGTGCAGCCTATTAGTGCCCATCAGTGCTGCCTATCAGTGCCAATCAGTGCCACGTGCTACCAATCAGTGCCCATCAGTGCTGCCAATCAGTGCCCATAAATGCTGCCAATCCATGGACAGTCAGGCTGCCTATCAGTGCCAATCAGTGCTGACAATCAGTGCCCATCAGTGCTGCCTATCAGGGTCCAACAGTGTGGTCTATCAGTGCTGCCAATCAGTGGCAATCATTGCTGCCTAACAGTGCCCACCAGTGCTTCCAATCAGTGCCAATCAGTGCTGCCAATCAGTGCCAATCAGTGCCCATCAGTGCTGCCACATCAGTGCACTGAGTGCAGGGATGGGGAGATGAACTCAGCAGCCAGGCACATTGTCAATGGGGGGGGGGGGGCGGCCTGGTGGGGCACAACTTAAATCCATGATGTTTATTAATGCCACATGCCAATCTTTAGTAGAATAGGTCAGCCCCCAAAAATTCCACTCACCTGCTCGTATTTCCGAGTGGATTTTGAGGGCTGGCGAGAAGGGCTGCCTGGGAACTGGGGGGGGGGCGAGTGCCGTCAATCACAGAGAGGAATAGAGGATAGCCGCTGGCTGGATGATCAGAGCGCGGGGGAACATAACAGCTTTCATTTCAATAGCTGTGTGTTCCCCTGCCATGCGCCATCACATACAGTCCCTCCTAATTTATCTGGGACTTTGATAGACAGATCACCCGTCCAATCCTAGGACGGGGGGGGCTTATTTCGAACGGAGGGGGAACACACAATTGAAATGAAAGCTGTGATGTTCCCTGCTCTGATCATCTGGCTGGCGGCTCCCCTCTCTTTCCCTCCACAGGTAGGCTGCATGGTGGGCACAGACTGCATTGGACACAGGCTGCATTGGACATATGCTGCATGGTGGGCACAGGCTGCATGGTGGGCACAGGCTGCATTGGAAGCCAACAACAAATAGGACAAAATAACAGAAAAAGTCAATGTGCATAACTATTCACCCCCTTAAGTCAATACTTTGTAGAGCCACGTTTTGCGGTTATCACAAGTCACTTTGGATAAGTCTCTATGAGCTTGCCACATCTTACCACTGGGATTTTGCCCATTCCTCCTTGCAAAACTGCTCCAGGTCCTTCAAGTTTGGTGGTTTGCGCTTGTGAACAGCAATCCTTAAGTCTGACCACAAACTTTCTATTGGATTGAGGTTTGGGCTTTGACTAGGCCATTCCAACACATTTACATGTTTTCCCTTAAACCACTCAAGTGTTTGGGGTCCTGCTGGAAGGTGAACCTCTGTCCTAGCCTCAAATCATACACAGAGTGGTACAGGTTTTGCTTAAGAATATCCCTGTATTTAGCACCATCCATCTTTCCCTCAACTCTGACCAGTTTCCCAGTCCCGACTGCTAAAAAACATTGCCACAGCATGACACTGCCACCACCATGTTTCACTGTGGGGATGGTGTTCTTTGGGTGATGTGATGTGTGGGGTTTGCACCAGACATAGCATTTTCTTTGATGGACAAAAGGTTAAATTTTAGTCTCATCAGACCAGAGCACCTTCCTCCATACATTTTGGGAGTCTCCCACATGCCTTTTCGCAAACTCAAAATGTGCAATTTTGTTTTTTGCTAAAAGTAATGGCTTTCTTCTGGCCATTCTGCCATAAATCCCAACTCTATGGAGCGTACGGCTTATTGTCGTCCTATGTACAGATACTCCAGTCTCTGCTATGGAACTCTGCAGCTCCTCCAGGGTTACCTTAGGTCTCTGTGCTGCCTCTCTAATTAATACCCTCCTTGCCCGGTCCATGAGTTTTGGTGCCGTCTCTTGGCAGGTTTGCTGTTGTGCCATGTTCTTTCCATTTGGTTATGATAGATTTGATCGTGCTCCTAGGGATCATCAAAGATTTGGATATTTTTTTTATAACCTAACCCTGACTTGTACTTCTCAACAACATTGTCCCTTACTTGTTTGGAGAGTTCCTTGGTCTTCATGGCAGTGTTTGGTTAGTGGTGTCTCCTACTTAGGTGTTGCAGCCTCTGGGGCCTTTCACAAAGGTGTGTATATGTAATGAAAGATCATGTGACACTTAGATTGCACACAGGTGGACATCAGTTCACTAATTATGTGACTTCTGAAGGTAATTGGTTGCACCAGAGTTTTTTATGGGCTTCATAACAAAGGGGGTGAATACATACGCACATGCCAATTATCAGTTTTTTATTTCTGAAAAATAGTTTTATGTATATATTTTTCTAATTTTACTTCACCATCACATATAATTCAGTTTAAAAAAACATTGACCCAAAGGCTGTAATGTAACAAAATAGGTAAAAAGCTAAGGGGGTGAATACTTTTGCAAGGCACTGTGTGTGTGTATATATATATAGGTATATATATATCTATATATAGATATATATATATATCTATATATAGGTGTTTCTAAGCACATGTGAGCATATATGTTTGTATACACATATGAGTATGTTTATATACAGTAAAGTTCAGTATGTTTATATACATATGGAGTATTCATGTTTATATACATATGAGTATTCACATTTATAAACATATGAGTATGCATGTTTTCCCCCCAAAAAATAAATAAATTGATTTGTGCATGCACAAACCACTTTCTAATTTATATGCCTTATTTTCTTTAGTAGTTGACAATTGACCTCATGCGTGTTTATGAATAAGACGATTTATGATCAAAACATTTGCAAGTATTTACTTAGACTCATTACCAAGTTGGTCTGGTGAACTTACTGTTTTTTCCATACAATTATAGTATTATTCACACAGCATTTCTAACAAGTTTGCACTTCTACACACACAATAACTTCTGTATATGAGACTACAAGGACAAACACTTCTCATGAACTTTGTTCACTTAACCAGAAAATTGAGCAGCTAAACGCGTACAAGTCAGGGTTGCCAACCGTCAGCAAATTTACTGACAGTTTGTAAAAATCAGTGATTTTTTTACAACTGTCTTTAAATATCAGGGGCTAATAATTTGTCATGCTGTGTTGAATCCCCAATGCCGCGTACACACGATCGGACATTCCGACAACAAAATCCATGGATTTTTTCCGACGGATGTTGGCTCAAACTTGTCTTGCATACTCATGGTCACACAAATCTTGTCGTAAATTCCGAATGTCAAGAAAGCGGTGACGTACAACATGTACGACGAGCCGAGAAAAATGAAGTTCAATAGCCAGTACGGCTCTTCTGCTTGATTCCGAGCATGCGTGGAACTTTGTGCGTCAGAATTGGGTACACACGATCGGAATTTACAACAGACAAAGAGCTCCCATCGAACATTTTCGGTCGGAAAATCCGGCCGTGTGTATGAGGTATTAGTGTAAAGCAGGCAAATGACTTTTTAGGGGTATTATCAGTGTTTCCATATTGTGTTTTGAAGACAATTGAAGAATACTGCTCCGATGAACGCTCCTCTATCTAAAACATACAACCTTTTAAACACCCTGGCCAAGCAGCCACATTTACCATACCTGAGAAAATGGGAAAAGGAACTGAATCGTACATTCACGCCAACCAAACA
This sequence comes from Lithobates clamitans, assembly GCA_037952925.1. Lineage (NCBI taxonomy): Eukaryota > Metazoa > Chordata > Amphibia > Anura > Ranidae > Lithobates > Lithobates clamitans. Next base: position 886,531 of record JBBGZY010001239.1, read on the forward strand.
ACAACATATCCTCAGATTCTCCCTAAAATCATCAGTCTGTACGAAAATCCAAGGGACTAACTATAAACTTTTGATAAGGTGGTACCTTACTCCTCATTTGCTACACAAATACTATCCTGCTACAACTGATCGTTCCTAGAGATGCCAGGGGAACAGAAGGATGCTGCTCCACACATTTTGGTCATGCCTTACGTTAACTCACTTCTGGGCAACAGTCAGAGGAATCACTCAAAAATTTACAGAATATAAGATTCCTGATGACCCGGCCTTCTTCCTGCTACATGTCTCCACCATTTCAGCCAAACTTTATAAAAAATCAATTGTGTGAAACCTCTTGAACGCCGCCAAGTCCTGCATCCCTCTCCACTCTTCTTTTGTACCCTTCTCCTGACTGATACCTTTTAACAATGAGATCCCTCTGATGCTTTGGAAGCTCTCAGCAAACCATGGCTTTTGCTGTAGGATGCAACTAAGAAAATGTCAGGAAAGACCTACTAGAACAGCTGAACTTTATTTGGGGTTAATCTGAGGCACTTTAAATGATGGCAGGTGTGTACTGACTCTTATTTAACATGAGTTTGAATATGATTGCTTAATTATGAACATAGCTATTGCTAGTTGGCTTCACAAGTTGAAGGATATTAATAAAATGGAGGACCTGATACTTGCTGCGCAACATCAGCAGGAAAAATACTCTAAAACATGGGATTTGAAACCAGTTTGTCCTTTCTGCAGAGGGTACGGCCCTACTCGGAACAATTATCCACTTGCGCGTACGCGCTGCACAGCGGGGGTGCTGATGCTCGTGACCAGCGGTCGCGATGACCACCAGCCACGAGCAATCACGGGCACAAGAGGTAGAACAGGGACCTGTGTTTGTATACACACACATCCCAGTTCTGTGAGGATAGGAGAGAGAGATCATGAGTTCCTACGAGCAGGGAATCACGATCTCTCATCTCCTATAGTCAGTCCCATCTCCCACAGATAAAAATTGCAGATCGCCACCATTACTAGTAAAAATAATAATAATAATAATAATAAAAATGCCATAAATCTATCCCCTATTTTGTAGACGCTATAACTTTTGCACAAACCAATCATTATAAGCTTTTTGCGATTTTTATTACCAAAAATAATAAATAATAAATAAATATAATAATATTTAATAATAATAATAATAAATAAATAATATTGGCCTAAACTGAGGAAAAATTTGCTTTTTTTAAAAAAAAATTGGGGCTATTTATTATAGCAAAAGGTACAAAATATTGTGGTTTTTTAAAATTTGTTGCTCTTTTTTTGTTTATAGCGCAAAAAATAAAAACCACAGAGATGATCAAATACCACCAAAAGAAAGCTCTATTTGTGGGGAAAAAAAGACGTCAATTTTGTTTGGGTACAACGTCGCACGACTGCGCAATTGTCAGTTAAAGCGACGTAGTGCCGTATCACAAAAAATGGCCTGGTCATTGAGCAGCCAATTCTTCCGGGGCTGAAGTGGTTAACCTGAACCAACACCATCTCAGACTTTACAAGTCGCCATGAATACATTCCTGACATGTCACAATATAAAGCAACATTATCATTTTCCATGTTGTATTCTTTATGTAAAAAGCAGTCATTAGCCTGCTGGAGTCTCCTCTCCCCCCATGATCACACAGAATGCAACATTGTACGTTTGTAGCAAGTCACAAAATGAGAGGATAAAGTAAGGGCTGACCTGTGTTAAACATTTGTGAGCCTGGGTTCACACTTGTGCGATTTAGACACCACATGTGATTCGCACAGGAATCGCACCATATTCCTGTGCACAGCACATGCAATGTCTGTGCCATGCGATTTCTGTTCCATACATTTTGTATGGCTGAAATCAAATCACATCTACACCAAAATGGTGCAGGACCCTTTTTTCCCCCCGCACCTGAATTGCATTGCATGGGTGTTCATGGGTGTTCTGGCAATCGCACTGTGTTTTGCGATCTGTTTTGGGGTATCGTTAGGATAACATTGCACATGATTCACTGCGTTTCCTGCATCGCTTAAGTGTGAACCTGGGCTTAACTGTACAAGGATTTATATAATTGAGTCTCAGAATCTCAGTCTAGAAACCAGATTCAGATGCTGGGTTGATGCCTGAGCAAAGCTGACTTTGTCCTCTAATAGAAAAAAAGCAGAAAAAGGCATTGTCTTGGAGGTATGGAGGTATGGGGGGGGGGCCTGGATATCACTGAAATTTGCCAAGCCCCCCCGTTATTTGCCTAGCCAAAAATACCTGATATGGTGGAGGATGTGGTCTCCTCCCATGTGACAGTGCTCCGCTCTAGCAGCCAATCACTAGGCCCAAGCACTGTCACATGCCTGGGGGAGTCAAGTCACGGATCCACCTAGCGATATGTATTTTTTAAACACAAAACAAAAAGGACATAAAAAGTTTTTATTTGGTACAACTCTTTTAATAAAAACAATACCTGCTATGATTTATTATAGGCTGATAATTCCTTTAAAACATATTTATTTTTTAACTTCTTATATAATTCTAACTTTGATGTCTATTTTTGTATTCATGTTTTATAGTATGCTAATATGCAACTCAATCTGACAGTTACACTGTTATGGCACCACAGATGAACACTGCAGACCACAGCAAAGTCCCCTTTAGATTAGGAGTTTATTTATTTATTTTTATTTATTTCAGGTACTTATATAGCGCTGTCAATTTACGCAACGCTTTACATATACATTGTACATTCACATCAGTCCCTACCCTCAAGGAGCTTACACTCTAAGGTCCCTAACTCACATTCATATACTAGGGACAATTTAGACAGGATCAATTTAACCTACCAGCATGTCTTTGGAGTGTTTGAGGAAACCGGAAACCCACGCAGGCACAGGGAGAACATGCAAACTCCAGGCAGGTAGTGTCGTGGTTGGGATTTGAACCAGCGACCCTTCTTACTGCTAGGCGAAAGTGCTACCCACTACACCACTGTGCCATCCCTTCATCAGGTTTCCCTGTTTACATCAGGATCCATATTTACATCAGTATTCACCCCCCTTAGAACTGGAGTCCCCCTTCACATTAGGATTCCCCTATACATCAGGAGTCCCCATTTACATTAGGAGCTCTGTACTGAGCATCAATGGATCCCGAATTAGATCAGAGTCCCCCTTTACATCAGGAGCTGCCCCCTCCCCACACACACACACACACACTTCAGATCAGAGTCCTCCCTCACATCAGCAGTAGCCCTTTCTATCAGTAACTCCTCTTATATTAAGGGCCCCTTTACATCAGGAGCTCTCCTTAAAGAGGAGGGCCCATGAAAAAAAAAAAAATTAAAAGTCAGCAGCTACAAATACTGCAGCTGCTGACTTTTAATTGGACACTTACCTGTCCCAGGGTCCAGCGATGCGGGGATCGAAGCCCCGTTCGACTCCCCCTCCGTTCGGCAGCGCCGGCATTGCAACTGTGGGCGCCGGGCTGTGGCTTCACAGCCTGGCACCCACTGCGCATGCACGAGCGGCACCACGCGCTGTGATTGGCCGCTCAGTCACCTGGGACCTGTAATGGGTCCCAGATGATTGACAAGAGGGAGGGAGCAGAGCCGAGTCCTTCCTGTGCCGAGGGGGAAGTGATGTCACCAGCCCAGGCACTGGAAGAGGCAGACTACAAGGGACTCCCTAGCAACAGGCATTTAGAGGTAAGTTTTTTTTTTATTTTTTTTTTAGACACAGTCATGCTTTTTTTTTTTTAGGGTGGAACACCAGTTTAAATCAAGAGTCCCTCTTTCAAATCTCCCTTTACATTAGTAGTCTTCTTTACATCAGTATCCCAGTGTGACAGTAGGGGGGCAGAGTGTGCTGGGGCAGTGTGACATGAGGGGGCAGTGTGATGGGGCAGTTTAACAGGGGGGCAGAGTGAGACAGGAGGGGGCAGAATGTGACAGGAGGGGCAGAGTGTGACAGGAGGGGGCAGAATGTGACAGGAGGGGGTGGAGTGTGACAGGAGGGGGCAGAGAGTGACAGGAGGGGCAGAGTGTGACAGGAGGGGGCAGAATGTGACAGGAAACGCAGAATGTGACAGGAGGGGCAGAGTGTGACAGGAGGGGGCAGAATGTGACAGGAGGGGGCAGAGTGTGACAGGAGGGGGCAGAATGTGACAGGAGGGGGCAGAGTGTGACAGGAGGGGGCAGAATGTGACAGGAGGGGGCAGAATGTGACAGGAGGGGCAGAGTGTGACAGGAGGGGGCAGAATGTGACAGGAGGGGCAGAGTGTGACAGGAGGGGGCAGAATGTGACAGGAAAGTCAGAATGTGACAGGAGGGGCAGAGTGTGACAGGAGGGGGCAGAGTGTGACAGGAGGGGCCAGAGTGTGACAGGAGGGGGCAGAATGTGACAGGAGGGGGCAGAGTGTGACAGGGGGGGCAGAGTGTGACAGGACACAGTAGCTGCGTTTGATGGCACAGTGGCTGCAATTGATGGGCACAGTGGCTGCGTTTGATGGCACAGTGGCTGCAATTGATGGGGCACAGTGGCTGCGTTTGATGGCACAGTGGCTGCGTTTGGTGTGCACAGTGGCTGCGTTTGGTGGGCACAGTGGCTGCATTTGATGGGGCACAGTGGCTGCGTCTGATGGTACAGTGGCTGCATTTGATGGGCACAGTGGCTGCGTTTGGTGGGCACAGTGGCTGCAATTGATGGGCACAGTGGCTGCTATTGGTGGGCACAGTGGCTGCGTTTGGTGGGCACAGTGGCTGCGTTTGATGGCCCAGTGGCTACAATTGATGGGCACAGTGGCTGCGTTTGATGGCCCAGTGGCTACAATTGATGGGCACAGTGGCTGCATTTGATGAAACAGTGGCTGCGTTTGATGAGGCACAGTGGCTACAATTGATGGAACAGTGGCTACAATTGATGGGCACAGTGAGGCTGCAATTGATGTCTTTTTTTCTGAATTTTTTAGTTTGTTTGCACCCCCCACCAAAAAAATTTGGAGCACCAGCAGCCACTGGCATGTGCAAAGTGCTCCATGTATGCTAAAATCAATGCAAACCCTTTAAACAGTCCACATTATTGAAAGTGCATTAATAAGCAGATCATGATATTGCAATAAAGTGCTCTATCAATGCTGAAATCAATGCAAACTCATTAAAGAGGAGTTCCGCCCCCACCCCGTGAAAACATTAAAACTCAACAGCTACAAATACTGTAGCTGCTGACTTTTAATATTAGGACACTTACCTGTCCAGGGATCCCGCGATGTCGACACCTCAGCCGATTTTCGGATTGGCTCTCGGGTTTTGCCATCATCATTCATGGTAAGGGAAACCGGACGGTTCCCTACTGCATGTGTGTGCGAAGTGCGTTGCACTTTCTGAATGCCCCAGTGGAGGAAGGAGGAGGAGGGCCGAACTTCAGAGGGGGCAGCGCAGTCTCCAGGGAGTGGGGAAGGGTACCTGTCAAAAACAGGTACCTGTTCCCCCCTCCCCCCTTGAAAGGTGCCAAATGATCCTAAAGAGGAAGGGGTGTGGTTTACAGATGATAGGGTGGGTCTTAAACAGGAAGGGGTGTGGCCTCGGCAGCAAGGGGTGGGTCGTATTTAAATTAGGGGGGGTGCATGAGTTTAGTCAGGCCGAGGGCAGCACAAAACCTAAATACACCACTGTATATAGTCCTGGTTACCAGGCGGGAGCTGCCTAAGAGCAGCAGGGGACTCTTACCTTGCAAGCTTGACCGAAACAGCATGGCTGAAGGCAAGACGTGGGAGCCGGATTTGGGAGGCGGAGCTGCTTTGCACAGAGGTGCAGAAGATGAGAGGAGCAGTCTAGCAGACAGAAACAGCATGGCTGAAGGCAAGACGTGGGAGCCGGATTTGGGAGGCGGAGCTGCTTTGCACAGAGGTGCAGAAGATGAGAGGAGCAGTCTAGCAGACAGAAACAGCATGGCTGAAGGCAAGACGTGGGAGCCGGATTTGGGAGGCGGAGCTGCTTTGCACAGAGGTGCAGAAGATGAGAGGAGCAGTCTACCAGACAGAAACAGCATGGCTGAAGGCAAGACGTGGAAGCCGAAATCAGGGGGCGGAGATGGGAGGCAGAGGTGCAGTGTGGAGAGAATATGCTGCCCACTAAGTATCGAATAGGGTGAAGCGCTTACACAGTATAGAAAAGCGTTACCCATACAAACTACTCAATTCTCACCCACGTTTCATCATCCAGCAGAATGGCATTTTCCCCACTTCCCCTCCCAACTGACAGCAGTGTGTCCGGGTGTCAGGCACACTGAAAACCGGACATGTGTGTGTCAAAACCCAGACTGAAAACCGGACAGGTGGCAACCCTATAATCGTTAGTGTAAAAAAAATGCCTATAAGCCTGCATGTGATCACTATATTGGAGCTGACATAGCAATCATATGATCAAGCCACACTCTGATGTGTTCCTAATCGTTAGTGGAAAAACCTGGCTGCCAGTGACAGCTGGTATTGAAGGCCAGCAGGTGTGCGAAACAACAAGGCCCCAGTTGGGATAAAATTTTCACCCCCTAACAGGCAGTGTCTGAACATTTTGCATTGTATACAATTAATGTTTGGGGTTGGATCTACTTTAAGCATTGCTCCTGCATAAGCCCCTTGCCTGATACAGAGTTGTTGTTGATGCAATGTTGTGGTTACATTTGAGGATTATGTTACAACTGTGCTGGTTTTGGATTATTCTCAGTTCTGATTAATGTCTCTTCATTTGCTTCTGATGCCCAGCATGACTAACCACACTGATTTGAACTGAAACTTGCATAGTGACCCCAACTCTTCCGACCCCTTGGTATTGCATCTGCCTATTTAGTAGAGTTGCCCCCTCATCCCTTTAAAATCGAACACATATTAATTACACTTAATATACGTTCGGGTTTAAAGGGATGAGGTAGCAACTCTACTATTAAGCTTGCCTTTACTAGTTCTAGTACAGCCCTGTAACCTGTGCCAGGGAAAGTTTCTATTACTTAGGCCAGCCATACACGGTTTGAATCTTGGCCGGCAGGAACTGGATGAGATTCAAACCATTAATGGGCAAGCTGAATGTACCAAGTTGATCGATCAATCAACTTGGGTACAACCAGCCTGCCAGATTCGCTTGCAATTGCCGCTAGCGATAATCACTGTGGGATAGCTTCTCCGGCCCACTCCCGTTCCACCGCCAGGAGAAGACAATGTCTCGGCAGGAGGGTTTCCCGTCAACGCCGTCTATATTGATGGGGGAATCATGTTAATTTCTTTTGTGTAACCACCGTCCATGGCCTGCTTTAGACATAGAAAATCCAGACCCAGGGGCATGCAGATACAAAACACACAGGTTCCAAAAAGGGTGGTTGATAAAAGGTACAACACTGCATCAGTGGTTACAGTTCTATGATTGGACCCACGTAGCTTGGTTTTGCATTTTACTACTGAAGGTTCACAGAAAAGTAAAATAACTAGCTAGAGAAATCATACAGCCCTGCAGGCTATTTTATCCAGACAGCTGGCATCTACGGCTGTCAGAATACCTGAACAGTGACTTCATCTCATTGGATGCAGCCACTGTTTGGCTGACAATTTTCCACCCAGCTCCTTTTATTTTCAGATTGAAGGATGCTGGACAGATATCGACATACCCACCCACAGCTCAAATGTTATCCAGTTTATCCGAAATTCACTGACTGTATGACCAGCTTAAGAAGCTCTGATGTTAAATCTGGTGTTTGGCTGGCTTCCTTACTCTGTGAATCTCTAATTCTGGCAATGCACACAGCAATTTTCAGGCAATTTCAAAATATAAGGCAATTTGCCACCAAATAGATTAAGCCAACCTTCCGCCAAAACTTTAGATCACTGCACAGTGTCAAAAGAAATAGATAGTGGTAGAGTACATTCCTCTGTTTGGTCATTTTTGTAATTAAAGTGGAGTTCCACCCACTTTTACAACTCTTCAGCATCCCTCACTAAACTGTGCACTGTAAACGAATTGGATATTTTTTTTTCTCAGCACTTACTGTATATCTGCTGTATTCATTTTTCACTTCCTCCTCCCTGGCTGCGGCCCATCGCATCATTTCCTGTTTGCAATGCCTTCTGGGAAGGGGCGGCAACTTCCTCTGACACTGCCGTTGCTATGGAAACCTGACCTGAAACCTATTACACTGCTTGTGCTGCACTGAGCATGTGCGAGATCTGCAAGGATGAGATCCAGGAAGAAATACAGTCTGGCTTCAGATGCCCACACTTAAGATGGCCACGGCCTGCTGTAAGTTTATAAAATAACAAAGTACTGCTATAAACTAACAAAACAGACCTTAGTTTACAGACTAACTTTACTAGAATACATTAAGCTTGTGTATTATAGGGGTATTTTTATTTAAAAAGTATAATTTCGGCCGGAACACCACTTTAAAGAGGTTGTAAACCCTTACAACACACTTTTTGCTACAGGTAAGCCTATAATAATTACCTAAAATCATACAATACAGCGCTTGCAAATATATGATATAAAACAGATTCTTTGTGAAACCAAAAAGGAAAGAAAATAGAACTTTGTTGCAGCAGCAGAGTGAAAGTACTGTACTTTGAAGATATATAAACCAAGTGAACTGCGCTAGCAACTAAATGTGTAAAATATATATAAACAAAAAACAAGACACCACGGATGTTGGTAAAGTGGCACGTGAATATAAATATGGATGTGTCAGAGAACTGGACCTGCAGCTCGTGCATCCGAGCCAACACTCAGTGTGCATGCACTAAGCTGCAACACCAGAGCTCCAAGACTCTCCACAGAAACAATAACAATTGGTGTAAAAATGGCAGGATCATGGAACGATGCACTACTTAAGCAGATGCATCTATCAGACCTCAGAATTAGCAAATTGGCATACAATGATATGAACAAAAATATAAATATATAAATGTAGCATAACAAATATGCAAAAAATAGGATAGCATGGAGCAAAACCACTCAGCATATTCCAGATAGCACAAAGAGACCATAGAATGTCATCTACAATATATATGCTCCTTCATGGGGCAAACAATAAAATAATAAACGGGCTTCCAACTTTTTCATCCTTTCCAACAACCAGGGCCAATGGTGTAGTGATGTAAAAAGGATTGCTCATAAAGCCAAAGAAGCACGCGTTCCACCGAAGGAGAGAAGAGATGTATATAGCATAAAACCCTTTAAAACCAAAGGTCACCTGCGCATAAATGCGCTACTCACAGGACCGATAAGGAAAGCAGGCATTCAGATATTTCGGTCGGTTCGCCGCTCATGGCGTGCGTTCCACCGCCAGGAAGTGATGTCACTGGTACAGGCCGAGAGAACGTGAACAGGATGTTGCGTCGACGCGTTTCGCCCCTCCCCCAGGGCGTTATCAAAGTCTTTGATAACGCCCTGGGGGAGGGGCGAAACGCGTCGACGCAACATCCTGTTCACGTTCTCTCGGCCTGTACCAGTGACATCACTTCCTGGCGGTGGAACGCACGCCATGAGCGGCGAACCGACCGAAATATCTGAATGCCTGCTTTCCTTATCGGTCCTGTGAGTAGCGCATTTATGCGCAGGTGACCTTTGGTTTTAAAGGGTTTTATGCTATATACATCTCTTCTCTCCTTCGGTGGAACGCGTGCTTCTTTGGCTTTATGAGCAATCCTTTTTACATCACTACACCATTGGCCCTGGTTGTTGGAAAGGATGAAAAAGTTGGAAGCCCGTTTATTATTTTATTGTTTGCCCCATGAAGGAGCATATATATTGTAGATGACATTCTATGGTCTCTTTGTGCTATCTGGAATATGCTGAGTGGTTTTGCTCCATGCTATCCTATTTTTTGCATATTTGTTATGCTACATTTATATATTTATATTTTTGTTCATATCATTGTATGCCAATTTGCTAATTCTGAGGTCTGATAGATGCATCTGCTTAAGTAGTGCATCGTTCCATGATCCTGCCATTTTTACACCAATTGTTATTGTTTCTGTGGAGAGTCTTGGAGCTCTGGTGTTGCAGCTTAGTGCATGCACACTGAGTGTTGGCTCGGATGCACGAGCTGCAGGTCCAGTTCTCTGACACATCCATATTTATATTCACGTGCCACTTTACCAACATCCGTGGTGTCTTGTTTTTTGTTTATATATATTTTACACATTTAGTTGCTAGCGCAGTTCACTTGGTTTATATATAATAATTACCTGTAGCTACCCTGGAAATCTCCTAAACCTGAACGGTTTAGGAGATAATCCCTGTATTTGCATGTGCCAACGTCACCGTCACATGCACACTGAAGCAAACTGAAGCAATGGTACCTACGTGCCGTTGCTTCAGTGAGTAAGCCATTACCGGCAGCTCCCAAGCGCATGCGCGGGAGTGATGTCATTGCGGTTCCAGCCAATCACAGTGCCGGAGCCCGCGATACCCGGAAGTAACTCCGGGAACGATGTTGGCTGCCGGAGCGGTGTACGAGGATGGCTGCAGAGGCTTCGATCTCAGGTAAGTAATTTATAATGAGCTAGTATGCTATGCATACTAGCTCATTAAGCCTTTGTCCTGCAGGTTTTTTTTTTGTTCTAGGGTTTACAACCACTTTAAAGGCCCATGCCACTCTAGCTTTTGCTAGTGAGTATCCATCAGTGACAGCATTGCTAGAGAATACAGGGAAGACCCATACCTTTGTATGTGTTGCTCCCCTGCCAGCTTCAGCAATGGGGTGAGGCTCCCTTGCTTCTACAAACACTGAAAAACCTGAGTGGCTGGTGAGAAAGTGATGCCTCGTTCTTCCAGCTGGCAAGGGGACAACACCTGCATGTAGAATAGTGTTTTCACTCCTTGTAGAAGCGTAAAATCCCCATGTGTTTTGCCCATGTGTTTCCTGGAGCCCCTCTAGGATTTGGACATCTTCCCTTTCATAGAGCAAGGGAGGGAGGCTGGACCCCAGCGAAAGCCCGGGCACAAACCAGGGAAAAGGCGTCAAAAACGTTAACCCCTTCCCCCTGACCTGGGCAGCCGGGTGCTAACTACACATACAGTAGGCTACCTGCCTACATGCTGTGTCCTCCAAATCGGTCCTGTCTCACAAGCAACAGGGTGACCAGTGTGACATCCAAGGAAAACAGGTGTATAGGCGCTGCAACCTTCCCACATAAAAGCTCCGCCTGGTGCTCAGACCTCGAGGCCAGAATAAGGTACCAGAATAAGGAAAGGGATGGTTGGCACTCAGGATGACATCCAAAGTAGAATTTCTTTTTTAAATGCATGTACAAAGCTGTACAACAGCCTACGCGTTTCGGACATTAGGCCTTAGTCATGGCTGATAAAAAACGAAATAAATAACACTTAATTATTATATACAAAGGTCACATGATTAACAAACACAGGTGAATTAAAAATGCAAAAGGGAAAACCCGGCATGACTCTGTGCAATGGAACATATCACAAAAAGTAGACATATAAAAAAAAACAGGCATATAAAAAGTGACCCATAATAGCATGCGTAGTTTGCATTTTTTCCAAAATGGAACATCATAAAAATAGTGGGTGCTACAAGCCCAACATGACGTGCAGTGAAACACATCACAGAAAGTGTAGACATAGGAAAATCCAGGCATATAAAAAGCAACCCACAATAACATGCAGGGTTTATATGATTATAAAACAGGACATAGTTACATTGGTGGGGGCTACATAAAGATGATTCTGCCTGGACACTAAATTGATAAAAATCATTTAAGAAATAGATCTACATCCCATTCGGGGTTCAGTCCCTGGGGGGGACCACTTATCATGTGATAAGTGGCTGCAGCGCTACCAAAATGCAAAATCCAGCTGTAATGGATAATATGAAATTCCCACCCAGCCATCATTTGACAATAGGCTGGGTGGGAGGTGGTTAAAGCTAAACTATGGACAGGCCCACAACATAAAATCTGTCTGTCCCCCTCCTCCAGTATACAGTGTAAAGAGTCACACCTCAAAAAATATCTATAAAAATATGAAAAATGTACAGTATTTAACATACATTTAAAAACATATACTGCACAATATATGAACAAGAATAATGTTAAATAGAAATCACATGAAAAAACTTTATATGTGGGATCCAGAGGCACCATATAGATACCATCATCGGTCTGGAGCAACTGTGTGATTTGTTCTCAACACGTTTCGCAAGAAAGATCTTGCTTCCTCAGGATTAGCACAGGAAAGTATCTGGAGATAAGAATTAATCAATGAATAAGAAAAAAAAAGGAAATTGGGGAGGGGAGGGGGGGGGGGGAGACAGCCATATATATATGTGTATGTCCAAATGTGTACAATTTACAGTTAATGCCAAATGTTGGCCAGCTCACACCCAATTGGTGATCAATGGTAAGCCTAACTGGGAGGTTCACTTTTTGGGTGGTGTTTTTACTTCATGGTGGATATTCATTTCTGCCAGGGAATGCCAGTTGGATGTTTTTTTTTGCAAAGTTCTTTATACACATTGATGTTGTTTGGACATTTTTGGTCACATTGGCTCACACATACAGGACAAGTACTTATGTACCTTTACCAATTTGCACATTAATCTATTTTAATACATATGTATAATATTTCAATTACATTCAATATTTTATGGTAATTTATTTATTAATTATACATTCACATTCGCGTTTACACATACCTTCTCATATCTTTCCACCAATTATATCTTTTTTCACATGCATTGGTCATGCAGCTGAGATCAGCACTATCATCACATACCCTTTACGAAAATGGAGATGTTTTTTGATGTTATCGATTTATAGTTTTTTCAATATGAACGCTATCAGTCACTAGTAATTCAATCCACAGTTTCACTCACAGCCCACACCTCTATAATATAACTGTCTAATTCACACACAACTCATAGTATTTCACCAACACAGAGCACACACAGACAATGGCGTCCCTGACCCCCCCCCCAACATTATGCTGTGCCCCACCATGTGGCCCAAAAAAAATTTTTTTTTCTTTTACAAAAAGGCACTGTCTAAGAGGGAGAGTGTCCCCAGTCAGCTCCTGCGGGTGATTCCTCCCCCCTCTCTCTGCTCGCTGACACTGCATAATGCGAGCGCTCACACAACCATGGCCGCCCGATCTGCTCCTTCCCCTACATCCTCATTGGCAGAGAGAAGAGCGAGTTGCAGGAAGGACTCCACCAGGACTCTCAGTTACTGAAAAAACAGACTGATTTCTCCTGTCCTTAGGACAGAAGAACCAGCCTGTAAATTCCAAGAGATGCCAGACCAGCGCAGTCAATAGCAGGGGCAGGACAGCAAGAGGAGGCTGCTGGGGAACCCCACAGTGGCAGAACCTACCAGGGCCCGGTGGCAAGACATCCCTTGCAACCCTGATAGTTCTCCCACTGCTTTGGACCCTTATATTTTCTTGGTATGCTGGTGACATATATCTCTTGTTTTCTGCCACCCTGGGGGGGGCCCCAATACAGTAGGAAGGGAGCTCACTGCAGAACATGTGAAAGGGCCATTGTTGGATCGTAGTAAAGGGCCCCAGGATATATATATATAAATATGAAAGCTGGAGACGCCACTGCACACAGACATCACATGTTGTTGTTTGATTGATTTCTTTATATCCACTATCTCTACATCATAGAGCATTATCATTATTTCAGGTGTCAGGCGTGTTCAATTTTCTTGTTGGATTCTACATTGACCGCTAGGAATTCTGTGTTGTGTGCATATCACAGTTGTACCATCTCCCCGCCCCTTCACAGCTCCCAGGGGAATCAGTGGACCTCTTGGCATGCCTTGCGGAGACCATTTTTATGTCATCACGTATACTGCTATATAGGAGTGCAATATTCACTTTACAGCTTGATCACCAATTGGATGTAAGCTGGCCAACATTTGGCATTAACGGTAAATTGTACACATTTGGACACATACGTATATATGGCTCTCTCCCACCCCTCCGCCCCCCCCCCCCCCCCCCCCCAATTTCCTTTTCTTTTTTTTTTTATTATTCATTGAGTCATTCTTATCTCTAGATACTTTCCTGTGCTTCTCCTGAGGAAGCGAGATCTATGTAACATTATTCTTGTTCATCTATTGTGCAGTATGTTTTTTAAATGTATGTTAAATACATTTTTCATATTTTTATAGATATTGTTTGAGGTATGACTCTTTAAAAGTCCCGTGGGCAAACTAGTTTGGGACTGAGACACTACCTCAGCCCATTCTATATCAGCTCTACTTTTTTGTCTATGGTTTATTTGGAATACCGTGCTCATTTTGTCTATGTGTATCTAAAATGTACCTTTCTTCATGGCCCCATGGCAACTGGCCACCATGTCTTCTTCTCTCCTGCAAGGGAATGTGTGCAAGCCTGGTCCTGCAACGAACGTGATGACATCAATGAGAAGGGCAGAAACACAATTGGCAGTGGACCGATTATCACTACTGCAACCAGCAGGAAGGAAGCTTTAAAGGACAACATCACCTTTGGAAAGGTTTTTCTTTATTAAATAAATACCCTCGCCAGCCTGAGTTAAAAAATCCAGAGATTATACCTACCTTCAGCTCTGATCCATTAATCTTGTCTTTGACATGGCCCTAGCCAGTTGGCCATCTTCTCTTCATTCTCATGTACGCTGCGGCACCATTCATACCTCTGGGTAGCCGTACTCATAGCAGCCTCCAGTGGTCGCTCAGAGTATGGATTTCCATACAGAAGAAAGAGGCAGGAGCACACATGCACAGAATAAAGAGAAGTCAGCCAGGACTGTGTCGTTGGATTGTGTCTGAAGGTAAGTATAATCCCCAACTCCTGCAGGGGAGTGAGGGGATTTAGTAAAAGACAAAAGGTGAAATTGACCTTCAAGTATTTTTCCTAATCTCTTTATTGGAAACCCCTTATAAATAGCAAGCATTATATCATTAATATGTTGGGGAAAGAAGTGGGCTGGTCAGTCCGATTTTTTTTTTTTGGGAAGGGAGGGTTTAATGGTAATTTGAGCAAACATTTCCATTTTATCACAGTTCCAATTTTTTGAGCATTATAAGTTCATTAATTAGTTCTTAGTTAGTTATGTGGAATAATATCTGGTTTAACCTATTTTACAAAATTGTAATGCCAAAATAATGCACTTGGCGTAAACTATACTCATTGGTCATTTTGATAGCATATTACTCATGATCGGACATTTTTATACATTACATCATATACATATCCCAAGTCAGATGTAAAAATATTGTTTTCTCTGTATGAGGCTTGTAAAACACATGGAACTAGTTTATTGTCAAAGAGAACATCCACTCTGTGAAGAGAATTTGGGGGGAATCCATAATGTTCAACCTTTCACAGATCCCAAAGTCTACTGTCACTGAGCCAGAAGACAGAACAACAAGACTAAAGCCTTTCCAGCCCAGCCTGAGGAAAGGAAGAATTCTTTCCTGACTCCTTCAAATTAGCTATGAGAATACATTCTACATTAATAAATAATGAGCTGACAGTAAAATACTATCTTTTAAAGTTTAAAGAGAAAATGGTGTCCATTTATAGTACATACATATACATTGTATATTGTGAAATATATATGCGAGTGACTTAGTGAACCTTTTCTTTGCTCATGCATGGCCAAAGAACAGGTTTCGACCACAGGTTTCTGTAATGACAGAAGTTTTTTTATACCTTTTTACCTTACTGCATTCTATGCAGTAAGATAACAAAAAACTTCTGCATGATCGTCATATCCAATTCAAAATAGTACATTGCGCTTATTATTATAAGCCATTTAGGGTGCATAACATGGTTCCTAATGCACCGTCTGATTGCTGGAGATGCTCTCACTCTGGAGGAGACTTCATCCAATGTTTTGGTCATGCCCAGCCATAACAATATACTAGGAGGCAGTGACTCAGATCATACAGAGGGTCTCTGATTGGAACCTTTCTCCCTCCCCACATATCTACCTATTGGGTCTGGTTGCAGAATTGACCCCTACAGTGGCAGAACGGACAATGCTGGGTCTCCGATTTTTTTATGCTAGGAAGGCAATAACACTAGCATGGAAAAAAACTGAGCCTCCTACAGTTTCAGCTTGGATGAAGCTGGTCAATTATGCTATCCCTTTCTATAAAGATGCCTACAATAGAGGCTGCCCGAAGAAGTTCAATAAAGTCTGGGATAAATGGCTTAAAGTGGTTGTTAAGCCAATCTAACCTGTATATACCATCAGCACTGACTCCTATTGTAGTATCCCCCTCTGTGTGTGATTTATAAAAATAAATGCTGCAAATACCTCATTTCACTGCCGAGACTGCGATCACATGACTGGCCAGCTTTCTCCTTTCCTCCTCTGAGAGATGCAGCGGGCGGGGCTGAGATTCCTCTGCTGATGTCAGTCTGGAGGGGAGGAGGAGGGGAGGAGAGAGCTGGCTGGTCATGTGATCACAATCTCGGCTCTTAAATTAGGTATTTACAGCATTTATATTTATAAATCATTCACAGAGGGGGACACTGCAATAGGAGGCAGTGCTGATGGTGTATACAGGTTAGAGCAGCAGGAGGGGGAGGGGCAGCTCACACACAGACAGAGAGGGGAGGGGGGACACAGGAGCTTAGAGGAGAGCAGATAGCAGGCTGCTGATGACAGAGGCACATAAACTGACCACAGTGTCTGGTCTCAGCAGCCATGATACACAGTGGTCAGTTTACAGAAGGTGGGGAGAAACTGGCAGGATCTGCCAGGTTCTTTAGGTGTTACAGGGGTCCAAATTACACAGAACAAGCACTGTGTCATATACCTTGCTTTAAAGGAGCAGGATCCTTCTTTTTTTTTTTTTTTTGGGTTAACAAACGCTTTAAGAATGAATCTACGGCAAATATGTCTAATGCTTCTCATTATGGGTTAAAGTACTGTTTCCATGCTTTGCTCTGTTGTCCCAATACAGGGGCGTTTATTTTTGCTGTTCAATTCTCATTTAAGTATTGAGTGGGCTTTTCACACACACACACGCACATACGGGCAGTTCTGTATATTGTATTCTTTTTATGTTGGCAGCTGCGCAGCGCTCCTTGGTTCTGCTTAAGTAACCCCTGCGGGTGATGCTTGTGTTATGTAAAATGTAATAAACAGAATTTTCAGAAAAAAAAATCCCCCCCCCCATACATACATATCTGAGCTCAATCTCGATCCAGCAATGTGCACGAGAACAGAGGCTCTATCAAGCTGCTTGCTATGGGGGTACTTGGCAGTGGGGAGGAGCCAGCAGCACCGGCAGAGGACCCGAGACAAGGAGGATCAGAGCTGCTTTGTGCAAAACCACTACAAAGAGCAGGTATGTATAACATGTTTGTTATTTTAACCAAAAAAAACAAACTGAGACTTTACAATCACCTGTGGCCAGGCTATGGACAGTTAAGTGTTTACATATCCTATAAGTGACCCTGAACAATATCCTTTTTCTCTATAAATAAATCCATACATATCCACTACTTAATGGCCATGTAATTTATTTTTCATTAAATTGTTTGTTAGGGCTCCTTGACATGGAGCAGGGTCCACTCTGAACACCAGGGGATCTATGAGCAGAGAAATGGTAAGGATTGTGGGGAAATGGGCGTTTAATTGGTGCTTCCCTGATGATAAAGCATACACATAAATTTGTTAAAACAAACATTTATTAGAATATATACAAAAAATTACATATACAAATACACAGAAGGGGCTACCAAATGTGCCCCTACATGGGTAAAATTACCAAATGTTCAAACAAACATCAAATGGTATAATATATAGCTTGTCACAGCATAATATCAGACAGGTGTTATATGGAGCTTGCCAACATGTTTCCCGGCGCAATGGCCGCTTCTTCAGGCCTTTGTTCCATAGAGTCTAGCTCCACACCTATGCTGTGTATAGAGAAATATAAACATGATCAACATTCATAGTTATGCAGAATGCTATATAGCTACCTATTCCTCAAACAATGGAGATGAAAACATACAGGGAAAGGAGGGGAAAAGGGAAGAGGGGAGAAGGGGAGGAAGAAGGGAGAGGGAAGAGAGAGCGGGAAAAAAAAAAAAACACACTAACCACCACAACACATAACAACAAAGTCTGTAAGTGTGTTGTGGTGGTTAGTGTGGTTTTTTTTCTCTCTCTCCCTCTTCCCTCTCCCTTCTTCCTCCCCTTATCCCCTCTTCCCTTTTTCCCTCCTTTCCCTGTTTGTTTTCATCTCCATTGTTTGAGGGATAGGTAGCTTTATAGCATTTTGCATAACTATGTATGTTGATCATGTTTATATTTCTCTATACAAAGCATAGGTGTGGAACAAAGCCCTGAAGAAGCAGCCATTGCACCGGGAAACATGTTGGCAAGCTCCATATAACACCTGTCTGATATTATGCTGTGACAAGCTATATATTATACCATTTGATGTTTGTTTGCACATTTGGTAGTTTTATCCATGTTGGGGCATTCTGTGTATTTGTATATGTAATTTTTTGTATATATTCTAATAAACGTTTGTTTTAACGAATTTATGTGTATGCTATATCATCAGGGAATCACCACTTAATGCCCATTTCCCCACAATCCTTACTGTTTCTTTGCAAATATTCTGGGCCGTTGTTTCCTGCTAGCAAGCTAGCCTTTCTTGGGCTTGGGGCTCTGACTATCTATCTTTACAGCACTTGGATCTATGAGCAGATTTTCTGCTGAATCGAAGCCAAACGGGACAGCTTTTTTTACATCTGTGCATGTTCAGTTTGTGTCCGCCAAACACCGGTGGACCCATGCTGGTTCTACGGGAGGCCAGATGTCCGTTTACATGAAGCTACCTCTGATCCATCACATTTAGGCTCAAAAAAACAAAAAAGGATGCAGTCCTTTTTGGGGGGTTTTTCTGGACTTGGATAGACACAAGTCTATCTGCCTGTAGACAGAGCTGCTCTGACCTTCCGACCAAGTTTGTCTGAAAGGTCGTGTGAGATGGTCTCCTTACTGAACTACTCCTATTTGTCCTCGCTTCCACTTGTTTGGAACAAACAGTGCCCCTTAGTCTGCTCTATGCACACTACAAATCCCATCGTCCATAGTGCCAAGCCATCTTGGAAGCGCGCAAGAGAGGATGACTACGTTCCTACAGACCACGAATAAGGAATGTAGCCTCCCTCTAACAGGAAGTTAGATTGCAGCACCAAAAAAGAAAAAGAGGCTTTTAAGATTTGGCGGAGGCTAAGAGAAATAAAAGAATAGAAGGTACTTTTTTGAACTAAGAATACATACTTGAATAAAATATATTTTTATACCACTTTAGTGTTTAACTAGAAATAACAAGCTTTTACCCTCACTAACCTCTGTAGCTGCAGGCACTCTGGAGTAACTGATCGTCAAAATTCACGCTTGCTATGTTTTTAGGCTAAAGTAGAATCCTAGGCAAACAGCTAAAAACAAAGCTGAAATATACTGTACATTTGGGAAATAATTTACCTACCTAATCATTCTTACGATCCAAACACCTTTGCAACTATGTATAACCAAGTCCTGGACCCCCGCAAAAAATAAGTTTGGTCAAGGACTAGCCTGCTAATTGGAAAATGACTAAGCTGCGGCACACTGATAAGGTCATCCCTGTGCCCTTCTCTCCTGGAAGAATGTTCACAGGGTTTGACTAACAGCACTGTGCAAAACAGAAAAGCTTTAATTGGATCAGGGTATTCCACCTCCTATTCAGATATTAAGACTTGCCATATTTAGAAATACATTTAAGGATTTAGTAATAAGGCTGGATTAAATGGTATTTTATTACAACTGCCTAGAGTTCACTTTAATAGATTATCAATTACAGTACTGTAAATTTTATGGCATCACAACTGTCTTCCAGGGTGGACTGTGATGCTAAATGTAAACCTAGAGCTAATAGCCACTTTCTTTTCACTCTTGTAATTGAAAGATTAATAAAACATTCAATACTGCTGATCAACTTTTCATTTTCTCTCCCTACTGAGACTCATATGCTGTATACTTAATCTTGTGTATAAGCAACATATATTGTGGCAATGAGCACTGATCATATAACTGCTTTTTTTTTCTCTTGAAACACAATGAAAAATAATGGATTTTTCCTTTAGCAAAATAATTCCCTACCGTCTCACTGCTTGTTTTCAAATTACTTTGAAAAACCTGTAATCACAGCACGGCAGACCAGCAATCCTGTACAATGCACATTACATTTACTCGTTTTAAAATGCAATAGGTCCACTGGGATATTCCCAGAAAGCCTATAAATGGAAGTACTAGAGGATGAGATCAAAGTAAGCGTTTAAAGGCAAACAGCACTTTCATTATAATACTGGCACAATATATACAGCTACTACACAAGTAACGATATTAACTGCTTTTAACCCCCTCTTGCCTTTATCGCTGGCTTATGCTCAATAAACATAAACAAGACTGGGATGCCATTAAAGTTCATGTGTGTGTAATGGCAGATGTCCCAATACTTTTGGTAATATAGTGTAAGTGCACTGTGGAATTGCATTGGGGTTCCATTAAAAATGAATGATATAACAAGTAAGGCACAACAGTGGTGTGAAACCAGCCTTAAAGAGAACCGTTTGTGAAAAAAGAGGACAGGTGTGGAAATAAATGGGGATTCCTTATGTAAGTAATCTATAGCAGTAAGGAAAATATGTCTACTGTGAAATTCAGATTTACTATTACCACCTATCCTGGGGTGCTGTAGGCTTCTTTTTCATATGTTTATCAGGTTAACCCTAACTGTTTTCCTGAAAATGTTGTTTACAGACCAGGATGACTGAAGATTTAATGAAATGCTCTGTTAAATGAATTATGGGAGGGACTCATCTCGCTTCCATCCCTCCTTTGTAGAGTTCCATACAGAATTTAGGTTAACGAGAGACAGTCTGAAAGGAAACAGGTACTACTGTGATCTCTCTTTAGAAAATTCACATTGCTCTGCAAAACCTGCATTATTGCTGCACCCTGAATTAAAAGTTTATAAAAATAAATATTTTATATAATTAATAAAAAAATATAAAATTTCAAAAACATGTAAACAAATACATAAATAAATAAAATGTAGCTAAACTTTGGGCTGCCGCGTCCCATGCACAACACACACACCAGGGATGGGCTTTATGGTTTCCCTAAAACCAATACCTAAACCCAAGAATAAAAAAGTAATATTATTGCAGTATACCAGTCCTAACATGTGGTGGCTGCTAGGGATGCACCGAAATTTGGGCCACCGAAACATATGCCCTTTTTGGCAAAATGCCGAAAGAGAATTCTTGCAGATAATGGCGCCGGAAATCGCGCATGCGCAGTAGCGGTGGGCGGCGTGCATGTTCCTCGCGGTTAAGGCGCCGCACTCGTAAGCACGTTTCCTGCATGTTCCCTGCTGAGAAGCTGGCACCTTCCCCGCGGACACTCCTCGTGCTTGAGAGATGCTGCCGGGACCCGAGAGACGCTGCTGGGACCCGAGAGACGCTGCTGGTCCCTTAGAGACGGCTTCATAGAGGGCTGCACATAGCATACTCAAGTACAAGAGTGGGCACTATCCCTCCTGCATGGCTACCATTACTACTATTCGCCGGTGAGCATTTTGCCTTATTTAAACTGACAGAAACAATCCAACTTGTAGTATTATTTTATTTTATTATAGTACTGAAACTGAAATGATGATCTTTCTGTCTATAGCAGTCAAACCACATGTATTACTTACTACTTGGCCTTTGTTAAACAACAAGCCAGTACTCTTGCCATGCAATACTAGTATTTAAAATTTCTGTCTGTCTGCACTGCAGTAGATCTGACTTGTATCAAAAATATTTTATATAATTGAACCGATTAAATATGATTTGAAATGTAATGGAATAGATTGCAATTGCATGCAATTTATTTTTTGAGCTATTCTGTAGCTATAAAATGTATGAGCTTGTGGTTGCCATTGAGTATAGTTATACTACACATGACAGCAAGCGCATGAATTTTTTAAACAGGACATGACAGTATGCAATAAATATAATATAGTTATTTAGTATAACTCTAATACTAGCATACTACGCTGACAAAGTGTCAAATTCAATGACAAGCACTGTAGTATCGTATACTACAGAATAGCTAAAAAAAATAAAATAGCATGCAATTGCAAACTGCAAGCAATCTATTCCATTTCAAATCAAATTTAATCAGTTCAATTATCTTTTTGGTACAAGTCAGATGTACTGCAGTGCAGACATAACTACCTTGCATGGCAAGAGCTGCACCGTAAAAAAAAAAAAGGTTGGTTATTTATTTTTTAAAGCCGCCTTCTGGGGTTTAGCTTTTAAATTGATTTCGTCCTTTTTTTTCCCCCCTCAGATTTCACTCCCACTATAAAAAATCATTCTATGCTATTATTCTGCGCTACCAGCAAAGGTGGACCATGTCTGCAGTGTGGAAATATTTTAAAGTTTCTGATAAAGACCCCAAATTTGCAATCTGTAGTCTTTGCTCAGCAGAAAATTCAATAGGGGGTACAGTGCCAAGGCATTTTTCAACAACAGGTTTGATACACCATCTGAAACACATCATCCAGTTCAGCTTGCAGATTATAAGAAAACAGCGCCACTTTCAAAAAGTGCCTTAGGCTCAACACCATCTGTGGCCACAGTCTTTGAAAAGATTACAAAATTTACAAGTGACAGTCCCAAAGCTCGTGCCACTACAAAAAAAATTATGGAATTTATTGCATTAGACGACCAGCCATTCTCTGTTATGGAGGACATTGGATTCCGTAGGCTCATGCAACATATTGAGCCGCGTTACTCACTACCAAGCAGGCACTACTTTGCAGATACCTGTCTACCTGAATTGTTTTGCAGTGTTAGAAAACACGTTCATGAGCTCAAGATTACCGACATCGTAGCAATCAGTTTTACTACCGACATTTGGAGTTCAGACGTCAGTCCAATGAGCATGCTTAGCCTGACAGTGCAGTGGATAGATGAAAAATTTCAATTGCAAAACATCCTACTTAACGCACATGAGTTTGTTGTATCACATACAAGTGAAGAGGAACACACTCCCTCCATATCTGATATGTTTGAAGAAATTTTTACACAAATGCACCCCATAGCAGTGCCACAACAAGTGCAGCTACCCAACAGCTGGACATTTATTTAGCTGAACAGCCTATTGCCAGAAGCGACAATCCCCTTGAGTACTGGCGCATCAACAAAGAACGTTTTCCCTTGCTTGCACAGATTGCACGCAGATATTTATCTGCCCCAAGCACCAGTACAGAGAGTGAGAGGCTAATCAGTCTAGCATCTCATATTCTTGATGAGAAGAGAAACCATCTCTCCTGTGAGAAAGCTGAACAGCTTTTGTTCTTAAAGCGAAATCTGCCACTTTTACTGAAATAGATTTAAAAATCCGTAGCATAGACCAATTAATTTACCATGTTGAACAAAATAAATGAATTGGTATTGGACTGTGCTATTGGACAGTTGGAACATACAACATAGTATGACTGACTACCTAGTATGCTCCAATTGTCTAGTTGTGCCATTTGTTGGTTGTTCATTGTAGTTCTTCTACAGTTTTTTGCACTTCAATTTAAGAGAGAACTCCAGCTTTTGAACTACTGTACCATAGTTTGTTGCTGTTGGGCTAAACTATGTCTCTCCCTAAGCTGTCAGTCCGCTGCATGTGCAAATGCAAAACTGTATGTTCTGTATCTGTGGCTGTCTACATACTACAGTACTATACCGCACTGTGTTCCGGGTATGGGCAGTGACTTCCATAAACACAGACTAGTCTACATTGCTTGCTGTGATTGGCTGAGCACCGCTGCTGTAGACTAGTCTGTGTTCCATTTCCAGGATGTCTCCGCACATACCCGGGGCTGGAATACAGTGCGGTCTACTGTATGACTAGTATGTATCTATCCCGCAGCTACATACCTACACTTTTATATGGCACATCCAGCCGCTGAAACCTAAGGGAGAGAACTTGGGGAAAAAAAACTACTAGTTCTCATTTAAGTTGAAAGATAATAATAAATAAAAATGTTAATATAGCATAGCAGATAGCACTGTACTATGTTATATTTACAGAAACTGTGAAACAGAATAACAGCCTTCTGCCATATTTCTGTTATTGGTTGAGAGAGTTGTTCTTTAAAGTACTACAGTACTTACTTATACATAGCTTGTTCTGCTTTTGGGCCAAACTATGTCATTGTCTCTTCCTAAGCTGTCAGCCCGCTGCATGTGCAAAACTGTATGTTCTGTATCTGTGGCTGTCTACATACTACAGTACCGCACTGTGTTCCGGGTATGGGCGGTGACTTCCATAAACACAGACTAGTCTACATTGCTTGCTGTGATTGGCTGAGCACCGCTGCTGTAAGACTAGTCTGTGTTCCGGGATGTCTCTGCCATACCCAGGGCCGGAACACAGTGTGGTCTACTGTATGACTATGTATGTAACACGCAGCTACATACATACACTTATCGCACATTCAGCCGCTGAAACCTTAGGGAGAGAGAACTGAATTACTAGTTCTGATGTAAGTTGGAAATTAATAAAATATAAAAAAGTCAGTCTTTGGTATTTTTATATTATTATTATATTAATAATTATTATTATTATTAATATTATTATTATTATTTTTTTTATGCCTGTTTTATTTGGTATGGTGGTGCAATGTGCACTAACTGCAGTCTTATTTTATTTTTATCTTCTGTGTCCACTGTCCAATTTTATGTGGGTTACTTTTTGACATTACTGGATTGTAGTATTCTTTTCTTCCTAAAATTAATGATTACGTTGAATATAAATAATATAACGAATACAAATACGAATGTAACACAATTTTGTATATCCAATCATTTTTTTGTGTAATATATTAAAAAAAAGCCTATTTCGGTTTCGGTATCAGTTTCGGTTTTCGGGATCAAGGAAGATTTATTTTCGTTATCGGTTTCCCATTCCCCATTCGGTGCATCCCTAGTGGCTGCACTTTCTGACTTAGGGTAATCACACACAATATAATCACACACAGATGTTGGACTTGATGGACTTGTGTCTTTTTTCGACCTCACCTACTATGTAACTACCGTATATTCTCGAGTATAAGCCGAGTTTTTCAGCACATTTTTTTGTGCTGAAAGTGCCCCCCTCGGCTTATAGTCAAGCACTTTTCTGGTGCAAAGAATGACTGACTCCGTATCTCAGGGCCACTTGGTGTTAAGAACTCCAAATTTGGTGTGCAAACCCAGCACTACAACATATCCAAAGCTGGGGTTCCTAGCACCAAGTGGTCCCGAGATATGGGGCCCCAAAGTCGGTTCGGAAAATGTCATTCTCTGCTGCAGAAAACTGCTTGACATTTTCCGAACCCGACTTTGGGGTCCCATATCTCGGGGCCACTTGGTGCTAGGAACCCCAGCTTTGGATATATGATGTAGTGCTAGTTCCACTGGGTTTGCACACCAAATGTGGGGTTCCAAGCACCAAGTGGCCCCGAGATACGGGGCCCCAAAATCGGTTAACTGTGTGCATCTGCAGCAATGTCATTTCGGGACTCCTTGGGTCCAGAAACCCCAAATTTTGGCTGCAGCTAGGGGGCATCTAGGAACCCTTAACTACTGAGTTTGAAGTTCAGGGGACCAATGGCTGCAAATGGGCACAGTGAGGCTACAAATGGGCACTGTTGACCCTCTTTTCCACTTACAGTAGCTGCGCATTTCACACCCTAGGCTTATACTCACGTCAATAAGTTTTCCCAGTTTTTTGTGGTAAAATTGGGTGCCTCGGCTTATATTTGGGTCGGCTTATACTCGAGTATATACGGTATGTAGGGTGACAACACTCCCTTTATGAGGGAGCAGTGTTTACACCTTAGGACAGGAAGCATTCTACTTAGGGAGAGGCACTCTGTAGTTCACAGAGAGAAATAGGAACAATGTTAACTGATAATAATCAGTGGATGCTGAGTCCCCAAGTAGCCATGAAAAGATTTCTGGCAGGATCAAGAGGTAATTTTTTATACCTGGACCCCTTTCACATGGGCATTCTGGCCGCCCGTTTTTGACACGTGATTACATGGATCAAAAATGGAATGCAATGTATCCCTCTGGGTGGCTAGATGTACGTGGACCATACCCGCCCAAATATGGGTCTGTTCACATTACTTTAGATCAAATTCAAGTGTGGGTCTAGGTCGGCTTTTACTGACCTAGGCAGATATAGGCGGACCCAAGTCCGACTGCATCCAGCTGCCCATAAGGATTACATGATTCACTTATTCCTACTTCGCAAGATGGAAAAAAAGAATTAGAATGAACAAAGATGTCACATATGTGAAATCTGTTTCTGTTTTGATCCGATTTTACTGACCTGAGCGGATGTGGGCAAATATTTGTGAACACACACCTGCCTATATATGGCCACCTAAAGGGACTACATGGATCTCTTTTTCCTTCATCACGATAAAGGAAAAATCAGAACAGAAATAGATGTCACATATAAGACTTTGTTCCATTCTGATCCGACACAGCAGGGAATCATTCCAGGATCCCCTGCTGAGATGGAACAAAGGGCATCCAAGTGAAAGGGCCTTATTGAACAGATATAATAAAACACTTCCAATGGTATATTTAACAGACCAAAAGGGAGAAAATGAAAGAAGTTCATCATTTGGGTTTACATACACTTTAGGGTTCTAGGAATTCCTATGCATGTCAAATATATATATTTTTTTATCATGAAATGCAGAAAAGAAGTTTCCTTGGAGAGAAGAACTTATGTTTGGCGTGTAATGGCCCTTTAATTTGATTTCCATCACGTCTCTGTGAACACGTCCTGTGCTGATGAATATGTAACTGGGTCTGCTGGCACAAACACTGTGTAGTAGTCAGTGTCAATGTGTGCATTCATGTCTGTTCTGATGTATTGATGGTGCTGCTTTGCAATAAGAGTATTCCCGCCCCATGCTGTGCAAATCTAATGTGCATCACAATCTACGAATGACCCAGGGAGACACTGCCGGTGGTCTGCTTAAGACCCTGGTGTAATGCGGGTTGAATATCAACAACGAAAGGTACAGAAACACTTTACTGGGGGGAAAAAAAAAAAAAACACCTCGGAAAGGGTTAACGCTTCTCAATGCCACAGGGCCTAGAATTCATTAATTGCATGAATACCCACAAGTATATACGTTATATAAACACATTATATATTAATACATCTGCACAGTGGCAGGGCCTGGCCCCTCGCAGACAGCATGTAATTCCAATTTAATGAGCAGATGCTAATTAACTATGTAATTATAACAGCCGCCCTCGGCTAATTCACAAATGGTCCAGGAGATGCTAGGGAAGCAGCAGGAGGCAGCTAAAGAAGAGGAGGAGAAAAGGGACCGAGAGAAAACAGAGTAGGAGGAGGGAACAGGTACTGAAGCAAGGAAAGAGACCGAGGAGAATGGCTGAGGTGATAAGAAAACCCAATTCTACAAAGGATTCCTCGGTTTCCTGTGAATCCTACTTCTCTCCACATTAAATGCGTGACTTATTCTGGTCACATTAGGCCCAGGTGACTGGCTAGATCTGATGAAGATTTGCATGGCACTTAAGACAATATTTACATGCATATGAGTTAGCTAGATGGGATAAGCTGTTCTTCACTGGGGTCTCGCCAGGTTTTTATGGATATTCTTCCCTTTGGGGGGCAAAATTAGACATAATGGGGTAGATTTACTAAAACTGGTGCACTAAGAATCTGGAGCAGCTCCACATGGGAGCCAATCAGCTTTTAACCTCAGCTTGTCCAATTAAGCTTTGGCAATAAAACTGAGTTTGTACTCTGCAGCTTTAGTAAATAAACCCCAATGAGGCTTCAAAAATAATCAATATACTTATGTCAGTATTTTGTTGGACCACTTTTTGCTTTAATTACAGCCTTTAGTCTGTTGGGATATGTCTCTTCTAATTTTGCACATCTTGACTGCAATCTTCTTTGCAGAACTGCTCAAGTTCAGTTAAATTTGATGGTGACTGTTTGTGGACTGCAGTCTTCAGGTCATTGGACAGATATTCAATTGGGGTTTAAGTCTGGGCTCTGACTAGGCCATGCAAGGATATTCACCTTTTTTCTCCTTCAACCACTGTGTGGTCATTTTTGCTGTATGCTTGGGTCATTGTCATATTGGAAGGTAAACCTTCTTCCCATTGACAACTTTTTGGCAGAAAAGCAGCAGCAGATTTTTCTCAAGAATTTGATGGTATTTTGCCCCATCCATTTTTTTTCTGTGCTGACAAGTGCTCCAGTCCCTGATGCAGAGAAACTCTCCCATAACAGGGTATTACCACCTCCATGCTTTACTGTAGGAATGGTGATATTTGGATGGTGAGCTGTACTGGATTTCCGCCAGATATATCATTTGGTGTTGAGGCCACATAATTATATTTTAGTCTCATCTGTCTACCTTAAAGGCACCTTGAAGATTTGGAGGCCATAGAAAAAGGTGTTATGTTTAGATGAGACTAAAATTGAATTATTCCTACAGTAAAACACACAGGTAGTAATATCCTGTTATGGGGGTGTTTCTCTGTAGCAGGGACTGGAGCACTTGTCAGGATAGAAGAAAATGGATGGGGCAAAATACCATCAAATTCTTGAGAAAAATCTGCTGCCCCCTGCCAGAAAGTTGTCAATGGGAACAAGATTTGCTTCCAACATGACAATGACCCAAAGCACACAGCAAAAATGACCACACAGTGCTCGAAGGAGAAAAAGTCCAGAGGTAAATCCCATTGATAATCTGCAGAATGACTTAAAGACTTCAGTCCACAAACGGATACCATCAAATTTAACTGAACTTAAGCAGTTCTGCAAAGAAGAGTGGGCAAATATTGCAGTCTAGATGTCCAAAGTTAGTAGAGACATATACCAACAGACTAAAGGCTTTAATTAAAGCAAAATGTGGTCAAACAAAATACTGACATAAGGGGGTGATCCTTTTTCCAACTCAGTGATTCTGTTTTTGAATTATTTTTTTCTGACATGTAGGTGTTGTATCTTTCACTTGGATGTTATAGGTTGCACTAGTAAATACAGCTGGATAAAAAAAAAAGCGGCGTCTCTCTTTATTTCAGGCTACAAAGCAACAAAATGTGATTATTTTAAAGGGGGGTGATTCTTTTCTATACCCACTGTATATCCAGACACAAAACCACTTGGCAGAACCAGCAGCATAACATCAGAGATCTTTTTAGCTGTCTGTAAGGGTGGCATTCTGACCTCCACTGTAAGGAAAGCATTCCTCCTACATACTTCCAATGTAGGTGGCAATGGTTCCATTGCAGTATGGTGCACAAATTGAGCTTAACTGAAAAGGCTGATGATATGATAAACAGCAAAATCTAAATATGAGAATTTAAAAATATATATAATAAAAAATATATAGTATATATATATATATATATATATATATATACACACACACACACACACACACACACACACACACACACACACACTTGTATAAAATATTACATAGATTTTGCTGTTTATCTACTTCCCACCCGGCCAATGTACATAAACGGCCGGGTGGGTGCTCTCTCCTTCTGAGTGGACGTTCAGGAACGTCCCTCAGAAGGAGCGGGATCGCGCGCGCGCGTGCCCGCGCAGCGGCGCGATCCCGATGCGCTCGTGTCACCCGGACACGGCGCATCTCGGATCGGCAGGAGGGCTCTGTGATTGGCCCTCCTGATCACATGACGGCCGTGTCCAATCACAGCCGTCATGTGATGTAAACACAGCCAGTTGCTAGGCGATCAGCTCTCCTCTCCTCACACGGAAGTTGTCGCTGAGGAGGAGAGGAGAGGGGATCGCTGCAGCCGGCTGATGATCAGTGAGTATGAGCTGTTTTTTACAGCTTTTTACTCACTGATCACCAGCCTAGTGTCAACACACATGTAAATTCATACATGTAATTCACACACATGTCCCCACATAATGTAAAACACACACATGTCCCCACATAATGTAAAACACACATGTTTCCAAAACACATGTCCCCAAATAATAAAAAAAGCTGTCCCCCACATATGTCCCACTAAAATCACATGTCCCAATGGTAATCTGCACACATATGTACGTGATCACCTGCACACATCTGTACATGATCATTTGCGTACATATGTCCGTGATCACACAAACCAATTATTATACACTTAACAGGATTTTTTTTATCAAAAACATGTAGCAGAATACATTTTGGCTTAAATTTATGACAAAATTCGATTTTACTGGATTTCTTTTAAAACAGAAAAAAGAAAATATTGTTTTTTTTCCAAATTTCCACTATTTTTGCGCTTATATCGCGAAAAAAAAATAACGGAGTCGTGAATAAATACCACCAAAAGAAAGCTCTATTTGTGCAAACAAAATGATAAAAATTTCATTTGGGTACAGCGTAGCATGACTGAGTAATTGTCATTAAAAGTGTGAGAGTGCTGAAAGCTGAAAATTGGTCTGGGAAGGAAGGGAGCGAAAGTGCCTAGTATTGAGGTGGTTAACATATCATCAAGCTTTTCAATTGGGCTCAATTTGTGCTCCATATTACATTCGATAATAACTCTTATACATCATACTGTTGCTAGACCTTTGTATGCCCCAAATTTTACTATCCAAAAGTTTTTTAATTCCTCTGGGTCCGCTGACCGTTGTAGTTCTACGGCCGTGGATGCCTTGCTTCTGAGAGTGTATTTATGGATGCTCTCCTCCAGAGAGCAACAGGCCAGTAGAAGGAGCGGTGAGCTCCGAGCACGTAGCCTATTCTTCATACAGGCAGTCCTGATCCCTTCCTTCCACCCAGTGCTGGTGATGTCATTTCAGCTTCTACGGTTCAAGCTGGTCAGCGTGGAGCTTTCGACTTCCTGGTTCTCCTGAAGCACAGCCATCCAGCAAAATATCCACCAGACGCCCTCCACCAGCAATCCAAAACGTGTGTGGAGCTAGTGGGACGCATTAGAACTACCAGGACTGCACACCTTTTGATGAGCATGACTTCAACTTACACCCAACTTAATCTTGTGCAATAAAGGTTTCAATTTTAATACTACACTCAGAGTGGCGCCTCCCCCCGGTTTCTTTTCCATGTTTTACAGAGTTGCTAGACACACTCTGAGGGCTGCCTCTTTTGAAACAAGCCCTCTTTTCCCTTCGGTACAACTTATGATCATTTTTATGACTGTCCAATTAAATGTACATTATCCTATTTCAAGGGCATTACCTCCTGGAGCGCCGGATACCCAATTAACCATTTCCAAAATTGCTTTGGACTGCTAAATATTTTGCAGATTATGCTGATCACTGACAAGAAATTTGGGGCATTAGGTCTGCCTGCTCATGAGTAAAAGCATACCTCCCAACTTTTTGAGATGTGAATGAGGGACAACTATCAGCAAAAGTATTCAGGAATAGGACACACCCCTTGCCACGCCCCCTTAAGGGAGAATTGTACAAGATAACAAGATTGGTTAAACCCACAAGTGCTTTTTTTTACCACTACTATTCCTTTATATTGGCTTTTAGAATTTACAAATGCAGCAATTTAGAAATCAGATGAAAGGTTTAGCGCTGAAAAACACTTTTTGAAAGATAAAAAGTGCATTTTATATACAACTATATAGATCAGACCAAAATGAGGGAAGAATGAGGAGGAATGAGGGACAGAGGGACATTGCTCCAAATCAGGGACAGTCCCTTGAAATCAGGGACAGTTGGGAACTATGGTAAAATTAAAAGGAAAACATTGATGCCGCGTACACACGAGTGGACTTTACGGCAGACTTTGCCCGGCGGACGGGATTTCGTAGGACAGTTCGATCGTGTGTGGGCTCCAGTGGACTTTGTTTGCTCAAAAGTTGGACGGACTTAGATTTAAAACATGTTTTAAATCTATCCATCAAACTCGAGTCCGGTCGAAAAGTCCGCTCATCTGTATGCTAGTTCGACGGACAAAAAGCCACGCTAGGGCAGCTATTGGCTACTGGTTATGAACTTCCTTATTTTAGTCCGGTCGTATGTCATCACATACGAATTCGACGGACTTTGGTGGATTGTGTGTAGGCAAGTCCGTTCATTCAGAAAGTCAGTCGTAAAGTCCGCCGGGCAAAGTCTGCCGTAAAGTCCGACCGTGTGTACGCGGCATTAGGAGGAAAGCCACTGACTGATCTCTATCTGTAAACCACTGATTCTATCTGTCAAGGTGATAGGTATAGGGTCCCATCTCACTGTCTGCAGGTTTGAAGGTGTTACCATGGTGAATGTCTTTCAAAGGCCAGAAGAAGAAGCATCAAGCAGCAGAAGGCGGGTTGGGGCAATTGGCAATTTTAAAGATAAGTTCATGTTTGTAGGACAGTTTATTTGTGGAAAGTGTTTGAATGCATACTTGGTCCACCATCACACAGAATGAATGCTTATTAAAAAAAAACCTTTAGCTCTGTCAAAGTGTACCACAATGACCACTTAAAGTAGAACTATAGGCAAAACTTTTTTTTTTTTTGGATAGAGGGAGAATTATTACCCCCTTCAGCGTTTTTTTGCCATCTGTGTCCTCTCAGAGTTTGACAGTCTGCCGGTAGTAGGGCTGGATGGCGCGCCTCTGCTCTCCAGTCATAGCTAAACATCGGAGCCTCATGCACTGGGGCTAAACACCCAGTGTGCAGGAAGCCTATGGAATATCAATTAAAGAGAGGCGGGCCAAGAGTGACTAGCTGGTGCTGGACTGTCTTATTAAAGCGACTTTAAAGGCACCCAGCGCCTGATGAATGAATCCCTTTTGTGGATAACATGCAGATAAAGATCTGCAATTGTGAGACCTATGAAATGAAATGTGTCTGGAAAGCAGCAGAGCAAAATTCGGTGTCTATGGGAATGTATGACCATTCTTCCAGAAGCGCATTTGTGAGGTCAGGCACTGATGTGGATGAGAAGGCCTGGCTTGCAGTCTCTGCTTTAATTCATCCCAAAAGGTGTTCTATTGGGTTGAGGTCAGGACTCTGTGCAGGCCAGTCAAGTTCCTCCACCCCAAACTCGCTCATCCATGTCTTTATGGACCTTGTTTTTGCACTGGTGTGCAGTCATGTTGGAACAGGAAAGGGCCATCCTCAACTGTTCCTACAAAGTTGGGAGCATGAAATTGTCCAAAATGCCTTGGTATGCTGACGCCTTAAGAGTTCCCTTCACTGGAACTAAGGGGCCAAACCCAACTTCTGAAAAACAAACCCACACCATAATCCCCACTCCACCAAATGATTTGGACCAGTGCACAAACCAAGGTCCATAAAGACATGGATGAGCGAGTTTGGGGTGGAGGAACTTGACTGGCCTGCACAGAGTCCCGACTCCAACCCAATAGAAGACCTTTGGGAGGAATTAGAGTGAAGACTGTGAGCCAGGCCTTCTCATCCACATCAGTGCCTGATCTCAAAAATGTGCTTCTGGAAGAATGGTCAAACATTCCCATAGACACACTCCTAAACTGTCTGGATAGCCTTCCCAGAAGAGTTGAACCTGTTATAGCTGCAAAGGGTGGGCGAACTCAATATTGAAATCTACGGACTAATGCCCCGTACACACGATCTGAAAATCGGGCGACAGATCTTCTGTTTTTTAATTTTTTTTTGCATGCTAGTTGTATGTCGAACCTGAAGAGTTTACTAAAGTTACGAAAATTCTTGTACGACAGAGTAAAAAAATCGGAAGTGATGTCATGTGTTGTAATGTATTTGTATTGTATTTTTGGAAAACAGCTGTACTGATTAAACGAAAGTTCGATCAAATAATATTGGATGAACTGTCCTGGTCGGCTCTTGAAAGCTCTGTATTAATGATTCGATTATCATACAATAGCGTAGAAAGTGATATTTTTCATTAAAGTTCATGTGCGTGTAACGACAGGCGTCCCAATACTTTTGGTCATATAGTGTATATGAACATAGTAAGACTTTCTGTTGCACATGTAACAAATGCACAGTGGTAATTTTTTTTTGTTATTTGTCCCCTAAAGAAATGATGTCAGGATAGAATGGGACCTGGATAATAATATTTGTTTTAGGTGAACTAAAGAATAAACATTTCAAAAACTTTAAAAAGTTAGCAATTCTGCTCCAATAGCCTTTTAACTTTTCATTTAGTTATAGGTTATAATTTTCATAGATAAATTAAACATGAAAGTCTAAGAGGCCATTTCCAACTATGTGGCATTTTAACACACGCGCATTATGTCAACATATTAATGTGTATTGCGTTAAGGCAGCTTGTTCATTTGAATGGGCTGCTTAACCTACCAAAACATGCAATAAAGGTTCATGCACTATTTCTTAGCAATGCAGTGCACCATAACACATGTTAGTGGTAGAGCTTGAGATGTGCCATTCAGAATGAAATAACACATACAAAATGCATTACGGTAAATTCGGCCTAAGATCTGCTATATACAGCCTGGTATATAAAAGCAATGCAACCAATTTAAGCATTGTTGCAACAGTTCCAAGCCAACCAGGAAGTCATCTATTAAATGATACTGAACATTTTGTTACAGAGTAACAAAAGTGTATGATTTGACACATGGAGATTTTCTAGTAAGTAGAAATCTCTGCTATTTACATTTGGTGATGAATGGACTTCCTTATGCCTCGTTTCCACTGAGCAGAACGGTTCGGGTCGGTTTGGTACGCTATTTTGAGTGTTTCCATTATGAAAGCGGCCCATACAACCGCACCATACCGCACCATTCATGGTCCTGCTTTAGATGTGGGGCCATAGAAAATGGTACGGTACGGTTAGGGCGGAGCTACGATACATTGCACTGATTGGTGGACGTGTGACGCCACGCTAGGCATTTTTTCTAAACCCAAGTATGGCCCCTGGCGGTCCAACTTGCAGTGGAAACGCTCACCTGAATAGGCTGGAGCATTCATGGTCCTGCTTTAGATGTGGGGCCATAGAAAATGGTACGGTACGGTTAGGGCAGAGCTACGATACATTGCACTGATTAACGGACGTGTGACGCCACGCTAGGCATTTTTTCTAAACCCACGGATGGCGCCTGGTGGTCCAACTTGCAGTGAAAACGCTTACCTGAATAGGCTGGACCATTCTAACCCTTCCAAACTGTACCGACCCGAACCTTTCCGCTCAGTGGAAATGAGGCATAGGACACACCTTAAGGAAGTTACACAAACTATTCTGACACTGTCAGTGCTGGTGGCGTAAGCTGGAACACTCTGCACAATTCATTTTACTGGGAACCTGAGAGAGGGAGCTGTAGTTCCAGTGCTGTGCTGTAGCTCATCCATATGAATGTCCATAAATAGGGCTTCAGCCTGGGGTGGAGTTACGGCCAGCACAAACAGGGCCACTGGTCAAATGCTAAATGCACTTGGTCTCCTGGGGGATTCAACAAGGATGTTTTATGTTGTAGTCAGGGCTTTTTTTTCTCAGAGAATAGGTACAGGTACTCCCACCTTCCAAGTTACCCCTTGTCTCAGTCCCCTGCCCACCTCTAACCCCCCCCCTTAATTTCACCCCCTACCTACCTCCCAGTAACACCGCTTTTAGAGAGTACAGAACCAAGTATCATTTATGGTACTCAGTAATTTGTATGAAATTTGTTAGTGAGAACAATAAAAGCAGTTAAATAGATCCCTTGTAGCCAGCAACAATAGACCCCCACAGCAAAAATAGACCCACAGCAAAAATAGCTCTCCCCCCAGCAATAATAGACCCCCCCCCCACAACATTAGCCCCCACCCCCAGCCATAATAGACCCCCTGCAATAAATGACTCCCCCAGCATCAATAGACCCCTCCCACAACAGTAGATTCCTCCCTACAACTGCCCCCTCCAGCAACAATAGACCCCCCACCAGCAATAATAGACCCCCTGCAACAAAATTCAACCTCCAACATCTATAGACCCCTCAATCAACAGTAGAAAACCCTCCAGCAATAATAGACTTCCTGCAACAGAATACTCCCCCAGCATCAATAGACCCCTCAACAGTAAAACTCTCCAAACAACAATTGACCCCTCTCCAGCAACAATAGATCCCCCACCAGCAATAATATACCTCCCTAGCACCAATAGAAACCCTGCAACAAAATAGTCCCTCAGCATCAATGGACCCCCTCACTCAACAGTAGATCCCTCCCAACAACTGCCCCCCCCCCAGCACCTTTTACCATTACCTACATTCAGTGCTGCATTCCCCCTAAAAAAACCTGGTTGTAGTGATACGTATTCTTTAATGTAAACTGAATGCATCTCAAATTAAAAAAACATGCTCTGGACAAGGACAAAATCTTTTTGATAAAAAGTGGTTATTTAGGCAATTGCTCGTCATTGATCTGTCTAAAATGGTGGACAATTATGAACACGTTTGTGTTCTATTTCCAAACGTTGCATCATGTCAATATGTGCAAATGATTTGCAGTTTATTTTCTACCTGTCGCGGCTGAACTTTGTGAGTGTGGCTCCACTCCCTGTTTTGCAAATATTTGCATCCAATCTGTGAATGTCTGCCTGTTTTCACACATTTGTCATAAATGCCATGTGTTATGTTCTTTTTTATTTATTTTTAGGCAAATTTGAACAAGTTGAAAAATCTATAGAAAATTTGCCACACTTTCGCATAATGCAAGTGAGAACTATGCAACACGACACATTTATTACAGTGAGGAAAAAAAGTATTTGATCCCCTGCTGATTTTGTACATTTGCCCACTGACAAAGAAAATGAACAGTTTATAATTTTAATGGTAGGTTTTTTTTAACAGTGAGAGACAGAATAACAACAAAAATATCCAGAAAAACGCATTTCAAAAAAGTTATTCATTGATTTGCATTTTAATGAGTGAAATAAGTATTTGATCCCCTATTAGTCAGCAAGATTTCTGGCTCCCAGGTGTCTTCTATACAGGTAACAAGTGGAGATTAGAAGCACTCTTAAAGGGAGTGCTCCTAATCTCAGCTTGTTACCTGTATAAAAGACACCTGTCCACAGAAGCAATCAATTTAGATTCCTATCTCTCCACCATGACCAAGACCAAAGTGCTGTCCAAAAAATGTCAGGGACAAGATTGTAGACCTACACAAGGCTGGAAATGGCTGCAAGACCATCGCCAAGTAGCTTGGTGAGAGGACGACAACAGTTGGTGCGGTGAGTGCAGTTGTCATCCTGTCAGATGACATCCTGTCAGATGACATCACAAAGCCAGTCCACCCTCTGAAAAGGTTCTGGATATTTGGTTGGGATCCTGGACTGGCAGCTGGCCAGAGCCTGAGCCAGTCACTCCCATTGAGAGCCTGAGCCAGTCACTCCCATTGAGAGCCTGAGCCAGTCACTCCCATTGAGAGCCTGAGCCAGTCACTCCCATTGAGAGCCTGAGCCAGTCACTCCCATTGAGAGCCTGAGCCAGTCACTCTCATTTGAGCTTAAGCCAGTCACTCCCGCCCCCTCCACAGCGCAGTGCTCCAGTGAGCGCTGGAGGAGCAGAGCAGAGAGCAGTGATTGACTGTCACTGAAAGCTGAGAACTGAGCGATCAAATGATCAAATCTGACTTCTCAGTCTTAGAAACAGCAGGGGAAACATGCTGCATCCATCTAGGTGAGTACCATTTTTTTTTCTTGAAACCCATATTTCTCTTTAAATGAATGCAACTTCATCCATACACATCCCTTAATGTGTTTACATGTCATGACTTCCAATACAAATTCAAAGCACAAGGTATCTGGCCCCTACAGTGTAAAATCCCAGTCTTTTTGGGACCAAGGGAACCCTGTCAAAATCAATGATAGGCTGAAATAAGTAGCACACTGGATGCTGTCTCGAGCAGAACTTGCTTTTAGGGCTGCATGCCCCAAATGCAGTAAATCCTTATTCGGGACATACAGTATGTCACAAAAGTGAGTACACCCCTCACATTTCTGTAAATATTTTATTTTATCTTTTCATGTGACAACACTGAAGAAATGACACTTTGCTACAATGTAAAGTAGTGAGTGTACAGCTTGTATAACAGTGTAAATTTGCTGTCCTCTCAAAATAACTCAACACACAGCCATTAATGTCTAAACCGCTGGCCACAAAAGTGAGTACACCCCTAAGTAAAAATGTCCAAATTGGGCCCAATTAGCCATTTTCCCTCCCTGGTGTCATGTGACTCATTAGTGTTACAAGGTCTCGGATGTGAATGGGGAGCAGGTGTGTTATAATTGGTGTTATCGCTCTCACTCTCTCATACTGGTCACTGGAAGATCAACATGACACCTTATGGCAAAGAACTCTCTGAGGATCTGAAAAAAAGAATTGTTGCTCTACATAAAGATGGCCTAGGCTATAAGAAGATTGCCAAGACCCTGAAACTGAGCTGCAGCATGGTGGCCAAGACCATACAGCGGTTTAACAGGACAGGTTTCACTCAGAACAGGCCTCGCCATGATCGACCAAAGATGTTGAGTGCACATGCTCAGCATCATATCCAGAGGTTGTCTTTGGGAAATAGATGTATGAGTGCTGCCAGCATTGCTGCAGAGGTTGAAGGGGTGGGGGGTCAGCCTGTCAGTGCTCAGACCATACGCCGCACACTGCATCAAATTGGTCTACATGGCTGTCGTTCCAAAAGGAAGCCTCTTCTAAAGTTGATGTACAAGAAAGCCCGCAAACAGTTTGCTGAAGACAAGCAGACTAAGGACATTTATTACTGTCCTGTGATCTGATGAGACCAAGATAAACTTATTTGGTTCAGAAGGTGTCAAGCGTGTGTGGCAACAACCAGGTAATGAGTACAAAGACAAGTTTGCCTACACTTGCCTACAGTGAAGCATGGTGGTGGGAGTGTCATGGTCTGGTTCTGCATGAGTGCTGGGGAGCTACAGTTCATTGAGGGAACCATGAATGCCAACATGTACTGTAATGTACTGAAGCAGAGCATGATCCCCTCCCTTCAGAGACTGGGCCGCAGGGCAGTATTCCAACATGATAACGACCCCAAACACACCTCCAAGATGACCAGTGCCTTGCTAAAGAAGCTGATGGTAGAGGTGATGGACTGGCCAACCACATGTCTCCAGATCTAAACCCTATTGAGCATCTGTGCGGCATCCTCAAATGGAAGGTGGAGGAGCACAAGGTCTCTAACATCCACCAGCTCTGTAATATCATGGAGGAGTGAAAGAGGACTTCAGTGGCAACCTGTGAAGCTCCGGTGAACACCATGGCCAAGAGGGTTAAAGTAGTGCTGGAAAATCATGGTGGCCACACAAAATATTGACACTTTGGGCCCAATTTAGACATTTTCACTTAGGGGTGTACTCACTTTTGTTGCCAGCGGTTTAGACAAGAATGGTTGTGTGTTGAGTTATTTTGAAGGGACGGCAAATTTACACTGTTATACAAGCTGTACACTCACTACTTTACTATGTGACAAAGTGTCATTTCTTCAGTGTTGTCACATGAAAAGAAATAATAAAATATTTACAAAAATGTGAGGGGTGCACTTACTTTTGTGAGATACTATACGCTATTTTACCAAAAGTATTGGGACGCCTGCCTTTACACGCACATGAACTTTAATGCCATCTCAGTCTTGGTCAGTCTTACCTCAACCCGATAGAACACCTTTGGGATGAATTAGAGCACAGACTACCAACCAGGCCTTCTCGTCTACATCAGTGCCTGACCTCAGAAATGCGCTTCTGGAATGATGGTCATACATTCCCATAGACACACTCCTAAACCTTGTGACCAGCCTTCCCAGAAAAGTTGAAGCTGTTATAGCTGTTAAAGGGTGGGCAACTCAATACTGAACCATACAGACAAAGACTGGGATATCATTAAAGTTCATGTGCGTGTTTACAGCCTTAAACACGTGTACTGCTTAGAAGAGAATGCAGCTGCCATGTATTTCAGCCTCTTGATTTTGACAGGCTGCTGATAGCGGACTTTCTGCTGAATAATACATTTCAGAGATACACTTAATAAAAAAGTTGCCTAAAGCAGCATTTCCCAACCTTTTGTCAGCCATGGCACCCTTTAATATTATGCAAAATCTTGAGGCACCCCAGTCTAAAATGTAAAAAAACATAAATGATACTTATCAATGGGAGAGGATTAACAACTAAACACTAGCTAATCGCCTACACTGCCAGATGTTTTTAAAGTATAAGTTCACCTTTATTCGCCTTTTTTTTTTCCCTCTAAATTCCAGCTCCTCTATGTACCCATACAGCATTAATGTACTTTTGCAAAAATAAAACAGCTTTCTATTTATTCTACACAGGCTTACCTTACTGATATGGATGTTTCAAAACACTGCTCCTTTACTTCTGCCTTACTTCCTGTCTTCTTTCACAGGGTGGAGTTGACCAGCTGATCTAATTAGCACACACCCTGCATC
This sequence comes from Lithobates clamitans, assembly GCA_037952925.1. Classification (NCBI taxonomy): domain Eukaryota; kingdom Metazoa; phylum Chordata; class Amphibia; order Anura; family Ranidae; genus Lithobates; species Lithobates clamitans. The sequence continues at coordinate 927,030 of JBBGZY010001239.1, forward strand.
ATCTACCCTCAGTTGGTCATCTCCTTCCTGTGTCATGACCTAAAGTCTGTCCAGGAAGTAAGGCAGAAGTAATCGAGCAGTGTTTTGAAACAGCCATAAAGAGAGTGAGGTAAGCGTGCGTAGAATAAATGGAAAGCTGTTTTATTTTTGCAAAAGAAATACAATAATGCTTTATTGGCACATAGGGGAACTGGAATTTAGAAACAAAAAGGTGAACTTAGCCTTTAAATTAAGCCTACGTTGATCAATCTTCTTTACCTATCAGCCTGTATTTGCTGACTTTCATTTTTATATATGTGGACAATTACTTTAACAATCTTCTATATTTCACAGATTTTATCCCTGGGCAGCTTGGCATCACCCCCATCACTATCCCTACTAACAATAACACTGACCCCCCCCATTTATTTCTAACAGTCCTCATGCCTTTCTTCGGACCCATCTGGCAGTCAATCAGAGCCCCTCTATCTGCCACATGCAGGAATCATCTGCTCGATGACTGGGTCCCTGCTTGCCCCTCACCCATTGGCGGTCAATGAGTAGATGAGCTGGCAGGGAAGTGTCCTGCAGGGTGAATGTGTATCGCTGGCAGCATCCGGTGTGTACAGAGCTCTTTACCGATCAGAGCCTGCAGGCAGCATCCAATGACAAACCCACACAGCACCCTGGTTGAGAAAAGCTGGCTTGGAGCAACAGAACTAACACTGTAACAATCTGCATGGCCGCTGAACAGTACAGGGTTTTAATACCACCTTAAAATGAACATTAACATATATACATATTCTTTATGTAAAGTGTATTTAAACCCAAAAACAAATAAAGCAATAGACTACAGTTTTCCAGTTCTTAGATTTCGTCTGTATTAGTTTTATTTTTTCAGGCATTTTTTTTTCACCCGGTAATCCTGTCGGTAATCCTTCCTTATCTACACTTATTTCTCAATTGTATCTATTGGGGAAGCCATAACTATCATACAGAATGGACGTTCAACATCTGTTTATGTCACACATACATAGTAAATTGATGGGACTAGTAGTTTACATGATAAAGTTAAGGTTTTATCTTCTATGTTCTTTTATGTTCACAAAAAAATACAAGGGCACTGCATTTTTGGTGAGATCAATAGGGCTTTTCTGTACTTGACAGCAATGTTTTTAGCCTGAAAATTGAAAATGAATGTAGCCACCACACCTAAGGACTGGGGAGCTGCAATATATTACATTCTTGTATTTAGTTTTAGATACATTATAATAAGCAGTAAATGAGCTTTAACTCTTTAAAACTCAGTGGGGTGGCATAAAATACCCTTGCAGTGGGGCTCCAGCAATGGTTATGCCCAGTGTACCAGTAAAAAGGATTTTTGCTTACCTAATCCCTACGTTCCCCAGCAATCAGCATTCAGCATTTTCTCTGGTGCTCCAGGTGTTGGGTTATGCCTAGATTACCAGTAAAAAGGACCTAATCCCTCACTTCCCCAGAAGTCTGCATTCAACATTTCTTCCTGGCGCTCCAGTTTGTGGCAGTCCTTCAGCGTCCTCACAATGCAGGGTAATTGGCTCTGCATTTTACTTGATGATGTCAGAGTACCTGTGACTGTCAGGGCACCTTAGAGGGAGAAGAGGCTGCGGGGTCTGGTCTTATAGCATGGAGGGAGCCTCGGATAAAGTAGGTAAAAGTCCTTTTTCACTGGCACCCTAGACATAAATGAGCATTTAATCCTTGCAGTGTGGGGAGAACCTCACTGCCATGAAATTTTTTTTGTTTTCTATAGAGTCCAGCCATTACTTACCTCTAGCACTGTGGAGGAATTCATCCTTCAATGTTGTCAAAAGAAGCACTATAAACTATGGGGATTTGTGGGTTTTTTATTAAAAAGATGGAACTGTCCTTACATTTGACACGGTTAAAACACTCTCTCCCTTAAACTCATTGGGGCTGGTGCTCCATATTTTGGGGGGGGGGCAGCAAACAAACCAGCCCCTTCACTCGCACCAGCCGCCACACCACCACCCACGGAAGGCGGACAGGAATCGGAGGCGTTGTGGACTCCTGAAAGCTGCCCCTGGCCCCCTCACTCGCACTACCACCTCCCAGACGGGTCGGACGCCATCCATGTCCAGCCACAACCCCCCCCCACTGGAGATGGATGGGAACCGGAGGTAGTGTGGGCTCCTGGAAGCTGCCCCTGGCCCCCTTGCTTGCACTAGCCCCCCCCCCACGCGGATGGGTCGGACGCCATCCATGTCCTTACTTTAGGAAGTGGTGCTGGTGATCTGGGGTAGGGCTCCTGGAAGTTTGCCCTCCACCTGCAGCAGCTTGCCATGACACCAGGCTGTTGCTTCTCCTCCCAGCCCAATAGGAAGTGTGTCATGAGACCCGACCCGAATAGGAAGTGAGTCCTAAAACTCCCTTGCCAATCAGACTTGCTAACTGATTGGCTTGAAGGAGAATCAGGAGGACAATAGTGAATAATTATTCGCTATTGTCACACAACTGGGTGGGCTCAGTGCGCCCCGATCCCACCCTTTTTTGAAACCAACTAAAGCATCTGGCTCTAAACACATGCTTCAAAAAAAAAAAAACCCAGTTGAAATTCATGCGTCCGGCGCCCTGCATGTAGATAAGGGGCCGGGCGCATAGATTAGAGGGGGCAGCGCCCCCTGAGCTTCTTATGGAGCAGGCCACTGCTTAAGCTGGTCATACACCAGTAGAATTTCATTCAAACATTCACACAGAAATTCTGAAAAATTATTCATCAGAGCATTTGATCTTGCCATCACTGATTCAACTAATTTTATTCGAAAGCCCTTAAAGTTTCCTTCAAACCTGCTACTAAAATGGAATTTCAGATGTATTAAACAGGTTTCTTTTGTGCCTAGAACACGAACAATACAATATGTACAATTTTTCCTGAACAAAAACCACATTCACAGTGTTCATAAAGAAAAAAAAATCCCATCCTGCTCCTTTGAATTTTTTCGCCACTACAGTTGAAAACTATTGTCAATTTAAGTCCACTAACCACTAGAAAAGCAAACGAACGTTCCAAAAATAGAGTTTCTTTAACAACATTCTAAGGGTCTTTTTATGCCACCGAGCACACCTTATACTCTGTATAATGCGTGTCAGCTGGTGTGCATTTTCTAGGGGCCCTGCAATGCATTGTTACAACTGTCAACCCTTTTTTTTGTTAACTTTATTGAAATGTAATACTCTAGACACCACAGCGGGTTGCAATGCAGTGCAGTGCATCACAACAAACTGCAAACAAATGCAACCTACCCTACTTTTTTTTAATGCACACAATGTAGTGCATTTAAGTGAACTGAAATAATAGGACATAGCGAAATATTGCTTTGTTTATGCGTTGGGACTGAATTGGGCAACTTTGTCCTAAAGAACCCAACTGGGCTGGTGTGTAGGAACCCTAAGGGCGCAAAATTTTCATTTTCATTAGTGTTCCTGTACCATGCTATTGGTTAACACCATCACAATTCTATGCAAAACATTTACACCTTTCCAGTCTATGGATTTATGGTCTGGTTGTTCTGTGGGATTTTTCTTGTGATATATTGATTTGCGCAGCTGCCATTTTTGCTCAGACGGTTTTGTAGAAAATTCATAGTAACGTGTTAAAATACACATACACGTAATAACATATGCAAGAAAACACAACAAACTGCATACCAACTGAGCAAAAGCAAACGTATTAATTTTCTTCCCTTGACATGCTTCTAGATGTTGAATAAAAAAACACTCCCATGTGAACCTATGATAGAAAATCTGCTGATAAGACAAACCCATTTGTTTGTTCATGGGATTATAGATCAGAATCCCCTACTTACACAAGGAGCCATGGGTTACCATCTTTCATGTAGCATTGTGCCACAAGAGAGCCCCTGAGGTTGCGGGGAGCGGGAGTATGATATTTTCACACTGATATTACTTTAGTGCCTATTATTTTTACATGTGGAACTAAAGAAACCCAATTTTAACTACTGATATGTGTGATTCAGGAAGTTCAAGATAAAATTTCAATACCTTCAGGCAGTGGTGTCGCTAGGGGGTGGCTTTTGGGGCTATAGCCCTGAATCTGGAGCCCATAGCCCCGAGTCTCTACAGGGGTTCCCAAGGGGAGGGGAGGCTCTCTGGGGACCCTGATTTAAGTGGGGGGATCTCTTGGGACCCTGATTTAAGCGGGGGGCTCTCTGGGGACCCTGATGTAAGGGGGAGGCTCTCTGGGGACCCTGACGCAAGGGGGAGGCTCTCTGGGGACCCTGATTTTAAGAGGGAGGCTCTCTGGGGATCCTGATCTAAGGGGGAGGCTCTCTGGGGACCCTAATGTAAGGGAGGCTCTCTGGGAACCCTGATGTAAGTGGGGGGCTCTCTGGAAACCCTGATGCAAGGGAGAGGCTCTCAAATGACCCTGATGTAAGGGGGGTTCTCTGGGGACCCTGATGTAAGGGGGGTTCTCTGGGGACCCTGATGTAAGGGAGGTTCTCTGGGGACCCTGATGTAAGGGGGGTTCTCTGGGAACCCTGATGTAAGTGGGGGGCTCTCTGGAAACCCTGATGCAAGGGGGAGGCTCTCAAATGACCCTGATGTAAGGGGGGTGCTCTGGGGACCCTGATGTAAGGGGGGTTCTCTGGGGACCCTGATGTAAGGGGGGTTCTCTGGGGACCCTGATGTAAGTGGGGGGCTCTCTGGGGATATATACACACACACAAGTATATTGCTGTATATACATGTGTATGCCCACTCAAGCGTATGACTCTCTGTACTACGCTGCTATAGGCTCTAGCCCCAGATCTGTTGTAGACCTAACAACGCCCCTGGCTTCAGGAACACTATAAAAGGTTTTTTTTTATTTGCCTTTCTATTTTGTGCATTTTTTACATATATCCTTTTTAAGGATTTACAATATCCTGGACTCACAAGCCCTACTTACACCATAGAGCCAGTAAAGACATATTTTGCACTCATGAGGGCTAAGATGCCTGAAACAGCTGTATGCAAGTTGGTAATATTTGCTCTGTAAAATGATGGCTGTATCTGTTCTATACATCAGAAGTTAGGGATGCACAGATGGCTAAAAGAGACAAAAAGAAATGATTTGCATCATTCCACCCACTTACCCATAAGCAGAGAAAAAGCTCATTGAGTTTGGGTTTTGTGCTGGAAATGAGAATGCGTTGTTTTTGTTATAAGAAGACAATGCTGTATATCTATATTCCATCTACTGATTTCTAAACATCCATTCTTTATTCCTGTCTTTCTTATTCTAAGGTCACATGAGACAACTGTCATCAATTATGGTCAAACTGGGAAATGACTATAGGTCTACTGTCAGTCTAGAACTTTCTCAGGCACCCCCAGGCCGATCGATCTCAGTGAAAGAGTCCAAACTCTGCACTTGTTGTTTTAACTTTGGATAGTAAAATATTTTTTTCTGCCAGTAAATACTTTATACAGCCCTCTTCCTGTTTGTTGTCTGGTAAAAAGCCTAGGCTCATGACATCATGTACAGATATCTCTCTCACTCTTGTGAGAGTTTGCCAGGAAGGGAGGGGGGGATGAGTCATAAAAGGGCCAATGAGAGCTGCAGAGCTGGAGGTATGCCTCTGTGTGTCTGTGTAAATCCAGGAAGTGAACAGACAGCAGCTTCAGCTGCCCACAGTTAAAATGGTTGTAGCCAGACTCAGTGGAGGGAGATTTCTGCAGCATATTTGGCAAGTACAGAATCACAATACTGTATATATAAAATAATATGCAAAGTGGTTGGAAGGAAGCTTCAGAATGGCAAAGATGTTGATTTTTTTACAAATTATGCGAGCAGACTGCAGTTCCTCTTTAATGTGACAATTGTTCTACAGAGCAAGCATACAGAACAGATTTTTTTCTACTACCATTTGATGTTTATGGGCACCTTCAATTTTCTCTTTTCTTTCTAAACCTTCATCATACCCTCATCATCCTTGGTCAGACTCTAGGTGTGTATCTCCATTGGTCAATGAAAAACGGAACAGGTAGCAAGATCACATCTTGCTGTAATACTATGTTACATTTCTTAGCAAAAAAAAGAAAAACAGTATTGAACTTATTGATAAAGCAAACAGCTATGGTATTAGCAAAGTGCAGTAACCCACAGAGAATGAATAACATTTGATTGGCTGGTATGGGTAATTTTTCACCTTCTTATTAACCACTTCCCATCCTAGCCATCGTCAAATGACGTCCGCAGGAGGGATCTCCCATCCTGGGCGGGCGTCATATGACGTCCTTGGCTTCCTGGCTGTCTAGGGGGCACGCGCGCCACATCATTTGGGAGCCGATGCGCGTGCCCGGCGATTGCCCGATCGTGCCTGGCGATTGCACCCACGATTGCCCGATAACGGAGCAGAACCATGGATCTGTGTGTGTAAACAGATCCACATCCTGTCAGGTGAGAGGAGACCGATGGTGTGTTCCCAGTACAGAGAAACACCGATCAGTCTCCTCCTCTTGTGAGTCCCATCCCCCTACAGTTAGAATCACTTCTAGGTAACACATTTAACCCCTTGATCGCCCCCTAGTGTTAATCCCTTCCCTGCCAGTGACATTTATACAATGATCAGTGCATTTTTATAGCACTGATTGCTGTATAAATGTGAATGGTCCCAAAATAGTGTCAAAAGTGTCCAATATATCCGCCGCAATGTCACAGTCATGAAAAAAATTGCGGATTGCCGCAATTACTAGTAAAAAAAAAAAAAAATAATAAAAATGTCAATCATCTATCCCCTATTTTGTAGACACTATAACTTTTGCGAAAACCAATCAATATGCGCTTATTGCGATTTTTTTTTACCAGAAATGTGTAGAAGAATACATATTGGCCTAAACTGAGGAAAATTTTTTTTTTTTTTTTAAATTGGGGTTATTTATTATAGCAAAAAGTAAAAAATATAGTTTTTTTCAAACTTGTCACTGTTCTTTTGTTTATAGTGCAAGAAATAAAATCCGCAGAGGTGATCAAATACCACCAAAAGAAAGCGAGAAAAAAAAATTATAAAAATGTCATTTGGATACAGTGTTGCATGACCGCGCAATTGTCATTAAAAGTGCGAAAACTGAAAATTGGCCTGGGCAGGATTTTTTTTTTTTTTTTATATATATTTTATAATGTTACTACTATAAAAGCGAACTAAATGTTAGAACTGTTGAAGATCATATTTTTAAATTAACATCCACGTCTAAGACTGTAAATTTAAACAAATCATTGCGATATATAAGTGTAAGAGCAGCCAAGAAAACTGTCCCAGCATGCTCTTCCCTGCTTTTCCCAATAATAGCCCTATTAGGGAGTCAGGATGGAAGCTATTTCAATACCAAAGAAATAGTGGTACAGTAACCCCTGTTATCCAATCAAAATCCAGCTTTTAGCAACTGCAGACAGGCAGGTTTCTAATTAGTTTGGATTCAAGCTTGGACACCCCTGATGTTTATACCTAATAAACATGCTCAAATGGTCTTCTTAGCGTTCAGGTATCTGTTATTTCCTTATGGTTCTTTTTTTTTTTAATACGTTGACAATATCTACATTTCCTATACATTTAATACAAAATGTCAGTATTACTTTCAACTAAATAAGCTGAATTCCTCGACCTTTAACAGGATCTTTATTTTACCCATGTTACTGTAATTTTCAAATCTTACATAAATCAACTGCAAACAACCATTACTAACTTGTTTAGTTGTTTTATATTCCTCTATGTTCCATCTACTAAATTCTAAACTTCCATTCTCAGATTGTTTTAAGGGTGCTTATTTGCATGAGGAGATTGTCACCTATTCTGGACAATTATGGTCTTGATGGAAAAGAAGTCTTTTGTCAGTCTGTTACCTGTACAGGCAACCCCAGTCTAAGCAATTTTAGTGCAAGTGTCCATGTTTAGCTGGCTTTTCCTTGCCAGTTGATAATGCCCCCTTAATATTACGGTGTTTTGTAGGGTTGGATCTTTAGGGCAAAAACATGCACACTTGGTCTGCACTAAAATGCATGTTAATGTTGCAATCTATAGAGCGAGCATTTGACAGTGAGATATTTTGATTATCATCTTATATCCATAGGCAACTTTAGTTTTCTCTTTTCTTAATCACTTTTAGTAAGAATCTAGGTGCCATGTATCTACATTGGTAAATGAAAAACAATACTAGTAAACAGCAGGTATGTCCTACTTTCTCAACCAGTTTACCCTAGGGCAGTGATGGCGAACCTCTAGGGACGCCACATATTTAAACTCTAGGTGTGTCACATTCTTTAACTTTTTGCTTATTATTACTATATCTAAATCCTGTTGATCATACCAATGTACCATGAGCTGTACATGTAAGTATTTTTAGCAAAGGATTACTGAGACTAAATTATTTGACTAAATTATTTCACGAGTTCCCCTAGGGCAGTGATGGCGAACCTTGGCACCCCAGATGTTTTGGAACTACATTTCCCATGATGCTCAACTACACTAGCATCATGGGAAATATAGTGCCAAAACACCTGGGGTGCCGAGGGTCGCCATCACTGCCCTAGGGGAACTCGTGAAATAATTTAGTCAAATAATTTAGTCTCAGTAATCCTTTGCTGAAAATACTTATATCTACAGCTCATGGTACATTGGTATGATAAACAAGATTTAGATATAGTAATACCCTGTTTCCCCGAAAATAAGACCTAGCGTGATTGTCGGTGATGGCTGCAATATAAGCCCTACCCCCCAAATTGTCCTTAGTTAAAGTCCTTGTAGGTCTTATTTTCAGGGTAGGGTTTATTTTTGGGGAAACAGGGTAGGGCTTATTTGGGGGGTAGGGCTTATATTGCAGCCATCACTGACACTCACGGTAGGTCTTATTTTCGGGGAAACAGGGTAATAAGCAAAACGTTAAAGAATGTGACACACTTAGAGTTTAAATATGTGGCGTCCCTAGAGTTTATATACCTGTAATAAATAATAATTAATATTCAAGGTGGATAATTACTCAACATCCCCCTTGTCCGAACAAAAGTATTTTCAGTAATATTTATTAACCAAAATTAATCTAATAATAATGGCAAGAGAGGAAATTAAAACAGACCCTGAGACTTTTGTGATAAGAGTAGTGCTCCCTAACATTGGTGATCTGTTGAGACACAACCCTTTGCATTGGTGGTCAGTGTGAAGAATGCTTTGTGACATTGCTGGCCACTGGAAAGAATTCTCTGTTACATTGTTATTCAATGGGAAGAATCCGTCCCTTGCTGGTAAGGGTAACTTATCTGAGACATATGAGGGGAGGATCCACTGGTGCCATGTAGTTGGTTCTACCAAGTGACATAGTCCCCAGCAATGGGAGGTCAACCCAGCAAAGCTCAAGGATTTCCTAGCAACCTCTACAGTACAGCAGCCTTCCTCAACCTTTTCAACACAAAGAAACCCTTGAAATAAATTTCTGGTCTCGGGGAACCCCTGCAAAAAATGACTATATCTACAACTCATGATACATTAGTGTGATGGTCAGTGTGAAGAATGCTCCTTACACTTGTGGTCATTGGGAAGAATTACCCCCTTACAGATAGCTAAAAAACATCAATGGTGTTAGTGGGAACTAATCTGAGAGGCAGAAATTGCTCATTGCTCAAGGAGAACCTAACAATCTCTGGAGGAACCCTAGGATTCCATGGAATGTTGGTTGAAAAACCCTGCTTTAGAGGACCGCTAGTGCTGATTCACAGAACCCTGGTTGAGAAAGGCTGTTCTAAACTATTTTTCTACATCTAATTTTTTATGAAATAAATGCAAAATGTCAAAAATGCTTTTAAAATTGTAAATACTATTTTTTTTAAAATAACAAACCTGTTTATACTTATTTGCAGTGGAATTGCACAGAGCGGCCCCAAACCTCCTTTTCTCGGGTCCCCCACAGGCCCTCCTGGCTCCTCCTCTTCATAGTGTGCCCCCCATAGCAACCCACTTGCTATGGGAGTGCACCTGCAGGCTGGCTTCCAAGCCGCGCTGACTGAGTCCATACACGCAGAGAGCACAGCTCGGCCCATCCCCCTCATCACAGGATATGACTGACAGCAGAGGGAGCCAATGGCTCCTGCTGCCTCAGCAAAGCCTGGGAGAGTGGAGAAAGTCACTACAGACAGGCACTGGATAGAGTGAGGAGTCAGGTAAGTATAAGGGGGTTAAGGGGCATACTTCTACCGAAACATTTTTTACCTTAAAGTGACACTAAAGCTTCATTTTTTTAGTTTTTTTAAAATAACAAGCATGTCATACTTACCTCCACTGTGCAGCTCGTTTTGCACAGGGTGGCCCCGTACATCCTCTTCTGAGGTCCCCCGGCGGCTCTCGCAGCTTCTCCCCGCATTAGATAACCCCCTAGGAGAAGTGCTCTCCCGTGGGTGTTACCTTGAGGGCGCGCGCCCTAATCATTCATTCGGCACCCATAGAAGCCGAATGTATGACTCAGCCCCGTCCCCGGGTCATTGGATTTGATTGACAGCAGCGGGAGCCAATGGCTGCGCTGTTATCAATCCATCGAATCAGGACCTGAGACACCAGCTTTTCCAGGTGTGCTCGTCTCCGGGAGGAGATAGAGGGGGTACAGGTAAGTAAAACTGGGGCTCGGGGGGGGCTGCAGAATTACAGGAGGTTTTTCACCTCAATGCATAGAATGCATCGAGGTGAAAAACCTCAAAGGTTTACAACCCCTTTAGTGCAGGGAATGTATCAAAGTAAAAAAAAATTTAGGATAAGCTGAATTCACAACCTTTAACACAAGGATGAGTATCTTTCTTTTCGCCACGTGAATGTCATTTTCAAATCCTGAGAACAACTGTCACTTTTTAAAAACAAATCTTTTTATCCTGGTGTGTTAGCTTTGTCAGTTGATCTTGTAGAAGTAAGTAAGCAAAACAAGAAAATATTTCTCATAACAAACAGAAAAGGTTAAACAAATATAGGAAGTGGAGCTAGGCATAATAGATAATAGAGAGGAAGGATGATCAGATCCAGCAGTGAAATGATGTTACCATTGAGCTGTCCTCATTGTCCCTACACACACTTGTCAGAATCCCCCTGCTGGAACATACCAAGGACGAGTAAAAAATAGAAAATGTAACATAAACAGAGCAGTCACAGGATGACTTTGCCCAGGATATTATGACATCAGGATGCCCGGGGTGATCTCAAGTCATTCACTGTGTTCAGGTCCCCTATGGGTCACCATACACGTGACAATTGGACCGCACAATCTTTGTACAATCAACTTTAAATATACCAAAACCATGTAATATGAGGACTTAGCTAAAAGATGCAATCCATTTGTATACAACTAGGCAGGTCCTTGTATTACATAGCTGTTGGTAGTTCTTAAACTCACTGCACACATTACAATCGGATTGTACAATTTGCTTTAGATCTACCAACAGCTATGTAGTGCCTGATTGAATACAGATCCATTGGATAGATGAGGTAGGTCCTCATATTACATGGTTTTGGTAAAGCTGTATGGTTTGATTTTATTATCTGATTAATGTGGAATTTGGTCAAAACAACCAGAAAATGATCAAATAGTCATAACTTCCCTTGCAATTGATTCAGACCAACCCAGGTTGAGAGGCCTGGGAGGAAATTGGCAGCCATACATTCATTAAGATTTTGACTGATAAGATTAGGAGGCTGCCTAGTGATTGTACAGATTGGCTGAAACTTATACAGGATACAAACAACAAGCGGATACAAACCTGTAAGGAAATCAGGACAGACTGCCAGGCAGGGGAACTCCTATTGGTAACTGTGGCACAGAACAATTGGTGGGCCCCCGTTCTGTGAAGATGGTATGCACACATTTATTTTCTGATCGTTGACAACTCATTCAATTCATATCACACACACATGGAAGTAGATTTTCGATCGATAGTTGGATGATATGATCATAAATGATTAATTGCATCTCCTTTTTTCTTGTAATTTTTTTTGTAATCTGAAAATCTGATTGATTGAAATAAAATCTAATTCAATTAATGAACAAAGCATCTCAGTACATGATCAATGCAACATGATTGATCATTTTCCACCCTGGCCAATCATTTGATTGAATCCAATCGAATTCAATAGGAAGGGAAGTAATGTCTATTCGACAGTTTGCTTGTTTTGATTGAATCGCACATCAATTTCATAGTAATATTGAAGAGTGTGGCCACTGTTACATGTATTTGTTCATGGGGAGTGTTGTGGCTGTGCAAAGTAGGTAGAGAGTAAGAGATGGTGCTGTGTGCATGGTAGGTAGGTAGGTAGATAGAGACTGAGTGATGGTGCTATGTGCATATTGGCAGTGCATTGTAGGTAGGGGGAATTGGAATTGTACACCATGTATGGTGGCAGTGCATGGTAGATAGGTACAGAGTGTCGGTGCTGTGTGACAGTGTGCATGGTGGTAATGCATAGTAGGTTAATAGTGAGAGATGGTGCTGTGTACATGATGGCAGTGCATGGTAGGTAGGTAGGTGTAAAGTTATTGTGCCGTGTACATGGTGGCCGTGCATGGTAGGTAGGTAGGTAGATGGAACGTGATGGTGCTGTGTACATGGTGGTAGTGCATGATAGATAGAGAGTGATGGTGCTCCATGCATGGTGGCAGTGCACAGTAGACAGGTAGCAAGTGATCATGCTGTGTACATAGTGGCGGTGCATGGTAGGTAGGCAGGTAGATATTGATCATCTGTGTACATGGTGGCAGTGCATGATAGGTTGGTAGGTGGAGAGAAACTGTGCTGTGTACATTTTGGCAGTGTATGGTAGGTAGGTAGGTAGGTAGGTAGGTAGGTAGGTAGGTAGGTAGGTAGGTAGAGAGTGATCATGCTGTGTACATGGTGGCAGTGCATGATAGGTAGGTATGTAGAGAGTGATTGTGCTGTGTAGTACATGGTGGCAGTGCATGATAGGTAGGTATGTAGAGAGTGATTGTGCTGTGTAGTACATGGTGGCAGTGCATGATAGGTAGGTATGTAGAGAGTGATTGTGCTGTGTAGTACATGGTGGCAGTGCATGATAGGTAGGTATGTAGAGAGTGATTGTGCTGTGTAGTACATGGTGGCAATGCATGATAGGTAGGTATGTAGAGAGTGATTGTGCTGTGTAGTACATGGTGGCAATGCATGATAGATAGGTATGTAGAGAGTGATTGTGCTGTGTACATGGTGGCAGTGCATGATAGGTGGGTATGTAGAGAGTGATTGTGCTGTGTAGTACATGGTGGCAGTGCATGATAGGTCGATAGGTAGGTAGTGATCATGCTGTGTACATGGTGGCAGTACAGGGTAAGTAGGTAGGTAGTGATCATGCTGTGTAGATGGTGGCAGTGCAGGGTAGGCAGATGGTAATTGTGCTTATAGTACATGCTGGCAGTGCAGGGTAGGTAGGTAGTGATCGCACTGTGTAGTAGATGGTGGCAGTGCAGGGTAGGTAAGTAGGTAGGTAGCGATGGTGCTGTGTAGTAGATGGTGGCAATGCAAGGTGGGTAAGTAGGTAGGTAGGGATGGTGCTATGTAGTAGATGGTGGCAGTGCAGTGTAGGTAGGTAGGTAATGATGGTGCTATGTAGTAGAAGGTAGCAGTTCAGTGTAGGTAGGTAGGTAATGATGGTGCTGTGCAATAGAAGGTAGCAGTGCAGGGTTGGTAGGTATGTAGGTAGTGATGGTGCTGTGTAGTAGATGGTGGCAGTGCAGGTTAGGTAGGTAGGTAGTGATGGTGCTGTGTAATAGATGCTGGCAATGCAGAGTAGGTAGGTAGTAATCGTGCTGTGTAGTAGATGGTGGCAGTGCAATGCAGGTTAGGTAGGTAGGTAGTAATGGTGCTGTGTAGTAGAAGGTAGCAGTGCAGGGTAGGTAGGTAGTGATGGTGCTATGTAGTAGAAGGTAGCAGTGTAGATAGGTAGGTAGTGATGGTGCTGTGTGGTAGATGGTAGCAGTGCAGGGTAGGTAGATAGGTAGTGATGGTGCTATGTAGTAGAAGGTAGCAGTGCAGGTTAGGTAGGTAGGTAGTGATGGTGCTGTGTAGTAGAAGGTAGCAGTGCAGGGTAGGTAGGTAGTGATGGTGCTGTGTAGTAGATGGTGGCAGTGCAGTGCAGGTTAGGTAGGTAGTGATGGTGCTGTTTAGTAGAAGGTAGCAGTGCAGGTTAAGTAGGTAGTGATGGTGCTGTGTAGTAGAAGGTAGCAGTGCAGGGTAGGTAGGTAGGTAGGTAGTGATGGTGCTATGTAGTGGAAGGTAGCAGTGCAGGGTAGGTAGGTAGTGATGGTGCTGTGTAGTAGAAGGTAGCAGTGCAGGTTAGGTAGGTAGTGATGGTGCTGTGTAGTAGAAGGTAGCAGTGCAGAGTAGGTAGGTAGGTAGGTAGGTAGTGATGGTGCTATGTAGTAGAAGGTAGCAGTGCATGGTAGGTAGGTAGGTAGGTAGGTAGGTAGTGATGGTGCTCCGTGCTGGCAGTGCAGTGCAGGTTAGGTAGGTAGTGATGGTGCTATGTAGTAGAAGGTAGCAGTGCAGGGTAGGTAGGTAGTGATGGTGCTGTGTAGTAGAAGGTAGCAGTGTAGGGTAGGTAGGTAGTAATGGTGCTCCGTGCTGGCAGTGCGGGGTAGGTAGGTAGGTAGTGATGGTACTATGTAGTAGAAGGTAGCAGTGCAGGGTAGGTAGATAGTGATGGTGCTGTGTAGTAGAAGGTAGCAGTGCAGGGTAGGTAGGTAGGTAATGATGGTGCTCAGTGCTGGCAGAGCAGTGCAGGGTAGGTAGGTAGGTAGTGATGGTACTATGTAGTAGAAGGTAGCAGTGCATGGTAGGTAGGTAGGTAATGATGGTGCTCAGTGCTGGCAGAGCAGTGCAGGGTAGGTAGGTAGTGATGATTCTATGTAGTAGAAGGTAGCAGTGCAGGGTAGGTAGATAGTGATGGTGCTGTGTAGTAGAAGGTAGCAGTGCAGGTTAGGTAGGTAGGTAATGATGGTGCTCAGTGCTGGCAGAGCAGTGCAGGGTAGGTAGGTAGGTAGTGATGGTACTATGTAGTAGAAGGTAGCAGTGCATGGTAGGTAGGTAGGTAATGATGGTGCTCAGTGCTGGCAGAGCAGTGCAGGGTAGGTAGGTAGTGATGATTCTATGTAGTAGAAGGTAGCAGTGCATGGTTGGTAGGTAGGTAGGTAGTGATGGTGCTCCGTGCTGGCAGTGCAGTGCAGGGTAGGTAGGTAGTGATGATTGTATGGAGTAGAAGGTAGCCATGCAGGGTAGGTAGTGATGGTGCCCCGTGCTGGCAGTGTAGGGTAGGTAGGTTGGTAGGTAGTGATGGTACTATGTAGTAGAAGGTAGCAGTGCATGGTAGGTAGGTAGGTAGGTAGGTAGTGATGGTGCCCCGTGCTGGCAGTGTAGGGTAGGTAGGTAGTGACGGTGCCCCGTGCTGGCAGTGTAGGGTAGGTAGGTAGTGACGGTGCCCCGTGCTGGCAGTGTAGGGTAGGTAGTGATGGTGCCCCGTGCTGGCAGTGTACGGTAGGTAGGTAGTGACGGTGCTGAGTGGCAGTGCAGTGTAGGGTAGGTAGGTAGTGATGGTGCCCCGTGATGGCAGTGTAGGGTAGGTAGGTAGTGATGGTGCCCCGTGCTGGCAGTGTAGGGTAGGTAGGTAGTGATGGTGCCCCGTGCTGGCAGTGTAGGGTAGGTAGGTAGTGACGGTGCCCCGTGCTGGCAGTGTAGGGTAGGTAGTGACGGTGCTGAGTGGCAGTGCCAGGCGGAGGGGGTATGTGATTACCTGATGAGTATGGAGACCCCGGCGTCCTCACAGTTGGCATAGATCCTCTCCCAGGTCTCCTTGATGATGCCCCTGTCGGTGTCCGTTATGTCCTCGGCTCTCCCCCAGCGCTCGGTGGTGTCATTCTCCTCTGGGACTTTCTCCATGGACCCGGCTCGGGATGGGAGGACACACACACACACACACGGAGAGGTCGGAGATGGAAGGTCGGTGTGTCCGGGCTGCGTACAGAGCCGTCTAATAGTCGGAGCTCAGCGCTCTGTCCATATTACGCTGCGTGTGAATGGCAGCCCGCAGATAAACTGAGCAAAAGTAAGATATTTCAAGGCATTGTCAGAATGCTGAGAGCCAATCTCCCGTCCCACCTCTCCCCCCTCCTCTCCTTCTCTTTCCTTCTGTCCCTGCCTTCTTCCCTCCCCTTTTCACCTTCTCTTTCTTAACTCTTTCTTCTTGTCCTCCCTTCCCCCCCCCCCCTCTGCCAGCATGCTCACAGTGTCCCCCCCTTTTATTTACCTTCACCCCCTTCTGCATCGCTCCTGTAGGTTCTGATCACCCCATTCCTCCCCTGCATTGGTTTGTCATGTCTATGCTGCTCACCTGTCAACTACTTTCCAATCCCAGACTGCCCTGTTCTGTACACATCCCCTCCATTCCAAACATCTACTTGATAAATGAGAGAACTCCAAATCATGGTCTCAAGAGTTCCAGATCCTTTATTGTTATTATTACAGGAGGATAAAAGACAACCAGCGCATATCAGAAAGAAAGAGCACCAAACAACTGTCCAAAATCCTTTACTGGTGCTATCATAGAAAGATAACACTGGTCTACAAATTTTGGGAAATTATCCACCTCCGAGATAAAATATTTTAATTCTTACACATTTGAATTAGATGTATTAGAAAACAGGTGATAAAGGTGCTGGTTATCTAAAGTTTTAAAGATATTTTTCACAATAAAGATTCATATACAGGTGACTACATTTGCCTTCAAGCGAGGGAGATGTCTGATGATCTCGATGCCTCGTAACTTCTCTACAGAGTACAGTAGAACAATGAAAATGGTACCACATGGAAGTGTATACATTTATCTTCACCTTAAGACTAAAGATTATTACCTACCTGTAATTTATTGTTCTTTTATTGCAAGGTACATTTGTCTCGGTCAGATCTACTCATGATACAGTTATATCTGGTGGCTTGTGAAAGTGTCATTGCCTAGCATTTCCAAGGAACAGTAGCGTGATAGTTTCCCTCAGAAGCCAAGATGCCTCTAAACTGTGTAAAAAAACACAGATAACATCATGACGGCAGTGGTAAAAAAAGGCTATAGTTTGGATGCAAAATAGGAGATCAGTACAAGAGTTGGGCCCCTCATTATTGTTGCATTACATGTGCAACTTATCTGCGCCATTGGCTAAACAAGAAGAAAAATCCATGCCTTTCGCAGTGCCAATGGTGTGGAGAGAACCCACTTATCAAAGTAGCAAATTCTTTTTTTGTATGGTTTCCCCAATTGCAAAAGGGATCTTAAGAATAAAGAAGTGGACCAAGGAATATCCAAATATTCCATCTGCACTGCGTACTTTACCCCATGGTGAGGATATGCCAATTCCAGATCCACCAGAATCCTACTCTCTAGATTCAGATGATGATAAAGACGATGAGCAGGATGCAGCTGATCGGGGGCCGTCGATGTCAGCGGACCCAAGCTTTAACTTTAAGTATCAATAAAAAGATACATTTAGACTACTTTCACCCTGGGGCAGGCGGTAAAGCGGTGCTAATTTTAGCGCCGCTTTACCGTCGTTTTAGCAGCACTATTCGGCCGCTAGCGGGGCGGTTTTAACCCCTATTCGGCTGCAGCAGCGGTTTGGCAGCGCTGCCCCATTGTTTTCAAAGTCCGCTCATCTATATGCTAGTCTGACGGACGAAAACCGACGCTAGGGCAGCTATTGGCTACTGGCTATCAACTTCCTTATTTTAGTCCGGTCATGCGTCATCACGTACGAATCCGTCGGACTTTGGTGTGATCGTGTGTAGCCAAGTCCGTTCGTTGGGAAAGTCTGTCGGAAGTCCGCTGAAAGTCCGTCAGATAGACCGTCGGACCAGTCTGGTCGAAAAGTCCGCTTGTGTGTGCGCGGCATTACAGGTTTTTTCTAAGATTGCCCTCTATCCATCTTCCCATCAACTCTGACCAGCTTCCCTGTTCCTGCTGAAGATAAGCTGCCCCACAATATGATGCTGCCACCACCATGTTTCATGGTGGGGATGGTGTGTTCAGGGTGATGTGCAGGGTTAGCTTTCTGCCACAAATAGCGTTTTGCTTTTAGGCCAAAAAATTCAACTTTGGTCTCATCTGGCCAAAGCACCTTCTTCCACATGTTTGCTGTGTCCTCCACATGGCTTCTTGCAAACTGCAAATGGGACTTCTTATGGCTTTCTTTCATCAATTGCTTTCTTCTTGCCACTCTTCCATAAAGAAAAGATTTGTGGAGCTCATGACGAATAGTTGTCCTGTGGACAGATTCTCCCACCTGAGCTGTAGATCTCAGAAGCTCCTCCAGAGTTACCATGGACCTCTTGGCAGCTTCTCTGCTCTCCTTGCCCAGCCTGTCAGTTTAGGTGGACGGCCATGTTTTGGTAGGTCTGCAGTTGTGCCATACTCTTACCATTATCGAATGATGGATTGAACAGTGCTCCGTGAGATGTTCAAAACTTGGGATTTTTTCTATAACCTAACCTTGCTTTAAACTTCTCCACAACTTTATCCCTGACCTGTCTGGTGTGTTCCTTGGCCTTCATGATGCCTTTTATTCAATACTGATTTCTAAAACAAACCTCTGAGGGCTTCACAGAACAGGTGTATTTATACTGAGACTAAATTACACACAAGTGGACTCTATTTACTAATTAGGTGACTTCCGAAGGCAATTGGTTTTGATTTTAGTTACGGGTATCAGAGAAAAGGAGGCTGAATACAAATGCATGCCACACTTTACAGATATTTATTTATAAATTTGAAAAACATTTATCATTTCCCTTTCACTTCACAATTGTGTGGCACTTTGTGTTGATCAATCACAATAAAATACATTTATGTTTTTGGTTGTAACATGACAAAAGGAGGAAAATTTCAAGGGGTATGAATACTTTTTCAAGGCGCTGTATCAGGGGACCATTGATAATAGAGAGAGTGCCAAACGATTGTCTCAAGAGTCCAAAACCTATTATTGTTATTATCACAGAATGGTAATTGGCGGAGAGGCGATTCGGTGTTAGAATAGCGATTATTTATTCGCTATTCTGACACATGTGGGTGGGCTCTGAGTGTAATGCTCTGTGTCCAGAGACCACCCTATTTTGAAGCCTTTTAGAGTCTCTGGCTCTAATAAAGTGTTTTAAAAAAAACCCCGCCGTTGTAATTCATGCACCCGGCATCCTGAAGGGGGCCGGACGCATGAATAGGGGTGGCGCCGGTGATGGAAAGGAGAGGCGACGCCCGTGCGCCCTTAATGTACGGGACACCCCTGCCATCACTAGACCTGGGGTCCCAGGGATCATCTACAAGCAGCCTTTACACTTAGAACCTCTATGTGAGATCTCTGATTAATGCCAGAATTTGTATACACAAGCGCCAAATTAGGATAAAAGATGCACATTACTGCCATCACCGAGTGTTCTCCGGGGCTGCAAGGATTAGGGAATGTATATCGATGTGTACAGCTCAATACACACAAGTGTTCATTGAATGCAGTACATTTTAATGCAGAGCGATCCTCAAACACTTCCGTACCCCCCCGCTGGAGTGTATGTGGATAGCTCTCTTGAGTGGGCCCCTAACAGGGAATGTCTTTAATGCTGGAACAAACTAAGGCATTTATGAGGTCCTATAGTTGGTATATATAGTTGGTATCCATGTTTAATGGCATTGACTCACTATGCAAATTTATGTAACACTGTTTATGTGAGTTTGTATTATCATACTTGCTGGCCTCCGGTCTCACAAAAGGCTTCCTGAAAGGGGGGGCTGTTCACTTGTTTGTAGCTATACATGTGAACGTGATGATTTTAATGTTAATCAATGCATGGTATTGTATTACAAACCTTGTTTTTTGCACTTAGCATACTTTCCACTTTTACATACTAGCAAGGTTGCCAACCTCCCGCAGCAATTTTTACTGACAAAACATGGAAAATTTACTGGCGGAGCACATTTTTTACTGGTAACTTGAGAAATTACAGAACTCCTATTGAAAACTAACACGGTGAATATTTGAACAGTATAAACATGATGTGGAAACACTGGCAATACCTATAACAAAGTAACTTGCTTGATTTACACTTAAAAAGTCAACACATCATGAAATTATCAGCCCCTGATATTTACTGGCAGTTGTAAAAAAAATTACAGATTTTTACAAACTGTCAGTAAATTCACTGGCGGTTGGCAACCCTGCATACTAGCCACAATCTTTGTCCCAGTCGCAGGGATACTGTCACCCCTGGCCACACAAAAAGAGTGATTCTGTGACCTCTAGATACAGCCCAAACATAGCATCACTGGGACAGAACACATAGCTGTGGGGCTGTCCTGGCAAATTCAGGACAGTTGCCATCTATAAATAGACTTTATTTAACCCTGTACATGGGGGCATCTATATTTGCACCTTAGATATGAAGGATCTGTTTGCGATGTGCCTCACTGCTTTTCTTATCTCACTGCACATATTCCACACATTGGATACCTTGTACTTCTCTCAGGAAGTGAAAGGGAAATCTTGCCAATGGGATACAGAAAGCAAAATGCAGAGGTTTTAATGAGCTACCTTTACTTATTATTGTTTTTATTTCAAATGCTGGCGATTATGTATACAGTAAGTTCCAATCAGCTATTTTGAAAAAAAACTTAGAAACGATCAAAACCATTAATCATTGCTGGAAGGTTGACTAGATGATAATTTCCCAACTGGGGTTCTGTAGCACCCTCGTGTACCATCTGGGGTCATCAATGGTGCCATGCTGCTTCTGGTATTTTTACACTTGTGTTACCATAATGCACACGGGCCGACCACAAGCACCATGGAAATGCAGGAGGCTAATAGAGGGTGGGCAGCAGTCAGAGAAGCACCAACATTCAGAAAGGGACAGAAGTCTACCTCAGTTTAGACCTACTCCACCTCCTGCCCACTGCCATGCAGCCACAACCACGTTGCGGGGAAGACCGGAAGGTAGAGATTGTTTGTAAAAAGGTGGGGAACACTTATGTAATGGGATGAGGGGGAAAACTGAGGACTCTGGTGTGAAAGATGAAGGACTGAGGACTCTCATGTGAAGGAATGAGGACTGAGGACTCTGATGTGAAGGGGGAAGGGATTGAGGTCTCTAATGTTCTGATGTGAAGGGACGGGGACAAAGGACATTAACATGATTGTAAAGTCTAATTTTTCTTTTAGGTAAAAATAACAAATACCTTAACTTACCTGCCCTGTGCAGTTGGATTTGCACAGAGCAGCCTGGATCCTTCTATTCTCGGGCTCCTCTTCGATGCTCCTGGCCCCTCCCTCCTGTTAAGTGCCCCCACAGCAAATAGCTTGCTATAGGGGCACCCGAGACGAGCCACAGCTCTGTGTGTCCATTTAGACATGGAGCCGTGGACCGGCCCCACCCCCTTTCTCTCATTTTTCTTTTAGGTAAAAATAACAAATACATTAACTTACCTGCCCTGTGCAGTGGATTTGCACAGAGCAGCCTGGATCCTCCTATTCTCGGGCTCCTCTTCGATGCTCCTGGCCCCTCCCTCCTGTTAAGTGCCCCCACAGCAAGTAGCTTGCTATGGGGGCACCCGAGACAAGCCACAGCTCTGTGTATCCATTTAGACATGGAGCCGTGGACCGGCCCCGCCCCCTTTCTCTCCTCGTTGGCTGACTGACTTTGATTGACAGCAGCGGGAGCCAATGGCACCACGCTTCTGTCTCAGCCAATGAGGAGGGGAATCCTGGCCAGCCGAGTGTCTCATGCAACATCGTTGGATCTAGAGGTGGCTTAGGTAAGTGTTAGGTGGGCTGAGGGGGGTTTGATGCAGACAGAAGGCTTTTTATCTTAATGCATAGAATGCATTAAGATGAAAAATCTTCTGCCTTTAGAACCACCCTTAAAGCAGTTCTTTGCCCTGTTTGAAAAAAACTTAAAGTCAGCAGCAACAAATACTGTACACTTACCTGTCCAGGGGGGGAAGCACCATGCTCACCCGAACCACTTCCCCACTGGTATTTGGGTACCCAGTATTGGCATGTTTACTGTGGGCAGTGATTCCCTGTGGCTTCACAGTAGGCTGCTCACTGCGCATGCATGAGCCACACTGCACTTTGTGAATGGTCCTAGAGGCTTCTGGGACCTATGACATGTCTCAGAAGGTTGCTGGGGGGGGGGCACTGGGGGAAGTTGAGCCTCTGGTGGAACTTCCGGCCTGTCAAACCCAGGTACCCGCAAACATAGAAGAGGAGGAGGGAGAAAGGCATAAAGGAGAACTTCCCCTTTAGGGTGTAGTTCTGCTTTAATGTGAAAGGGGGATGAGGAAAGTGAGGACTCTGATGTGACTTATATTTGAAAGAGAGGTTCCTGATGTGACAGGGGACCCTATTTTAAAGTAGGGTGCCTTGAGATTTGTTTATACTTTCAAAGGGTGCCATGACTGAAAAAAGTTTGAGAAAAACTGGCCTACATACAACCAGTAGCTTTTAAAATTGAAAACTGGTAGAAATTGATACAAAATACCAAGCAATCCAAACTTTTGTGGAAATCAATGAAATCCACTGTATTGTCATTTTAGAACTATTTCCAGGCTATTTTAGATCATTTGATTAGCAGAAGTTGAAACAAATCACTGAGATTGAAAACAAAATTGCCTGGGATTTAAATTGCATCTTGTAGGAGGTTTTATCCGACTGCAATATACAAAAAGTGTATATATATATAAAGTGACAACTATACTGTTTGTATTTGCAAGGTAAATGCTAATATAGTAATATCTACTACACTTTATCCTATGATTTTGGAAATCGTTACAGGATATGTTGATGTCAATTCTACCTCAATGTCATCTCCTTGTAATTGGTTGTGTTATTTCTCATAAAAAAATGCCAGATGTACTGTTGGCCGTACAAAGATTTAAAGTGTATCTCAAGTCCAAGCTTTTTTTTTGTGTGTGTGTAAGGAATGGTTAGAACATCTGTAATTTTCTTGCTGTCTGTGTCACCCTCTGAAATTCTCCTGATGACCATTGCCCCTATAATACAAAGTGGTAAGAATTCCAAAATTTATAGCTGTTACTGAAAAACGAGTTAATGGAAAATCTTTCAGTAAGGGACAAAGTTCTATTGACAACTGTTTAAGATTGCAATTCCCCTCACTTGAAAAAAAAAAAACAAAAAAAAAAAAACACTGTCAAAGTTTCTAACCATTTTTGTCTAGAGATACATTTTTACTGTTTCAAACAATGTTTCACTTAAAAAGAATCGTTCAATACAACAAAAGAAAAGTTCCGAATTACATTGAATTTTCTGATGGATTATTGAACGAATTGGCCTTTTGGTGTAACATTGTTTCTAAAATATAAGATTCCATTAAAACATTCATTATATTAAACAATGATTTCTTTATATGTATGGCCAGCCTTGTTTACTAATACAGAAATCATTTTAAACCGCAAGGAGGACGTTTCTTGTATTGATCACAGGTTTTGTTTTTTTTTTAAACTCTTTTTATTGACGACTGTGCATTACATTAACATATTCCATATATTGCTCAACATGAGCACCATAACATATAAAGCTGTGGCGGCTGGTGCGCGAAATTTTTTTTGGGGGGGTGCAAACAAACTGAAAAATACTGAAAAAAAATCATCAATTGCAGCCTCACTGTGCCCATCAAATGCAGCCATTGTGCCCATCAAATGCAGCCACTGTGCCCAACATATGCAGCCACTGTGCCCATCAAATGCAGCAATTTGTGCCATTCATATCCAGTCATTTGTGCCCATCAAATGCAGCCACTTGTGCCCCATCAAATGCAGCCACTCCTGCCCATCATATGCAGCCACTTGTGCCCATCATATGCAACCACTTGTGCCCATCAAATGCAGCCACTGTGCCTGTCAAATGCAGCCACATGTGCCCATCATATTCAGCAACTTGTGCTCATGAAATGCAGCCACATGTGCCCATCATATTCAGCAACTTGTGCCCAAATGCAGCCACTTGTGCCCGTTAAATGCAGCCACTTGTGCCCATCATATGCAGCCACTTGTGCCCATCATATGCAGCCACATGTGCAAGTCAAATGCAGCCACATGTGCCCATCAAATGCAGCCACTCGTGCCCATTTAATGCAGCCACTTGTACCTGTCATATGCAGCCACTTGTACCTGTCATATGCAGCCAGTTGTGCCCCATCATATGAAGCCACTTGTGCCCGTCAAATTCAGTTACTTGTGCCTGTCAAATGCAGCCACTTGTGCCCATCAAATGCAGCCACTTGTGCCCATAAAATGCACCCACTTGTGCCCATCAAATGCAGCCACTGTGCCCATCAAATGCCGCCACTGTGGCCCCGCCTGCCTACCCGCTGTCTGCCCAGAACTTACCCCATCTTAGTGGCGGGTCAGGCAGCGGGCGATCGCGGCGAGCAGTGGGATGGCTCCTGTGTCCTCCATGCTTCCCCCTCCTCTGTTGTTCCATTTTTGATAGGCGTCCAACCAGAGCGCCTCTGCCTTCAGCCAATCAGGTAATGGGTATTAGGCCCAAGCTACCTGATTGGCGGAGAGGCGGTTCAGTGTTAGAAAAGCAAATATTAATTTGCTTTTCTAACACATCTGGGTGGACTGCGAGCGCAATGCTCTGCGTTCTGAGTCCACCTTTTTTGTAGCCTATTAGAGCCTATGGCTCTAATCAGGTGCTTCAAAAAACACCCCCGCCGCAGGAATTCAGGCGCCCGGCGTCCGAAAAGGGTCCAGACGCCTGAATAGGAGGTGGCAGCGATGGCCATGGATAGATTCAAGCAATGCATGAATCTATCCATTAGTCATATATCAAATTATTTGAAAATACATATACAGCTTTGCTTGGATCACAAAAGCCAAAAGAAACATAAAATAATTCACATCTATACCCCTTGGTATATGAAATCTGCATTAAGAGAACTGGGTTCTGATAATTACTGTACCTTACCCCTGAGTCAGTGAGCCAAGTAATTTGTGCTTTCTTAATTACTGGAAATAGTAAGGGTAGACGAACACCATACATACCAAATTTTATTATATTTCTTAAGACAACCTCTATGTTCATATACAAGTTTTTAATACATCAATATTTGATCACCATCTTTATTCACGTACGAACAGATAGAGGATTGGGTTGAATCCACTTGAGTGCAATAGCCTTCCTAGACAGAAACAATGGGGTTGATTTACTAAAGGCAAATTCACTCTGCATTACAAGTTCACCGCAAGCGCACTTGGAAGTGCAGTCGCTGTAGATCTAAGGGGAAGATCTGAAATGAGGGGAAGCTCTGCTGATTTTATCATCCAATCATGTGCAAGCAAAAATGCTGTTTTTTATTTTCCTTGCATGTCCCCTTCAGATCTACAACGACTGCACTTGCAAGTACACTTGTAGTGCAAAGTGGATTTGCCTTTAGTAAATAACCCCCAGTGTCTCTTTCAGTGGAACTCTGTGATACCTCTGCCACTGTTCCTCGTCCAAAATACCCACAAGCCATATTCTAGGAGTGCATGGTACAGTTAATGATAACCTTGAGGACAGAAGATCTGTTACCTGCTTCCAATAGCGAGCTATAACAGGGCATACCCAGATTACATGTGCAAAAGATCACAGGTTTTTAAGAAGACAATAAAGGCCAATTCCAGTTTAATAAAAAAATAAATAAAATAAAATACAAACACAGGTCAGCGATTGTTAAAATAAAAATAAAAACTGCAACTTGCCGAATTAAATCCAGAAATATAGGAAAACTAAAAAGTCAATGCAAGGCTTTATGAGGTTTGGATCAAAATGTTTTATTTGTAGCCAAAACTGAACTCCCAAGATTTTATCCTTTTGTCTTTGTCAGCATTTACTGCAATATTCACCTTCTCTCTGGTACTCTCCCTTGTACACTCATAGCTGTGTGGTTCAGCCCTTGTCCTTTTTTAGGTTACCTACAATTCAAGGTAACTATAAACAAGTACGACAAGTATAAAAGGAAGTAAGGACAAGATATAATCTGTGCTGCACAGGGTGGTTAGGGTGTACCAGGGCACACCTGGCACACTCTGTATGCATGCATATTATAGCAAGTATATTTAGTCAAGCTAGTCAGATAATACCTCCTTAATGTAATACTAAAGTCTCGTTTGTTTTTGCTTAAAAAAAAGAAACATGTTATACTTAACCTGCTCTGTGCAGTAGTTCTGCACAGAGCAGCCCAAATCCTCCTCTTCTCGGGTCCCTTTTCGGCGCTCCTGGCCTCTCCCTCCTGACGAGTGCCCCCAGAGCAAGCAACTTGTTATGGGGCACCCGAGCCGCAGCTCTGTGTGTCCATTCAGACATGAAGCTATGGCTAGGCGCCTCCCCATCTCTCTCCTCATTGGCTCACTAACTTTGATTGACAGCAGCAGAAGCCAATGGAGGAGGGAGAGTCCCGGGCAGCCTAGTCTCTCCTGCAGAATCGCTTGATAGAGATGGGCTCAGGTAGGTATTAGGGGGAGCTGGGCGGGCTGCTGCACACAGTCAATTCGATATTCCAGTGGCACACGTTCCCGGACAATGGCAATAGAACATTAATGGGTGCTGTAACGATTACCAGTTGGGTTCTGGAAGCATCAAACAGAAGTATATCTTCGCCAGCACACCATGGATCAGCAAACAAGATTGTCCAAAAAAGGTTTTTAATCGAAAAAAGGTCACATCACAAGGGAGATGCAACGTTTCGGGGCCGCGCAGGACCCCTTCGTCAGGCAAGTGATGGGGTGCACAGTAAAACACAACATACCGGTATATATAGTGGTCACCAATAAAGAGAACAACAAGTGCAGAGTGAGAGAAATAGTCCCCTCCCCCTCCCACTGACGTCAATCTGACGTCAGAATCCCGCCAGAATCATTTAAAATCATAGTTTATACAGATAATCCATAATCCTAACCGCAATGACAAGCAAGCAATGCTATAATATAGATTGGCGTCAGTAACTGTGATTAATTGTCTCAGATCGGCAAAAATTGACGATTCCGCCCGCTCGGGGCGCACTGTTGCCTAGGACCCAGCGACTGTCAGTCAGCTGCACACAGTCACTTTAAGCAAGTATGCATAAAGTTGTGTAGACAGATATAACTTCATACATACATGTTCTTCCAGATAGCAAGGCATGAGACCATAGAGCTATCATAGAGTGAAAGCATCCTCACGCAGATCCAAAAGAGATCCAACTGTTTAGGTAGCCATCCCCAAGGTGGTGAGCCAAGGGGACCAAATAATATAAAATTGTTTTGAACACCCCTGTGCTGGTAAGTATGCTTTTCCCTACCCAGAACAGCATTTACTGTAGTGCACCACTGTGCAATAGTTGGTGGGTTAGGGGGCAGCCAGCGTTGGGGTAGCTGAAGCTTTTTTAGTTCAAAGTTGAATTCCAAGTATGAATATTTTTGCTAGGTTTCATTGGTTCAGCTTGGACCACTGTAGTAGGCATTGCTGCTTCAGTGATCAGGTGCAGTTTACAATTTCTTAAGGAATGCAAAGTGCTCTCTGGTTGGATGAGGTGGAGATTGTAATTTCATCACCCCACCTCTCCACCTCATCCAATTAAAGAACACTTTGCATTAATTGAGAAAATGCAAAGTGTTCCTTGAGTGACACTCGTGCCAAGCAAGCAACGCCCTGTGTTCATTAATCAGCAGGGAAACCACCTGGCACTGGACCTGGAAGCTATCAGCACAAAATGTGTGTTCAGGGCCACTCACCTGCACCACCACTTAAGAATAAGCAGCCTTCGTATTTTTAATATACAGTGCATCCGGAAAGTATTCACATCGCTTCACTTTTTCCACATTTTGTTATGTTACAGACTTTTTCCAAAATTGATTAAATTCATTATTTTCCTGAAAATTCTGCAAACAATACTCCATAATGACAACATGAAAGAAAGTTTGTTTGAAATCTTTGCAATTTTTATAAAAAGAAAAAAAGAAAAAATCACATGCACACAAGTATTCACAGCTTTTGCCATGACACTCAAAGTTGAGCTCAGGTGCATCCTGTTTCCACTGATCATCCTTGAGGTGTTTCTACAACTTGATTGGAGTCCACCTCCAATTCAGTTGATTGGACATAATTTGGAAAGGCACACACATGTCTATATAAGGTCCCACAGTTAACAGTGCATGTCAGAGCACAGATCAAGCCATGAAGTCCAAGGAATTGTCTGTAGACCTTCAAGATAGGATTGTACCAAGCCACAGATCTGGGGAGGAGGTACAGAAAAATTTCTGCAGCATTGAAGGTCCCAATGAGCACAGTGGCCTCCATCATCCATAAATGGAAGAAGTTTGGAGCCACCAGGTGTCAGGAGACGCAGGTCGCCTCCGTCCGCCGGGGTACGGGGCGCATGCGCAGTGGGCTAGCGCTGAGACGTACACCCGTTCGCGGCCCGATGGTGCAGCGCGCGCGGGTGCACGGCGGTCCCCGTCGCCCGTGCGGGTGTTCCAGTAGCGCGTCACGCTGACGCGCTTGCCGGGAGGCTACTTCGGACGACTCCAGCACCCAGTCGGGTTGCTGGTTTGTCGTCAGCTGCTCCTGTGTACCTGAACCTTGATAGTTCCTTGTTCCTGTCTGCCTGTACTGACCTCTGCCTTGTTAAAGGATTACTCTGCCTGCCTGATACCCCTGACCTCTGCTTGTTAAAGGATTACTCTGCCTGCCTGATACCCCTGACCTCTGCTTGTTAAAGAATTACTCTGCCTGCCTGATACCCTTGACCTCTGCTTGTTAAAGGATTACTCTGCCTGCCTGATACCTCTGACCTCTGCTTGTTAAAGGACTACTCTGCCTGTCTGATACCCCAGTTCTGACCCTTGCCTGCTTTACGGACTCCGATCTGCCTGATCCCCCCGGTTCTGACCTTTGCCTGCCTTACGGACTTCCTGTTCTCAGTCCCCCAGTCCTGCACAGCACCCGCCGGTGCTCTCCAATACCTACTAGGACTTCTAGCCGGCCTTCCTGATATCCTGCAGTTACCGGAAGCCCATGCCTCCGCGTGCCTCCGATTCCCTGTATCACCCTCGGGAGTTCGGGTGCGCGTGGTCGTAAGGGCGAGCCGCTCTCGGCATCTTGGCCTCGGTGAGTATTAGTCGTGACACCAGGGCTCTTCCTAGAACGGGCAAAACTTAGCGATGGGGGGAGAAGGGCCTTAGTCAGGGATATGACCAAGAACCCGATGGTCACTTTGACAGAGCTCCAGCATTTTTCTGTGGAGGGAGGAGAACCTTCCAGACGAAAACCATCTCTGCAGCACTCCACCAATCAGGCCTGTATGGTACAGTGGCCAGACAGAAGCCACTTCTCAGTAAAAGGCATATGATAGCCCGCTTGGAGTTTGCCAAAGGCACCTGAAGGGCTCTCAGATCATGAGAAACAAAATTCTCTGGTCTGATGAAACAAGGATTGAACTCTTTGGCCTGAATGGCAAGCGTAATTTCCAGAGGAAACCAGACACCACTCATCACCTGGCCAATATCATCTCTACAGTGAAGCATGGTGGTGGTAGAATCATGCTGTGGGGATGTTTTTCAGCGGCAGGAACTGGGAGACTAGCCAGATTTGAGGGAAAGATGAATGCAGCAATGTACAGAGACATCCTTGATGAAAACCTGCTCCAGAGCGCTCTGGACCTCAGACTAGGGCAAAGATTCATCTTCCAACAGGACAACAACCCTAAGCACACAGCCAAGATAACAAAGGAGTGACTACGGGACAACTCTGTGAATGTTCTTGAGTGGCCCAGCCAGAGCCCAGACTTGAACCCGTTTGAACATCTTTGGAGAGATCTGAAAATGGCTGTGAACTGACACTCCCCATCCAACCTAATGGAGCTGGAGAGGTCCTGCAAAGAAGAATGGGAGAAACTGCCCAAAAATAGGTGTGCCGAGCTTGTAGAATCATACTCAAAAAGGATGTAATTGGTGCCAAAGGTGCTTCAACAAAGTATTGAGCAAAGGCTGTGAATACTTATGTACATGGGATTTTTTTCCTTTTTTATTTTTAATAAATTTGCAAAGATTTCAAACAAACTTCTTTCACGTTGTCATTATGGGATATTGTTTGCAGAATTTTGAGGAAAATAACGAATGTTTTCCTTTTTGGATTAAGGCTGTAACATAACAAAATGTGGAAAAAAGGAAGCGCTGTGAATACTTTCCGGATGCACTGTAACCACAGAGTGGGTATACAGGAAGAAAACAGCTGAGATTTAACTTGATCAACTTTACTGCTTCTTTAGTGTGCTTGCACAAGATGAATTGCTCCACAATGGCTGTAACTAAAAAGGTCACTGAGTACTTATTTTAAACGCTTCTGTTATGAATATGTAAATATTTCAATGTCCGTAACCTGGCTACTGTTATATTTTAAGAACCTGACCTGCTATACAACATCTATGCCATGTACACACGATCGGAATTGCGGCCCGCAAAAGACTGATGAGAGTTTTTCGTCGGAAAATGCGACTGTGTATATGCTCCATCTGTCTTTTGCTGGCGGAATTCCAGCCAGCAAAAGATTGAGAGCATGCTCTCAATTTTTCAGTCGGGAAAAGTTCCTATCCGAAAATGTGATCGTCTGTGGCAATTCTGACGCGCAAAATCCCTACGCATGCTCGGAAACAATTCGACGCATGCTCGGAAGCATTGAACTTCATTTTCTCGGCTCATCGTAGTGTTGTACGTCACCGCGTTCTTGACGGTCGTAATTTCAGCGAACTTTTGCGTGACCGTGTGTAAGCAAGGCAAACTTGAGCGGAATCCCGTCGGAAAAGCCGTCATATCTTTTTCCGACGAGAAATCCGCTTGTGTGTACGCGGCATTAGGAACCTAAGAAACACTTGTGGTTTGGTGTTGTTGTCAGTGTTCACAGTAGGTGGAATAGGCCAGGTTTTCATGTATTAAAAGTTGAAGGAGAATAGTGCCAAGTCATGGCTACCCAGTAGCACAAAATAAGGTTTTCCCATGTAGCAATGCTCTTACCTGAAACCAATTTCTTAGTCCCCCTTTAAATCTATGTAGGCCTTTTTATTTCACTGCACTGCAATAAGATTCTCATCATTACTTACATTGTTTTTTTTATTTTTTTATCTTGCACTAAACTCAGCATTTCCATTTGTCACTGTCTGCCTGTAATCTTGCTCCAAAGGATCTTTTTCCCCTTTATTTCCTATTCTTTTTTTTCCCTCTGTCCTCTCCCTCCCCCTTGGCTGATCTTATTCTCCTTCAGACATGACCCTTCTCTGTGTTGTCAGGCCACACATAACTCCTCTTTCATTCAGCCATATCAGTCTTGTAGAGTCCTCTGCACTGGGAATATTTCGTAACAGTAACATGCCGGCTCATTGGCGCGCACTACAACATATATATAAAATTACTAATGTCTGTAATCACACTTGACTTAATGACTTCATGTTCCTTGTTCTCACAATGCTGGGTGGCTACAAGAGAACCTGCAGGATTGTCTCCCCAACACTCATAAATCTGATCTTTCCTTCCATCTGGTCTCTAGGGTAAAATTGATTTATTTCTTTTTTTTTTTTAAGTTTTATTTCTCAGCATTCTTTAGCCTTTTTTTTTTTCACTTGAAAACTATAATTATAGCCTTTGCTCTTTCAATTTCCGTTCATTTGCTCTGCCTGATTGGCTAACATTGTCTATTATTCCAGTACTCCCTTTCATACTCAATCTTCTTTACCTCCCTCCCTCTGGCCTCCACTTTTTGTTTATCTTCTGTCTTTTTTCCCCCATTGCTTTAACAACCTCCCTTTTTTATTAATCGCCCTCCTACTCTGTTTTTCCTACCTTTGCCCTACTTGTTTCTTGTTCTCATGATGATTTTTGATCATTAGTTTCACTCTTGTAATCAACAAAAATTAAGTTAATGCAACATCTATATTATCTACAAAACCACATACAGGCTATTAAATAAAAGAAAGACAATGGATGTGTAATAAAGTAATATAATTTCCTGTATGCTTTTGTAACTTATTTAAAGGCACAATCCACCCCAAACTGACAGTCAAAAAAACCTGATTATTTCACATATTTCTGAAAGATTCCCAATGGTAAGATATGTGTTTGGATTTCCAGGTTTACACATCTACTGTGGCCATCTTTAATTTTTTTTTTTAATATGTATATATTATATATATTATTATTATTATATAGTATTTATATAGCGCCAACAGTTTACGTAGCGCTTTACAACTTGAGGGTAGACAGTACAAATTCAATACAATTTGATACAGTAGGAATTAGAGGGCCCTGCTCCTTAGAGCTTACAATCTAAGAGGGAAGGTCAAGAGATACAAGAGGTAATAACTGTGGGTGATGTGCTGATTGAGAAGATAAATGTTAGGTGGGGGCCAGATAGGCTTCTCTGAAGAGATGAGTTTTCAGGGATCGTCTGAAAGTGGATAAAGTAGGAGAAAATCGGACGGATTGGGGTAGAGCATTCCAGAGGATGCAGAAAGCAGATGGAGTTGCTGGAATATACAAAACTCCCAGGAGGACAAGAACAGATATCGCTTTTGTAACATCAATGACATGCAAATGTCTAGGGCTGCCTCAGCCCACTAGACTCCACCTGTAACAAAATTATTACTCTTGAGTGGATGGACCCTTTACAACTGTACTAAGAGAAGCTGTGTACACGGGCTGCTAATGCTGACTAATTTCTGTAAGTGCTAGTTTCTGGGGTATTCCTGGCTTTAAGGGTTCATTCACACCATTGGCCATGCATCATGTTGCTGTAGTGCATGAGTTACCAAAACATGTGGCAAAGCACGTTAAACATGTTGATGCAATGTGCCTTGCCTAATCTACATTGCAGTATAGTGCCCTGCCAAAAATGGTGCATGTGCTAATTTTTGTCAGCATGCTGCAACACATCTAGATTAATGTGTTGCATGCCTTATGTTGCAATAAAAGTCCATCGCACCTCCCTCAGCAAGTTGCATTGAGGTGCCTCCACAGATAATGCACCATCACCATAGTGTGACTAATACTTTCTTTCGAGTCATTGCTTTTTTATTTCTCTGCTTTTTCCATAAGAAATTCATTTTAGGACAGGTTACAAGGGTAAGCCATTGATGCAGCTTTTTAAAAGTGTATTTAAACCCTAACAATAAATTACTCTTATTTGGTCATTTTTTTCTGTTAAAGTGTTTGTTAACCCAAACTTTGAAATCACTGCCAGCCCCTCTATTATAGCCAGGCATACTACACTGTATATGCGTTTTATTAAAACGAGGCATGTGAATCTATCTTCAGGCCGGTCACGTGACTCACGGCCGCTGTACACCTCTGATCCATGGCTACTGCAGGAGGGGCCGAGATCTCCCTCTGATGTCAGCTGAGGAGGTCACATGGCCGCTCAGCCCCTCCTGCAGTATCCCTGTATAAGAGGTGTAGAGCGGACGCGAGTCACGTGACCGGCCTGAAGATACCTCTAAAAAGGTATTTACATGCCTCATTTTAATAAAACGCATATACAGTGTAGTATGCCTGACTATAGTAGAGGAGCTGGCAGTGACAATCTCTAATATTTTGTTTCTAACAATAGCGGCGGGGGGGGGGGGGGGCAGAGACACAGACACGGAGCAGACAGGTAGAGAGGAGGGGGTGAGGAAGAGAGAGGAGAGCAGAGTGGAGAGCTGTGGATGATGGAGGGACGTACGCTGACCACTATAGTCAGGGCTCAGCAGCCCTGAATATCATGGTCAGTTCAGAGAGGGGGATACAGGAAGTGGCAGGATCAGACTGTTTTTTTTACAGTTTAGAGAGGGGCAGATTAGACAGCAAAAGCACTGTGCTGTTTAATCTGCTTAGGCCCCTTTCACACTACCGCGACTTCAAAGTCACACGATTTTGCCACGATTTCAAGAAATGCCTGTGTAACTCGCATCAAAGTCTGACCAAAGTAGTGCAGGGACTACTTTGAAGTTGGCACGACTTAAAGTCGTACTAATATGAATGGTTGTCATTGGAAATCATGGGGAACGACTTGTCATGCGACTTTGCAGTTCCAAATCGTAGCACAAGTCGTACAAATGTGAATTGGGCCTTAACCACGTACTGACCAGCCGCAGGTCGGCTCTGCTGTGCAAATCGCCGTACCTGTTGCTCCCGCTGCACACTGCAGGAGCATGCCCGCAGGTTGGGCGGACTTGATGTCTAGTCGATCGCCTAGTACAGAGGCAGAATGGGGAGCTGCCATTGTAAACAAGCGGATCCCCGTTCTGCCAGATGACATGACAGACACCTACTATTCCCAGTGACCGGAAACAGTGATCTCATGTCATGTCATGTCCCAGTGAGCCCATCCCCCCTACAGTTAGAACACACCTAGGAAACACACTTAACCCCTTGATCGCCCCTAGTGTTAACCCCTTCCATGCCAGTGTCATTTTACATTGATCAGTGCATTTTTATAGCACTGATCAATGTAATAATGTTACTGGTCTCCAAAAAGTGTCATTTGGGGTCAGATTTGTCCGCCGCAATGTCGCAGTACCACTAAAAATTGCAGATCGCCGCCGTTACTACTAAAAACAATTTAAAAAAATGAAAGTCCCTAAATCTATCCCATAGTTTGTAATTGTCAATTTACGCCTATTGCGATTTTTTTTTTTTTTTTTACCAAAAATATGTAGAAGAATATATGTCAGCCTAAACTGATGAATAAATGAGTTTTTTTATGTATTTGTTTGGATATGATTATTTTTTTCAAAATTGACGCTTTTTGTTTGTATATAGTGAAAAAAATAAAAACCGCAGAGGTGATCAAATACCACAAAAAGAAAGCTCTATTTGTGGGAAAAAAAGGACATAAATTTTGTTTGGGTACAGCATCGCACGACTGCGCAATTGTCAGTTAAAGTGATGCAGTGCCGTATCGCAAAAAATGGCCTGGTCAAATACTTCCGGTCCTTAAGTGGTTAAGGGAACAGGATCACTATTTTTTTTTTTTTTTTTAGGTTAACAAACACTTTAACCACTTGCCGACCGCCTAACGCAGATATACTGCGGCAGAATGGCACGGGCAGGCAAAATCACGTACCTGGTACATGATCTGCCTCCCGCGGGCCCGGTGCCCGAGTCGGTCGGCTTCGTTAGGGGAGTGATCCAGGCTGAGGGGGAGACCACTCATTCGTGGCCACCCCCTCGCGATCGCTCCCAATGAATGAGAATCTTCCTCTGCTGCTGTATAGTAAACAGCGGCAGAGGAAGTGATGTCATCTCTCCTCGGGTCGGTAATTTCCGTTTCGGCGCCGGGGAGAGAAGACATCTGAGTAAGTGTACAAACACTACACTTACAGTAAAACACACTAGGCCCCCCCCCCCCGGTCACAGTGACACCAATAGCAGTTTTTTACTGCATTGGTGTCAGCTTGTGACAGTTAGTGTGGTAGGGCAGTTAGTGTTAGGCCCCTTTAGGTCTAGGGTTCCCCCTTAACCCCCCCTAATAAAGTTTTCACCCATTGATCACCCCCCGTCACCAGTGTCACTAAGCGATTGTTTTTCTGATCTGATTTCTGATAGGTTTTAGGGTCAGATAAGGTCTGCGTCGCCCCAGGCAGCGCCAGGTTAGTGCCAGTACCGCTAACACCCACGCACGCAGCATACGCCTCCCTTAGTGGTATAGTATCTGAACGGATCAATATCTGATCTGATCAGATCTATACTAGCATCCCCAGCAGTTTAGGGTTCCCAAAAACGCAGTGTTAGCGGGATCAGCCCAGATACCTGCTAGCACCTGCATTTTGCCCCTCCGCCTGGCCCAGCCCAGCCCACCCAAGTGCAGTATCGATCGATCACTGTCACTTACAAAACCATGTAAATATGTAAAATACTGTGCCAACCTATGGTACAGAAGCAGCCAACGCAACAATAAGACTAATTGTGATGAAAATGAAAGAATAAAAGTGTGGCGCTAAAAATAAGGGGAGGCTGCCTGAAACAAGTAGTCTATCTCTAGTACAAACATATGCAAATATTATGTAAACACCATGAGACAAAGTGAAAATAGTAGTATCATGCGACTGTATGTCACTCACTGTGAACTACCATAAAATGTCACATATATTATAATTAAGTGCAAAAAAATGTCATTCAATGAAATGAAGTGCAAAACAATAAATGAAGTGACTATAAAAACAAATAAAAAAACATAAAAATGTGAAGGTGAGTGATGAATAACAATATACAGTATAAGTCCCAAGGGTGGTAATATTGAGAGGAATGAAATGAGTAAACAACTTCAACTAAGATTAAACAGTCTCTGTAATGGATGAATTCAGTGGTAGATATACACCCGGGAGTGCTGACACTATCGAAGGTACAAGGGGAGAAAGAGGTACCCTTACCAGGAGCGGTGGACCCAGCTCACCGTACGGCGTTGGGTCAGTAAGGCGTAGTATAGGAGACCTGAAGCAGAACTCACAAGCTGAACTGCACGGTGACCCCTCCAGTGGGTAGCTGGATCTCAAAGGTGCCAAACGGGGGAGACAGATGGAAAATGGCAGCGCCCGCCAAACCGCTATCAGCTTACTGGGAGCTTTCCTCCAGCTCAAAGGGATATTAAAAAGCATGTGGGGAAAAGAAAGAGTCTCCACATAGCGTAAATCCGTATGTTGGGATTTATTGGTAACAGATAAAACGGATATCCAAAAATATGCAAATAAAATGTTCAAATAAAAACAGTAACAAAGTAGAAAGAGCGCAGTAAAAGTGACCAAGGCCGGCGTATTAACCCTTTCGTCTTAAGAGACTTCAACTGTACTTACAAAACACTAAACGCACATAACTGCAGCATTCGCAGAGTCAGGCCTGATCCCTGCGATCGCTAACAGTTTTTTTGGTAGCGTTTTGGTGAACTGGCAAGCACCAGCCCCAGGCAGCGTCAGGTTAGTGCCAGTACCGCTAACACCCACACACGCACCGTACACCTCCCTTAGTGGTATAGTATCTGATCGGATCAATATCTGATCCGATCAGATCTATACTAGCGTCCCCAGCAGCATAGGGCTCCCAAAAACGCAGCGTTAGCGGGATCAGCCCAGATACCTGCTAGCACCTGCGTTTTGCCCCTCCGCCCAGCCCAGCCCACCCAAGTGCAGTATCGATCGATCACTGACACTTACAAAACACTAAACACATAACTGCAGCATTCGCAGAGTCAGGCCTGATCCCTGCGATCGCTAACAGTTTTTTTTGTAGCGTTTTGGTGAACTGGCAAGCGCACCAGTGGCCTAGTACACCCCGGTCATAGTCAAACCAGCACTACAGTAACACGTGGTGACGTGGCGAGTCCCATAAGTGCAGTTCAAGCTGGTGAGGTGGCAAGCACAAGTAGTGTCCCGCTGCCACCAAGAAGACAAACACAGGCCCGTCGTGCCCATAGTGCCCTTCCTGCTGCATTCGCCAATCCTAATTGGGAACCCACCGCTTCTGTAGCGCCCGTACTTCCCCCATTCACATCCCCAACCAAATGCAGTCGGCTGCATGAGAGCCATTTTCTTTATGTCCTCCCGAGTACCCCTACCCAACGAGCCCCCAAAAAAGATGTTGTGTCTGCAGCAAGCGCGGATATAGGCGTGACACCCGCTATTATTGTCCCTCCAGTCCTGACAATCCTGGTCTTTGCATTGGTGAATGTTTTGAACGCTACCATTTACTAGTTGACTATTAGCGTAGGGTACAGCATTGCACAGACTAGGCACACTTTCACAGGGTCTCCCAAGATGCCATCGCATTTTGAGAGACCCGAACCTGGAACCGGTTACAGTTATAAAAGTTACAATTACAAAAAAAAGTGTAAAAAAAAAACCACAAAAAAATATATAAAATTTTAAAAAATAGTTGTCGTTTTATTGTTTTCTCTCTCTCTCTCTATTCTCTCTCTATTGTTCTGCTCTTTTTTACTGTATTCTATTCTGCAATGTTTTATTGTTATTATGGTTTATCATGTTTGCTTTTCAGGTATGTAATTATTTATACTTTACTGTTTACTGTGTTTTATTGTTAAAGCGGGAGTCCCGCGAAATATTTTTTTTTAGATGTCAGCAGCTGCAAATACTGCAGCTGCTGACTTTTAAAATAAGGTCACTCACCTGTCCCGGGGTCCAGCGATGTCGGCACCCGAGACCGAACCGTCCCTCGATCCTCGGGTGCTGCCGCCGCCATTCTCAGTGAGGGAATCAGGAAGTGAAGCGTTGCAGCTTCACTTCCCGATTCCCTACTGCGCATGCGCAAGTCGCGCTGCGCTTTCTCAATGGTCCCCACTATCTCCTGGGACCTGTGTCTTTCCCAGGAGACAGTGGGGGAGTGCGGGAGGGGGCGTGACTCCCATGGGAGTCTATTCCTGGAAGTGGGTGCAGATACCTGTCTTAGACAGGTATCTGCACCCCCCTTCCCCCTGAAAGGTGCCAACTGTCACACCGGAGGGGGGAGGAATCCGATGAGCGGAAGTTACACTTTTGGGTGGAACTCCGCTTTAACCATTTTTTTGTCTTCAGGTACGCCATTCAGCTGCAGCGCGGATTTATTTATCTTGACAGCAACAGCGTTTGCTCCCATGATACATAAAGCCGTGACTCCAGCGCTGTCGGAGGTGATATATGCCAAAGCATGGGGCAGCAGGGGCGGAGGAGCGATTTGCTCCTAACTTTTGGGGCGGATGCCCCCATGCTTCGGCATATATAAATAGTGCATGTATGCCCATCATTAGAAGTGGGTGGATGAAGGGAGGTATTCTAATAGTGGGCATACCCACCAATCAATCTCTTTTTTTCATTCAGCCCACAGGCTGCATGAAAAAAAAGATTACAATATATGCCCAACAAGGACCAGCAACGTACTGGTATACCAGTGGTTATACCAGAATGATGCCTGCAGGTTTAGGTATCATCTTGGTATCATTCTTTTCAGCCAGCGGTTGGCTTTCATGTAAAAGCAATCCTAACGGCTAATTAGCCTATAGACTGCATTTACAAGCAGTGGGAGGGAATGTCCCCCCCTCCCACCATCTTCCATGTTTTTCTCTGGCTCTCCTGTCCCAACAGGGAACCTGAGAATGCAGCCGGTGATTCGGCCAGCTGACCATAGAGCTGATCAGAGACCAGAATGGCTCCAATCATCTCTATGGCCTAAGAAACCGGAAGCTACGAGCATTTCATGACTTAGATTTCGCCGGATGTAAACAGCGCCATTGGGAAATTGGGAAAGCATTTTATCACACTGATCTTGGTGTGGTCAGATGCTTTGAGGGCAGAGGAGAGATCTAGGGTCTAATAAACCCCATTTTTTTCAAAAAAGAGTACTTGTCACTACCTATAGCTATCATAGGGGATATTTACATTCCCTGACATAACAAAAAAAATCAAAAAAAAAATATGAAAGGAACAGTTTAAAAATAAGCTAAAAAAGCAAAAAAAATTACGAAAAAATAAAAATTAAAAAAAAGGACCCCTGCTCCCGCCCCCTGCTCTCGCGCAAAGGCGAACGCAAGCGTTGGTCTGGCGTCAAATGTAAACAGCAATTGCACCATGCATGTGAGGTTTCACCGCAAAGGTCAGATCGAGAGCAGTAAGAAGTGGTAAAATTTATATAGTTTGTCACCACTGCACGTTTGTGCGCAATTTTAAAGCATGTCATGTTTGGTATCCATGTACTCGGCCTAAGATCATCTTTTTTATTTCATCAAACATTTGAGCAATATATGTGTGTTTTAGTGCATTAAAATTAAAAAAAGAAACACCCACCATTTTAATCTGTAGGGCCTTTGCTTTAAAAAAATATATAATGTTTGGTCAAAGTAATTTTCTTGCAAAAAAAAAAAATTTTTTCATGTAAACAAATAGTGTCAGAAAGGGCTTTGTCTTCAAGTGGTTAGAAGAGTGGGTGATGTGTGACATAAGCTTCTAAATGTTGTGCATGAAATGCCAGGACAGTTCAAAACCCCCCAAATGACCCCATTTTGGAAAGTAGACACCCCAAGCTATTTGCTGAGAGGCATGTCGAGTCCATGGAATATTTTATATTGTGACACAAGTTGCGGGAAAAAGACAATTTTTTTTTTTTTTTTTGCACAAAGTTGTCACTAAATGATATATTGCTCAAACATGCCATGGGAATATGTGAAATTACACCCCAAAATACATTCTGTTGCTTCTCCTGAGTACGGGGATACCACATGTGTGAGACTTTTTGGGAACCTAGCCGCGTACGGGACCCCAAAAATCAAGCACCGCCTTGGGGTTTCTAAGGGAGTAAATTTTTGATTTCACTCCTCACTGCCTATCACAGTTTCGGAGGCCATGTGTCTACTTTCCAAAATGGGGTCATTTGGGGGGGGGGGGGTTTGTGCCATCTTGGCATTTTATGGCTTTCGAAACTGTGATAGGTAGTGAGGAGTGAAATCAAAAATTTACGCCCTTAGAAATCCTGAAGGCGGTGATTGGTTTTCGGGGCCCCGTACGCAGCTAGGCTCCCAAAAAGTCCCACACATGTGGTATCCCCATACTCAGCAGAAGCAGTAGAATGTATTTTGGGGTGTAATTCCACATATGCCCATGGCATGTTTGAGCAATATATCATTTAGTGACAACTTTGTGCAAAAAAAAAGTTTGTCATTTTCCCGCAACTTGTGCAAAATATAAAATATTCCATGGCCTCAACATGCCTCTCAACAAATAGCTTGGGGTGTCTACTTTCCAAAATTTCATTTGGGGAGGGGGTTTGAACTGTCCTGGCATTTTGCGGCCTTCAAACTGTGATAGGTAGTGAGGAGTGAAATCAAAAATTTACGCATTTAGAAATCCTGAAGGCGGTGCTTGGTTTTCGGGGCCCCGTACGCGGCTAGACTCCCAAAAAGTCCCACACATGTGGTATCTCCATACTCAGGAGAAGCAGCTAAATGTATTTTGGGGTGCAATTCCACATATGCCCATGGCCTGTGTGATCAATATATAATTTAGTGACAACTTTTTGTATTTTTTTTTTGTTGTTGTCATGATTCAATCACTTGGGACAAAAAAAAATAATATTCAATGGGCTCAACATGCCTCTCAGCAATTTCCTTGGGGTGTCTAATTTCCAAAATGAGGTCATTTTGGGGGGGTTTGTACTGCCCTGCCATTTTAGCACCTCAAGAAATGAGATAGGCAGTCATAAACTAAAAGCTGTGTAAATTCCAGAAAATGTACCCTAGTTTGTAGACGCTATAACTTTTGCGCAAACCAATAAATATACACTTATTGAATTTTTTTTTACCAAAGACATATGGCCGAATACATTTTGGACTAAATGTATGACTAAAATTGAGTTTATTGGATTTTTTTTATAACAAAAAGTAGAAAATATCGCTTTTTTTCAAAATTTTCGGTCTTTTTCCGTTTATAGCGCAAAAAATAAAAACTGCAGAGGTGATCAAATACCATCAAAAGAAAGCTCTATTTCTGGGAACGAAAGGACGCAAATTTTGTTTGTGTACAGCATTGTATGACCGTGCAATTAGCAGTTAAAGCGACGCAGTGCCAAATTGTAAAAAGTGCTCTGGTCAGGAAGGGGGTAAAACCTTCCGGGGCTGAAGTGGTTAAATACACAAATAAAATTTTGTTATCCTTGTTTAATAAGTGCAAAAAAACTGCTGATCCTGCCATAGATCTTGAGAGACTATAACTTCCTGTGCTCTGCACTGTGATTGATTATAATTTTTCCCAGCCCCCTCTGTGGACTGCAAAATACCTCCTTCCTTTGTTATGGAGAAGAGGGGCAGGGGAGGTATAATACAGTCCTAACACATTTAGGCTTCATGTACACAGGACGTTTGAAAACCTCTTCTGAATGCTGGAACTTGACAGCTAGTAACCGACGGTTAAAAACATCAATTTTGCCACTTTTACATGCTGCGTTTAGGCGCATTTTGCTGCATTCTTGAATGTTTGCAAATAGAAGTCTTTTTCACAGATAAAAGATTTTACAGATCAGTAGACCCTCCCAAATGCCTACAATGCACATGTACCATAAGATAACATTGAGGAGAGCTCAGGGGCCAGCTGCAGTGTAGACACACGATCTGATTGTTGGCCAACCGAGCGTCTGATTTTTGTCGAAAGGGCATGTGCCAGGAACTTGTCTTGCATACTAATGGTACACAATTGTCGGCCAACAAACGCGAATGTAGTGACGTAATAGACATACTACGACACTATAAAGAGGAAGTCCACTTCTCAAGCGCCACCCTTTGGGCTCCTTCTGCTAATTTCGTGTTAGTAGAAGTTTGGTGAGTGTTGATTCGCGCTTTTCAGTTCGAGCTTTTCAGTTTGTTTCTGAACGGCCTTTTGTCAACCAGCCATGTTGCGTAATCGGAGGAGAGAACGTGTTATTATTGGGCTTGGAGTTATTGCTTTGACTCAAGTCCAGTCCAGGAACAGGAGGAGGAGGAATTCTTGGGCCAAACATTGGTTGCTTATATGTCATATGCCTTTGCTGCAGAAGCTCCAGGAAAATAATCCGGATGATTTTCTGAATTATCTTGGAATGAGGGACCCCTGCTTTCACCAACTCTTGGCATTGGTGACCCCCTATATTAGGAAGCAGGACACATGCCTGAGGCTTGCCATCACTCCTGAGCAAAGGCTCATAGCTACCTTGCGGTACTTGGCAATGGGGAGAAGTCTCCAGGACCTCAAGTTTACCACTGGGATCTCCCCCCAGGCTCTGGGATTCAATATTCCAGAGACCTGCTCAGCCATTATTCAAGTCCTGCAGAAGGACTATATTAGGGTAAGTTTTTACCTTTAAGATCACATTCTATGTATTATTGTTT
This sequence comes from Lithobates clamitans, assembly GCA_037952925.1. Lineage (NCBI taxonomy): Eukaryota > Metazoa > Chordata > Amphibia > Anura > Ranidae > Lithobates > Lithobates clamitans. The sequence continues at coordinate 969,969 of JBBGZY010001239.1, forward strand.
GCTAATGTATTGTATTAATTTGTTGATTACATAATATCAATAGTGTAATATGCTGTGAATGTCCTCTTTTTCCTCATGCATGCTGCAGGCTTTTCCTGCTCCTTTTTTGGCCTACATGCATATTTTCCTTCACTAACCTCCCCAGCATGCTATCCGCAGGTAGGGGCAAGGGGGGTCAAGTGCCCCCCCCCTGGAATCAGCAATCTGATCTTAAATTCAGTACAGTTGCGTCACTATCGGGGTGCGGCCAGCCTGCACTTGGGTGCCACCTGCCAGTGGGGTGACACCATCAAGTTGCTGTCAAGCCCACCCATCAGTGTAATCTGACTTCGGGCTTTTTTCCCTGCTCAGTCCAGCAGAGAACTCGGCGGTGCTGTGACAGGAGAAAGGCGAGCTGCGGGCTATCAGAGGTTTCCCCCGCTTGCCCCCCCTTTCTCCTGTCAGGGAGAAGAGACGGCAGCTCTCACCAGGTTCCCTGCCCAGCTTCCTGCCCGCTCCATTCCTTCCCTATTGGCCATAACTGAGAGCCAATCAAAGGAGACTAGGAGAGGAGAGCATCATGGGACATGTAGTCCCAAAGATTGGCGGCCCCATTTTTCACAGGAAAGAGGCTACAGCTCGATCAAGAGAGAGATTGAGAGACTGCAGCCTGGAAAAAAGCTGAGGGAGAGAGTGCTACAGGGCAAAGAACGAGGAGTGTGCTGGGCGGAAGCCAGAGAGAGAGCCATGCTGCCCAAAGCCACCAGAGAGAGAGCCACGCTGCTCAGTGCCACCAGAGAGAGAGCCATGCTGTCTAGCGCCACCAGAGAGAGAGCCACGCTGCCCAGCACCACCAGAGAGAGAAAGACTGAGCCACTACCAGGGTACAGACATGCTACACTACTGACCAGAGTCGCCCCCGGGGAACCCAGAGTGAGCGATCGTCCAGCTGGAGGAATCACTGCTGTCGTTTCGCTGGGTCTAGTAAAAGGGCCTGTTGGCCATTATCCATTACTTATCCTAGGGACTGCACTACATCTGCAGTCTCTGACCATGATAATGTGATAATGACATTGTCGAAAAGGGGCAGTGCATGGGTGACCCTAAAATTATGCCATCCCCTGAAAAAATTCTGCAGACGCCCATGGCTGCAGAGTTCCACAGCAGAGACTGGAGTATCTGTACATAGGATGACAATAAGCCGAACGCTCCATAGAGTTGGGCTTTATGGCAGATTGGCCAGAAGAAAGCCATTACTTTCACCAAAAAACAAAATGGCACATTTTGAGTTTGCGAAAAAGGCATGTGGGAGACTCCCAAAATGTATGGAGGAAGGTGCTCTGGTCTGATGAGACTAAAATTTAACTTTTTGGCCATCAAAGAAAATGCTATGTCTGGCGCAAACACAACACATCACATCACCCAAAGAACACCATCCCCACAGTGAAACATGGTGGTGGCAGCATCATGCTGTGGGGATGTTTTTCAGCAGTCAGGACTGGGAAACTGGTCAGAGTTGAGGGAAAGATGGATGGTGCTAAATATAGGGATATTCTTGAGCAAAACCTGTACCACTCTGTGTGTGATTTGAGGCTAGGACGGAGGTTTACCTTCCAGCAGGACAAGGACACCAAACACACTGCTAAAGCAACACTTGAGTGGTTTAAGGGGAAACATGTAAATGTGTTGGAAGACCACAATCCAATAGAAAAATCTGTGGTCAGACTTAAAGATTGCTGTTCACAAGTGCAAACCATCCAACTTGATGGAGCTGGAGCAGTGTTGCAAGGAGGAATGGGCAAAAATCCCTGTGGTAAGATGTGGCAAGATCATAGAGACTTATCTAAAGCGACTTGGAGCTGTGATAGCTTCAAAAGGTGGCTCTACAAAGTATTGACTTTAGGTGGGTGAATAGTTATGCACATTGACTTTTTTTGTTATTTTGTCCTATTTGTTGTTTGCTTCACAATAAAAAAAAATCTTTAAAGTTGTGCTCATGTTCTGTAAATGAAATGATGCAAATCCTCAAACAATCCATGTTAATTCTAGGTTGGGAGACAACAAAACATAAAAAATGCCAAGGGGGGTGAATATTTTGCAAGGCACTGTATATAATTCTCTAGAGCTACTTGGAGAAAGAACATATACAGACAGCTAATTTACACATATACATATTGGTTATATACAAATATTGCTTACTTTTTCTTATGATCTGATGTATGTACTCCATCTGGTCTTGTTCACGGTGTTTGAGATTAGCCCAACATTTTCTGATTTGGTCCTTTGATCGTTCCACCGAAAATTTGCACTGCAAAACAGTGATGACCTTCTCCAAAATTAGGTCCTTTCAGCTGTTGGGCCCTTTGTAATTGCGCAGCTTGCAGTCCTAATCGTGCTTCTCTAGGGTGCACACCTTCTCCACTATCTCACCCTGGCTCATAGGGGTTGCTTTGTGCATCCTATGAGCTCAACCACCGCGGGGCTGGCTGTAATCTTCCGATTCTGCCATGTTGTCCCTCCCAATTGTTCTACCATGTGTGTCGCATGCAGAAGAGAGGTGGTCACGCCACAGCGTCATGACGCACTGAGAGCGGAGTTTCACGCATGCGCAGTGTATATAAAGCCAGAATGCACGGTCAATGGAACGGCCGTAGGAATGATCTCGGAATGGAGGACGAACGATCACCAACGCAAGAAAGGAGACATAAAGCAAAGGTACAATTGGAATTTGGGGCATAGGTGGGTAGTGGCCTATACTGCTTAGATTGAGACCTATATCAGGACCAGGTTGTGGGTTAAGCCAGACATTATGGTTTGTCTTGTGTTCTGTCTTGCAGGCATCATGTCATTTATCATGATGGATAAATTTACCTCACCTGATTTTCTACCCCAATTTATTGACCTGTACCTAGAGCTGCCCTGTCTCTGGAAGGTCAAGAGTAGAGACTACTCCAACGAAAACTTTGAGGAAGGCAGCTTTGGAGAAACTGCTCAAGTTGGTGAAACCAGTGTACCGCAGGGCAGATATTAACTATGTCAAGACAAAAATTTTAAACCTGAGGAGTACATTTAAAAGGGAGCTGAACAAGGTCCTGGACTTAGAGAGATCTGGAGCAGCAGCAGATGACCTATATGTCCCCAGTCTGTGGTATTACAACAGCCTGTGGTTTTTGAATGACCAGACAGAACCTAGGCCATCTCTCTCTATACTCCCTTCGACATCTGCAGAAGCCACAGCTCCTGAGGTCCACACAGATCCTGCTGCACAGGATGAAGATGTGGAGGAGCTCAGCTTGACCCAGGTATTACATTGTTGAACATATTTGTATCTAAAAATATAATGATGATAACTAGATGTTATTGGGAAAATATTTCTGCCTTAACAAAGTGGTTTCCATATCAATAGACAGTAATGACCAAAAATGATATGAACAAGAATGAAAAATGCTGGGGTCAGAATAATAGTCTTTTCTATTTCTCCACATTCAATTTGCAACAGTGAGGAGATCAAAATTGTGTGTGATTGATGACCAAACCCTAAAAAAGAATCTAATTATGTCCCATTTTCATACACAGGAAAGTGTCAGTCTGGAGGAGCCAGTGGCCAGCAGCCAGACGGAGTCGCAGATCCCTCCACTACACCGACCTGCTGCTAAAAGGGCCAGGAAGAGAAGGAATCTGGAGGAGGCCACAGCTTTCTTCCTCAGCCAGGCCACTACTGCGCTCCGTACAGACCCAGATGAGGCTGAGGGATTTGTTGTGGTGACAGCAAATAAATTAAGCCAGATGGCCGGTGAGCAAAGGAGCAGGTGTGAGGAACTCATCCTGAAGCTCCTCAACAAGGGGGTGAGGGACCAAATTTCAGAAAACACACAGCTGTGTGATTTTGTGGCCCCACATCCACCACCTCCACAGCCACCCCACCCACCACAGCGGCATGGCGGTCAGTGGCAATACCAGACCCAAGACCCCCAACAAGCCTGCTGGACTGGGGATTTTCACCCCTTCATCACTTACTAATGTCTATTTTTTAATTTAATAATAATTTTCTTTGTTATATTTTCTATATTTTTGTATGCGTAGAATGCACTTTTTGGTTAAGTTCTTTGTATTTGGATGGCAGATAGCATCTCTAATTTAATTATTTTTTTATTTTTTTATTCACAATTAAAAAATTGTGGAGAATAATACTTGGCTATGTGTTTTACTTCAAAAGACAGTTTGGGAGTAGGTAGTTACATTTTAAAAAATACAATGTGAAATTAACAAGGGACACCAACATAGTTGTATCTTTGATCTTAAAAACTCCAGGGTAATGGTGTTGTGGTAACTTGCCCCCAAAAAAATCAACAAGCATAATAATAATATTTTTTATATAACTACAAAACAAAAGCCTTTTAAAATATGTTTGCCATAACTCCATCAGTATCACCAGCAAAGCAGCTTCATTATTATCCCATTAAAGAAGAGGAGAATTGTGCGCTGCATTTCGACATTTCAAAATTTGCCACGTCACAAATGTTAATTCTCCATTACGAACACTACATGTACTGACGATATGAAAATCAGACAACAGACCATTGTCCGCCGAAAATTTACTAGCCTGTCATCCAACATTTGTTGGCTGAAAGTTGGACAACAATTGTCAGAAGGAGCCTACTAACGGTCAGATTTTAGGACAACAGTCTGTCAACAGACAATCCCCTGCCAACAATCGGATCGTGTGTACGAGGCTTTACTGTCTAATGCCCCGTACACACGGTCGGACATTGATCGGACATTCCGACAACAAAATCCTATGATTTTTTCCGACGGATGTTGGCTCACACTTGTCTTGCATACACACGGTCACACAAAGTTGTCTGAAAATCCGATCATTCTGAACGCGGTGACGTAAAATACGTACGTCGGGACTATAAACGGGGCAGTGGCCAATAGCTTTCATCTCTTTATTTATTCTGAGCATTTGTGGCACTTTGTGCTTCGGATTTGTGTACACACGATCGGAAATTCCGACAATGGATTTTGTTGTTGGAAAATTTTATATCCTGCTCTCAAACTTTGTGTGTCGGAAAATCCGATGGAAAATGTGTGATGGAGCCTACACACGGTCGGAATTTCCGACAACAAGGTCCTATCACACATTTTCCGTCGGAAAATCCGACCGTGTGTATGGGGCATTAGAATAAAAATGCTGCTTCTCTATAGATACAGTCCAGTGAGTGAGCATTATCACCCTAGGTTAAGAAGTGTGTTATTGGTAGGATCACCAGATGAAAATGAATGGAATCTTGAAAAAAGAAAATTAATACAGCCCCCACATCCAAGGACTGGTAAACTTTAATATATTACATTTTCTTCTTGGCTTTTAGATATGCTTTAAAGTGAGCTACTATTAACAATCACATGAATCAATGGTGCACAAGTTAATTTGCTTTTCACATGATTGGATGATTGAAGTGAACATTCACACAATTTATTGTGTGAAAATTATCAGTCTCTTTAGTAAATCAGCATTATCATGAGCAAGTGCGCAAAAACAGAACTTTTCTCAAAATGATAAAAAAAAAAGCTCCATCATGTTGTTTACAGCCTAGGCCAGAGGTCCCCAGACTTTCTAAACAAAAAATATTAATATTATAACATGTTTTGAAGTATAAATAAACGTTTTTACGCTATGGCTCCCTTTATATTTAATTTTTAATGGTATATCTTGGTGGAGAGAAGGTTGTTCTATGAAAGGCTACCTTGGTTCATCTCCAGCTAATATCCAAGCAAGTTCAAAGACCCACAAACAAAGCTCATTCCGACCTTCTTTTTAGTTAAAGAGTAGGAATGGCCCGAACACCCCTCAGTTCGCATGAGAACATGTGAACAGGCAAACCCTTCTTGCGAACATGCAAAGACTTATTAAAGTCTATGGGACAGGAACATGAAAAATCAAAAGTGCTAATTTTTAAGAATTATATGCAAGTTATTGCCATAAAAAGTGTATGAGGACCCGGGTACTGCCCTAGGGCACATGTATCAAAGCAAAAAAATGTTTTTAAAACAACAGTTTTTTCAGGAGCAGTGATTTTAATAATGCTTAAAGTGAAACAATAAAAATGAAATATTCCTTTAAATATCAAGCCTGGGGGTCCCCTTAGTCTGCTTGTAAAGTGGCACATCTGTGCAATGTATAGAAGAGTGCAAAATGACATTTCTAAAGGAAAAAATGTCATTCAAACTTGCTCGTGGCTGTAATGTATTGCCATCTCCCAGCAATATAGATAAAAAAATCAAGGAAAAAAACGGCGTGCGGTGTCCCCCCCATTCCATACCAGGGCCTTCGGGTCCCGTATGGATTTTAAGGGGAACTCAATGCCAAAATGTAAAAAAAAATGGTGTGGGGGGTCCCCCCAAAATCCATATCAGACCCTTAACTGAGCATGCAGCCTGGAGCTCAGGTTGGGGGGGGGCGAGCGAGTGCCCCCCCTTCCTGAACCATACCAGGCCACATGCCCTCCACATGGGGAGGGTGCTTTGGGATCAAGAGCCTCTTCCCAACAACCCGGGCCATTGGTTGTCGGGGTCTGCGGGCAGGGGGACTTATCAGAATCAGGAAGCAAAGGGACCCCCAGATCCCGCCCCCCCATGTGAATAGGTATGGGGTACATTGTACCCCTACCCATTCACCAAAAAAGTGTCAAAAAGTAAAAACCACAATACAGTTTTGACGATTGGCCCTGCCTACTGCATATGTTGATGGTGTTATGCTTTGGCAATATAACACAGAAGAATTCATGGACTTTTAAATGATTTTATTTATTCATCAATTGTTGTTTATGAAGTCTAAATCCACAAATTATTACGCATGGAGCACTTTATTATGTACATTAAGTTGTATATGTTAAGTTTTCAAAACAAGTTATAATATTAATATTTTTTTGTCCAGTTGTTAGAACGATAAAACTAGTCACAAATCACTTAAGTTAGCATTGTCTACACTTTGAAGGGGGCAGCTTATTTGTAATCACCCATTTATTTTGATTTTATTTTCAATACATCCGTAGCGAGAGGTCCACATAACACAGATCACAGATCAGTGATGTCTGTGTGATGCGCATTCAGCCATACAATTTGTATGGTTGAATACGCATCACATTCGGACCAAAATGGTACAGGACACTTTTTTTGGTCCGCACTGGATTCCGATTCCTGTACCATTTCACAGTTCGCATTGCAATCTGCGGACCGATCTGGGGTGTCACTAATCCACACAGGATTCACAGGGTTTCCCACATCACCCCAGTGTGAACCCAGTCTCAGACTTTAGGAGCTTAACTGTGGCCAGTGGAAGTAGAAAATGACCTAGGTAGCGAAAATGACCGAAAATGACCGACGTAGCGAAAGTCCTTTTATTGAAAAAATTGCAAAGATACACAAAGGTACATGACACACACCACAAGTGCAACAGCTAGGGCAGAGGTTGACGGGTTTCACACAACTACATTGTGCTTACTCATAACCTGTAGTTGTGCCAAATGCGTCAACCTCTGCCCCGGCTGTTGCACTTGTGGTGTGTGTCATGTACCTTTGTGTATCTCTGCATTTTTTTCAATAAAAGGACTTTTGCTATACCGGTTTGCTGCCAATTTCCTTCTCTTCAGTTCTCACACGGCAGGCGAGCTGACGTGTGCACAAGCATGTGGAGTCCCACCCACCTAACCTTACCTTGATTGGCTCACCTGGAGCGGCAGCTTTTCCTGTTGTTCATACCTCAATTATCATGTTAGTGGGAGAAATTGTGCTTTGTATCAGTAGAAAGAACAGTACCCCAACGTCGGAAAAAGGTGTGCAAAGGATCGCATCCGGCTCATGCGCTGCAGTTTGGAGACAACTAGCCTAGGCCAAATTTGACATAGTCTTTGGATACCATGTGCATTGTGAGAGTCATTTGAGACAAAACCTTGAATGCATAAAGAAGAGATAAAATTACCCCCTCAAAAGGTTGGTGGGACTTTAACGGCAACAGAGTAGTAAAAAACAATTTTATTTGGTACAAATATACAAAATACAAAATAAAGAAATAGACACATACATCAAGTAATATATAACAATAAAAGGCTAAAAAAGATATGCTGGTGTAGCAATAGTGAAAATACTAGTGCAGTCTTCCACGTGGACCTGAATATTCTGTGACAAAAGCAATTGTTGTAATGTATATAATATGTATTTACTCACATTTTTCTTAAATTTGGATTCTATTATGTAGTGTGACTCTTTCCACAAGGTTTCCCTGATGAAGGGACCTTCTGTTCAGTCCCGAAACGCGTAGATCCACGTGGAAGACTGCACTAGTATTTTCACTATTGCTACACCAGGATATCCTTTTTAGCCTCTTATTGTTATATATTACTTGATGTATGTGTCTGTTTCTTTATTTTGTATTTTGTATATTTGTACCAAATAAAATTGTTTTTTACTACTCTGTTTCCGTTAGTCCCACCAACCTTTTGGGGGGTAATTTTATCTCTTTGTCCCAGGGATAGTGGCAACTTCTATGACCTAGCTGGATAGTGTCCCCTCTTTATTTGTTAGATTTAGGGTAGCAAATACCCATAACCCCTCTTTTCCGTCCAACTATGTCATAACTATATTAAAATATATTTCTTTGTATTATTGTTTTCAATTGCTTGTTTTGAGTTCCTAGGCCATTTTGCTGTTTTTGTTCTTGCATTAATTGTGACACACCTGGCCAGCTTCAGAGGCAGAGGTGGGTGGCCCTTATGGCAGACTACTCTAAAAGTCATGAGGAAGGTGAAGCAGTCCAATCAGAGTTGTCCTCTCTTTGTAGCCAACTGAGTAGGCTAGTGGAGAAAAAAGCTGCCCTCTTTTGGCACATAGACAATTTTGAAAAATACATTAGAGAGGATATTAATCCCTATGGACTTCGTATCCAAATTTTCCCCTTGGTAGACCACATTAGTCCTGAGTTTAAAAAGAGATGGGAGGACAATTTACAGGTCTACACCCGTAACATGATGAAAATGCTTATTGAGGAGTATAGAAATCGCATTCTGGCACTCGAGAAAAATATTGATTTGGTATACTCCAAACTACAAACCTTTAAGAGCCTTCCTGTATTGAAGGAACATGAGGAAGGAATTAAGACACATCTAGACCAAGTAACTATTGAAATCCTTAGAAAAAAAGATAAGAAATTCTGGCGTGACAAAATGTCATTCCAAGAAAGGAAAGCCTAAAAGTGGACCCAGAACAATCACACATCTAATTAAAAATAAGGGTTTAACTAAATCCATAATGGAAAGAGTGTCAGATTCTTCAATTAACTCCTCTGTTTCTGTCTCTTCTTCCTCTCGCAACTGTAATAGGAACAGGCAGAAGAAATCCAAACGTGCCCTGTCTGGTGAAGACTCCAATGCGCACAAAAAACTAATCACAGAACATCCTCCTTCTGTTGTTCAATCTGCTTCTGGAACATTGGGTAACTATAATACACGTGGTGACACTTCTTTCCATTCTTTGGGCACTCTGGGTGGCAACTCTGCCTCATCTCAACACGTGGGTGCACAACCTTCTCAACTGAGCACGGGCTCGGCCCTGACCCCCAATGTGGAGGTAGGTCAAAGTAGGTTTTTTCCACAGGGCACAATACCTATCACCAAAACATAGAGTAAGCACAGGCAGGTGTTACGGACATTAATGATATGAATATTATTAACTTATCTTGTTACAGGCTGTCAGATGAAGAGAGGATTTTGCTTTCTAGGGGATTAAGCTTTTGTCCTAACTCCAACCTCGATACTTTCGAGGTCATCAAAGATCTAAACCTTTTCGCACAAAAATTGTTGCTGAAAAGTATGTACTCTAAGAACAGAGAGAAATCTGAAACCCCTGATGCTCAACATGAAAAGGATCTTGACGTTTTCTTGTCTTTGTTAGAGGAACAGGATTCACCAAATTTAATTGATTCCATCGATTTAGACTCTCTCCTCCAGGAACAACTGAGGGTGGAAACTCCTCCCCCTCTTGCAAAAAAGTTGAAGAACAAATCTGATAAATTTCCCCCCCTTAGTTCCAACCCGAACTTGATGTCCTTTGTCTCCTTGGTGATATCGGAAATTAAGAAACTAAAAATACACAAAAAGGCTGGCAATTTGTCCCCCCCTGAATCACTGGCCCTTGACAATTTAAAAAAATGCCATTCCCTCACAATCAAGCCCTCTTATAAGGGGAGCAATATTGTTATCATGTCAAATGATCAATACAGAACTATGTGTAACAAAGTCTTGGCGAATCGAGACTGGTATAAACCCATCCCCAAAGCAAGTATTGCAAAATTTGAAAACCAATTTTATGCTTTGGTGGATGGAGCATTCTCTCAGGGAATTATAGACCAGGACACCTGGGAATTTTTGCGCAAAAAACTTCCCAGGATTTATTGCTTACCCAAAGTCCATAAAAATTCTGTGACCCCCCCAGGGAGACCAATAGTATCTGGTAACGGCGCTATCACCGAACACCTTAGTTTGTTTGTTGATTCTCATCTTAAACCCTTTGTTGAGAACCTACCTTCGTACATACGGGACACTATTCACCTCTTACAATGCTTAGAGGGTCTGCATATTTCACAACAGTCCCTGTTGGTGGCCATCGATATTGAAGCCCTATACAGTTCCATCCCCCATCATTTAGGGCTGGCCGTGATCAGACATGTCATTACACAAACACTTAGAGATGACAAAAAAATTATGCAAATTTATCATCATGGTATTGGAGTTTATTCTCCACCATAACGTCTTTTCCTTCGATGGCTCCCATTTCCTCCAGGTACAGGGTGTCGCGATGGGGACCTCATGTGCCCCATCCTACGCCAACCTGTACCTGGGGGAATGGGAGCAGTCCTTTTTATCTGATGAGTCCTTCAAATCCTACACCCAACATGTAGCGGCCTGGTTCCGATATATAGAAGACATTTTGGTGCTGTGGGAGGGTTCAGAGAGGGAGCTGGAGGAGTACATTGACTTGATGCAACACAACACTTTTAATTTGAAATTCACTGTCACTTACAGTGAAAACAGTGTCACCTTCCTAGATACCACTATAAGCAAAAACAAAGATGGTAGTCTCTCCAGTGGCCTTTTTCGGAAGCCCACTGCGGGAAATACCATCTTGCACGCCTCCAGCTCTCACCCTCAACCACTGCTTCGTGCAATCCCCTACAGCCAATATTTGAGGCTGAAGCGGAATTGCTCGGATCAGGAATCATATTTGAGTGAAGCGGCCGCTCTCAGAGATAGACTTCTCTTGAGAGTCTATTCTCATTCTATCTTAAAAAAGGCGTTCAAACGAGCCAACGGACGGACCAGATGTGAACTGCTTTTCAGCCACCGAAGGAAAACGGATGACTGTTCTGCAACTAGGATGATGATGAGGTTCAGCAACCAACATGAATCTATCAAATCAATCTTTAATAGGTATTGGTACCTCTTATATGCCGACCCCACACTATGCCCGCATTTATCTGAACACCCTGCGATTACCTATCGACGCACTAATTCACTAAGGGACCAATTAGTCCACAGTGAATTTGTGGGCGACTTTCGCAGCGATCCATGCAAAAGGTTTGGGACTCTCACCTGCGGTGGATGCCCAATATGTAGATTTATGAATACCAGACAAGACATTATTCTCCCTAATGGACGGCCCTACAAACCATGTCACTTTTTTAACTGTAAGACAGAGGGGGTGGTATATCTACTTATGTGTCAGTGTTCTATGTTGGCAAGACTAAATTAAAGTTCTCTTTACGAGCCTCGAGACATATTACCTCTATGAGGAAAGCCAACCCTGACCTCCCTTTGGGAAGGCATGTCGCTAATGAGCACCACAACATTTTTCCCAAAATGTATTTCCTTATCTTGGATAGAGTCCACCCTAACTCGAGGGGTGGGGATTGGAACAAGGTCCTTTTACAGCAGGAGGCCTGCTGGATTGTGGACCTTGCTGCCACCTCGCCCCCCGGGTTAAATGAACAGCTGAGCTATAGACCATTTCTGGAGGGATTCTCTTCTGGGGGATGTGAGAAGGAGTTATAAGTCCTATAAGTTTGGGTTTGGAATGTGTGTCTTGATTTTCTGATATTTGAACATTTTCCTTTTTCATTTTTTGTGATTTTTATACTTTTGACTATCTGGTGATGATCTGCCTATGTTTGTTCAACCAATTCAATGTTTTTGTCTTTGCTCTGTGTATTTATCTGCCTCACTGTTTAGAGAAGCTTCTTGCCACACCCGTGTTTGGTAAGCATCTGTCATGGTACACCTACTGACCTCTCCCTATCCCGCCCGGCGCAGGGGGCCTCCTATGATCTATGATCTTTGGGGGGCCTTGTTTCTGGCGTCCGGCCTGAGCGACGATTGCTGGGCAGCTTTTCAGCTGTCTCAGTTCTGGCCGCCTTCCTGCGTAGGTGGGCGGCTGTTGCATGACTCCCTTCTCAGTTCCCTCTATGGGGGGGTGCCGTGCAGCGACGGCTCAGGGTACCCCTCCTTTTTGGCGATTCTGACACTGCTCCCCGTGAGGGATATATGAGGTGATGTCTGGTGCCTTTTTCAGCCCTTTGACTGATTTGAGTCACCATCCACCCCTTATGTCCCATGTCCACGTTCCTCCTGATACTGTGTCACTCCGCAGCCTCCTTGCTGACTGTTGTTTATGTCCCCCCCCCCTTGTTGCTAGGAGATTGACCTGAAGTACTGTCTCCTCTTATGTATTTGTGGGAGGAGCTATTGCCATACTTGTCCACTTGCCTTGTTACGCTGTATCATTGCGAGAGGACGCCGCAGAGAACGTGGCGCCTCTTCGCAATCGTCTACGGCGTCCCTCTCCACCCCCGTCCTGGTAATATAACGTAATGACGTGCGGAGGCCATACGTCGATCAGCGTAGCACCTGATCCCACCTCCTTGAAGCCATATAAAGCCACGCCGGACCGTGAAACACTGTCACTGTCCTGGTCGTGGCGGGTTATGCGCATGGACGATTACTGTGCTCTAGAAGGCAACGGGTTTCAGCTCCGGATCACCATGGTAGTGTTCCCCTCTCCCTTTTTTTTGTAAACTTAATACGCTTAGTGCAAAAACTGTTGTCTGTATATTATTGTTTTCTTTCCTTTCACTTGCAGACCTTGCTTATGTGAAGGAATAACATTCTAATGCCCCGTACACACGGTCGGACATTGCTCAGACATTCCGACAACAAAATCCATGGATTTTTTCAGACGGATGTTGGCTCAAACTTGTCTTGCATACACACGGTCACACAAAGTTGTCGGAAAATCCGATCATTCTGAACGCAGTGACGTAAAACACGTAGGTCAGGACTATAAACGGGGCAGTAGCAAATAGCTTTAATCTCTTTATTTATTCTGAGCATGCGTGGCACTTGGTGTGTCAGATTTGTGTACACACGATCGGAAATTCCGACAACGGATTTTGTTGTCGGAAAATTTTATAGCCTGCTCTCAAACTTTGTGTGTCGGAAAATCCGATGGAAAATGTGTGATGGAGCCCACACACGGTCGGAATTTCCGACAACAAGGTCCTATCACACATTTTCCGTTGGAAAATCTGACCGTGTGTACGGGGCATAAGTATACCTATTGGAGCTACCTATTGGCGTCTGGCAGCACATATCTTCGTCCTTGTTCCCTTTGTTTTGTTCCCCATTCCTTCCTTATCTCCTGGCATCCTTGGGTTTCTTGTTACCACTCAGATAGGACATATGTATTAACCTGGTTCTATGTTTGGACATGGATCCACATGGCAGTTAGATAGCCTTGTGTCCACACTATTATTTCATATAGATATTTGTTTATTTTCTTTTCTTTAGACACATACCTAGGTTCCATCTGAGACATTATTTTCTCCGGTTAGCCTTGCCGTTTTTGGCATCATACGGGTGGACCAGTGTGGATAAGGCGGGGCCAGCCATACACCCCATTTTCCTATTGGAATTTTGGGGTGTTTTGTTGACGGGTTCGCCACCGGGATCTGGCAATGAGTTTCTTACACTGATATGCTTAGGTATGTTGTGTCTCTTTTGATGTGATAACTTGGCTGAATGTTCTGTGACAGAAGCAATTGTTGTAATGTATATAATATGTATTTACTCACATTTTTCTGAAATCTGGATTCTATTATGTAGTGTGACTCTTCCCACAAGTTGCCCCTGACGAAGGGACCTTCTGTTCAGTCCCGAAACGCGTAGGTCCAAGTGGAAGACTGCACTAGTATTTTCACTATTGCTACACCAGCATATCTTTTTTAGCCTCTTATTGTTATATATTACTTGATGTATGTGTCTGTTTCTTTATTTTGTATTTTGTATATTTGTACCAAATAAAATTGTTTTTTACTACTCTGTTGCAGTTAAAGTCCCACCAACCTTTTGAGGGGGTAATTTTATCTCTTTGTCCCAGGGATGGTGGCAACTTCTATGACCTAGCTGGATGGCGCCCCCTCTTTATTTGTTTGAATGCATAAAGAAAGTCATAAAAATCTGTCTCCCGTCTGTAAAAAATGGTGCAACTTGCAACAGACTCATATAACTGTCAGTAAGGTGTGTATGAATCTGTTGCAGACTTGCCTCAGACAAAATTTTGTCTGAGACACAATACTTACAAGTGTGACTCCAACATAGAGGTCTTAATTACTACCTCTTTTTTTCCTATCACAGACATCCCAACCTGCAAAAACTAATTTCACGGCTTCGCGACAGCACCGACCCCGTTGACTGGACACACATCAGGACAAGGGGCACACAGCGAAGCATGGGGTACACAGTGGGGTACTGGGCATACATCAGGACATGGGGCACACAGCAGGGCATAGGGTACACAGCAGGGCATGGGGCACACGCCAGGGCACACAGCAGGGCACAGGGCACATCATGGGGCACACAGCAGGGCACAGGGCACACATCAGGACATGGAGCACACAGCAGGGCATGGGGCACACAGGGAGGCATGGGCCAAACAGCAGGGCACTG